>WNWU01000037.1:13366318-13409003 GCA_012654045.1 Ptyas mucosa
CCCACCCATCTGCCTGCCTGCCTCCTGCCTGCCTGCCTCCTTCCTGCCTGCCTGCCTGCCTGCCTGCCTGCCTTCCTTCCTTCCTCCCTCCCTCCCTCCCTCCCGCCCTCCCTCCCCCCTCCCTTCCTCCCTCCCTCCCTCCCTCCTTCCTTCCTTCCTTCCTTCCTCCCTCCCTCCCTCCCTCCCTCCCTCCTTCCTTCCTTCCTTTTTTAACATGTCATGATTTCAGGAAAATGTGTCGTATCATTGGTCCTCAAACCTCTCGATATAATTGACTACAGTGAACAAACAGCACAAAACACATCCCTGATATTTCCACACACAATATAAAACAGAATCCAAGGGATTTGAATGTTTATTATGGAAGATTTTATTTGTTACATTTTGGGGTATGTTATAACACTAGAAGAGAAACGGGGGAGAGGGAAAAGATTCGCGATTTGTTCATTCCAGTAAAGTGTATCTGAATGCAGATAATGCATTATTGGTAGTTTGCATCTTCCCACATCCATATTTAAGCATCTCTACATTTCCAACAGGCAGAATATACAAAAATCAGTTATAACATAATCAAACAGAAACTCCACCTGACTTGCATTCTGTTACCGAAAGAGCAGAGAGATAATCGAAGAAACAGCAGAGAAAACAATCTCACAGTCGACATACGAGGCTGTATTTGGGGTTTACGTAAACTAGAATTAGAGGTGGTCCACAATAAATTCATGAGATCAATATTAGCCTTTCCAACATGTATATATTCCAGCAGCAATGTCGAGATTAGAAGTAGGACTTCCACTGGTTTATATAAAGGCAAAGAAAACAACATTCATAGCCTAATATGCATCGTTTCTATTTTACCAAAAAATGTTGTGGGAAAGTCACATCTGACTGAAATTGTCATGGCTCTGGCCATCAATATTGTATCTCACAGGTGTCAAACCTGATTGCATCGCAGGCTGTATCGTGATGTATTGGGATTGTTTTTGGGCGTGGCCTGCATGGGCCACATCCATCCCAGAGGCCGCATTTTCAACACCCCTGTTGTACCTGTTACATCATCTATTGAGGACCATGGCATATGCAAAGTTGTGATTCAGAATGGTGAAGACTCAACAAATAAAAAAAAGAACAATAAATGTGTTTTATTTTCCTCCCCCCCCCCCAAAAGAAACTCAGAGAAAGGAGAAGAATGAGTAGATTTGAACAAGAGAGGTCTGATCTTAGGGTTCCATTATTGAATTCATTCAGGAAAGCAAAAGTGTATGTTTAATTATGATTAATTAATGAAGATAGAATCAATGCAAGACAGAATGTTGGCTATAGAAAGTTTTAAATGGATTAAAGGGCTTTGAAAATGGAATATTTGATTTTGAATATTAAGATTTTGAAATGAATTCTAAGAATATTTTGTATTTAGTGTGAAGGAAAAAATATTTTTGATATTGGAGACATAACACGATAAGCAACTTATAATGGCATTCGGATACATTTTGAGGAATTGCATTGGGACGCTGAATCACTGATGTCAGCTCATTGTTCTTAAGAATAGTCTGTTCCCAGATGAAGCTGTTATAGAAAAGGATTTGCAATAAAATCTATCTGAGAATGTGAACAAGAACTTGACATTAAACATATAAAAAAAATTGGATGAGGCTTTAAAAATTAAAAAGGAAATAAGAATGCCAGTCCCACAGAGTAATCAGAATAATTTCTTCCTGCTGTCCTTAAAAATAAGCTTTTTAAAGTTTTGAAGAAATTTGAGATAAGGATCAACAATCATCTGCATGGATTAAAGAAGATTATTTTATGCAAAAGGAAGGAACACAACACTGATTTATTGTATCATAGTTAAAACGGGACATGTTATTATTATGGGTGGTTCTATTTTATGGCTTTTAAAATAATAACAAGAAATAAAAGTAAAAGTAACACAACACAAGATTATTAGAATCGTATACATTTTTGATGGTTCTTTTTAGACTTGCTGACATTGACATCTGAATTGAAAAACAAAGTTACCGTATGTATCACATTTACTTACAGTTAACATAAGGTTTAAGCCTTTTTTGCTAGAGTTAATTTACATATCCTAATCTGACAACATCTAAATTGGCTTAGTATCTAATTATGTTTTCACTTAAAGAGGTCTTTTTGAGCTTGATCTCTTTAACAGAGAAATTATCCCTCTTTATCATGTTCAATTTTAGTCTTTTGTTTCATATTTCCATAAATCCCTATCATCAAACATAGAAACTGTTTCAATTCTTGGGCCTGGCCTGGTTAATACTTCAGTGAGAAACCAAAAGGAAATATCGGGGTTATAGGCTATAGAAGGAGATTGAAAACAAATGACTTCCATAATATGGCCAATACAGACTTCTGGGGGGAAATTTTATTTTATTTATTTATTTTGTCAATCATATATAAGATAACAGGTAAAAGTATAAACATAATTTGAATAGATGAAAAGAGTAAGTAAAAAGGAATATTAGGGCAGGGATGGTAGGCACGCTGGTGCCCTTATGCACACCCCTTACAGACCTCTTAGGAATGGGGTGAGGTCAACAGTAGACAGTTTAAGGTTAAAATTGTGGGGTTTGGGGAAGAAACCACAGAGTCAGGTAGTGTATTCCAAGCATTGACCACTCTGTTACTGAAGTCGTATTTTCTGCAATCGAGTTTGGAGCAGTTTACCTTGAGTTTGTATCTATTATTTGCTTGTGTGTTGTTGTGGTTGAAGCTGAAGTAGTCATTGACAGGTAGGACATTGTGGCAGATAATTTTATGTACTATGTTTCAGGGGTGGGTTCTAAATTTTTTTACTACCGGTTCTGTAGGCGTGGCTTATTTTGTGGGCGTGGCTTGATGGTCATGTGACAATTCTTTAGGATTTAGCAGAGGTCTACCAGGCTTTTAACTGCTTGCAGAGCTGTACTGGTCTACCCATTTATTTTTGCAGGCATGGTCTATCCATTTATTTTTGCAGGCACCGGTCTACTCATTTGTTTTTGGAGGCACCAGTCTACCACCAAACTGCCTTTTACCACTGATCAGCTGTAGGGCAGCCCTTTGAAGCCCTGCGGCAAGAGTTTAAACAGTTTTTCCTTATAGCCCATCAGCTGGGACTCAGGAGGCAGCAATAGATTGGGGGTGGGGCCAAATAAAAGGTAAGAATAACGCGGGGGGTGGGGTGGGGTGGGGGAGGCGTGGGGAGAGAACCAGTTCGGTGACATCATATTGTCACCGCTACCAGCTTGACAGAACCGGCCGGAACCGGGAGGAACCCACCACTGCTATGCTTAGATCACTTAAGTCGGCATAGTTCTAAATTGTCTAAGCCCAAAATTTGGAGTCTGGTGGCATAAGGTATTTTATTACAGGTAGAGGAATGGAGGACTCTTCTCGTAAAAAAAAAAATGGTGGTCTCTGCGTAAATGGAGCTTGGTTGTTTTCTTGCAGTTGTTTCATTACCAAACTAATAACATCATCTGAAAAACAAAACAACTAAGCTCAGACAGCACCAAGGACTACACATTCAATTCTGAGCTACAAATATTCTCTTTTCTCAGTAAGAACAGAGAGCTGATGAGAAGATTAGCTCCCCATATTAAGGTACTGAGACATTTTACGCCTTCTAAATGTGGATTTGTTGAGAGTTGAGATATGAAATAAGTTTTACATTAGTTAATTCATATTATTTTAGGGTTCTGGATTTTTTCTGACACCCGGATTAAAGATTATTGGATTTGTCTACAGTTAAAAGATGAATTATGGAACAAACAATTTTATATCTTCTAATTAAGGGGAGGCGAGCAAATAGTGAAATTGTTTATATTTCTTGTGATAAGAGTATAAGAAGTCCCTTTCTTAGAGTCATTTTCCCTCTTTCTGTTTCCTTCTTTTCTTGCACTATTTATTTGTTCTGATTTTCCTTTTTTTTTTTTACTTTCCGTTATCTTTTACTATTGTAATTAAAACTTTCAATTTTTAAAAAAAATCATGTTATGGCCAAGAAAGATATACCCATGAAGTTACCAGGAGCCAACTTCCCCATGAATATATTTTTTAGAATTTCATGTTTTGAGTGATCTGTGGCAGAGATGGAATCAAGATGCTGTAAAAACACATAAAAAATATTACTAATAGGAGAGTAGGGACATAGCTACTCTCATAATATTGTTAATAATTTTAGCAAAATGCTGAATGCTTTTCCAGATTGGTGTCATGAACCTCATTAGCCTTTTACCTCCTACCCAGAATAATAGCTATAAGACACAGTAGACGCAAAGCTTTTTAAGCATCAAGAAAACCTGCTTTGATGTTTCTTTTCTCAAAGCCCCTTTTCTAGTTTTGAAAATAACATTATATTTTTTTTCCCAACCGCAGGTGGTATACAAAGTACAGGCTCATCAATTAAAGACTTTAAACAGCTGGATACTTCTTAGCTGCTTTGACAAAAAATATTAACAGCCTTCCTAAACAACAAAAGAACAACAATTAATTGGGCAGAAACAACATTTTCATAATGTTCTGTAAAATTTATTCATAAGACAATTTGGGACTATATGGGAGGAAGAGAGACGAATAAATGGATTTGGTTTGTTCACTACTCTTCCAAGACTGATGTAACTGAGTCTTTCTTTCAATCATGAGATGGATGCAGGAACTCAGTCTGTAACATGCTTTCTAAGCATTACTTGCTCCTCTGACCAATTGTGATGACTCACATAGAAGCTTCCCCAGATGCCTCTCCTGATGTCAGTTCAGAGGGGATAGCAACAGCACCTAGACTTATATACTTCACCGTGCTTTTTACAGCCCTCTCTAAGTGGTTTACAGAGTCAGCATATTGCCCTCAACAATCTAGGTTCTCATTTTACCCACCTCAGAAGGATGGAAGGCTGAGTCAACCTTGAGCCTGGTGAGATTCGATCTGCCAAATTGTAGGCAACTGGCAGTCAGCAGAAGTACCCTGCAGTACTGCATTCTAACCACTGCTCCTCTGGATGAACCACTCCCAGGCACTTCCGGAGGAGAGTTGGTCAATGGTTCTAGGGCATGGACTGGGAGTCCAAATGAGGGGGAGTGGTTAATGGAAGAGAAACTGGATGGTAGCCAGGTGAGAGTGATTTGGTTGAAGCACAGCTGCAGCAGGACAGCCCTGAGGTTCAGGTGGGGACAGTCTGTCAGTGATGAGGAAGAGGAACTGCCTTCTGCATCTGATCCAAGAACATGTAGGGCAGATAAAAGGCAGGAGCAGCAAAGATCAGCCTGACTACTCATGAGGAGGCAGGCTCATTTCTCTTGATGGGCTACTATTTAGCATAGCAGACATGATATTGGGAACAAGTTCACTTCCTAGCTACATGTTTCCTGGTCATTGTGATTGCTTCCTTGCTTTGGATTGACACCGTACCTTGACTTTGGATCATGCCTTGTGAATTCTGGACTTTTCTTGCCTTGTCAGCCTTCTTGTATTGTGGATTTGTCTTGTCTGGGAAACGTTTGAGTGCATTCTCATTTCCCTTTTTATTTTTAAACTAGATTTTTGAAAATCTGGTTTAGACTTTTTCCTACAGAGGGATAATAACCTTGCCAGAACAATAATTGGGGCTATGTATGAATCAAGGTTTTCTGGGACATCTGATTTACTAAGATTTAAGCTTATTTTGGTTCATCAGACCTTCACAGCCTCCAGAAACTGGGCCAGTATTTCCACAACATCTTGTTGATGAACAGTATAAAGCAGAAGTTGCTCTGCATTCAGTTCGCTGTTCACTATCAATTATCTCTCTTTTGCATGTGAAATTACTGCTATGATTTAAAAACTCAGATTAACATACATTATTTAGTTGCTCTTGGATACATTTGAGTGCGTAGTACATCAAACAACAAGAACAGCCTAATTTATTTATGTTTTTATAAGTGATATAGTTTTATACCACCGTTCACCTTTTAATATCACAGCATTTTGTGAAGTACAACAAAAATAAATTCCAAAACCATTTGCTGTTGATTACTGAATAAACATAATGTATGCTGCTGAAAGCAGCTATAGAAGTTAGATAAGGGTGCCTGAAAATTTCCAGAATATGGAAAACAAGAAAAGAAGAAGCTAGAAAGACCATTAGTTAGTTGTGATTCAACAGACCCCTCCTTGAAGACTCTCAACATTTTTGCCCTTCAGTTTTAACGTCTACATGAAGCTGTTAAGGTAAGTTATCTACCAGGAGGGGCCAGATACCATCAAGAAGTTGATGAATGTAAATTCTTTTGTAGGAAAATCCAAAACCATTTTGTTGAATTTCAGGTCCCACTTGATGACGTCAACTTCTGATGAGAGAAAGGAAATAATGAGAAAATAGATAATAAGCCTTATAAGTTAGATCTATTGGTTCTCTAGCCTATCCTGGAGAGCTTAGTGAAGATCTTGACCTATGACCTATCAGAAAGATCCTGACAGATCCATCCTTCAGTATATTTGATTCTCCAAATTAACCCAAACAATAGCCTTCAAGCCTGAAAGAACATTCATACATTATATTGAGATCCAAAAAGCAAAGAAAGCCAAATAGTTTAGAAGACTATCACAGAGATAAGAATCTATTTGTGAATAATAGTCAATTTGAAAATTGATTTTACTACTTTGTAATCCACTTTCTGTAATCTATTTTCACCTACTTTGATCAATACCAGATGTATTCAGGTAGAGGCCAAAAAAATCCAGAATGAAAGCTTGTGCTTGAGTGAAGTATAAAAGTAGAGCCAAATTTGTAAGGATTTGATCATATGTCTTCACTCAAAGCCTTGTTTGTGTCTCAAGGAAATCTGTTGCCAGGATCTGACTTAGTCTGAACCATGGTTTCTAACAATCAATTCCTTGTCTTCATCCCTGGACAAGACCTTAAGTACTCTGTGGTCTAGCACTATAACTACCATGTGCTGTTCTTTGTCTCTGGGCTATTTGCTTCATGTCTCCTGTGTTGTTATTTGAACGTCTGGACAGACCATTAATGCTTTATGCGGCTTTTATACAGATCTGTGCTAATGAAAGTAATGGTGTGTCCAAGTGAATTATATGTGTGAAAGGAGTCAGAGATAAGATTAATAGATCTATTGTGGTGAAAGAATGGGTACCAAGGTCTTATTTATCTTTTTAAAAGATTGCAATTATAAACTCTGGAAGTGCATTCTAGGAATTTCAAGAAATAGAGTACAGTGTGAGATACATTCACAAACTCTCTTGTTGCTGGGAAAATATCTGCTGTCCTTAATGGAAAGAGCAATTGACAGACCTGCTTATGAATGGCAGGAGAGTCTTTGATTCCATCAAATCCTAATAGTCCTGGTCAGGGGTGGGTTTCAAAAATATTAGCAAGGGGTTCTCTGCCTGGTTGCTGGGTGGGTGTGGCCATGGTCGGCGTGGCCTAGTTGGCCTAGTTGGCCTCCTGTATCATGGTGTGGGGGGGGGGGGCATTTTTGCCCTCCCCGGGCTCCAGAGGCTTTCCTCAAGCCTCCGGGAGGGCAAAAACAGCATCCCCAGGCTCCAGAGGCCCTCTGGAAGCCAGAAATGGGCCTGTTTCTGGCCTTCCCGATCTTCTGGTAGGCCTGTTTTTCACCATCCCCAAGCCTCTGCGTGAGCCCTGCACTTACCTGCATCCAAAATGGGCCATGTGGGGACTCCTGTGAGGGGTGGGAGGGCAGCCAGGAGTGGGATTTGGGGGTTCTCTGAACTGCACAGAATCTTAACTAGAGGTTCTCCCGAACCTCTACAAACCCCCAACCCTGGTCCTGGTCCCTTATCTAAAACATTGGGAAAATATGCCAGTTTTCCCCACCCCATTCCACCCCTATGTCAGTACAATCCTGGAAGACATGTGGACATATATTCCTGTTTGGTTTCCTTTCCTCCTTTTCCTGCATTCTCATAAAAGCATGAACTTGATTTGTACAAGTTGGTTGGGAAACAAAGCAGAAGATACTGGTTATCTTGTTTTTTTGTTTTTTTTTTAATCCAATTGCTCTTCTTTTGAATTGCAATGTAGATTTTCAACAATAGGAGAATGTGTGAGTAAACAGCAGTCTAAAAAACATGAACCATTACAGCAGGGCAGGGGTGGGCTTAAATATTTTTAGCAAGGGGTTCTTTGCCCAGTTGCTGGGTGGGCATGGCCATGTTGGGCGTGGCCTAGTCGGCCTCCTGCACCATGGCAAGGAGTCGCTTTGGCCCTCCCCAGGCTCTGGAGGCTTTTCTTGAGCCTCTGGGAGCATGAAAATAGCCTCCCCAGGCTCTGGAGGCCCGTTTTTCGCCCTCCCCAAGCGTCTGCACGCACCCTGCACTTACCTGCATCCAAAACAGGCTGCTTGGGGACTCCTGGGAGGGGCATGGTGGGGTGGGTGGGGCCAGCCAAGAGTGGGATTTGGGGGTTCTCCGAACCACACAGAATCTTAGCTAGAGGTTCTCCCGAACCCCTGAGAACCCCCAGCAGTCCACCCCTGCAGCAGTGTCTTTTACTCTCAGGTGCATAGATAGAACATGTGGCAAGGAGTGGAGAAGCTTTGAAATGGTTGATTGTAGTCTTCAGAAAGGCATGGAACCATCAGGCAGCTCTGAGGCTAAATGTAAAAAAAAAAGGGGGGGGGGAAGGTATCTCCAGCAATGATCTAAGAATGGAAGATGTTTCTCAGAATAGTATTAGGTGGCAGCTTATGCATTCTGTTTTTCTCCCTGAAGAAAATGTGGACAGTAAAAGAAATTGCTCCATGCCTGTTAATTAAAAACTGGCCAACCACAAAGAGTGACCCAATATCCTTAAAAAAGAAATTAAAGTAACATTGGTGAACAGTGCCTTACAAAATACATTTTCAAGCTTTTTAACTGATCCGGATTTACATTTAATCCATAACTTGGTTCTTCCAACAAAAACAGATAGCTTTATGCACATTTATAGAAGTTAGAAGGCTGGATCACCAAGGAACAGCACATACAGCTAACCAAGAAGAAAGACTAACATTCATACTGTGCTGAAGAAGGCAAAATAGGCTAAGAACTCCAAAAGATAAATTTATAATGAAAATAAGTAAAAGGAACATAATATGTGTTCAATGAAAACAAGAAAATGTTCGCACATCACAAAACATGTTTGTTTTGGCTGTTTTCACCAGTGAAGATCCACTCTTCACAATTGTGAAGAATAGAAGGAATGAACAGGACTTGAACCTGACAGAAATATGATAGAAAATATCTGTTTATTTTGAATTTGATACTCCAGACCAAGATGAATTGCTTATGAAAGTAGTGAAGACAATTGCTGATGAATTTAGGGGAATGCTAGAGTAGCACTATAGTCAACATTGGCCTTTTCTGGTTCACAAATGAACTGTTTCATTGTTTTTCCAATCACTTGAGCTAGAACTAGTCAATTAAACAATGCTTCAAATTTGTATATATAAATATACAAGCAAATAACCATATGATAATATGACATATGACAAGGGGATGTGGAACAGAATACAAGGTTTACAAAACTTGAAAAGCAGTGAGAAAGATTATTGTAGGCATAGATTCATAGATGGGTAAGTGCTTGCATAAGTTAGCCTAGCTGGTTTATTCCTTCCTGAATAAATGTCTCACTTCAGTTCAAGAATGATTAAGTTGTCAAAGTGGACTCCATGGTCCCATTAAAATATGGTGAGTTCATTTGTGTTGAATTTAGAGCTTGATATTGCATCAGAAATGGTAGTCTAAATGCAATTCCTATAGCACAAAATATGTTTTTTTTTTTAAAAAAAGAAGGGGATTGTTATTTTATAATAAAGCAGGAATGCACGATAACCTTATATGTAGCTGTAGAATCATTTCAAAAACTGAATAGAGGGGGTAGATTATAGAATGCTTCTGTTTTTAATTCATTTAAATGTGATTTGTTCTCTCGGCTCCCTCCTCCTATTTCTGACCTCAGCTCACCTGAGCATGTCACTGAAAGGCTAACTGTATTAAATCAAGATGTGCAAAAAAAAAATGACTTAATTGTTAGCTCCGTACATTAAAGAGCCTTGTGTGCTGCTCTCAAATATTATCAACTTTATTCATTGTTTCTCAGATTTGTGGATGACATTTTGATATTTGGGGAATATAAATATAAAGCTGTACAAGGTTTTCTAGAGTTACCTTCACTGGGAATGCTAGAATAGCAAAATAGTCAACATTGACCTTTTCTGGTTCACAAATGAACTGTTTCATTGTTTTTCCAATCACTTCAGCTAGAACTAGACAATTAAACAATGCTTCAAATTTGTATATATAAATGTACAAGCAAATAACCATATATTTACATACTGTGTTTCATGTTTTTGCCGCTCTGGAATCATTGAATCATTGGAACCTTCAATGAAGAAATTATTCCCTTCCATGCAGTCGTCATATCCATAAAGTGTTGGTATTTCTCCTAATACCAACACTGAAAATCACTATAAGACTTTTCATCACTTAGCAGTGGAGGACAAATATGGGTGAAGATGGAACCCATGCCAATTAATTCAAATATTCTTCTTTATTTTATTCTTTTAGAGAAAATCTTTATCCAGACACAAGTATAAAGTACAAATACATCACAATAAGTAGAGAAGGGATCTAAAAACATCAAGGAAGCTATACTTTTCTGATATATCATTAACAAATTATGAATGATTGCATCATGCAAACATTCTTCTCTTTTCACAATTGACATGGAATATTACAATTCCCTTCTAGCCAGCAATCAACAAATGCAGAAACAAAATGCCAACGCATTCCATAATTTCCAGGAAATTTGAATGGATATTTAAACCTGCAAACTGACACTAGTACAGTTGCTGGTGTCAGTTTGCAGGTTTGAAGTACAATACAATACCTCAACATAACTTTGGGGACCAAGCGATCAATCTTACAAGATTGAAAATCTTATCCTTTCCCATGAGTGAATCATTTGGTACATTTTGCTAGCGTAGGCAGCCTCTGAGAAACTGGCATAATTGAAAGAGGGAAATGGAGACAACTCCAGCACTTTAGGGCAATAATCTAGAGCTATATACCACCAACAGGGAAAAGGAGTTACAATTCTCCATTTTCTTTAGTTGATTTTATCCAGCTTAATGTGTTCAGTTGGTTACCTATTGTATAAGAAAGGATACACTTAAAAAAGACTTCCTATTGTATGTTTTAGGAATGTAAATATATGGTCCTATAGTTAAGGGCTCTATGTCTACTTTCATGTCAATTTTGATCCTGTTTCACCCACAAAGTCCTACCAACTTTGACTTCAAGTTCCTTCATTTTGGCTCTGTATCGGGGTGAAATCCAGCAGGTTCTGACAGATTCTGGAGAACCGGTAGTGGAAATTTTGAGCAGTTCAGAGAACCGGTAGCGGAAATTTTGAGTAGTTCGGAGAACTAGCAAATACCACCTCTGGCTGGCCCCAGAGTGGGGTGGGAATGGAGATTTTGCAATATCCTTCCCCCAGGAGTGGGGAGGGAATGGGAATTTTGCAGTATCCTTCCCCTGGAGTGGGGTGGGAATGGAGATTTTGCAGTATCCTTCCCCTGCCATGCCCACCAAGCCACACCATGCCCACCAAGCCACACCCACAGAACCGGTAGTAAAAAAAAAATTGGATTTCACCACTGCTCTGTATAGCTACTTAATTCTATTCACGATGGACACACCCAGTTCTGGAATGGGAACCTTAAAGATTTAGTCTGAGACAAAGAGAAAAAATTTCACTCCTCTTTTGTAAGAGGGAAAAATAACGGCAAAGGTACAGGAAGTTAAAAAAAACCGGAATAATAATTGATCAGAGATCACTCAAAATCTGACTCTTCAGATTTATTATTTTTATATTTGTTTAATGATGCTGCTTCCCACAAGATTGCCTTGGAGGCATAATTCACTAAGAGCATGGACTATTCTTTGAGGAGAGGGAACAATCCTTAAACCTATTTAAAACTGTAATGTTAGTATACTGACAGGGCCATCTATCTCATCTGTTTGCTATTAATCTAAAGTTGATGGCTAGAGATGTTTTTGTGGTAACACCTGAATTATGATCATGTGACTGTGGGGGTGCTGCATTGGGTGGAGCTTCAAGGATTGGTCATTAGTATGGCCAATCAGTCATACTATCATCATGTGTATTTAGTGCAGTCATAATTTTAAGTGGCAGTTGAACTAATGGTGATGACTTGAACACTACCTGTTTTTCATCTTTTCTGGTCATTGGTTTTCTTATAAGAATTGTATCTAGTACTTCTTGGTTATTCTTAGAATCTTAAATGAATAGTATTTTTAATCTTAAATCTTAATAATATGAGCAGCACAATGGAAATAAGCTATTAAGTCATTGGTGCCTTGTGAACAAATATAATCAGAGTGTTATAACTATTGTTCCAAGAGGGCTGATAGAAGTACATTAAAATACTCACATGTAAATACTCTGCTTTATTTGCTACATTAAGTTGACTACCATAAAGGGTTTTGGAGAGTTATTGCATTATCTCAATTATAGTTGAGCTATCAGCATCCCATATACGCAGAGAAAACGTATCCTCAGTGTCCGTGAATTTCAAACTTACTAGAGATTTTACGGCAAAGTCATAAAAATCTAATTCCTTTCTCTACTACTTTACCCCAAGTAGAATAATAGCTATCATAAAGTATCAAAACAATCAGAACTGGTGGAGTAAAATATTATTTTAAGCCAGAACCTAAAAACGTTGGCTCATGCCCTCATCTCAGTCATATATGATCTGATTTCCAATCACAGAACCAATGAATCACGCAAGACAAGATGGAATCACAAAGAATATTAGACTTCATCATTTTTAATGGTTTAAAAATTTATTCACCCGCGCGTGCACACACAAACATGCATACATACAGTACATAGCTGGTGATGTGACCATTTACATACAATTATTTACATAATTATTTACATATTCCAAATGGTTTGAGCCTCCGTTAATCAAAATACTTCCTTCATATCTGAAGGCCTTAACTTACTCTATTATACGCTCATTCCAAAAACAATGGGCATTTTGCCTTTTGCTTCTGCTTTGAGATAAGTCATTTGTGATCCTTCTTATGACTAATTGAATACAAAATGTTTTAAGGCTCTTGTTTAAGTCCAGTGTCCCAGTACATAAATATATCAATATAAGCCAATTAGCCAACCTGAAGGAAGAAAATCAAGATACATAAGGCTCTTAAGCATTGCATTTGTATAGATTGAATAACCCCTTGGAAATTGAGTAGATTTAATTAGCTGATCCAAGTGATGCCCTTATTTGAAGACTTAGAATGCAGCCTTAGCAACTTTAAGATTCAACTTCCAGAATTCCTCAACCAGCAAGCTAGGAGTTAAAATCTACATGTCTTAAAGTTGCTAAGTTTGAGAAACACTGCCCTAGAGTCTATCTGTGGGCATTGTGTCAAATAAAGTAGAATAGTTGTAGATCAGAGGTCCTTAGTGCTGTCCAAGCTTGCTTGTTATCTTGCGTGTTTTTTCTCTGCTGGGACCGGTCTATCAGGGCAACCTGGTCTACCCAATTAGGAGATGGAAAATACTGCTTCTGTTTTCACCTTTCAGCTCCATTCCAGGGGGCTTCGCAGGCAGTCGCTTTCGCGAGAAACTATTTTTGTGTTAAATTTATGTTTTACCGAGAAAGGCCAGCTGATGAGAGCTAAATAGCTTCAAATAGATCTATACTAGTTTCCCTTTATTTCTTTGTCAGTAAAACATAAATTTAACACAAAAATTGCTCGAACTAGGTAACATCATCAGTGCAGGCAAAAAAATGCTACCAGAGTAGATGTCATTGAAGCAGGGTGAAATGCTCCCGGTTCGGACCGGATCGCCTGATCCGGTAGCGATGGTGGCGGGTGGTTCGGAGAACAGGTAGCAAAATTCCCTGCCCCCCCCCCCATGCCCAGCTGAGCCTCACGATCATCAGAGGCTTTTTTTTTTTACTTTTAAAAGCATTTTTTCTACAACTTCTTCTGCAGAAAAAAAAATGCTTTTAAAAGTAAAAAAAAAAAGCCTTTGATGATCACGCAGCTCAGCTGGGATCGTCAGAGCCTTTTCAAAGCATTTTTTTAACCACCTCTTCCCCGGAAGAGGTTGCAGAAAAAAATGCTTTGAAAGTCTCTCTGACGATCCCAGCTGAGTTGCCTGATCATCAGAGAGACTTTTCAAAGCATTTTTTTAAACGATCAGGCAACTCAGCTGGGATCATCAGAGACACTTTTAAAGCATTTTTCCCCGCAACCTCTTCAGCGGAAGAGGTGGTTAAAAAAATGCTTTGAAAAGGCTCTGACGATCCCAGCTATGTTCCTGATCGGCAGAATCTTTTCAAAGCATTTTTTTGCATTTGCAGAAAAAATGCTTTGAAAAGTTAAAATAATAATAAAAAAAAGTTGGCCACGCCCACCCAGTCACATTACCCCACCACCACCAAGCCACGCCCACAGAACCGGTAGTAACAAATTTTACATTTCACCCCTGCATTGAAGCCTGTACCACCTTCACCATCCTTTGACACATGGTAAGGATCTCCCAGGTTAAGCAGCTTTGGAAAAGGTTGCTGACAATTTCAGAGTTGTGTGGCTTGGGAACCTTTGGCCATCCCTAGGGGGGGGAAAAGGCTGAAAGAAGACCAGAAGGCAGTAGAGAATCACTGGGTGGCCTTTAATCAATTGGGTGACTTTTAATCACTGTCCTAAAGTGATTAAAGGACACCCAAATTGCTTTAGTGAAGTGAATGTGAGCCAGTCTGGGTTATGTTATATAATTCCCAAATCAGCAAGATTTTATAATGAGATTCCATTAAATCTGCAGTATATTCTTCTAATTTAGCCTAAGACTATTTGTCTTTCAAAAGTCAGCTATGGGAGAAAATACATATTAATTATTATCAGTTTTATCACAGCTATCTTAGATCTTGCAGTACTTGTCAGATTTATGTAGACACTAGTACCACATTCATTTACCGGGACTCATAATTTGGTAGATGGGAAAAAATCCAACTTCTCATCATGAGCCTACCTTTCCTTTAATTCAAAGTGGCATTGAGCAATTGGGAAAGATAACTATCAAACTCCATCTTTTTTGTGGTACAGGTCTCTTTTATATTATAATGCCAAATTAAGTGACGTGATTTATCAGTGCATTATCTTCTTTCTTATGTAATAGCCCACTAAGTTCCAGTTTACAATTCATCAGAATGTTTTCCTATTAAACTGTCAATCAGGGGATGATAAAGAGGCCACATCAGAGGTATCTCACTCCAAAGGCTTCTCATCAGCTTGCACCAGTAAACTGGTCATCTGATCAAATGAAGTTGTGTTGCTTTCATGGATACAGCTCATCTCACAGGCTTTTCACAAAGACCAAAAATTAAAATTCCAATTTCCTTCTATTATATTCATGATTAAATCATTGAAAGACTTTGGCTGTCTCTTGATGTACTTACTACCCATCAAAGGACTTTCTCCTCAAGTTTCCCATTCTTTCTTTTGGATCAGAGAAGGAAACTTTTATCCTGAATCATCTGCCAAAATATCTCTGGAAACCTCAATGTATCTATTGTTTTCATTGGTTTATTATTTCCACCAATGTCTTCATTTATATCCTATTCTCTTCAGTAGTTGGCCATTTCTACTTGTGAAAACAGTATGCTTGACCTTGTAGTATAGGATCAGTAAGATTACATAGAACCCAAGGTTACATTTTCCTCATCCTTGCAAGGTACTATTGAAATTGATATTGTCCAACTCACAGAGAAAAATGCTTTGAGGAACATGTAGAACTTGAAAAGTTTGCTTTCAGACCTCTGGAGCAAAGGTTACATCTATTTGGACTTGCTATCAAGGTTCCGACTGATGAACCCAACCAAAAGTAAGCACAGCCAAGACGATTAAATCTTTTAATGCAAAACTTTATTGAGTACATCATTTTGGCACCGATGAGGGCAAAACCAGATCTGACCATTTCCCTCATAAACCCACATAGTCAAAGTTCAGCTTCTCCCTCCCTCCAATTAGATCAGGTCACATTGTCCAACTGAGTCTCCCAGTATTGTTGTGAGAAAGTCTTTCTGACTCGGATAAACACTTGCCAAAACTTCCTTGGTTTTCATGGCTGGCATCTTGATGTCTGGAGCCTAAGTTCTGTCTCTCCCTTCCCTTCCCCTGTAGTTTGTTGGCAAGCTGAGAAGTGATAATAGTTGCAACAGCAAAAAGTGGCTTTTGAAGCTTGACACTTACTTTTGCTCTGGTCCAGTAAGGTAAGCTTGCATACAATCTGCCTCCTCTTTTAAGTTTTTCATTGGGCTTGCGGCTCTGGCACTGTCATCATTTCTTGTCCCAGATGGAATTGCTGTGCCATTTGGAACTTTATCAATAACTGTTGGTTTCTATCATAATACAGGCCCACAGGTTAATCTTTTAGGTTAATCAACTAGACACAAAAACGGTTTTTCCCCCAAACACCATCACTCTGCTAAACAAATAATTCCCTCAACACTGTCATACTAGTTATTAAGTCTGCATTACTATTAATCTTCTCACCGTTCCTATCACCCATCTCCTCCCACTTATGACTGTATGACTGTAACCTTGTTGCTGGTATCCTTACGATTTATATTGACTGTTTCCTAATATGATTTGATTGCTTATTTGTTCCCTATGACTATCATTAATTATTGTACCTTATGATTCTTGATGAATGTATCTTTTCTTTTATGTACACTGAGAGCATATGCACCAAGACAAATTCCTTGTGTGTCCAATCACACTTGGCCAATAAAAAATTCTATTCTATTCTATTCTATTCTATTCTATTCTATTCTGTTCTGTTCTGTTCTGTTCTGTTCTGTTCTGTTCTGTTCTGTTCTGTTCTATTCTATTCTATTCTATTCTATTCTATTCTATTCTATTCTATTCTATTCTATTCTATTCTGTTAGATAAGGGGTCAGATTACCTCCCCACCAAGTCACGCCCACAGAACTGGTAGTAACAACTTTTACATTTCACCACTGCTCTATACCATTCCAGACAAATGGCTGTCCAGTCTCTTCTTAAAAACCTTCAGTGATGAAGCACCCACATTTTTGAAGGCAAACTGTTCCACTGATTGATTGTTCTCACTCCTGGGAAATTTCTCCTTAGTTCTAGGTTGCTTCTCTTCTTGATTAGTTTCCATTCATTGCTTCTAGTCTTGCCTTCTAGTGCTTTGCAAAATAAGTTGACCCTCTCATCTTTGTGACAGCCTCTTAAATATTGGAACACTGCCATCAAATCACCCCAGTCCTTCTTTTTACTAGACTAGTCATACCCAATTCCTGCAACCATTCCTCATACATTTAGTCTCCAACCCCCCCAATCATCTGTGTTGCTCTTCTCTGCATTCTGCATGTGGACTATATATGGCCATTCCAAAAATGGCCATGAAAAAAGAGATTAACCATTGTCCTCTTTTAATATTAGCAAATAGTTTTTGGATGCATTCCTTTCAGACACGTTGTGTGTGCTCCGAACATTTTAAGCCAAGCATTGTTTCATTAATGCTCACCAATGCCTAAGGAGATGCGCAATGGTGCGCAAGTGTCGGCTGTCACTTTTCCACTCCATTGCACTCTGCTAAATATCAACCAGCCTACCAGAAGTGATGAATATGTCTACAAATCTATATTGCAATGTGCCTCCTCAGGCTGATCCATCCAGCACCTATCTTCATGAGGGAATATTTTATCTTGGGAAACATTCCACTTTTTGAAACAAACATTTCTTGTAATGTATTGGAAGCTCGCAGGAAGGCTTAGAGCTTTTATCTTGGAATCAAATATTTAGAATCATCTATGATTAAACCACTGTGCCTTATATCATTCTTGGTTTTTTTTTTTTTTCTAACTTCACTTACTCTGCCTGTTGGCTACCTTTCCAAGAACTAACAGCTACAGGAAGACAGAAATGTGTTTGCTTTACATGTTAATACATATTCTGAGCCTACAGGCATAGCATTCCCAGGAGTTCGCTAAAAGCTCCCATTAAAACTCTTCTAGTACTGGCAAAGAAGTCCCCACACCAATTCTTTCAACAGTGTATGGCTCTCTTGGGAATCCGTTTGATCCTTGGAAAAGGATTTCTCCAGGTATTCATGACGGCAATGCTAACTATTATGCAAGACACAGTAGGTTCGCAAAGTCTTTTGCACGCGTGCACACACATACAATCTCTCTCTCACACACACATATCCATTCTTTGGCATTATTTGAAGGACATCTTTGTTTCCTGGGTTCATATAATGTGCAAAACTGCTTTCCCTGTATTTGAATAACACACTGGATTCCATTGACTTTTTCTTCTAGTGAATTATATGAACTTAGTTGTGAATACGAATTCTAAAGTCTGACCCCAGGTAGCATGCAACAGAGAAGAACAAAAGGAAAGGATTGTTCTCCTGCAGATATCCTTCTTCAATTAATTCTTTCCTTTGTGAGAATTTTGCTTCTACTCTGCATGATACCTTGAGGGAAATAATAATAACAAGCAGCATAGTTTACTTTTTCTTCTAAGACAAGAAGTGTGAAATAAAAAAGATTCCTGATTACAATCTTGTAAAATGAACTTTAGATACATAAGCATGTGGTGCAATCCACAATGATGTCACATTCTCCATGAGGCCAATTACATTCACATTTATACAGTGGCACAATCCTCCCTTTCATGGACACCAAAGAGTTTTCTCAAGAGCAAATTAAGACCAACTAATGCCCTAAGCCAGGGATGTCAAACTCGATTTCATTGATGGCCACAGCAGGGCTGTGTTTGACCTCGGGGGGGGGGGGGGGGGGGGGGGGGGGCCGGGGGGGGGCATGGTCAGCTCAATGTCACTCATGTCAGGGGCGCCTCAGGTAGCCCAAGGGCTCTGCCAGCGAAAATGGAGCTCGGGAGGGCCATTCAAGGCCCTCCCGACCTCTGTTTTCATTGGCAGAGGGCTGCAGGAACCCACTGCAACTGAAAACAGAGCTCGGGAGGGCCACGCATGAGGCACCATGGGCTGGCCCTTCACTGTTTCTAGGGTGGCTCCTGGGGCCAGAACTAAGCACCCCTCAGGCTGGATTCGGCTTGCAGGCCTTGAGTTTGACACCCCTGCCCTAAGCACAATGATGCCACTCAGCAGAAAGTCTCATACTACAAAATATCTTACCCTCCACCTAAACTTTAAACTGTGAGTCACTCACAATGTCTTTTGATGATGAAAATGCTTTTTATCAATACAGATTAAAGTCAAACATGGCAGATAAGAATAATTACAAAAATAATCAACTAAAATAGAGTGTGGCAGAGAAAAATGAGGGTATGATAGCTAGGATTAAAGACAGTATGATGTCCCCTTCCCTCTAAAACACAGGATTCAGATACGATATGATTGCATTTTACAGAATTCCCAATCAGCATTCCCCAACTTGGGAAGATCTGGACAATATTCACTTATACTGTACATGTAGGTAACTGTATTTCAGCAAGAAACCGAAACTTACATTTTAAACATATCTTTTATGCTGCACTTTTCATCTTCATTCCTCCAATAGAGGCCAGAACATGCAAAGTTATAATTATAAATTAGGGGTCCTTGATGCTTCCTGAGCTTGGTTGTTTTCTTGCAGATGTTTTATTACCCAAACTAGATAACATCATCAGGGCACCGATGATATTAGGTAGTCTAGATTGTATGAAGTTAGCACCCGCCCCGCTCCTAGAAGAATGAAATATTTTAGGAAATATTAAAAAGGCAGAATATATTTCCCTGGATGAGAAATGGAGAAACATGTTTTAAAGACAAAGCAGCTCCCACCTTCCTGCCTCCTCCCCTTTGTCAATGGGCCAGAGTGAGAAACCCAATACCCCCCCCCCCACACACACACACCTTTGCAACACAATAGGACCCATCTAGCAACAGAAACTCCCCACGTGGTACCTGGGGAGATTACATCAACCAGCAAGACTAGCTATGACCTCTGATAGCAACCAATCAGGATACCCTTCCTGTTCCCCAAGAAGTTCAAAGCCAGAGAGGGTATAAAATCCAGGGACTCTCAGCATCTCTGCCCTTTTCTGCTCAGGAACTCAAACCACGTGATCCTGTCCACCATTAAACCATCTTTCCAAGCAGTCTCCATGTTTCCAGTGTCTTTTTCCCCACTTGGAAATGAACCCAGAAGGACATTTCTTCCAATAAAGTCAAGAAAACAACGAAGCTCAGAGAGCACCAGGGACCCTTTATTTCAACTCTGAGTTACAAATATTCTCCTTTATTGGTAATTATGGATTCAATTATCTCAAGGGAAAAAGACGCATCCTAATTCTTCCTCTCTCTTTTTTAATACCTAGGTTCTTCCAACTGCAACAATACGGACACAAGTTCCACTTTCTGTCTAGAGAAAATGGATAACCACACTGAAGGCATAATTTATCTTCACTTATATGACATGCTAATTGATGTCATTCGAGAATGAAGACATTGTAAAAGACAATACAATGAAATATATTAAAGCGCTGGGGGAATTTGAAGACCTTGCTTTTCATTGTGGAATATTAATTTCTCACCCAGCAGTCTGCAGCCTCCCTGGTTTCTCAACTTCCATGATCACCCAAGAGAAGAATTCAAGAGAGAAATCTTCCCATTCACCCTTTTGAGGATCAAGGAATGTAGGCAGGCGGGCTACAGAACCCTAGAGAAGAGAGACATTAGAAAAAAAATACTCCATTCTCCAGCAACATCCAGACTTTTCTCACTTTGCTGTGATCAACAGAAACAAAAAGAAAGTTTAAAACATGAGCATGAGAGGGGGTGGGGGGAAGCAAAAGCTTTATCCGAAGTGATAAAAACCTTTCTGGAAATTGAAAAACAGATTATAGCACAATATTAGTCTTCTCCCTTCCTATCCATCCTCGGATACTTCGCTGCATTGAAAGTGACAGAAATTGCTACATGAGGTCACTGAATGCCAAAGTACTGCGGAGTAATGAATGTTGCTACTTCTGCCTTTTCAATATATCTATCTATCTGTCTATCTATCTAAGAATCTAGACAGAAAACAAGTCCCAATTCTATCTGGAACACAGTGATAACCATATCAGACAGGCTGTTAATTCCATTGGTTTGTTGACCAAGGCTTTGTCAACTTGCTCATTCAAGATTTGGATTAATGCCTGGTACATTCTACCCTGCTGGCATTTTACTTTATTGAAATGCATAGCTGTTTTAAAGAGGGGGGTGGGGGATGGGGGTAGCATCCTTTGCGGCATCCAGAAACTCAGCTTTAGAGTTTGCAAGAAGAAACCGAGGACATGATTCAGTGAAATTAAGTTGAAATTATTGATTCAGTTAAAATAATTGATTCAGCTAAAGTAAGAAGCAGATTTTAATCACTGCTATCAGACGATCAAATAAATCTCCCTTTAAGGTTGCATGGCTGAGCATAATAACTCTTTTCCAACAAGGGGGAAAAGAAGATATAGACAATGCTTTCTATTATTATATCTGTATTGTTTCTAGAATCGGGATATCAATGTTATTTGTTTATATAGAATATAATATTGTGCGTTATATTAAAACTGTATTATATTAGAACCGTGTGTTTGGAATTTGGGGGCAATTTTGTCAGAAATTATAGGGGCCTTGTAAATGACAAACATGCTAAGGACTTTGCAAATGTATCACACTCTTTACTTGCATAGTTGTTCTGCCCCAGCTACGGATTCCAAAGAATGTAGCATACAAAAACTTCGAACAAAATTCAGTTTACTTCAAAACGCAGTCTTTTGCAAATGCAGGCTGTTAATAAAACATTCTTAACAACCTGCCAGAAATTCCACAAATAAGATAGAGTCTTACTAGAGTTGGCAGAAAGCCCAGAAGCCAGGTTTGCGGAGAAAATTCAAACTCAATAATCAGTGAACGAACAGACGAACACACGTTGTTTCCTGCAGCTTTTTACAAGCTGTGTGCAAACTTAAATAGGCTAAGGGAGTGGCCAATTAGCTGCAAGCCTTACTCTCGAGGAGACCTCCTCCTGAGTAACCACTCCTGCCTTTTGGCAGCTCTGCGTGCTCGTGCATTGAGAAGAAGCTCCTCCACTTCACTCTCTTCACTTGAAGGAGCCCCTGGAGGTTCTGAAGGCCCTGGTTGAATCCCTGCCTCTGACACCACATCTTCTGCAGCCTCCTCACTGTCCGACTTGAGTGCCGGCTACACAGGCTACTGACGCAACACCACACCAGCCTCCTTGCTGTCGGAATCAGCTACTAGTTGCACAGGCCACTGATGGGCCACAACAATAGTACAGTAGACATTGCTTGTCCAGATCTTATCTGACGACATCCAAAACAGATGTTACAGGATTTTTTTTCCAATCTATATTTTACTTAGAAGTCACCCACTTCATACTTCATGAATTAGGAGTATTCACTGACTATAAGATTCAGTTCAGGCCCCAATTTGATGATCCAGAGAATCACTAACACACTTTAGACTGATTTAGGGGCATAAATCTGAAAGAAGGGAGCAGATTATGTATGTATGCATGCATGTATGTATGTATGTATGTATGTATATACATATCAGTGGTGGGTTGCCCCCGGTTCGGACCAGTTCACAAGAACTGGTAGTAAAACCGGTGGAAGGCTCCGCCCACTGATCCGGATGTCATCATAGGTGATCTGCACATGAGCAGAAGAGTGTGTGCGATGCAAACCGGTAGTAAAGGTAAGTAGAACCCACCCCTGATACATATGTATTCTTTTGGTGGAATTGAATGGCATCTAAAGATAACAGATGCAGATGTTATAAAGCTCTTTGGTATTTGAATTGGAAATGGCCTTGATGGGTTACCTGAATTATCAGCTTTGGCTTTTATTGGATAAGGACAGTCTGCTTTGAGCAACCTGTGCCTTGAACGTCTGCAGATTGGATAATTGTATACATAGATCTGCCCTTGAAAGTTGTTTGGGAAGTCTAACTAGAATAACACTGCTAGCAGTCTGGTTAGCATGCCATCATAGAGCCTTCCTACATTAATGTTAAGGGAACTATAGTCGTTTTCTAGATAATAATATGAATTATTAGTTAGTTTATACTGGAAAGGTAAGAAATGAATGCTTACCTTTCCAGTATAAACATCATTAGAAGATTGAGAAAACTTTTAGATCAGAGAGAGGCATATCCAATACTTCATCTATGGAGATGTATGTATGTATGTATGTATGTATGCATGCATGTACCGTGTTTTCCCCAAAATAAGACCCTGTCTTATATTTTTTTGAACCCTGAAATAAGAGCTTGACCTTATTGCCATGCACTCAAAAGCCCGATTGTCTTATTTTGGGGAAAACAAGGTACGCACACACACACACACACACACACACACATACACACACACAGAGAGTTGATCTTTAAAAAGGGCTTCTCTGCCTTAAAGACATTAGAGAACCTTCCTATTAGAAGGGTATCTAATGTCAACAATGAATACTCTTTGTTGCCATGCTAGGTTAGATGGGCAGCAAACATGTCTAATAAATAAAAATTCTAAAATCTCTAAGTACTTTGCATTTTAATTTTACATTCAACTGTATGGTGGTCAGAAATCTAATTTAAAGAAAATTGGGAATGGTAATTACTGTTACTTGCATTTTGATTTGCAATCTCTTTCCGGTCAGTCTTCAACTGAGAAACGTACATACAATACGTTTCTCAGAGAAGATGGCAAGGGCAAACCTATTAGCAGATAAGAATTACCATTCTATTCTAATTGGATGGCTACTTCAGGAATACACGAGGAGGTATTAAGAGATGTTGAGCGCTGACTGTCACCTGGCTATTCTATTTAATAGGACAGTGGCTGTATAATTATTACTTCCATTCTGCTTCTGTCTGAAGATGAAGACAGAGGCAGAGAAAAAAGAATTCTTAAAAACAACCAACTTTTTAAGTGGGAAAATGGCATTCAGCATCATAGCTGTACCATTTGGCGGAGTAAAATAATGCCTTTAGATGACAAGCTGCCAGGTGGTAATAGCAAAATGTTGAAGAGGATTGTATATTTGACAGCCTACCTTATGCTAATAACCTAGCTTTCTACCATTAAGCATAACAAAAGAATGTTGTCCCATTGCTAGCATATATCAAACCATATGCATTTGAGTGGCGCAGAGCCATGGAAAGATACACACTCGGCATTACAAGGCAAGATAGAAAGACCTACACACGGATTAGAGAACAAACAAAAGTATGCAGTATCATCACGAGAATAAAAGAATTGAAATTGAACTGTGCTGGTCACATAGCAAGAAGAACTGATGGCAAGTGGACCCAGGCAGTCATAGAATGGATCCTACTTGATAAAAAGCATCCACGAAAGAGACCTAAAACAAGATGGATCAACAACATCAGAAAGTATTGTGGGTCCAATTGGCAAAAGACAACTCAGGACCTTAGTGCTGAAGTGGCCTTCATCCTACAGTGGATAGACAATGGCTAAAATGATGATGATGATGATGATGATGATGATGATGATGATGATGATGATGACAATGATAATGATGCAGTTGAGTAGGAACAAAGAAGCAAGAACTACATTTCTAAATAAACATAACCCTATATTTAGTGTTCATCTGGGTTAAGAACAGAATTCTGGAAACTATCAGAGGAATGCCGTATCCACATTTACAGCAAAGAGAGCCTTTTTGAATGAATTAAAATTATTCTTCCAAGATTTTTTGCTGCCCAGGCTAAATTGCCAGGTATGCCATGAATTGGTCCAACACACATAATAATCCCCAAACACACTCCCACCCACGACAATTCCCCACTCCTAAACCACCCAAACATCCACACAACAGACCAAGTAATACTGTCCTACAGCTCACTGATGGTGGCCCTTTAGTTCATTGTCGAGTGCAATTATAGCTCTGGGATAAAAACTATTCAGAAAACGTGTGGTCCGAGTTTTAATTGTTCTGTATCTTCTGCCAGAAGGCAACAGTCCAAAAAGATTGTAAGCAGGATGGGAAGAGTCTCTGAGAATGTTATGCAACTTCCTCAAACAGCAAGATTTGAAGATATCATCCAGGGCTGGTAGCTGGAGTCCGATGATATTCGGACTGCATATTACGATATTCGCATGCATATTAGTTTATCAATATTTTTGATATGCTGATAACCTTGCTTTTGACATGTTAAAAAAAGAAAAATATAAACATTATAAATGAAATAATAGCACAAACTATCATGATCACATAGGCATTTATAACCTGAAAAGGCAGCTATAAAATGTTGAAGCAAGCACGAGGCATTAGAATGGAAAATATTCTAATTATTTGGAAGTTTGTGATTAGTACATAAAAGGGATTCTAGCAATAGAGTAAATTAATGCAGAGAATACCCACAAGGTGGAGATAGTACAGAACAGGGAGAGAGAGAAAAAAAAAACTACAGGTAGTCCTTGACTTACAACAGTTCATTTAGCGACCATTCAAAATTACAAGGCCACTGAAAAAGTGACTTATGACCATTTTTCACAGTTACAACCTTTGCAGCCTCCCCATGGTCATGTGATCAAAAATTCAGATGCTTGGCAGCTAGTTCATATTTATGACAGTTGCTGTGTCCCTAGGTCATGTGATCCTCTCTTGCAACCTTCTGACAAGCAAAGTCAATGGGGAAGCCAGATTCACTTAACAACTGGGTTACTAATTTATCAACTGCAGGGATTCGCTTAACAACGGTGGCACGAAAGGTTGCAAAATGGGGCAAAACTCACTTAACAAATGTCTCACTTAACAAGAAACATTTTGGGCACAATTGTGGTCATAAGTCGAGGACTACCTGTATTGTATACAAACACACAGACACACACATGTATGAACTCTTAGTTTAGTTTAGTTTACTTTACTGTCATTACACATGGTACAACGAAATTAAATGCCATCTTCAGTGTACATTATAACTATAAAAATAAAACACAAGCATGCATCCTTCACATTCTATACAATTGAATTGAAACCCGATATTGCATTAGTACTGCACTATACCATAGAATACAGTATGATTATTGCCCTGGGATAGAAGCTGTTCTTCAGCCTATGTGTCCTTGTTTTTATTATCCTATACCGTCTGCCAGATGGAAATAGTTCAAAAAAAGGGTGCCCAGGATGAGATGGATCTTTAAGATTGTTTTGAACTATGTATGTATCAGGGGTGGGTTCTAAAATTTTTTACTACCGGTTCTGTGGGCATGGCTTATTTTGTGGGCGTGGCTTGATGGTCATGTGACAATTCTTTAGGATTTAGCAGAGGTACTGGTCTACCAGGCTTTTAACTGCTTGCAGAGCTGTACCGGTCTACTCATTTGTTTTTGGAGGCACCGGTTATCTCATTTCTTTTTGGAGGCACTGGTCTACCCATTTATTTTTGCAGGCTCCGGTCTACTCATTTGTTTTTGGAGGCACCGGTCTACCACCACACTGCCTTTTAACACTGATCAGCTGTAGAGTGGCCCTTTGAAGTCCTGTGGCAAGAGTTTAAACAGTTTTTTTCCTTCTAGCCGATCAGCTGGGACTCAGGAGGCAGCAATAGATGGGGGTGGGGCCAAATAAAAGATAAGAATAATGCAGGGCGGGCGGGAGGGCCCAGCTCCCAAACAAAGAGAACCGGTTCGGTGATGTCATATCGTCACCGCTACCAGCTCAGCGGAACCGGGCGGAACCGGGCGGAACCCACCACTAGTATGTATGTATGTATGTATGTATAGTGAATTATTTGCTCAACTTTGCTGAATAAGCTTCTGTCTAAAACCTGAATTCATGAGGATATTTAGTCTTACTTTCTTGGAACAGAAAGTAAGCCTCAAGATCATTTTCTGAAAGGGCAAGATAATAATTATGACTTCAAAAGAGGCAGTTACAATTTTGCAAGACAGAGAAAGGTGGTAAAAGAAATCTGTGCTAAAGTGTCAATGTTTTGGGACCAAGAGTTAATTCCACCCAATTGTTTTCTTTTTCCCCACAGATTACGTTCAATTTCTTTTGTAGCTCTGAAGTAATTATCCTACCAGTAATGTTAACAATCTTTTGAGTGTAATGGTTCACTGTAAGTTGTTCAACACAAAATGACAAGGATTTGGTTGACTGCATTGAAAGTTGCTTGTAATAAACTTCTTTCCATCACAATAGGAAAGTGCATCCACTCCAAAACTGTTGTTTTCACTCATTGTGACAATTTGATGAAAACCCAATGCACACCAGCAAAATTTACTAATTCTGTATTTGATGGTAGATATAGTGCCATGACTGTATGTACTTTTCATTATTTATTGCATTTACTTTGGTCATTTATATGAAGATCCAACTTGCAAATAGCAACTTGGGTTGATTACATATTTATTTATATCCACGGATAAAATCTTAAAGAGAACAACACTTAATCCAAAGGACCATGGTGACACGGTAGTTAGAATGCTGCATTGCAGGCTAATTCTATTGACTGCTAGCAGTTTGATCCTGATCAGCTCATGGTTGACTCAGTCTTCCATCCTTCCGAGTTCAGTAAAATGAAGATCTGGATTGTTGGGGGCAATAGGCTGACTCTGTAAACCGCTTAGAGAGGGCTGTCAAGACTGTGAAGCAGTACATAGACTTATATGTGCTTGACAGCCCTCTCTAAGCAGTAGCATTTTCCTGGGCTCTGCAGATGGGGACTTCAGCCAAGAAATTAAAAGACGCTTGCTCCTGGGAACGAAAACTATGGCAAATCTAGACAGCATACTAAAAAGCAGAGACATCACCCTGCCAACAAAAGTGCATATAGTCAAGGCTAAGGTTTTCCCAGTTGCAATGTATGGCTGTGAAAGTTGGACCATAAGGAGGCTGGATGCCGAAGAATTGAGGCCTTTGAACTATGGTGCTGGAGAAGACGCCTGCAGTCCCTTGGACTGCAAAGCAATCAAACTGGTCAATCCTAGAGATCAACCCTGACTGCTCTTTAGAAGACCAGATCCTGAAGATGAAACTCAAATATTTTGGCCACCTAATGAGAAGGAAGGACTCACCAGAGAAAAGCATAATACTGAGAAAGATTGAGGGCAAAAGAAGAAGGGGACGACAGAGAATGAGGTGGCTAGATGGAGTCACTGAAGCAATAGGCATGAGCTTAAATGGAGTCCAGAGGATGGTAGAGGACAGGAAGGCCTGGGGGAACATTGTCCATGGGGTCACGATGGGTCGGACACGACTTTGCAACTAACAACCACAAAGCAGTAGCATAAACTTATGTTCTATGCTATTGCTATTTCTATTGTCTGATTGCTGGTTTTCCTTTGCAAATAACAGTATTTGAAACACATGGTAAGCAGGATCTCTTAGACAAACCCACTTTTTGTTACTCTAGTGCAAAAGTGCTTTATATGATCTAGGACACAGGTTGTTGACAGAAACAACAGATGTGACTGATGTTGGACAACAAAACTGTAATCTGGGAAGGATTATCTTTGATTTTCCTTCTCAAAGATTTCCTGTCCCACTTCTCTATCCATTTCATTTAAAAATAATAATAATTGCAGCCCTGCTGGATCAGACGAATGGTCTATCATTTCCAAAATTCTGTGTCTTGCAGTAGTCAGTGCATCTAGGAAGCAAAGAGAGAGGACATAAAGATAAAGCGATCTACTGTTATTTCTTAGCAACTGGCCTTTAAAGTAAGCTGCTTTAGAGTCTGTAGGTAGCATGTAGTTGTCAAGACAAATAGCTATCGCCTATATCAATTTTGTCTAATCCCCTCTTAAAACCATATCAGGTTTTGGTCACCGCCATATCTGATGGCAATAAATTCCATACTGTAACTATATATAGTCTACAGAAATGGTTTCCTTTTATCATTCCTGATGCACTTCTGATTTAATCTCAATGTTCTTTGAGTTCTAATCCCGTACAGGAAAGGCAGAGATGCCTCTGTCGAGGTCCCCTTTCCAGGCAAGATTTTATATATTGCTCCCTCAAGTAGCTTTTTTCAGTTCATGCAGTTCATTCACCCTCAGCGTTATTTGTCCTCCTACTTCTGATCTTTGCATTTCTCAGTGAGCAGTGAGAGACTCTTCCCATCTTCTTTTCACCTTTGTTCTGTAAACACAGTAAGCAAGAACAAAGAAACTGTTTTATATTGAACCAGATTATAAATCCACCTGGGTCAGCCTTACCAATAATGTTTGAAATCCCGGATAGCTACCATCTGCAGGTCTTTTTTTTTTTTTTTGCCAGGCATACTGAGATATGGAAAGGTTGAACCTGGGGCCTTCTGAGTGCAAACTTTGTTCTGCTGAAGTTGGGACTATTTCAATAGAATGTCTGTTCAAACTCAGTGACCGATGACAGACTCCATGGACAACCATTTGTATTAAATGATATATATGGTTTCCTGCTTTAGCAGGAGGTTGGACTACAAAATTGTGAAAATCTTTTGGGAAAAGTATATTTTTGAGGTTTGATAGCTAATAACACGATATATATATATATATAACCTGTATATAACCTATATATATAACCTATATATATATATATATATAAAACCTGGCTAGATAGAAAAGCATATATATATGTGTGTGTGTGTGTGTGTCTCTGTGTGTGTGTGTGTGTGTGTGTGTGTGTATGTGTATATGTTTTCATAGATTTTCATGGGTACAGGTATACAAGTCTTGATGTATTCGGGTCTTTTCCCATGTAAGATTGAGAGTATCTTGGCAACATTTCGACGAGGTCCCACTCGTCATCTTCAGGCTGGTGTATTCAGCTTCGTCCATAGCTTTGCTAAAACTTGTCATCTTTCAGGATCCAAAAAATGTATATAAAGGGATAGTGAGCAATCTTAGAAGCAGTAAATCTATAGAAGTGTGAAAAAGTTTGTTTTCACAAATTGGAATGTGACAAGACAGAAATGAAAGGGGATGCCCTATCAGAAATTCCACTGAAATGCAATTACAATGAACAAACCATGATACCATCATCATCAACCAAGTAAACACAGATAACATAGTGGCTAACATCAGATGTTATGTTGCCTTTAACTTTGAATGCTCCATGAGAACATACCATATTAGCCTTAGTACAAGATCTATAGCAGACGTGTCAAACTTGATTTCATTGAAGGCCACATCGAGGTTGTGTTTGAGCTCTGGGGAAAGGGGTGGGTGTGACCAGAATGGGCATGGCCAGCTCGACATCGCTCATGTCGTGGTGCAGGTGGTGGCCCAAGCCATCTGCCAATGAAAATGGGCTCCCAAGCTCCATTTTCAGCTGTGACAGCCTCCTGCAATCATCTGCCAGTGAAAACAGAGCTCAAAAAGGCTGCAAGTCACCCTCCTGAGCTCCGTTTTCACTGGCAGAGACACCGCTGGCCGAATCCAGCCCCCAGGCCTTGAGTTTGACACCCCTGATCAACCAACTTAGAAAGTTGGTATTAATACTTTCATCTAGGGATGGATATCTAAGAAAGCAATTTCTGCCAGATCACATCTATCCACTTAGTTGCTGCATAGCTTTGTAGACAGTTGTGTTCAGCAATCATATGCTAAAGGAAGAAGACTTCTTAACTTCTGGAGCAGAGCTGAAAGCTTTGGCAGGGAATTGCTGCTCTCACTAATTATTCCACATCAGGACTAATGGCAGGTTACTATAAACTTTTTTTTAAAGGTAGCAAGAAATTGTGAGAGGAACTAGCCAAACCAATAACAATTACTTTCCCCTGGTGGGTATTTTTTTTTCACATTAAGACTCAGCAAGCAAGAATTTGCTGAACTCTGTGCAGTGCGTATTCACAAATCAATATACAATTCTATTCATTGCTGAGTCCAAACAAAAAATGACACAGCAGAAAATAAAAGCTATTCTGCTCCATTTTGACTAAGTTGTCTCTCGTTTTGTTGGACTACAACTCAAAATCAGCCAAAAAAGGGTGACTTTCAGGTGTAGGTAGCTCCATTTTCTTCATTATATTAAGAACCATTTTGATGATCCAGCTTCTTGCAGAGATGGACACCAACACTATGGCCTCTGGCATATTAGAAATGGAGTTTAAAGTCAAGATGTAATTTTCAAGATTTGTGTGACATATTACTGTCTTCTTAATATCCAACATGGAGCAACTTCTCTATGAAATGGATTTGCTTTCTCACCTATTCATCCAAAATAAAGATTTACAACTAAGTTACAATTGGGCATAATAGCTCTATTAATTTCAGCCGAACCTGCAATGTGTTCAACAACCCAATCACATCAATAGTGAAATATAAATCTGTGTTCCTGATTTTTGGGGAAGAGCTAGGACCAGTGAGTGACTTTAAGAAATTAATGCTTCCAAAGATAGCATTTCAACTGTGTCCATCCTCACCAATTAAGTATTAAAGGTTCACTTTGATAAACAAAAACTGATTGTGCCATTACTGTGGGCCCAGCAGGATAGACTAAATTTCAAACTCTGGTTCTATATATTTTGGAGACCAAGAAATTAATTTTGGAAGAACCACCACTTTGGAGTTGGTACTATGAAAATAACATTTAACACAGCACAGTACTTAAGCAAAATGGTTCAGTTGAGATCTGCATATGCGGGACTGATTGGGGTAGATTGCAGGAGTGACACCGAAATATAATGTTATCATATTTTATCTATATCTTAAATTATTATTAAGATATAATAATATAATATAATAATAATAAAAATATTATTATTGTATTCTATTCCACTTTCATTTTATTCCAATGTCAGTTTCAATTGTATTGTATCGAATTCCATTTTAAATTGTTTTTATCAAATTTTAGTAATGATTTGTTTCTGGAACTTTGCACTTTGATATGGCCCCATGGGCTAATTAATAAAAATAAAATAAGAGTAAGAGTTTTGTTCGTTATGAAGTTTATAGGCTATAGGGTCAAGTAACATAAAACAGAAGCTTACAGCTTTCAATTTAAGACCTCCATTAAAAGGTAAAGGTTCCCTTCGCACATATGTGCTAGTCGTTCCTGACTTTAGGGAGTGGTGCTCATCTCTGTTTCAAAGCCAAAGAGCCACCACGTTCTGAAGATGTCTCTGTGGTCATGTGGCTGACATGATTAAATGCCAAAGGCGCATGGAACACTGTTATCTTCCCATCAAAGATGGTCCCTACTTTTCTACTTGCATTTTTACATGCTTTCGAACTGCTAGGTTGGCAGAAGCTGGGACAAGTAATGGGAGCTCACCCAGTTACGCGGCACTAGGGATTCGAACCGCTGAACTGCCGACCTTTCGATCGACAAGCTTAGCGACTTAGCCACTGAGCCACCATGTCCCAGGCTTACATTAGGTGTTCTCAAAATGTGAATAAATTCTGGGCAAATATATTGGGGAGAATCACATACAGTTTTGGCTTGTGTATATAAAGCATGATTGCAAGCAGAGCTCCTGTCTGTTCTTTCTGGGCAAGCCAATAACAAAGAGAGAATTTTCTACAGTTGCTGCAAATCTTGATCCAAGATAAACAAAGAATCAGAGAAGTGACAGAAGTGGCTGTCACAGAAATGAAACCCAGTTTTCAGGAATTACGGAAAAGGAAGCAAGCTTTCCCTTATGCTTGTTTATGATTTATGTCCAATGAAAAAATATTGCATTTGCTATATAGATTAATATATCATTAAAATATATATTTAGTTGCCTCTTTCCTGCCCAACCCTAGCCCCAATGAGAACATTCATTTAAACTCATTATTTTAAGAGGATCATGCATGGAGTTGGAGAACTCAGATTTATACTAATCAATTATTAACAGCTGACTTCAATAGTTTTACTCAATTTTAGTTGTTTGGAGTTGTTTTCTACTATTAGCTGCTACTGGGAAGAAAGAACAAATTAGATTTTTTTAAAAAATATCTTATTAAAAAATACATTGGAAAAATTAGGGAAAATCTAAGCCTTTTCTGCCCACCTTGTATCTTCACCTCTTCTCAGCCTCCCAGTATTAAATTTGGCTTTAAAGTTTCCCCAAATTTGCTCATCCCTACTTTATCATAACAAATGATAGTAAGAAAATTGAAATAAAAATAATAAACTATGAATTATATTACCATAGTGATATTATTCTTGCCCCACAGAAATGGAGGCAGAGGTTTTCTTCAAGTCAACCAAATTGTTTGAAGAAGAAAAGCATGAATGGCTGATTATGTAAAAAGCAGCTAAGAACAAGAACTGATGCAAGTTAGAAATTGGAAGTGATTAAATGTGCAGGAAACAAAACATGAATAATAAAATGATGTAAAAAAATGAACAGAATGCTGGCAGGGAAAAATATTTACTCAGTCCATTTCTATAAAAGTTCAAGGGGAAGGTGGATAAAGATAAAACTTGCCAGTGTCTTACTGCTAGAATATATATTTTTTTTAAAAAAAAAAATCTGAGACTTGATTTTTGGCTGCTGAAGAGAAAGCTATCTGAAATAATGCGCGCATGGCCAGAATATAAATAAATAAATAAATAAATGATTCAAAGTGGGGATTTTACAAAGGAGAAAAAACAGTAGATTTTATATTCAGCTTGTGCAAGAAGATTGCACAAACAATGACATAATACAGTAGCCACAGGGGTGAAATCCAGCAGGTTCTGATAGGTTCTGGAAAACCGGTAGCAGAAATTTTGAGCAGTTCGGAGAACCGGTAGTGGAAATTTTGAGTAGTTCGGAAAACTGGCAAATACCACCTCTGGCTGGCCCCAGAGTGGAGTGGGAATGGAGATTTTGCAATATCCTTCCCCCAGGAGTGGGGAGGGAATGGGAATTTTGCAGTATCCTTCCCCTGCCATGTCCACCCAGCCATGCCCACCAAGCCACACCATACCCACCAAGCCACGCCCACAGAACCGGTAGTGAAAAAAATTGGATTTTACCACTGAATAGCCACAATGATTCACTGGAACATCTGTAAAAATTATGATGTCCCAGTAATGAAAAAATTGCTGGAAACATATAATTGGAAAAGTAGTAAGGAAGGAGCAGGTTAAAATATTGAATGCAAACTGATCAAGTCTTGACTTAGAACATACCAGATTTTAATTATGATTGAAAAGGAAAAAAAACATGGATAATTGATGTGGCAATACCAAGGGAGAGTAGAATAGAAGACAAAGAATCGGAGGAGTTCACAATACATCAAAATCTGAAAATCAAACTTCAAAGATTTTGGAATAAACCGGCTGTGGTGGTCCCACTAGATGCCATACCAAAAAAAATCTTGGCTGGCACTAAGACAATCTGCACACTGACAAAATTTCCATCTGTCAATTGCAAAAGAACACACTGCTTGAAGCCACTTATACACTAAGCCAATACATTATGGCATCCAAGGACTCAAATGTTTATGAGGCTAAAGAACTGGCAGTTGTAATTTCACATTGTTGTGTGTACAGTAATAATGTGATGTACATAATAATATCCCAGGTCTTTGAGAAGGACTTGATAGGTGGACAAAAATGCCAAATTCAGACTAATCATCTAGTTTACCAGGCATTTAACCATAAATAATAAAATCCATATAGCCTTAAAGAGCCACTCCTTCTTTTGGTATCAAATCAATCTATCCTTTAAATCAATTAATTTTTTTTTAAAAAAACCTAAAAGTAAGGAAATGTAAGAGACACTTATTTTTAGATATAATGGATAGACTATGGCTTTGGAAGAATCAGCCTAAATTCATAACCATGTCTTCCATAAAAGCTCAGCCTGTTTTTAAAAAGTTTTCATAGGTCTCTTTTGGGTGGGGTACCAAATTCCAAACAGCCATTAGATAGTAAGAAAGTTCTGTACCCCTTTCCTGCCACCTAGTGATTTCCGTATTTTTGTAATTTTTTGTAATTTCAGTTCTGATGACCCTGTTGTTGTTGCTGTTAGTTACGAAGTCGTGTCCAACCCATCGCAACCCCATGCACAACGTTCCTCCAGGCCTTCCTGTCCTCTACCATCCTCTGGAGTCCATTTAAGCTCACGCTGACTGCTTTAGTGACTCCATCCAGCCACCTCGTTCTCTGTCGTCCCCTTCTTCTTTTGCTCTCAATCTTTCCCAGCACTAGGCTCTCCTCCAGTGAGTCCTTCCTTCTCATTAGGTGGCCAAAGTATTTGAGTTTCATCTTCAGGATCTGGCCTTCTAAAGAGCAGTCAGGGTTGATCTCCTCTAGGACTGACTGGTTTGATCGCCTTGCAATCTCGTAGGAGTCTTCTCCAGCACCATAGTTCAAAGGCCTCAATTCTTTGGTGCTCAGTTTTTCTTATGGTCCAATTTTCACAGCCATACATTGCAACTGGGAAAACCATAGCCTTGACTGTACGCACTTTTGTTGGCAGGGTGATGCAGGGGTGAAATGCTCCCGGTTCGGATTGGATCGCCCAATCCGGTAGCGATGGAGGCGGGTGGTTCAGAGAACCGGTAGCAAAAATCCCTGCCCCCCCACCTCATGCCCAGCTGAGCCACACAATCATCAGCGGCTTTTTTTTTTTTACTTTTAAAAACATTTTTTCTACAATCCCTTCTGCCAAAAAATGCTTTTAAAAGTAAAAAAACCCTTTTTTTCTTTTAAATGCCTCTGACAATCAGGCAACTCAGCTGGGATCGTTGGAGCCTTTTGAAAGCATTTTTTTTGTAGAAAAAATGGTTTTAAAAGTTAAAAAAAAATTGGCCATGCCCACCCAGTCACATTACCCTCCAAGCCACGCCCACAGAACCAGTAGTAACAAATTTTAGATTTCACCCCTGGCGTGATGTCTCTGCTTTTTAGAATGCTGTCTAGATTTGCCATAGCTTTCCTCCCCAGGCGCAAGCATCTTTCAATTTCTCGGCTGCAATCCCCATCTGTGGTTATCTTGGAGCCCAGGAAAATAAAATCTGTCACTACTTCCATTTCTTCCCCATCTATTTGCCAGGAATTGAGAGGGCCGGTTGCCATGATCTTAGTTTTCTTAATGTTGAGTTTCAAGCCAATGTTTGCACTCTCCTTCTTCACCCGCATCAAGAAGCAACCCTGATGACCCTAAGAGCATGAAAATAAAATGAAGAAAGTCTATCTGCCATAGCTTGAGATGCTACTTTTGTTCTCTTGAGGTAGTGGAGCAAGCAAAAAACAAATGGTGCAAGTGGAACAAGACCTTGTGTTCCATAACAAATAAAACCTAGACTTATTTTTCCAAGAGCTGTAAATCGGGGCTGCAATGGGACCAAGGAGAATCACACCATCTGCTGGGAACAGACATCAGTTTCTGCTTCCATACATCACCATTCAGAGATAACATCAGTATTCCTCAAATCACTTGGTAAATTAAATGTCTTCTGAAAAGCTGCCCTTCGTGATGCACACAGAAATATTGTACTTCAGAGAAAAGAGTCTCTGAAAGGAGGAGAAAAAGGGGAATCAGGGATGTTCTCCCAACACCACTCCTAATTTTTAGAGACTTATCAGCTTTTCAGGAATACATTCTACATTTTCCTTCTAGAAATAGTAGCCTTTCTCTCAATATGATTATTCAATCTGCTTTTTCAGTCACATGGCCACACCTGTCAATTGCCACTGAGCTGTCTATAGGTGAGGATTAAGCCACTATGACCATGATGGCGAACCTATGGCACGCGTGCCACAGGTGGCATGCAAAGCCATATCGGTAGGCACGCGAGCTCAGCTCTGGTGCACATGTGCATGCTGGTCAGCTGATTTTTGGGCCTTCTGGGCCCACTGGAAGTTGGCAAACAGGCTGTTTCCGGCCTCTCCAGGCTCCTAGAAAGGCTCTGGAACCTGGGAAGGGCGAAAAAAGGGCCCTTCACATGCCAAAAGTGGGGGAAGCACAGGGGGGTAGGGTCGTGCACACATGCATGGGGGTGGGGCACATAGAATTATGGGTGTGCATGCCTGCTCCCCCCATTCCCCCCGCTCCTCCCACTTTTGGCACGTGATGGCAAAAAGGTTACTGCACTATGACAAGCTCCCTAACACACGTCATCAAACCTCTCCCAATTGGTAGGCAAACAAAGCATGACAGAAAGACAAGTGGGTAGCTGGGTGTTATTCTCTAGGTCCAGAAGAGAGAAATCAATGGGCTGATGTCCAATCTTCTGTCCCGAGACTACCCAAAAACTCCTCAATGGTGCTGTAGATCTCCTGATGCCCATCTTACAGACCGACATAGCTTGCCCCACACCCAATCTCTCCAGCTCACCTTCATGGGGCTACTTCAGATCTTTTTCCTCCAGACCAAAGTATCCCAGGGAATCCAAACACCAGCAACCTGGCTGACAGCAACTGGAGTGGATGGTTCAACAAGAGATAACCGATTCATGATATCCTGGGAAATCCAGGCTGGATTGCCAGCAATATCATTAGGTCAACCTTCTGACCAGAGGCCCTTTTAGTCTTCTCAACTCCATCTGTCAACCAACAGTGGGAACACTGTTTTGGTATTTTTAATACATTTGATCACTGAAAAATGGCTAGGCTCTCCTAAAACTCAATTAACTTGTAAGCCATTAAGGAAACTAAACAGAAAAATGTATCTCTGCCGTGCCAAAGTATCAATATAGTAATGCTGTCTGCTCAAACTCTGAGCCATTAAAATAACAAAGTTGAATTGGCAGTTCCTTCAGCATTTTCATGGAGTCTAGACTTATGCTCTATTTTTCTCATTATCAGGAAAGCACAACATAGTTATCTAGGGGGTTGTGTGCATGCATGTATGTTTATTGTTATTTTGTTTTAGCCTATCTTTCTGGAAACTGTTTCCCATTAGGCAACACTTTTGATCTTTTCAGCTAATAAACTTTCCTCCCCAATCACTCATGGTGGAATTAGAAAACAGACACAGGCTGCATACACCACTTAAAAAGTCTTTAATTGCTGCCATAATATTCTTGGTTAGAACTACATAGCACCCACTAGATAACAGCAGGGTTATTCAGAGAAACATGCTCATAAGTTGAATTGTTAAGCACCTCTCCACTTTCTGTAGTCTAGAGGACATTTTGCTAACCAAGGGCAAAAGGGCCATGAAGGGTTGATGAGGAAGTTTTTTCCCCTTTGGCTTTCGTGTGAAGATTTACAGAATAACAGAGTTGGACAGAGCCTTGGAGATCTTCTACTGCAATGATCTGCTCAAGAAGAAGGGACCCTATACCATTCCAGACAAATGGCTGTCCAATTTCTTCTTAAAAACCTTCAGTGATGGTACAATATATGGAGCAGGGGTGAAATGTAAAATTTGTTACTACCGGTTCTGTGGGCATGGTTTGGTGGAGGGGGTAATGTGACTGGGTGGGCATGGCCAACTTTTTTTTTTTTAACTTTTCAAAGCATTTTTTCTACAATCTCTTCGGCCAAAGAGGTTGCAAAAAAAATGCTTTGAAAAGCCTCTGCCGATCAGGCAACTCAGCTGGGATCATCAGAGAGGCTTTTCAAAACGTTTTTTTCACCACCTCTTTGGCAGAAGAGGTTGCAGGAAAAAATGCTTTGAAAAGCCTCTCTGCTGATCAGGCAATTCAGCTGGGATCGTCAGAGAGGCTTTTCAAAGCGTTCTTTTTTTCCACCTCTTCAGCCAAAGAGGTTGCACAAAAAAATGCTTTGAAAAGCCTCTGAGGATCCCAGCTGAGCTGTGCGATTATCAGAGCCTTTTTTTTTTTACTTTTAAAAGCATTTTTTGGCAGAAGAGGTTGTAGAAAAAATGCTTTTAAAAGTAAAAAAAAAAAAAAAGCCTCTGATGATCATGCAGCTCAGCTGGGCATGGTGGGTGCAGGGATTTTTGCTACTGGTTCTCCGAACCACCCAACGCCATCACTACCAGATCGAACCAGGAGCATTTCACCCCTGATATGGAGGCAAGCCATTCCATCGGTGTATTGTTCTCACTGCCAGGAAATTTCTATTTAGTTCTAGGTTGATTAGTTTCTACCCATTACTTCTTTTCCTGCCCTCAGATGCTTCAGAGAATAGGTCAACCCTCAGTCTCTATGACAGCCTCTCAAATAGTGGAAGACTACAATCATGTCAGCTGTAGTCCTTCTCTTTGTTACACTAGATTTCAACTTCCTTTTTGATTTAGGACACCATTATTACACTACATTTGTTTATTTATATAGAATAACACAGTTGGAAGGGACCTTGGAGGTCTTCTAGTCCAACCCCCTGCCCAGGCAGGAAATCCTACCAAACAGAGGAAGTAGATGAACTTTTTGCTAGTCAGCTAACTGAGGTATGTAGGAAGCACATCACAATAGTAATGGTGGATTTTAACTACCCTGACATCATGATACAGTAACTACAATGTATTTCCTGCCTCTAAGTGGTACCACCAATTTCTGATTAACATAGTCAAAGCAGGCAAATAAAGATATGTTTATTGGTATAATACCGAAGAGCAGAATTTTTAAACCTTAGCAGCTTATAGATGTATGGACTTCAGTGCTCAGAATAGCAACTTCTCATGCTGGCTGGGGAATTCTGGGGATTTGAAGTCAACACACCTTTAACCTGTAAAAGTTGAGAAACACAGCAGTAGAGTGTTTTCTCAAATATTACATGCATGTACTAGTAAGTTATCCCCTGATAGCTTGTTTTTTGCTCAATGGGACATTCACCTGAGAAAGGATGAATCTTCTTGGCATGAGTGTTTGGCTGTTATAGATTGAAATTTGCCTATCTTTTTGGGAAGAGCTAAATATAGTTTCAGTTTCAGTTTCAGTTTATTTAGATTTATATACTGCCCTACTCCCGAAGGACTCAGGGCAGTGAACAGCCAAGGATAAAACACATATACTATAAAATTTAAAAAACAATTTAAAACGTATTAAATAAATTTGGCCCATACCAATTAAAACACCCCTATTTTTAAAAACAAATTAAAATTAGACAATTTTTAAAAAAGTTAGGCCAGCCCAGCTTGTTGAAATAAAAAAGTCTTGAGGGCGCGGCGGAAAGTGTGTAAATCCGGGATCCTCCATATCTCTGGGGGGAGCTCGTTCCAAAGGGCAGGTGCCCCCACAGAGAAGGCTCTTCCCCTGGGGGCCGCCAGTCGACACTGTTTGGCTGACGGCACCTTGAGGAGCCCCTCTCTGTGGGAGCGTACGGGTCAGTGAGAGGCTACCGGTGGCAGAAGGAGGTCTCGTAGGTACCCAGGTCCTAAGCCATGGAGCGCTCTAAAGGTGGTAACCAATACCTTGAAGTGCACCCGGAAGACCACCGGAAGCCAGTGCAGCTCGCGCAGGAGAGGTGTTAAATATAGGAATAGAGCTGTATAGTGAACTGGATTCAGATAAAAGGCAATCCACGGCATTAAAAGAGTGCTGATGAGGTTGTGGTAAGAGTCATTTCAAGATTGCCCTTTGCAATGTTTCTCTCAATGTATAAATCTAAAACACAAATCCTTAGAAAAGAGCGAACCCTCCCGATAGTCTCAGGCTTGCAAATTAACTTATTTAAGAGCATTCCTTTTCAAATAGTCATTGGTCAACATAAACAAGTCAACAATTAAATAGAGATCAAAAAGGGGTCAAGAGTCAGTATTGATTCCTGATCATGTTATAATCCCTTGCCTACTTATAAGTCATATTTGGAAAAAGACTGGCAAATAGGAATTGTTTCCAAATCATTCTATGTCATAAGCTGCATCTCAATTTAGGGCAGTGGTGGAATTCATTTTTTTTACTATGAGTTCTGTGGCTTGGTGGGCGTGGCTTAGTAGGGGTGGCAGGGGAAGGATACTGCAAAATCTCCATTCCCTTCCCACTCCTGGGGAAAGGATATTGCAAAATCTCCATTCCCACCCCACTCCAGGGGAAGGATATTGCAAAATCTCCATTCCCACCCCACTCCAGGGGAAGGATATTGCAAAATCTCCATTCCCACCACATTCCAGGGGAAGGATATTGCAAAATCTCAATTCCCATCCCACTCCAGGGGAAGGATACTGCAAAATCTACATTTCCTCCCCACTCTGGGACTAGCCAGAGGTGGTATTTGCCAGTTCTCCGAACTATTCAAAATTGCAGCTACCGTTTCTCCAGAACCTGTCAGAACCTGCTGAATTTCACCCCTTATTTAGGGATATTTATTTGAATATAAGGTATCGATATGGATTCTTCTGGGCTTTATCTCAGATAAAGAGATAAATCAGATTAAGGGGGAGGGAGAATTAAAAACAACCACCACAACAAGCCAGTCACAATAACATACTGCCATACTGTCTTTGTTAAGTGAGAAAACAAATTCACAAGCCAACAAACTAGACCTCATGTCCAATTGTCAACCTGTATTGATTTTCCTTTACCTTCCCTAATTGAACTGAAATAGGTTTCTCTGTGGTATATGACAGTAAGCTGTTAGATTAGATAAAAGCAAACTCTTCTTTTGCTGTTAGTGGTTTGTTGAGTAGAAACTGTAGAAATGTCTGGTTAAAGCTTTAGGAAGCCATATTAGATCTTTTACAATCTCTATGTTTGTTTATTTATTTATTTTGTCCAGCATGTATTAGACAACAGATATAAGTATAAACATGATTATGAATACAGGAAATGGATACAAATAAAAGGGGACATTAGGACAGGGACGGAAGGTACGCTGGTGCTCTTATGCATGCCCCTTACAGACCTCTTAGGAATGGGGTGATGTCAACAGTAGACAGTTTAAGGTTAAAGTTTGGGGAAGAAACCACAGAGTCAGATAGTGCATTCCGGGCACTGACCACTCTGTTGTTGAAGTCGTATTTTTTGCAATCAAGTTTGGAGCTGTTTACCTTAAGTTTGTATCTATTGTGTGCTTGTGTATTGCTGTGGTTGAAGCTGAAGTACTCATTGACAGGTAGGACCTTGTAGCAGATAATTTTGTGCACCACATTTAAGTCAGACCGAAGGCGGCTTAGTTCTAAGTTTTTTTAAGCCCAAAATTTCAAACCTGGTGGCATAAGGGATTCTGTTGCGAGCAGCGGAATAGAGTGTATCTATTAAGAGGGTAGGGATGAAAAAAAAGGAAAGGGAGAAATGGATTCCACATTACGTTTTCTCTTAATGTAGGTTTATAATTTTAACTTTGAACCATATGCTGACTGAACGACAGCCAGATGAAAATGAAATCCTGTTTTGTCACATGTCTTTCTGTCTAGTAACAAGGATGACAAGTTGGTATCATTCTTTACCTTCTCTTTGCTTTGGAAATTATAATTACCTCAGGGCAGAATCTAGGGATAATTAGAATGTATTTTTTTTTGTTATATCAATACCTGCAAAACATTTTAGCACAAATCAGAAATAAGTTCCACTGAGAAGGCATGTTGCAGCCATGGAGAACTACTGATTAAACAGTTTACACTTCACTTCAGTGCTGCTTCTTTAGTTTCTATTAACAAAGAAGGGGAAGGATGATTACTTTTCAGCTTTTCTCCACATTATCCTTACAACAACCCTCTACGGTAGGATAAGCTCAAGAGCAGGAACTGGTTAAAAATCATTGTTTGAAATTTAGCTATGATGTGGATCCTGGTTTCTCAGCCCACTACAGCTCATAATTAGCTAGAATAGAATAGAATAGAATAGAATAGAATAGAATAGAATAGAATA
>WNWU01000037.1:13411135-13468356 GCA_012654045.1 Ptyas mucosa
TTCCCTTCCCTTCCCTTCCCTTCCCTTCCCTTCCCTTCCCTTCCCTTCCATTCCATTCCATTCCATTCCATTCCATTCTCTTCCTTTGCCTACTCTTCTCTTCCCTCTTTCTGCCTTTTATTTCCAACCATCATCTGTCTGAGAACAGTATTTCACTATCAGTGTCTACTGATGCTATGTATTGGACACAGGGGACGTGGGGAACCTGCTCTTGCTTCTTCCCTCTCCTGTTCTATCCAGTTCTCAGGATGTCTGATTTTATAAGAGGAAAACTTGGCCCCTTCTGGGAAAACCTATAATGTTCTCTAATCACAGGATTAACTCAAACATTTAGATAGATTCTGTTGTTTCTCAGAGGGGCTATCCAAGATTTGTCATTCTAACCTGCCCATATTTAGCATTAATGGGATCATAATGATATGAAACAGAAAGAAGCATAGCCTGAAGTCACATAAAAGGGCTCAGCTCCTCATTCATTTCATCAAATACATTCTAATGCATTGTCTTAAAGTATGTTTGCTCAGTGCTGTTGTGGAAAGTGGTGGCTGCAGCAGGAAAAGGGAAGAGGACAATGAGGCAGTTATGAAGAGCCTATTTGCAATTATGCCGATGTAGCTTCATGCAAAATATGCTACAGATTTGAAGGGGCACAGAAAAATCCACTGATAATAATTTAGAACCACAAAGATGCACACACACACACACACACACAAAATCAACCTTCCAGCTTTGCAAAGATTCTTTCCCAGACTGCAAGAAGTGGCCCGGTTATTAGCATTCTTCAAACAGCTCATTGGATTTTCTTGGATAATTCTGGGTAAGAATAGCTGCAGAAAGCATCCGTGTATACCTAATGACTCCCAGAGAAATAGCAACAGTTGAAGCAGCCTCATCCATTGAGCCCTGCTACGTGCAGGCTGCATTCATTAAAAGTTATGGAGGCCAGAATTGACTATCATGCATTGCTTCAAAAAAATGAGAGTTTGGAAATGACCCACCCCACCCCACCCCCAAATAATCCACAATTTACTGTGACTAAACAGAGGGTATCATTATGCAGTGACAGGTGCATGAGTAGCAATCTAAAAATCTTTGGTTTAATTCTGATTTTGTAGTAGCAATAGCAACAGCACTTAGACTTACATACCGCTTCACAGTGCTTTACAGCTCTCTCTAAGTGGTTTGCAGAATTGGCATATTGGCCCCAACAATCTGGGATCCTCATTTTACCCACCTCAGAAGGATAGAAGGTTGAGTCAACCTTGAGCCATTCAGAATTGAATTCCTGGAGTGAGCAATAAGTTAGCCTGCAGTACTGCATTCTAACCAGAAAATATCTCTTAAATTAATGGTCTTGACCATGGCCTTTTGGGTAGTGCTGATTTGCAAGAGGCTAAATATTGTTTCTATCTACACTGTGAATGACTGGCCTCTTGACTGAGCTTGCTACATGCAGCCTCTTCCATCTAGAAATACTATGAAAGACAGTGACTGTCTCGAGGCATTGGTCTAATGGGACAAGGGATATGAAATTAAGCCTTTCAAGTTCATTGTGCTAAAGTGGACTGAAAAATCAAAGAGGAAGAATAGCAGCAATGTTAATAGTAAACTACAATCAGAAGTGGGGAATATTTCAATGGCTTCTGGATATTTTGAACAACCCTTTGATGCTTAATCTGTGGACAAGAAAGATCTGGGTTGTATTTGATTTATATTAATTCCTTTTTCCGGTATTACAACTATTACCACAGCACACTGCTTGGATTTGAAAGTTTAGTGACATCAACCCCGGTTACTACTCAGATATGAGGCTTCTAGGAAATATCAGAGTTGTAGAATGCGGAAGTCCAAAGATCATACAGGAAGAAAGCAATTGCAAATAATTTCCATATGGGTAAAGGTAAGGGTAAAGGTAAAGGTAAAGGTTCCCCTCGCACATATGTGCTAGTCATTCCCGACCCTAGGGGGCGGGGCTCATCTCCATTTCAAAGCCGAAGAGCCAACACTGTCTGAAGACGTCTCCATGGTCATGTGGCCGGCATGACTAAATGCCAAAGGCGCATGGAACACTGTTACCTTCCCACCAAAGGTGGTCCCTATTTTTCTACTTGCATTTTTTACGTGCTTTCGAACTGCTAGTTTTGGCAGAAGCTGGGACAAGTAACAGGAGCTCGCCCTGTTATGTGGCACTAGGGATTCGAACTGCTGAACTGATGACTTTTCAATTGACAAGCTCAGCATCTTAGCCACTGAGCCACCATGTCCCTCTTCCCTATGGTTAGGAGAGGAAAAAATCCACAGAGAGACCAAGAGTTGTAGGAGATGACAAGGCTGTGCCCAAGGATGGGATCAAATGCATCATCAGTTTAGAGTTGCTATACTCCCACAAGAGACTGAAGTCCAGTCTTCATGAATTCCATTGACTCTTATCTAGCTACAGCAACTTCAGCAACTGGATACACAGAAAATGAAGTTGCATGATGCCATAATATAGTTAGCACAACATTTGAGTCAAGTCTTTCCTCAGCCAGTAGTATCCCCATAAGTTTGTGTGCAGCTACTGTTGTGTTGCTCTTCTGTTGTGCTAAAAAAGTGTACCGGATATTGGAGACGCAAGATCAATTTCATGACTTGATGTGAACTGTTCATGGCAGGCAGGCCAATGGAATTTCTTACAGATCTCATTAAGGTAGACTTTGTTCTTTTTGACCAATTTTAGAAAGGACTTTCTAATTAACAGAGGGGTCTAATTTGCAAGACAAGTCATATCAGGGAATTTGGAAAGGTTTTCAACATTGTGTGTTAATTGATAGCAGATTGGAGTTGTTGAAGCATGGAGGGAATAACAGGAGGAGACAATTTTACAGCTTTTTGTCACCTCTACAACCCTCTGGTGGCCTCCTTGGACTCCAACAGCATGAACCCCAGGCAAATAGGAGCAATGAAGGAGTCCCACTCTGCAACAAAGATGTGACCTTCGCAAGTGCATGTAGAGTCAATTCGCCCTGCCAAACTTCCTCTCTCAGAGTCAGCTGGAAAGTGTTGCACCTATCGAAAAGTATGTCACCTTTCAAGAAAATGTCTAGACTGCTACAAAATGTTATCTTCAGGAAACTTTCCAATACCGTGTTTTCCCGAAAATAAGACTCTGTCTTATATTTTTTTGAACCCCAAAATAAGCGCTTGGCCTTATTTTCAGGGAGATCTTATTATTTTGGGGCATGTGGAGTAAAACGGGGATCCTCTTGCCATCTTACCTTATTTCCAGCTCTTTCTCCCTAACCCTAACCAGAGGAAATGGTGGGGACCAGCTGTGCATGCGATTAAATATTTTTGGGGAAGGCTTATTTTCGGAAGAGGACTTATTTTTGAGGGAGGGCTTATTATCCAGGGAGGTCTTATTTTTGGGAAAACATGGTACTTTCCAAGAATTCCTCAAACAACTATGGAAACCTTTGACATGAACTCTAAGCAATTGCTGCTTATCATCCATATTACTAATCAAAACCTCCATTGGTTGAGAAATCCAACCCTCTACTGTTTTGGACTTTAGTTGATTGCCAGTTTCATAGATGAAGCTATTGTCTGCCAGTTTCATTTATCCACAAGCTGGAAACAGCTATGGAAGTCAAAGATATCTGGTTAGACCCTATTTGGCAACCCATGAAGCCAATTCAAATGTGCAACAGACATATAAGCAAGAGGGTGCCAAGGTTACTCTGGAAGATTTGATATGGTTTCCCACTATTTTTTTTTCTTTCCTTCCATACAAGAAGCTAGACATCCCATCCATACAAGAAACAAGATTCAAAGTTGACTGGCTTTCCTTTTATAGATCAAATCAGTCCAGCAGCCTTCTATTTGCAAATGTCTACCACAATGAATGTATATTTGGTGTTTCACTACCGTGTTTCCCCAAAAATAAGACCTCCTCAGATAATAAGCCCTCCCTCGAAAATTAGCCCTCCCCAAAAATATTTAAACGCAATTGCAGCCGGTCCCCACCATTTCCTCTGGTTAGGATTAGGGAAACAGAGCTGGAAATCAGGTAAGATGGCAAGAGGATCCTCGTCTTGCTCCACGTGCCCCAAAATAATAAGACCTCCCTGAAAATAAGGCCAAGTGCTTATTTCAGGGTTCAAAAAAATATAAGACAGGGTCTTATTTTTGGAGAAACACTGTATTCTTTTCTTGTGCAGCATAGGTCCGCCTGTCCCTTGATTCAGGATCATTTCCTCCCCAACCAGATGGAAAGAGGGCTATGTGTGAAGTGTATTTTCAATTCTAGACACAGGAGAGGGAGGTCAAATATTTAATTCAGTAGAAAGACTTCCCTGACATAGTGCTATCCTAGGAAGTGGCAGAGAAAGTTCTGCCAGTTCCATCTGAAATAGTCATGTACGCCCATCCTCCCAAATTGCTTTTGGACTTAAAAGATGATGATCTCCAGAAGGACCAAAAAAAAAATCTGTTTCAGCTTCATCTAAATCTTCCATGTCAAACTTGTTCATTGGTGTTGATGAGTTGCCTAGTTTTCATGTATGGGAGAAGAGAATGACTCTGATGAAGGAGGTGGTGTGATGGAATGTCAGTTTGACTCAGAGAAGGGGGGAAGGCAAGGCTAGAAAAGATATTTGAGTCATGGGAAAGTTAACCATGAGAAAGTAATTCAAAACTGTCTCAAGTCTGTTGGGTATTGATAAAATACTGAAGAGTTGGGACAAGCTTTCAGTATTCTGTTACAAAACCTTGACTGACTTGCTCAGACAGGTCTACTTCAAAGGTCTGACCAGGGGTGGGATTCAAAATTTTTAGCAACTGGTTCTCTACCCATTGGCTGGGTGGGTGTGGCTATAGGGGCATGGCCAATCAGCTTCTTCCCTATGGTGAGGTGGGGCATTTTCACCCTCCCCAGGCTCCAGAGGCTTTCCTTGAGTCTCCAGGAGGGCAAAAATGGCCTCCCCCGAGCTCCGGAGGCCTTCTGGGGGCTTAAAACGGGCCCATTTCTGGACTTCCAGTACTTCTGGTAGCCTGTTTTTCGCCCTCCCCAGGCTCTGGAAGTTTTCCTTGAGCCTCTGGGAGAGCAAAAATGGCCTCTCTGAGCTCCAGAGGCCTCTGGAGGCCCTCTGGAGGCTGGAAATGTGCCCATTTCCAGACTTCTGGTACTTCTGGTAGGCCCGTTTTTCACTTTCCCAGAGCCTCCACGAGGGCCCTGCACTTCCCTGGTATCCAAAACGGGCCGTATGGAGACTCCTGGGAGGGGAGGGGAGAGGAGGGGTGAGCGGGATCAGCCAGTGCTTGCAACTATGTTCACCCGAACTGATCCGAACCGGCTGAATACCACCCCTGGGTCAGACCCTGCTCAAGTTTCTACTAACTTGTGAGCAACAGTGGAGGTGGAAGAGAAATAGCTTAGCAGCAGCTCTTTCCTCATTTGTTCTTTCTTTTCTTTTCTTTTCTTTTCCTTTTTGCAGACGAAATAAGGTAGATGTAAATACGGCAGCATTTAATTAAACTAGTTAAAGCTTCCAGCTGTAATTCATTTTACAGATTAGTACTTCCCTTTAGAATAGTACTATATATTAGCTTGACGTTAACTTGGCTTAGAACATCAGTATGTAATTTTTTTTTTCCTGGCCTGACTCATACTTTATTTTTGAGTGACATGCCTGGAGTCTCAATAGCAAACTGAGCTAGAATAAAAATATGAATATAATTTCTTTTTATATATGTAAATGGAATAAAAATAAATATAATTAGTAATACTGTAATAGGCCCCCTCTATAAATGCAGCAGCTGGCTTGGGGAAATGTAACTTAATAGATCCTAAGTACTATTTTAAACCATTTTCTCTGCTTTATAAGCCCCTAATGCATTTCAGAAAACAGAAGCCTTTTCAGTTCTACTACCAGTAGAACTGAATTAAGGTGTCTTTGAGTTCCTCAGTTAAGAGAAAGAGGAAGCTGTTTTTCTGGTAGTATGACCTTGGTCAAGTAGAAGAAAAGAGGCATGTGGCGGCTACCAGTTGAAAGCTGGTAGAATTGAGTAACTCTTTTCTGGCTCAATATGGCAGTCATGGTGGTGTCAGAACTTTATAAATGTTTTTTTTCCCCCCAAGTTGGATAGGTCATAATTTTTCTCCTCTACATTTTAAAATTACAATTTTGGAAAGTCTTTAAGGTTGCTGAAGAGGCACACGCATCCCTAATAATTCAAGCTGTACTCCTCGAGCAGATTCACATAATTTACCTACCGATTCACCCAGCACCGAAAATGTGAGCGTGCATGTGATTTGCTTGCACACTCGCCTTCTGCGCATGCGCCCAGCCTCAAAAACATGCCTAAATAGGACAGCATAGAGCCGGGGCGGGTGGGCCGATCCACCACCAATTCACCCGAACCGGCTGAATACCACCTCTCGACCTTTGGAATACTTTGGATAAGCAATGTTTCCTGGTTCTTAGTTTCCTACCACCATTACCTTGGCATGTATATATTATCAGCACTTTCAGATCTGTCCCTTAGCTTTAATTCAAATGTGTCGTTATTCAACCGATGCCAAAAATAGGACAGATCCTCGGAGATATTTTGAAAAGAACACATGTGACAATGCAATCTGTCTCCACTTCTTAACAAGAGGAAGAATTTACAAGGGATGGCGGTCCTTCTAAAGGAGATGAGAGTGCTTTGAACTAAGCGATCTCCTTCTACGTTTAGCCTTTTATAGAATGCTTATAGACTACAGGCAGCTTCAGAGATATTCAATGCAGCTCATTATGGATGTTTTATTTTCAGTGTTCATGTTGCTTCTTCTTGCTGAGATCCTTGTGAGATCCAGCAGCCTGAATGCATAGACTATTTAGCTGTGACAAAGTCACGTTGCCTGGGGTGCGTTACAAGGAGGCTAGTCTACATAGGCACCAGAAATAATCCACTGTACTGGTGTTTTATATTTCAATACACATTTTATATGCTGTTTTTGTCAGGTTTGTTCTGTGGAGCTGTATTCTGTTATACCATAGGAAATAAATAAATACATTATGGATGTACATTTTTCTCCTTCAGTACTGCTCCCTAGTTCTTCCATTCCATGTCACTAAAACAGTGCTGGAAAGAAAGGTATTCCAGGGAGCATCTGTTTATCCATGATTGATAGGGGGAAAAAAAGGAAGGAAAACTATCTCCATTGGTCATTCCAGTTTGAAGAGCATCCAAACTGGCAACTCACTTTGTCAAGTCAGATTTAGCAACTCATGCTGCAGAACAAAGAAATTCAATGGTGAAAAAAGTAAAGGTTCTACATTTAGGCAAGAAAAACCAAATGCACAGATATAGTATAGGTGGTACCTGGTTCAATAGTAGTAACTGTGAGAGAGATCTTGGAGTCCTGGCGGATAATCATTTAAATATGAGGCAGCAGTGTGCTGCAGCTGCCAAAAAAGTCGACACAGTTCTTGGCTGCATTAACAGAGGGATAGAATCACAATCATGTGACGTGTTCATACCACTTTATAATGCCTTGGTAAAGCCACATTTGGAACACTGCATTCAGTTTTGGTTGCCACGATGTAAAAAAGATGTGGTGACTCTAGAAAGAGTGCAGAGAAGAGCAACAAAGAGGATTAGGGGACTGGAGGCTAAAACATATGAATTGCTGGAACTGGGTATGTCTAGTCTGATGAAAAAAAGGATTAGGGATGACATGATAGCAGTGTTCCAATATCTCAGGGGCTGCCACAAAGAAGAGGGAGTCAAGCTATCCTCCAAAGCACCTGAGGGCAGGACAAGAAGCAATGGGTGGAAACTAATCAAGGAGAGAAGCAACCTAGAACTAAGGAGAAATTTCCTGCCAGTTAGAGCAATTAATCAGTGGAACCACAGAAGTTGTGGATGCTTCAGCACTGGAAGTTTTTAAGAAGAGAGTGGACAACCATTTGTCTGAAATAGTATAGGGTTCCCTGCCTGACCAGGGGACTGGACTAGAAGATCTCCAAGGTCCCTTCCAACTCTGTTTTTCTGTTATTTTGTTATGCCACCAACATCTTTTCTATAGCCCTCAAATCCCCTTCAGAGGATATAAAGACAGATATGTGGACCTTTTCTTTACATTTGTGGTACATGGGTAGGAGGTCTTAAGGCACAAAATGAATATGTTAAGCCTTGAAATTGCTAAAGGAATAATTCCTGTGTTTAAAAAGCCTGATGCCAAAACTGATCCTAATTCTACCAGCTGTCAGAGAATAGCTGTCAGACACCAAAGATCAGGTCCACACGTGAAGGTCCAATTAAACTGATTTATTGCTAAACAGCCAATGCCCAAGTATCTTCTCAACTAATAGTTGATACCTGATTGATATTAGATAAGGATCAATGGAATTCAAGGGAGGTTTTTCTTACTTTGCTTGTGGCTATGTAGGGATTCTAGGTCAATGATGGCTAACCTTTTCCAGACCGAGTGTCCAAAGAGCGCACACGTGCACATGAATGCGTGCATGCGTTCTGAACTCCCAAAATGCAATGCATGCATGGCCCCCATGTGTGCGCCCCATCCCTGTACATATGTGCATGGGCCCCCACCCCCTGCACACACACCCCACCACACGCATGCATGGCAGAGACCCGAAGACCAGCTGATCGGTGGGAGGCACATGTGCATATACAGCAAAGCTGAACTGGGGTGACGGCTCATGTGCCATCAAAGAGGGTGCTGCGTGCCACCTCTGGCACGCGTGCCATAGGTTCGCCATCATGGGTCTAGGCTGTTTTATCTCCACCACCAAGTTTTGCCACTCCTTCTCCTACAATAGCCTTTAACATGCTACCCCCTGCAGCTTTCAGGCCAATGAAAGTCCTGCCTTCCTGAGTCAGAGGGAGTCTTTAAATGAGGATATAAAACAAAATTATTATATAATTTTACATTTATTGTATTTGATCATATTAAATTTACAATACTGTAATATTAAAAGAAATTACATTGGATTAACATATCTGGACGGTCGCAGAGGTTTGCAGTAATGAGATGCTGAAGACTTTCATTCTTGGCTTCAGTGTGTTGGCCATTCAGGCTTTTGCTGTCCAGATGTGACAGCCATTGTCTTTCAGCTTTGGAATTTGACATCAACAGGCTGCCTATTCTCTGTTCCTGTCATTCAAAATGTCACTTGCAGATTTTAGCCTTGTTGCAGTAATTAAACTGTACCAGAACAAAAAAACACTCTTAAATTTAGTTATTGGAGAAAAAGAACAAAAATAATAGATCAGATCTGACTGCCTCATTGCTTCCCCCCCCCTTCAAATGTGATCAAACTGTGGGACAATGGAAGGTAGAAAGGGAAGAATCAGGAGGAAGGGGAACTTCAATTAAAAATAACCTGCTAGGATCTCCAAAGCCATTGACATTGGTTTCATTCCAGGGTGCTGACTAGTGGCAAGAAAAAAAATTAGAGGGATAATTAGTCTGCTATTCAGTGTGAGGTGGGCAGCATATAAATAAATAAAATAAAGAATAAAATAAAAATAAGAATTGCACAGATATAGTGCTGTTCTAGTGCAGGAGTGTCAACTCAATCTCGGCTCGCTTAGTTGCGTTTGTGCCAGAAACCTGCTGAATCACAAAGCTAGGATTAATTGTGCCACCAGTGACTGCTTTTTATTTGTCTGCAACAAACGGGTCTCAGTCGTGGCCGAGTACGAACTGCACAAAGTACGAACTGCCTCATAGCACCTTTTAAACATGCCACGCCGCTCGTGCCCCTTCCCCAGACATACGGCTCAGCTGTTTGGGGAATCTGTGTCATCCTGGTCTTCTCCTTGCCATGTCATCAGCCGGTACCAGGAACTGCAGCGGCTTGCACACCAATCTGTACCTCCATTCAGTAGATAACCTCTGGTATCTGACTCACCCTCTCGTGCACCCTACAACCCCTGTGCCCAGCTTTCGTAGTAAGGTTTGTCCTCGATGACGTTTTTGTTTCAGTCCCCTTATGGGTCATATGTCAAGCCATGGCTGGGCTTGACACTCAAGGCACAGGGGCCAGATTTGGCCTGTGAGTTGGTTAGATGTCCCCTGTAAGGGCCACCCTGGAAACAGCGAAGGACTGGCCCGTGGTGCCTCTGCCAGTGAAATGGAGCTCAGGAGGGCTGCATGTGGCCCTCCTGAGCTCTGTTTTCACTGGCAGAGGGTTGCAGGAGGCCATCACAGCTGAAAACAGAGCTCAGGAGACCATTTTCACTGGCAGAGCGCTCTGGCCACTACAGGTGCCCCTGACACAAGTGACGTCGAGCTGGCTACACCCACCCTGGCCATGGCCAGCCCAGCCACCCACCCACCCGAGTTCAAACACAAACCTGATGTGGCCTTCAATGAAATAAAGTTTGAGACCCCTGGTTCATTGGTGGGTTGCCCCCGGTTCGCACCGATTCTATAGAACCGGTAGTAAAACTGGCGGGAGGCTCTGCCCACCAACCCTGACATCATCAAAACACTTCTGCGCATGTGCAGAAGCTGCTGTGCTTGCGCAGAAGAGCGTGCGCCCGCATGAGCGAAGCGAGCATGCGCGCACGCGGCCCCGCTGCAAACCGGTAGTAAAGGTAAGTAGAACCCACCCCTGCCCTGGTTCTAGGGCATAACTGTAAGGATCAGAAATGTACAAAATAAATTATAGAGGTTGACGGGCAGCTGTTGTGCTATTCATTTCACTGCCGTTTTAGCAACTCCAAAGCTTTATAAATACAAATACAGAAAAGACAGAGGAGGCCATTGCTTTGAAAAGTCCACAGGCACAGGCAAACCCAGCTCTCCTTTGCTTCACATTCAGAGACCTCCAGAAGTGGGAGAAACCAAGTCAAGATGCCACCCATGCTTCACAATTGACCCCTTCCCCCTTTTGTACAAATGTTGCTCCTGTCACTGTGACAGCTGCTTAGCACTGTCTGCCACCCTGTCATACGACACGCCCACACACCCAGACATACTGATTGTTCTTCTGTTCTGATATACATAGCTTGGGAGAATATCAAATAACATTTCTCCCCCCCCCCCCCCCCACAGAGAGAAGAACAAGAAGAAATAAATGTGAGCTGCTGGACTGGCAGAAAGAGGAGGAATAATCCTTTATTTCATTAGAAATAGCCCTGGCTTTGGACTATTTATTTTTATTTTTTTATTTTTATTTATTTGTCGAGTACGTATTAGATAATATATATAAGTATAAGCATGAATTGAATACATAAAATGAATACAATTAAAGGGAACATTAGGACAGGGACGGTAGGCACGCTGGTGCTCTTATGCATGCACCTTACAAACCTCTTAGGAATGGGGTGAGGTCTACAGTAGACAGTCTAAGGTCAAAGGTTTGGGGATTTGGAGAAGAAACCACAGAGTCAGGTAGTGCATTCCAGGCATTGACCACTCTGTTGCTGAAGTCGTATTTTCTGCAGTCTAGTTTGGATCAGTTTACCATGAGTTTGTACCTATTGTGTGCTTGTATATTGTTGTGGTTGAAGCCGAAGTAGCCATGGACAGGTAGGACATTGTAGCAGATGATTTTATGGGCTACGCTTAAAAGTCTACAGATTGCAGTAATGAGATGTTAAAGACTTTCACTCTTTGCTTCAGTGTATTGGTCGTTGCTGTCCAGATGTGACAGCCACTGTCACAGGAATACGTTTATAATGGCTTGTTTGTTTTCCTGCATTAAATTAATTCTTAGACGTTTCTGGAGTCTTGTCTGCCTGTTAAGTGATTTCAGCCCACTTTGTTTGTAAGAAACCTAATAAGTGAGATTTAAATATGAAATTAATTAGCAATTGGTTGGTTGGTTGATTGCATTCAAATTATTGTTGCCTATTTCTTTGTTCCACCAGGATCCTTGGCTGTTTATGCTTCTTCATCTCAAAAAGTCCTGTTGGAAGATTTAGCTCATGATATCTTTTTTTTCTTTTTTTATGTTTTTAAAGGTATCCGGCCTATGCTGGATACAGGGAGCCTGCCTGGGCTCCACCCAGGCTTCCCCCCGTGGCCAATGGGTACGCTCACCCCCGACCCCAAAAGAGACCAGGACCGCCATTTTGTACAAGGGCCCTTTCAGACCCTTGCCCTGGATGAAGAAAGGAGGAGCCTGACTGTGTCTTGAGGGGTCCAATCCCCAAGAGAGGCCACAAGTGGATGGGGGGCACCAGCCCATCACCAACCCCCCTCCCCTCGGGCAGCACGGGGGATGGGCCAGGCGTCACCAACCCCCCTCCCCTCCTCCATTCAACATGCCAATTTCTTGGCCGTCGTCTCATTACCACAGTGAGGTGAAGCCCAGAGGCTCGGCCCTGGCTGTGCGGTAATGTCAGCCGTGGTCCCTCTGAGGCCCTGTCATTATTCACCACAATACCTTGGCTGGAATGCCTGGGTATGCGCCACAAACAGTTCCTCATCGGAACCCTAGCTCATGATATCTTGAGCTGGCTTTTGTGACTTTTAATTGAAGGCTGGAAACATCCAGAACCCTGGAGAGATGAATGTCCAAAGAGAGGCAAGACATTCACATCATAATTTAACCACCTTGGTAACTGCACTTTGCTTGGGAAAGTTTTGCTGATACTTTGTTCACATTTGAACAATCTTCCCAGATTTTTGAAAAGTGCTATTGTATTCTTCACATTCTTCTCTTCTCAAAATGAAACATTTCTCTCCTTTTTCAGTATCTCTTCTGGTTTCCTGATTCCCTTCCCTTCCGGTCCCTTCCCCTGTTCCAGCTTTTCTGAATCTTGAAAAATAATGCCATATCCTGGATACAATACTCAAAATGTGACTTGATCGATACAGAAAAAAAAAAATGGAACTTACCATGGTTTTCCTTCTACCACTCTATTCAATACATTAATATATGTAATGATGAAGAGCACAAGATCCAGAATTGAAATTTGTGGTGCCCCATCAATAGTACTAACACTATTAAGAAATATTCCTAAATTCTTTCAACCTGAACAAGAATCAAGAAAACTGCTTATACTTAAGTTAGAATGGTGATCCATCTACTTCAGCATGAGTAGCCAACCTGATACTTTTCCTTTCACTAATCCCACCAAAATTCTCTTTTTCTTATTCTTATTAGTAAGGATACTCCAGAGCTAAAAATTATGTTGCTCTTCTCATTAAAACAATCCTGTCTTTTTTTATCTACTGGGAGAATCATAAAGAATGTCTTATCTAAGGCTAATTAAGACAAAGAAGCTTTCACAAACGCCGATAGTTACTAGTTATAAAATATTAATTTATCTAATTTGTAATGGTTACCTGTTTATGAATAGTGGATCATTCCTCCCTTCTCGTCCATTATAAAAACCTTATTCTTAAAACTGAATTTGAGTTGACATTCCATTCTGCGTCTGTGTAGACTTCAGTTGCCAGAATTCCCTGGCTAGCATCCTGGCTAGGGAATATTGGAAGTTGAAATCCAAATGTCATCAAGTTACTAAAGTTGAGAAACACTTTTAGACTACAATTTAGAACAGAAATGGGCAACCATTGAGATATTTTACAGTACAGTTCCCATTATCTCATACAATGATTCACACTGAGTGTAATAAGGTCACAATATGAAATATTGAAAGGTATCAAATTGCCTGTACATGATGTAGTAATTATATGGAATCAGATGAACCAATATCTGACTTATGTATAATGTAGTTATCTGCATTTTTGCTCAGATCTAAAACCCTTTGTGGCTGCTGATTTCACTTGTTTGAAGAAGGGCGAAGGACTGAAATTTCTAGGCAGCTTTTTTATATGGTTAGTGCAAGGCAACAAGCCCAAGGCAGCGAAATCAAACTCTACTTCTTAGGATATAGTATGTGTATATCAGTGTTGGGTTTCAAAAATGTTTACTACCGGTTCTGTGGGTGTGGCTTGGTGGACGTGGCTTGGTGGGCATGGCAAGGGAAAGATACTGTAAAATCTCCATTCCCACCCCACTCCAGGGAAAGGATACTGTAAAATCTATATTCCCTCCCCAATCCAGGGGAAGGTTACTGCAAAATCTCCATTTCCTCCCGATCAGCTGGGACTTGGGAGGCAGAGAATAGATGGGATGGGGCCAGACAAAATTTTTACTACCGGTTCTCTGAACTACTCAAAATGTCTGCTACCAGTTCTCCAGAACTGATCAGAACCTGCTGAAACCCACCTCTGGTGTATATGTACTTCATCACTATGCATACGCCAAATTTAGATTTTCAAGAACCATCTTAAATACTGTGATGAGTAGCTGGAATCAAACGTGAGTGTATAGGGAGGTGTCTTTTCAAAGCCCAGATCTATTAACCTAATTTAATTTAACACTGTAAGTATAATAGAAAGAAAATAATAAATATGGAAGGGAGGGAAAGGAATTGAGCAGTGAACAAGCTAATGCAATGAAGGAAATTAAAAGGGGAAGAAAGCAAATGGTCAAATAACAACATGGATAAATTAGGTGAATAAAGAAGGGTTCCTGAAAATATTGGAGCCAAGTAGTCAAATTTCAGAATAATGTTCTTATGGACTCCATTGTAAAATGTTTGCAAAAAACGAAGTGGTTATCTCATAAATTCAGAGCTGATTTACAACCGTGGATATCTTTTTGATCAATTATAAATTCAGTTGTCACTATGGTATAATTGTCTGACACATCTATATTTAGAATAGAATAGAATAACAGAGTTGGAAGGGATCTTGGAGGTCTTCTAGTCCAACCCCCTGCTTAGGCAGGAAATCCTACACCACTTCAGACAAATGGTTATCCAACATCTTCTTAAAAACTTCCAGCATTCACAACTTCTGGAGGCAAGTTGTTCCACTGATTAATTGTTCTAACTGTCAGGAAATTTCTCCTTAGTTCTAAGTTGCTTTTTTCCTTGATTAGTTTCTACCCATTGCTTCTTGTCCTGCCCTCAGGTCCTTTGAAAAATAGCTTGACTCCCTCTTCTTTGTGGCAACCCGAGATATTGGAACATTGCTATCATGTCTCCCCTAGTCCTTCTTTTCATAAAACTAGACATACCCAGTTCCTGCAACTGTTCTTCATATGTTTTAGCCTCCAGTCCCCTAATCATCTTTGTTGCTCTTCTCTGAACTCTTTCTAGAGTCTCCACATCTTTTTTACATTGTGGTGACCAAAATTGAATGCAGTATCTGAATGCATCTCTACCAAGCCAACTCTTTCTGAGTTAGTGTTTATTTTAAAACTTCTCCAGATGGTCATGAGACGTATAGTGTTAAAAGTTGATTTTGGACATTAAACTAAATCAACTGATCAAAAATAGAAGGAACCTTAGATAATTATTTACGAGGACTTAAGTCCCATCATGTCCAGATGGTACATTTAGGAGTGCAATCTTAGAATGCATCTTATGCATAGTTATGCATGTCTGTCTAGAATACTATGAGTAAGACCAGCTGAGTTTGGTGAGGCTTTTTTTCAGCTAAGGGTATATTGTTTGCATTGCAGATCTGTAAGTTTTACATAATTGAGATGGAGGACTGAAAATTGTATTTGATAGCAGTAGTTATCTGGGCCAAACAAAAGAAACAGAGATATCAAGGCAGAAATGTTGGAGCTGAGTGTGTCTGCCCATGTGTTTAATCTTAAATGTATTCCTTTTATTCCCCACCTCCTGTCAATTTCTCCTCTGCAAATGCATAACTATGAATAGAATTCATCAATTAAGATGGGAGATTCTTCAAAGTCTTTCATCAAGTTCTCATTTAGCTCCTTCTGTTTGTCTCAGCTTTCTGTTTCGCTCCTTTTCATTTCACTTGCAATTACCAGCACGAACCTTATTTATATGTTTAATTCACTTTATGATTACAGGTATCTTCTTGCACTCTCTGGCAATTATCAGCAGGGGGGGATGTGAATGGCATCTGTAATGAGGTCTGTCCTCTATCTTCACAGCCAACAATCTGATATTCTCCTTTTCTTCAAGAAGAAGAAGAAAATGTGTAGTTAATCTCTGTGGTTTGGTATCCTTCAATCTGTCCTGGAAGGGTTTGAGATACCCCTGAATAATTATTTCTATGCACCAGGAGCCATCAATGGGTCTCAGTATTACTCCTGGTGGGTCACAGAATCTCATAAGTTTATTTCTATTTGTCAAGCATATATAAGATAACAGGTAAAAGTATAAACATAATTTGAATACATGAAAGGAGCAAGTAAAAAGGAATATTAGGACAGGGACGGTAGGCACGCTAGTGCACTTATGCACACCCCTTACAGACCTCTTAGGAATTGGGTGAGGTCAGCAGTGGACAGTTTAAGGTTAAAGTTTGGGCGGCTTGGGGAAGAAACTACAGAGTTGGGTAGTGCATTCCAGGCATTGACCATTCTGTTACTGAAGTCATATTTTCTGCAATTGAGTTTGGAACAGTTTACCTTGAGTTTGTATCTATTATTTGCTCATGTATTGTTGTGGTTGAAGCTGAAGTAGTCATTGACAGGAAGTACATTGTGGCAGATAATTTTATGTACTATGCTTAGGTCAGACTGAAGCCGGCATAGTTCTAAGTTGTCTAAACCCAAAATTTGAAGTCTGGTGGCTTCAATAAATAACAAAGGTATTTTATTGTGGGTAGAGGAATGGAGGACTCTTCTCGTAAAACATCTCTGGACTCTCTCGATTGTATTTATGTCCGATATGCAGTGCGGGTTCCAGACAGATAAGCTATATTCAAGAATTGGTCTAGCAAATGTTTTGTATGCTCTAGTTAGTAGTACAACATTACCAGAGAAGAAGCTATGCAAGGTTAGGTTAACAACTCTTAATGCCTTTTTGGCAATGTTGTTACAGTGGGCTCTGGCACTTAGATCATTAGAAATGAGTACTCCAAGGTCCTTGACAGAGTGAGGGTCATCTACAAGGCCATGTCCATCTAATTTGTATTTTATGTTTTGATTTTTTTTGCCAATGTGCAAGACAGAGCATTTGTTGGTATTTGGAGTTGCCAATTGTTAGACCAATCTGACACATAGTCAAGGTCTTTTTGAAGGGTAGTTGCATTGTCGGTGGTGCTGAATAGTTTAACATCATCAGCGAAGAGAACACAATTGCTTTTAATATGATCACAAAGGTCATTTATGTAAAGTATGAAGAGTGTTGGACCTAAGACACTGCGTTGGGGAACACCACTACTAACATGTACAGGATTTGATAGATTCTTCATTCCTCCATTCTTCCATTCCTTGCTTCCAGACAGATGATGGGACAAGAATTGTAAGGACTTAAAAGAAATTAAACAGTTGCTATTTAATGTGGACAATGATAACAACATGTGATTTGTTGAAATAAATGTTCATCTCATAAAATCAAGTGATGTTTCTTTTGGAAGCAATTATTTTATATTCCAGTTCCTGCTTGCCATTGTCAGGTGTGAACAACCAGGCCAACACATATAAAGTTCAAACTAGCTACTTCTCTGCCTGTTACACAGAAATTCACATCTTTCACCTGGGAATGGCCGGATAAGGCTCTAAGGCAATGATTCTCAACCTGTGGTCTGCAGACCGTTGTGGGGACTGCAATATCCTCATAGGAGATCCATGAATTCTTACAGAAACATTATGATTTAAATCTTGAATTAAGTCTTGGGGGTCCATAGCCATGGTACGTGGCCACAAAAGGTATTTAAAGGGAGTCTGGGGCAGGGGTGAAATCTACTTACCTTCCCAGCTGGTTCAGAAAGTTACTTCATGGTTAAAACCAGGAAATAACAACGACCAGATGGGTGGGCGGAGCCTCACACCGCCATTGCTACAGGTTCTCTGAACCACCGGCCGCCATTGCTACCAGTTCAGCTAAACCAGTCCAAACTGGGAGCATTTCACCCCTGGTCTGGGGTGAAGAAAAGGTTAAGAACCACTGTTCTAAGGCATCTGGAGGAAGTCAGACTTAGCTCTCTTGTGTTTACGCAATGAGTCCAGGCTGATTCTCATTTGAACCTTCCTCCCAACCAGGATAGTTGTATTCCAACAGCCATTTTGTGAATGTTAATTTTAGTCTTCCTTCAAGACAGAGCTTTGGAGAATCCTTGCCTTAAACAGTAAAAAACTTCATAAGTTAGGAGTACTTGTCATGCTCTTTTCATAACTAGCAATGTATGTGTCCTCCATGACACAAAGTGTTCTTTCCCAGCTAATGCTGGGGTACCAGTTACATCCTCATTACCCTTATCCTGGTAACTTCTCATCTATATTACTGGAACATTACTAAGAATGTACTAAAAATAACTCTCAAAGGTAATCAGAAACATGAATTAGTACAAAGTAAGAAAATCAGAACCCATGTCCCATCATGTTACACCACCTTCCCAAGTTTTATGTTTATTTTGAAGCCCAGTCAAAGGGTAACTATGATCTATAAAGATTTCACAACTTGGAACTTCAATGGTGAGTAACTAACTCTTTCTGTTCTTACATGAGCCTTATGAACATCTTCAAATTTCTGCTTGAAGGACAACCAATACTGAGCTGTAACAGGGAGCAGAAATAGCCCTTATATAAAATATTGAGAAAGAGGGGCAGGAGGGAAGGAGGGGGAGAGTGGGGAGGGGTAGAGAGAGAGAGAGAGACAGATTTTGGAATACCTTCCTTAGAGAAGTAGGCCTGGAGGGAATTCTATTGTCTTTCTATTGCCAATATTTTTAAAAATTCTCCCAAGCTTTTTAACTTTTAAAATTAATCTTACATTTCTCTACTTATGCTGCAATTCAATCAATTCATGTAGTTTATCTTCGGTCAGTTTTATCTTTGTTATTTAGCACAGTTAACTGTTTTCTTTTATTGTTTTACTATGTGATTTTGTTTTGGCAAGCATTTAAAGTCAGTTTTAATACCTGCATATCGCGGAGAGGAACTGAGGTCCAATAAACAGTTTCAACAAGATTGTTCCTACTCACCAACTTCCTTCAAAGAACTTTAAAAGGCTAGTAAGGGCAGTATATTTACTTTTGCAGAGCCATGCAAACTCATATTCATCAGGACTCTTCTTTTCAAATACTTGATAATTTCATGACTACATACAGAAAGTAAATAGATAAATATTGTCACAACTAGAATTACTTATGACATCATAGGGCAGTTTTGTTTTGAAGAAAATGTATTTTCTATCCCATGCTTACCCACAGAAAGAAATTCTACTGTGTTTTCCTGAAAATAAGACCCTGTCTTACATTTTTTTGAACCCTGAAATAAGCACTTGGCTTTATTGCTGTGTGCTCAAAAGCCCGATTGGGCTTATTATCAGGGGATGTCTTATTTTTGGGGAAACAGAGTAGGACATGATATTGATTAGAAAAGGGGAACTTAAGGAGTATATTTTGCAGAAATATTTTGTGTCAGCTGTGTTCCATTAAGTATTCCATGTTCCACTGAAAACAAAACTGGAATATTCAAGCCATAGAAAAGAATGAAAGTTTAAGACTAGATGTCTCACATTTTACCTTAGGGCTCCAAGATTTAGTGATATGCTGATTGCTACCTACCAGCCAAAAAGCAGAAAAACAGCCAGGGGCATGACTTTCAAAACATTATCATAATTTCCCATAAGTAAAAATGGGAATGCATCTCTGGTCTCAAGAATAGAAAAACCTAGCTATTGATAATGCTTTCTGCTCTCTCTCTCTCTCTCTCTCTCAAAAAAAACAAAAAACAAAACCCAAAACCCCGACAAATTCTTTTCATTTTTTTAAACAAGTCTGTGGGTCATTTAGCCAACTTCCATACAAACTAAACTCTTTAACTAATTTCAATGAATGCAATATATCTCCCATATGAGACTTTGCTATTTTTTAATGGAAGAAAGGAAGGAAGGAAGGAAGGAAGGAAGGAAGGAAGGAAGGAAGGAAGGAAGGAAGGAAGGAAGAGTAATATAGTACAAAACAGTAAAAGGAATATTGTCATTTATTTATCAACTTTCTAGGCTGCCTGATTCCAGTTTACTTAAAAAATAAAACTTAGGACTTGAATAAATCTAATATGGTCAATTTTATTTTGTTGTTTTGTGGTAGCAATTAATTTAATAAACACTACTCACACATGGACTATATGTGGGTCTTCTTTCCAGAGAAGTAGATTAAGCCAAATTTATATGTATTCATGACTATTTCTGTTTCCGTTCCATCCTCCTAATTAATCTGCACATATAAAATATTTAACTGCCTAAAAATGTGCATTATTTTTAAAATGTCACATCATCGCACCTATCCAGCCAGGAGAAGAAGATGCCTTGTCTTTTAGAGATATACAGCATTAGTGAGAAGCAGATGCAGTCCAATTCAACATTTAACACTGTACAGAATGTACAAAGATGTCAGAGGTTTGAGAGGCAGCTCTATGAGAAATTTTGTTAATCTTTGTAGGTTGTCCTGAAAATTCCTTTGTCCTGGAGCAAAATTGACCTTCTAAATTGAAATGAAGCTTGAAAGCAATGGATATGTTTTCAGAACTTCTGAAAATTCCTTTGGGAGTGAAGATATTCCTATAATTTATAGGAAAAGTAGATTTTTCCAAATTATTGCAATTCAAAATTCAATAACTGATTATTTGGCCACCATAACTGATTGACAGATTACACGAATCAAGCCATTTGTCAGCTCTCAGCAACCACATAGATACAGAATACAGAATAACAGAGTTGGAAGGAATCTTGGAGGTCTTCTAATTTAACTGCGGTCTGATCTAAGCATAGTACACAAAATTGTCTGCTAAGACGTCTTACCTGTCAATGACTTCTTCAGCTTCAACCACAATAATACATGGGCAAACAATCAATACAAACTCAAGGTAAACTGCTCCAAACTCGATTGCAGAAAGTACAACTTCAGCAAGAGAGTGGTCAATGCCTGGAAAGCTCTACCTGACTCCGTTGTTACATCCTCAAACCACCACAGCTTCAACCTTAAACTGTCTACCGTGGACCTCATGCCATTCCTAAGAGATCCGTAAAGGGAGCGTGCATAAGTGCACCAGCGTGCCTACCACCCCTGTCCTACTGTCCCCATTTATTTGTATTCATTTCCCTCATTCATGTCCATGTTTATATTCATACCTGCTATCTTGTACATGTTTGACAAACTAATAAATAAATAAAATAAATAAATAAACTGCCTGCTCAGAGTACTGGACCTAAAACAGAACCTTGGGTACCCCAATGTTTCCTTCCTTCCATGTAGATATAGTTCTATCAAGGACTATGTGTTGAGTGTGATTTGTCAACCAGTTATGAATCCATCTGTTGGTAATGCTGTCTATCTCTGGAGATTATTATTTATCTCATTATTTAGAGATATATTATGACAATCTATCTTTAACCCGTTCTTTCAAGTCTTCCAACAGTGCAACCATCTACACCCAAGATGGCAAACCTATGACAGGTGGCACGTGTAGCCATATCAGTGGGCACAAAAATAGGGAAACAAGCTGTTTCCTGTCTTCAGAGGGCCTCGGTGGAGGGGGGGGAGGCCCGTTCTTCTCTCTCACCTGGCTCCAGAGCCTTTCTAGGAGTCTGAGAAGGGCAAAAATGACCTTCTCCACAGACCCCCCCCCCCCCGGAGATCCTCTGGAGACCGAAAACAGCCTGTTTGCCAACTTCCGGTCCCACCAGAAGTTGGCAAAAGAGCTGTTTCTGGCCTCTGGAGGGCCTCTGGAGGGGTGGGGAAGGCCGTTTTTGCCCTCTCCCCCAGACTCCTAGAAAGGCTCTGGAGCCAGGTGAGAGAGAAAAATGGGCCTACCAGGCCATTGCATGCCAGGAGCAGGGGGAGCGGGGAGGAGTCATGCATGCATGCATGGGGACAAGGAGCATAGAATTATGGGTGTGGGCATGTGCATGCGTGACCCCACCCCCCTCCTGGCACACAATGGCAAAAAGGTTAGCCACCATTGATCTACACCATAACAGGTCTATCACTTTGCTGCTTGTCATCATCATCTTCTTCTCTTTCCCTCCATCTTTTGACTCAATTGATAGACAAATTTTATAGGATAAATTAGACGCCATGGGAATCGAAAAGAAATTGTTATATTTAATTAGATTATTATACATGGAAACCCAGGTAAGAGTTCGAGTGAACAGGACAGGATTGGTAACAAATGCAATCCCAATAAAAAAGGGCATTAGACAAGGTTGCATCTTAGCCCATAACAGGTCTATCACTTTGCTGCTTGTCATCATCATCTTCTTCTCTTTCCCTCCAACTTTCCCACCATTTCAGCCTTTTCAAGAAATCTGGGTTTCACATACAGGTATGGTATTCCAAAGTAGGACAATTTGTCCCTGGTGATTTGTGTCTTAAGTGAGAACTCCAGATTGATTTCTTCAATAGAGTAAAATGAAAGAAAATATTCAAAATTAATTTCAATGTGTGGCTACAGATACCGGGTCAAAACACATGAACACATGAAACATTTCACCAAGCTGATATTTGGCAATTTCAAAAGTTCTTGCTCATGAGTCTGTAATGCATTGTGGAAATCATTATTTCCCCATCACCTGAAAAATGCAATTCCATGAAATGCTGCTTCAGAGGAGTGAGATGTTGTCTGATTGGAAAGGGATGGATTGCAAAGCTGGAAAACGCAGGACTGTTTTCCCTTTGACTCTTCTGCTGCTGCCCTCTCCATTTATTAACTTGCAAAATAACAACTCACAATTTAAGTTACTTGCTCCTCTACATTCCCCCCTCCAACTCTATTACTGCACACCGAGCTCCCTGAGGCATGCATTTAATTGTTTGGACTTCTCCCCATCTACCTCCACCCCCTGCTTCTTCTCCAGACATTTTTTTGTTGTTGTTATTGGGATTATTTATATGTCAGAGAAACCATGGAGTTATTAATGTGCCCTGTTTTCACAGGAAATGTTATTCTAAAAAGTTGCAGCCTGATACTTCCAATAGCTTCCCAATTTATTTATTTAATTGTAATTCTTTTTTTTTTTTTTTGGCGAATGCTCGGTTGGGTGCTTTCTGGTACAAGAGAATTTCCAGATTAATTCTGATTTAATGAATGCAGTCTGTCAATAAAACTGTGTGTGAGGGTGGGGGGGAAATGCAAAATAAAAATAAGCCTGCTAGAGGCTGAGCAACTGCTAGATAATATGAATAAGGATGGGCTATACTGGAATGTTCGTCCTTTGAAGTAGACCAATTCAGAAAACAGACATGACAAGAAATCAGTAGAATACAACTTTCTTGTTATAAGCTATAATAACAGAATCTGGAAAGCCTAACAGAGTATCTCTTTCCCTCCCTTTTATACCAAGAGACTCAAGGCAAGCCAATCTTGAGTTTTTTCCTCACCCTCTCCTGTTTTTCCAAGCTAAGCTTTTTCCTTTTTTATGTTTTTATGTTTTTCCTTTTTTTATATAATTTTTTTTAATTTTTTAGACAAACAAACATACAATACACAATCAATCATTCAGTGTATCATCTGAGTACATTTTTTGTGTCTTCTTCTTACTCCTCCAATATTTATCATATCTTAATATTATCATTTCATTTATTGTGACATTTCTCCCACATTTCTTAATTTTCTATTAATACATTTATCTATCTTCTTTCTCCTCTTTCTTCTTCGCTCATTTCATTACAACATTGCCCTATATATATATCTCTTCTTAACCAATGATAAAATTGTCCCCATATCTTAAAGTACTCCGATTCCTCTTTCTTTAATTGTCAAAGTCAATCTATTCATTTCTGCACAATCCAATATTTTCTTAATGACTTCTCCCTCTGCAGAGATTTTCTCTGCTTTCCATGTTTGTGTAAATACTATCCTCACTGCAGTTATAACATGTATAATCAAAAATATATTTTCTTTACTAAATTTCTCTGGTAAAATACCCAATAGGAACAGTTCATGTTTTAAATCCATGTGTTGTTGTATCATTTCTTCTAAACATGTTTTAATTTTAATCCAATAATTTCTCACTTCTGGATACGATCCTGGTATCTGATGACATTTCCAACATTTTAAGCTGATGTTTTTCTAAAAGAGGTTGCATGTTTTCTTCACAGCTACCTCTGTATTCATCTAGAAAGGAACTGAATTGGACTCCATATAATTCCTTGATACTGAGTTTCTTTTTAATGCATTGGTATGTTGTCAGCATTAGGAAAAAAAATGCTTTGAAATGTGCCTAACTTGAAATCATTAATTGCTTTTGCCAATGAAAAGCTGATGAACCTTTCATGATTGACCTTTCTTTGTGGATCTGTTTGTTGTCTTCCACCCTATTGTAACTCTGTTGACTTTTTTATGTTTGTCTGTTTCTGTCTGGAATCCTTGTGGATTGAAGTAGGGATGAACAATGTGAATGAACCAATCAGGTAATCAATGGGTAATTAATGCAAGAATCTGGACAATGTTTTCCAAGACTTGGCTCAGGGTTGTTCATATGTCCCATTCAATGGGATATAGTCAAGGAAATGCCCCATGGTTAGTTATGACACATTAATGATACCTGCTCTTTTTTCTCAAGTCTTCTGCATTTCGTACTACAAATTTCAGCTTGAAAAATATAAGAAAATCCAAACAAAAATGTATACCTTTGTGCAAACTAAATAAGAAGATCAAAAAGGATCAATAGTTGTTGCCATAGTTTTATTATCTCATAAAAATGAAATAGAAGAGATGTATTAGTGAATGCACATGTACAGTAGGTCAAGAAAGCTAAATGTTCATGAATATTTCCATTGTTATTTTTGTGTTTCTGAACTCCATACTACGTCTAGAGTTAAACCCTGGAGATCTCATGAACTGAACAGGTTAAATAAGAAAGTGAAGAGATAAATCAAAAGTATAAACCAAAGGTTTTTCTTTCGTTTCTTTTTGTTTTTAGAAAAGCCCGCATGAAAAAGGAAACAGCTGAACCAATCAACATTCGAAGATATACTTAGAAAAGCAGTATAAAATTTCAAGAATAAAGATATCACAATTGCAGGAAAAAGATTTGTGACTGATTTTCCAGTCCTGACTGCAAGTTAGCCGGAAGCATTTGTAATCAAAGTCTCTGGGAGCCCTCTTCCATTCAATCTGATTTCAGATGAACTTTCTGTTGGATACTATCTGGATCTGCTGAAGGATAAAAGAAGCTTCAGAAATTTGGCCAGCAAGTGATATTAAATGTTCATATACTTCATAAGGTATCTAAAGATCTAAGCCAATAATAAGTGAGTGATAACTGGAGTTAAGCTGTATGTCACAACTATAAATAGCAATCAATTTAATTACCAAGGATAGAAAACTTGTGATAGTTGAATTCTGTTATCAGCTTGTATGAAACTTTGTTTTAAACATTATCCATTATCCATTTACTCCTCCATTCCAGTTTATTGTTTTTGAAATTGATACAGTATATCTGAATTCTCATATTTTTCATTGTGAGTTTTCATACTCCACACTTGCCTATCAACAGGTATCCACTTCCATTCTTGAGGAGTTAAAGTGTCTTCTAGCTTCCTCTAGATAGAAGAGGTTTGCAATTTGCTTGGCTGTTTATGACTAGATAAAAGCTTATTGAATGTTCCCTTATAATTAAGCTAGATTCTGATAAGATGTGGAAGCTTTGACTTGTTCTCATCAGTTCTTTGAGGTTTGATAATTTCAGCTCACATGTTGTTTACTAGACCAGATCATCTTTCTTGTTAGTTGCCGAAGTCATGTCGAAGTCGTGTCCAACCCATCACTAACCCACGTACAATGCTCCTCCAGGCCTTCCTGTCCTCTACCATCCCCAGAGTCCATTTATGGTCATGCCTACTGCTTCAGTGACTCCATCCAGCCACCTCATTCTCTGTTGTCCCCTTCTTCTTTTGCCCTCAATCGTTCCCAGCATTAGGCTCTTCTCCAGTGAGTCCTTCCTTCTCATTAGGTGGCCAAAGTATTTGAGTTTCATCTTCAGCATCTGGCCTTCTAAAGAGCAGTCAGGGTTGATCTCCTCTAGGACTGACCGGTTTGATCGTTTTGCAGTCCAAGGGACTTGCAGGAGTCTTCTCCAGCACCATAGTTCTAAGGCCTCAATTCTTTGATGCTCAGCCTTCCTTATGGTCCAACTTTCACAGCCATACATTGCAACTGGGAAAACCATAGCCTTGACTATATGCACTTTTGTTGGCAGGGTGATGTCTCCGCTTTTTAGTACACTGTCTAGGTTTGCCATAGCTTTCCTCCCCAGGAGCGTCTACATCTGGTTGATTCTTAGCAAATGAGCTCCTTTCTACATTTGAAGGACATTGGGAAGATCCAGAAATGTTATATAAAATAGTATTCAGGCTCTTATTTTTTCCTTGAGAAAAGATTACTCTTCTTATAAAGAGAAATTATTAGATGGACTCATGACAGTTTGTCTAAAGAAGTCCGCAAAATAGTAGGTTGAATCAAATAGGGAACTGCTTTGATCCAGAGCTTACATTCCACATTTTTGCTTTCATTTTTGTTCTGAATTGAACAAACGTTTGATGAATATAGAAATTTAAAAAGTTCTGTGTAAAAACAAAGAAAATAACTTCAGGCTTAATCCTGTGACCTGTGGGAATATTTGTTATATTCCAAGTAGTGACAAGTTTCTTAAGTAAGCAATCAAGAAAATAATTATCTTGCATTACAGAACAACTCAGAAGTAGAGTGAAAATTATTTAAGGCTATGAAAACAAAATAATCTGGTTTTTTTTCCCCATTGAAATGTCATTTCCAAAATGTAATGAAACAAGAATCTACCTCACTCAGCATTTTTCTCTGTCAGGGACCAAAGAATAACGTCCCCAGACTTGTAGCCTCAAGATGCATTTTGACAACAGGTTCTTAATATTTTGGGCTATCATACTCATTTGAGAATTCTGGAAATTGTATTTTGCAGAATAATTCTCCGTATAGTTATAGATTTTTATACACTACAACCTACACTTTCGTCATTTCCAACCAACTTAACCATTAATTAGGACTTGCTCTACTCTGTTGGCTTTAAGACATAGAAATGAAGAATGAGAACATGTCTTGCCTTTTCCTTTTTTTCCCCATGCTCCCCTCTCCTTCCCATTTCCTAAAATGTAAGAAACTGCCTTTTGAGCTGGACTTAAATATGTTCTAGGAATAGGGATAAAATGGAATGTGGAGTGTTCTCTTAATCCCCAGTGCTTTTCCCCATGGCCTCTTCTATCTTATATTTACTTGTCTGCACACCAACTGTGATGCCTCTGACTGTACTTTCCCATCCTTGAAATTACTAGATGAGGGGATATAAGAAAGTTTAAAATGGATAAAGTGGACAGATATTTTGAAAGTTTTTCTTTTCATGAAAGTGCTTTTCAACAAATTGAAATTAAATTAGACAAATGAACTGGACTTTTGTAGGAATTCATTTTTTGCATTATAATATCATAATGAATGATATGGTTGAATGATATTCAATAATGGTTGAATGATTAGAAAATCATAATTATATCATAATAGCCTCTAACCAGAAAAGCAGCAACAGTGGAGAACAGGATTATTAAAGCAACCTGCAGAGAGAAGAATTATACCAGACTTATATTTCAGAAAATGTTTCAGCAACTTGGCAAAGATGAAAATGTTTCAGCAACTTGGCAAAGATGAGGAAATTTCAAAATAAAAATGCAAAGAAGTATTGAAAGAGCACCAAATGGAGATATCCGAAAAGACTACCAAAAAAAAAAAAATCAAAAACCCACCAACAAGTGCAACAGGAAACTAAAAGGGATGATACTGAACTATGCATTGCAAGCATTGACTTTTCTAAATGTTTAGTTTGATTACGGATTGCAAATGCTTTATGTGGAATATAAATAGAGCAAATGCTCCTCAAAAACACAAGGAAAATATTTGAAAAAAAAATTAAACAAGGAGTAATTTGCCTACAAGAGATACATATTGCAAAAAAAAAAAGGCATAAAATATTTGATTTATAAAAATGCTGGTAAAGAAAAGTAAAAAAAAAAGAAAGAAGAAAAAGAAGAAAAAGAAAAAAGAAGAGAAGAGAAGAGAAGAGAAGAGAAGAGAAGAGAAGAGAAGAGAAGAGAAGAGAAGAGCATATGGAGTTGTTTTGTGTATAGATCTGCAACTAAAACCAATAGGGTGAGGTCCCGTTACTTGTCCCAGCTTCTGCCAACCTAGCAGTTTGAAAGCACGTAAAAAATGCAAATAGAAAAATAGGGACCACCTTTGGTGGGAAGATAACAGCGTTATGTGCACCTTTGGCATTTAGTCATGCCGGCCACATGACACAGAGATGTCTTCAGAGAGCACTGGCTCTTCGGCTTTGAAACAGAGATGAGCACTGCCCCCTAGAGTCGGGAATGACTAGCACATATGTACAAGGGGAGCCTTTATCTTTTAACACTTTAATACTGAGAATGTATGCCTCAAATGAGGACAAAGTATTGTTTTATAAACATCTTATGGAGAGTTTTATAGTTTTTTCTTATAAAAATTAGTGTATGATGGGGAATTGGAATGGAGGCATCTGTTTGCAACTGGACAGAAATTCTGAGAAAAATATTAAAGTCACGCAAGGCAAATTACCAAACATTTTCTTTGATTTGATGCATAACTTAGGTTTGTTTGTTCAATTGATGCAGAAAAGTGGCAATTCAAGAGTGTATATTTATTTTTCTGAAACATATAGTTTCCAAGAACAGACAAACTTTGGATTTCAAAGAACTTGTCTACTAAGTTTTCTAAAGCAGAAATATCACCAAAGAATTTTTGAAATCATAATCCTGTGATTTTGGTTTAAAACCAATTCTTTAAGATGGAAACTGAAGAAACTGTTGGTACAGAAAGAAGCAATAATGGAGGATTGTAAAAAGAAATTAAAACATTTAAAAAAAATAATTTAAGTAAAGGCACTGATATAAGAATGGTTTGGGATACAAATAAAGCTTTTATTAGAAGTTATTTTATACAACGTAAAATTAAACTTATTTTGAGTGAAATAAAAAGGAAAGAAGACTTTAAGAAATTTCCAGAAAAAATAACTTTTTACAACAACAATTATTTACTATATGCTAACAGCAAGAGAAATGAAAATATGTTATTTAAAGCAAAAAAAAATGTGAGTTTGCAAATAAACAAGGGAAGTGGATAGCAAATAAATTATAAAAATAAAATAAAATAAAATGATATTGAAATTAAAAGAGGGAGATATATGGGAGATGTATAACGGACAAGGTGGCCATACCAAAAGGATTTCATCAATATTATTCCAATTTGTATAAAGATATAAAGAAAACGATTGAATGTGTAAAAATAAATAAAATTAATTGAGAATTACAGAGGAGCAGAGACAGATTATGACTGGACCAGTAGTGGTATTCAGGAGGTTTTATCCAGTTTGGGAAAACTGGTAGCGACAGCTGTGGGAGGCTCCGCCCACCCACCCAGATGTCATCACATCCTGTTTTTGACCCTCTGCGCATGCCTGCTCACATTTGTGAATCAGTAGCAAAGGTAAGTGAATACCACCCCTGGACTGGACATACAACAATAAGAGAAATTGCAAAAGCTATGAAAGAGATTAAACTGAGAAAAGTGCCTGGACCAGATCTATAAACAGGTTCTTATTATAAATCTTTTGAGGATGAACTTTTTCATTCTTTACAAAACACAATGAACTCTATCCTACATGGAATAAAGCTGCCAGTGAGTTGAAAGATGCAAATATAGCATTAATATCTGAAGAAGGACAAGATTTTAACAATAAAATATAGGGTGATATCTATAGGAGATAAGCAGACTGAGCCAGGGGTGAAAACCAGCAGGTTCTGATAGGTTCTGGAGAACCAGTAGCAGAAAATTTGAGCAGTTCAGAGAACCGATAGCAGAAATTTTAAGCAGTTCGGAGAACCGGCAAATACCACCTCTGCCTGGCCCAGAGTGGGGTGGGAATGGAGATTTTTGCAACATCCTTTCCCCAGGAGTGGGGAGGGAATGGGGATTTTGCAGTATTCTTCCCCTGGAGTGGGGTGGGAATGGAGATTTTACAGTATCCTTCCCCTGCCACGCCCACCAAACCATGCCCACCAAGCCACGCCACACCCACCCACAGAACCAGTAGTAAAAAAAAATGGATTTCACCACTGGGCTGAGCCCAAAGGAGGGATCAAATGTATCATCAGTCATGAGTCTCTTCCCATTCACAAGAGATTTTAAATCCAGCCCACCTTAAATGCCTTCTACTCTTATCTCCTGCTAATTTCCCTTGGCTGTTAGTAGTTTGAATTCTTGTGGAGAGCTTAAGCTTGCAATAAATCTTTATACCCATTTGAACTCTCTGGATCTCCTGATTTTCCTGGCACTTGACATTATCATTATTGAATAATGACTACAAGTTGTTCACAATGATTCTAGCTAATAGGCTGAAAATAATTTTGCAAGAATTTACTCATGGGGATCAGTGTAAGTTCTTACCTAAAAGACAGGTAAAGGGCAATGTTAGAAATGTGTTGAACATTTTGGAATATTTGGAACAACATAATGAAAAATGAGCTGCATTGATTTTCTTAGATATCAAGAAGGCCTTTGACAATTTGAACTGGGTTTTCTTGTTCAAGGTTTTGCAAGATTCGAATTTTGGAGAGAGCTTCATAAAATGGTAAGATCAATGTACACTTCATAGAAAGCACAAATAATTGTTAATGGAGATTTAAGGAAACCCAGTGAGATTCTAAAAAGGAACAAGACAAAATTGCCCACTGTGTCCTTCCTCCCTCCCTCCTCCCCCCTCTCTCTCCCTCTCCCTCTCCCTCTCTCTTTCCCTTTCCTTCTCCCTCTCCCTCTCCCTCTCCCTCCTCCTCTCCCTCTCCCTCCCTCCCTCTCTTTTGGTTCTTGAAAATACTGAATAGAGATGTACCCTGTTTTCCCGAAAATAAGATATCCCCTGATAATAAGCCCAATTGGGCTTTTGAGCACATGTGCTAAAATAAGCCTCTCCCCTGAAAATAAGCCCTCCCCAAAAATATTTAAATGCAGAGCTGAAAATCAGGTAAGACAGCAAGAGGAGCCCCATCTTGCTCCACGCGCCCCAAAATAATAAGACCTCCCCGAAAATAAGGCCACACGCTTATTTCGGGGTTCAAAAAATATAAGACAGGGTCTTATTTTGGGGGGAAAATGGGTAAGACAAGATGAGAGGATTGTGAGAGTAATGATTTAAAAAGAAACTTATAAGTTAAGGGCTTTTGCAGTTGACCTGGCATCAGTTCTGGAAGATCCTTTAAAATGAATTGAAATATTAACGAGCAGTTTTAAAAGAATTTGGTGCATTAGCAGGTTTCAAGAGTAATAAACAGAAGATGTTAACAAAAATATGAAATACAAGATCAAACAGAATTGATGAATAAAATAGGTTTTAAGACCGAGAAGCAGATAAAATATCTGGGTATACCATGACAAATATGAATTATATGTTATTTCAAAATAATTATATCAAGACATGGAATAAATAAAATAAAGACATGTTACAATGGGAGAAGCTATAACTGTCATTGCTGGGGAGAATTTCTGTAATGAAAACAAATGACTTGCTTAGGATGGGTTGGTTTTTTTGCTTTGTTTTTTTTACCAGATAATACCTGTTTTGACAACTGATGCACCATTTAAACAGCAGAAGAAGGATATGTCTAAATTTGTGTAGCAGGAGGGGAAAAAAATACAAGTTAAATATAAGGTTTTAGAAGATGCAATGGAAACAGGAGGCGTGGGTTTACCTGATTTGAAAGGTATTTTATAGCTTGCTGTTTGGTTTCAAGGTGTGGGAAGAATCCCCTCCTCCTAGAAGAATGAAATATTTGGGAAATACTACAAATGCAGAATATTTATATTTCCCCAAGGGAGAAATGGAGAATATTTCTCAGAGAACTCAGTCTTTTTTAATAGCCCACCCCCACCCCCAGCAGATATTTTGTGCCCATTAAGAAAGATTGGGCCAACCTATCTACAAAACAAAAGACCTTCAGCTCAGTGGTGAAATCTAACATTTGTTACTACCGGTTCTGTGGGTGTGGCTTGGGGGGGGTAATGTGACTGGGTGGGCGTGGCCATTTTTTTTTACCTTGAAAACCATTTTTTCTACAACCTCTTTGGCGAAGAGGTTGTAAAAAAAATTGCTTCCAAAAGGCTCTGACGATCCCAGCTGAGTTGCCTAATTGGCAGACTTTTTTTCTTTTAAATGCCTCTGCCATTCAAGCAACTTAGCCGAAGTGGTTGTAGAAAAAATGCTTTCAAAAGTTAAAAAAAAGCCTCTGATGATTGTGCAGCTCAGCTGGGCATGGGGGGGGGGCAGGGATTTTTGCTACCGGTTCTCCGAACCACCCACTTCCATTGCTACCGGATCAGGTGATCCGGTCCGAACCGGGGGCATTTCACCCCTGCTTCAGCTCCAGGGTGATGGGATTTAGAAGAACAAGACATGAGCCTTCAGGACATAATAGGATTAATTAACTCACTACCATTTAGCAGAAGACACAGAGCTCACTACATTGGACAATCTCCTAAGGGTATTTTCAGACATTGCACAACCCCCCTAGCAGCATCTCTGAAACTTATAAAAATCCATGCGCTCATCAACTCCATTTTGTCAGCTGACCCAGGACTGCTGTTGATTCTGTTCATCATTAAACTTTCTGTCCAATCAGCCTTTCTCTCAGGTTGGAACTGAACCAGATGGATTTTCCTTCCCACAAAGGAAAGAGTGGGTGTTGCTGAGAAATTAAAAGCTTCTGGAGTGAGAAGAATATGACCTGAGATTTGGGTGGTATGGATATTTAGTACAATAAAGACAGATCTGTCATGTTGAAAATATGGAATAAATACAAATGCAGGTTGTGACGGAAAACACCTTTTGGCTATCAAAAGGTGTTATTTGTTCCTTATGACTATCATTAAGTGTTGTACTTTATGATTCTTGTTGAATGTATCTTTTCTTTTATGTACACTGAGAGTGTATGCACCAAGATAAATTCCTTTTGTGTCCAATCACACTTGGCCAATAAAGAATTCTATTCTATTCTATTCTATTCTATTCTATTCTATTCTATTCTATTCTATTCTATTCTATTCTATTCTATTCTATTCTATTCTATTCTATTCTATCAGCATAAGAAGCATTTTATAAATGAGAAATAATAGACAAACACAAATGGCTAACTTATTGTGAGATAGTAGAATTTTGTCGAGGGGAATGTAAAGGACCCAGATTGTGGGGGCAATAAGCTGACTTTGTATAAATATATTAATAGTATGAAGGCTATTGCTTAACGCATTGTAAGCCGCCCTGAGTCTCCAGAGAAGGGCGGTATATAAATCAAATAAAAAAAAAATCAAGAGAAGACCTGGTGGCACTGAGATATAATTGTCAATAGTTCTCTTATTTATAATTATTAAAAAGATGTAAAGCAGACAAAAGAATTTATGGTTTTGTACATTGTAAGACTGAGTGTGAAAGAGAATTATGTACAAATGTAGAACATATAATTGCTGAACTTCAATTTTTATTGAAATTTGAAATAGAAGAAGTGAAAAAATGTATGATTCAGTGGACTAAAATGGTTATAAATTGGTTATTTATTACCAAAAAGTCAAATACAGTAAAATGAATAAAATGAGACATGAATCTTTTTAAAGAGACATACATAAACATATTTCAAGAAATGATTACAAACACATGCAGCATTAACTATAATAATTATTTGATATGATAACACTGAAAGTTTTAAGATATTACATCTCTCTTTAGTTATTAAAACTATATTTGTGTAAGGTAACATGCCTCCTAGTAGTGGGTTTCAATTTAGTTTGCTACCAGTTCTCTTCTGTGCGCGGGTGCGCGGGCGTGTGCATGAGATGCTTCTGCGCATGCACAGAAGCGTCCGGGCGGGTGGGCGGAGCCTCCTGCCGCCGCTACTGTTTCACCTGATCCGGGGCGAACTGGTAGCAACCCACCACTGATACCTCCTTTTATAAGGTCTTCAGATGTTAAACCAATGATGTTCTTCAGACTGGACAGAACATATAAAGCACCTTTTTAGACTGAGATTGGTTAACTAGAGATCAGTGATGCAATTCAAATTTCCAGCACAGTTCTTTGGGACTAAATCTGCTGCTCAGTTCCTTTCTTTTAATGACTGTGTAATAATGTAACCACAGTTAAGCCCTTTGGGGAAATTTAAATATGTGCTCAGATCCTTCTCGCGCTAAAGTAACTAGTAAAAGAATAATTAAAAGAGTCTCCAAGTTTAAAAAAAACCACAAACAAAACTGTGAGTTTAAATAAACAACAACAACAAAAAAGCCACATAGGAATACTTAGACGAATGAAATGAAAATGTGATAAGGTTACATAGGTAAGTCCCAAATGGTATTTAAATCAAAAGCATTGATGGTGTGGGAGGGGGGGAGAGGGTAGTCTTTTGTGAAAGCTTCTTAGCATCAAATTAGGAACTCCTGTAAACATCTTCATTAGAAGAGCAATTCCCTCATTAATATGTAGATTAATGGTTTTTCTTGTCAGCTCAAATCCTAACAAATTTAGCCCTCCACAGTTTATTAGAATGTCAAAAATTGCCTTCCTGGGCCCAGTGCTGTGGTGGGTTGCTAACGGTTCAGCCCGGATTGGGTGAACCAGTAGTGGTGGCGGCGGGAGGCTCCACCCACCCACCCCGATGCTTCTGCGCATGCGCAGAAACATCACACACGCCCATGAACAAACTGGTATGACGGGATTGCAACCCACTACTGGCCCAGTGACTAGTGTGAGATTGAACTACTGTTTCAAAAATTGCATTATACTAAAACTAGGTAAAACGGAAAGGGGAATCAACAGGTTTATGGAACTTATGTTAGGGAACCAAAACTCTTCACCCATAATAATCTGTATACTACTCAAATTCTTATTCTCATGACCTCTACTTGGGTGAAACTCTGCGTCATGGGACAACAATTTTTGAACTCAAGGTATCTCAAATTTGCTAACATATAGGATGCATCCAAAATCCAGGACCTATGATTCCCAAGGAAATGAAATTTGAGAAAATTGTGGCTTGCTTCAATGCTACTGACTATTGCTGTGCTGCTGTGTTGCTGCTGCAGTCATGTAGACTTGAACATTGGGCGCTATCCAACAAAATGAAATTCAGTGGTGAAAAAAAGTAAGGTTATACATTTAGGCAAGATGCACAGGTACAGTATATGTAGTTTGAGGAAACAAAACAACCACTTCATAAGCACATGGCACAACATAGGAGAACTAAATTCAGCAGTCCATCTGCATTTAAGACACAGGGCATTCTTCTGAAGAGAGCAAAGTCCACATTTCCACTGATTTGAAAGAGGGGTCAAAGAGGCCATCTATGCCAAAATTGAACAGCCCTCTCTCAACAGAGGGGGAGGGATATGGCATCATCTATCACCAGTCTACAACACAGTCCTTTCAACAGTTCCAAGAAGGCTCCACACCCATTTGCACCACTCACTTGACTCTGATCACACAGATAAGTCTCCAAGTGGCCTTAACAACTCAGTAAAAGAAGGCAAATGTCCAGCTGTCTGCAAGGATTATAAATCCTTCCATTCCCCACCATCCAGTCAGAGCTGAAGAAGCTTCTTGGATGAAAAGCGAAATGTCTTCAAAGAAAAATCAAAAAGTCCAGAAAAAACACCTTTGGAACAATCATGACCTGGATGACTGAGAATCTCCATAGATGGTCAACCTAAAGGGAAATTAATGTAGCCAGGTAGAGTTTATGTCAACATTTTGAAGTACTCCAGAGAAGAAGTACCAACCATGAGTACTAACACGAACTTTATTGTAAGTTTATGATAACAGAATCTTACAAACTTCACGCATATTTATAAACGTAACATGAAATTATTTTTAATCACATATTTTAAAAAACCCAAAACACCTCAAATATCATTCACTCTAACATTCAGTTGTGTGTATTTACCTCATGGACACCCATTTAAACTCTGGTTCCAGAAAGCTGCACAAAATAATTTTATTGTACATTTATTTTGTCCAAAATTAGAGTTTTAAATAATTGGCAGTCAGCCAGAGACATTGCAGACTAACAAAGAAGCAAATGATAGCAGTAACACACTATGTCACTTTTCAGTGATGAGTAAGCTTCTCAAAAAAAAAAAAAAAAAAAATGAGAGGGGGGAGAGAAAGAGAGAGATTCCCAATCACACAATGAATAAGATGAAAAACCAGATGCTTTAGTCACAGTGAATGAAGGATTTCAGAAAACCGGAGACAGATTTTGCACAATACTTCAGCATGGAATCTGCCAGTCTCAGATAAAGCTCTAAGAAGCATTAAATGCAGGGGTGAAATGCTCCCGTTTTGGACTGGATCAGGCGATCTGGTAGCAATTGTGGCAGGTGGTTCGGAGAACTGGTAGCAATGGCGGCGTGACGCTCTGCCCACCCTCCCAGGTGTCTTTACTTCCTGCTTTTAAAAGTTAAAAAAAAGGCTCTGACGATCGCACGCCACAGCTGTGATCATCAGAGCCTTTTTTTTTACCCTTTAAAAGCATTTTTTTACAACCTATTCACCCGAATAGGTTGTAAAAAAATGCTATAAAAAAGTAAAAGAAAGAAAAGTTGGTCACGCCCACCCAGTCACATTACCCCCCTCACCAAGCCACGCCCACAGAACTGGTGGCAACAAATTTTACATTTCACCACTGGGAAACACGGTAAGTAATTATGAAATATGATATTGTACCTTTCTTTTCCCGTTAGATTAACTGTAGAAGGAAAGGTTTCAGAATTATAATTTCGGGCCTATTCTTCTTTAATTGTAAAACTTCTATTTTCAAATATATAGATTGGGGAGAAAACAATGAGGTTTGAATTGGGAAGAAATCTCACCTTCCCCTCAAATCCTCTTCTGTACAGTTCCAATTAAAATGAGTTTTAGAAGCTATCTAGCAAACAACCAAATTAATTCCAAAATCAATTTCTTCATTGATTCAATTTCTCCTACTTCTGAGAATTTCTTTTGCCACAGATCGGAAACCTTCCTGTAGATTCTGTACCCTATCATTTCAGTCTTGGATGTCACTGAAAGTACTTACACTGGGGCCCCAAGTTATTGTGAACAATGGAAAACAGTTCCATGTTCCTAATGTTCCTAGATACCAGAACCCTACAGTTACAATCTCAAATCTCGGCTATCATATTGATTTTCGGACACTCTTCTTTCATTCTGTAGGTTTAAGAGAGGAAAGGTTAAATGAGGAAAGGTTCTGGGACTATCTGAGGTTAAAACAATATCTATTTCAGATGTATCCTGAACTCTGTTGAAATCTAATGTCTTGGAAAAAGCAGATTCCAGATATTTAATGGCTGAATGTCTGTCTTGACTCATTTTTGGATTATCTCTTGCCATCAAAACAGATCTAAATTTAAGTTAACTCTTTTTTTTCTTCTTCTCGTAATAGATGATACATAAATAGCAGTGATTCATTACTCTCATTTTTTCTGGTGTGAATTGAGAAGAACCCTCTGAGAGCAATTAAATTAAGCCAATATAGTCCATCTTTGTACTGATGGTTGAGCAACTTGTGTGTGGCTGTGTGGCCACTAAAGTATTTGAGAAGCTGATGAGACTGAGATGGTTTCTCATGGTAAAGATAGGGCATATTGCAACTACAGTAGAGCCTAAAGCAGGGTTCAGCAAACCATGGCTCTGGATCCACATGTGGCTCTTTCATCCCTCTGCTGCGGTTCCCTGTTGCCAGTTGGCTCCACAATTTGATAGGGCTTTCAGTTAGGACAGGTAGAGGAAAAAGGATGCCATGCTAGGAGGAGACTCTATGGTGGGGGAAGCGAACTTCTGGTCAGCTCCAGAATTGAATGTGGGGCTTCCGGTTAGGACCTCTGTGGCTCTTTGAGTGTTTAAGGTTGCCGACCTCTGGCCTAAAGCAATGCGGTAGATCGTGTGTGGTGGGTGGCCATATAAATATGATAAATAAATACATTCTGTGGGTTGGCTTGGTTTACAGGAGATATGGAGCAGGGATTAAAGAAGATTCACATAGCTGCAAGCTTCTTTCTTATTTCCTGTCTGCACATTTGCATTAATGGGCATACTCTGCCTTTCTGATTTGTATCTTTGCATTCAAAAATATCTTACCGAATAAACAATGGCAGGGAATCTAGTGGGACTCCTTTCAGGGTTATTAACCGTATAAATTAAGCAGAGGAACAAATTAAATTTTGTGCCTTTGGCCAGCCAACTGCTACTATAAGATAGAGATAATACTCACGTGTATGCTTTTGACACTTTTTGTCCTTATTTTTTATGATTGTACCTGAAACTGAACACAAGCTGTTCTAATTTACCTGAAATTGAAGGCAAGCTGTTCTAAACCATCATACACCAAAATAGACACATATGCCATTTTGTATTTAAGAAATGTGATCTGTTCCAGAATGTTCCCAAATTTAGCTTTCCATAAAGTTCAGCCAGATCCATTCTAGATTAGTTTCATTTATCAGTTGCCACTTTCTGATCTTAATCCTGGCAGATACGGTTAGATAGATATGTTGCTATTCAGTTTTTATGCCGCTGGATTTTTCTGGTAAATGAAGAAAACCTCTGGAGGATTGGTCTAATGTTTTAGTGAAGGGAGCATTCATGCTACATGTAGGCTCTTATTCACCTGTCCCTATGCTAAGATCTCATACTGTGTCACATGCTTAGGAACAGACTTCAAAAACTAAATGAGTTGTAAGGAATTTGGAGCCCTACATGAAGCTTTACATTGAATAATTAGTCTTCTTACATTAGTCTTCAATCAAGAGAAGTATAAAGGTAAAGGTTCCCCTTACACATATGTGCTAGTCGTTCCCGATGCTAGGGGGCAGTGCTCATCTCCATTTCAAAGCCGAAGAGCCAGTGCTATCCAAAGACGTCTCCATGGTCATGTGGCCAGCATGACTAAACATCAAAGGCACACGGAACGCTGTTACCTTCCCACCAAAGGCGGTCCCTATTTTTCTACTTGCATTTTTTACCTGCTTTTGAACTGCTAGGTTGGCAGAAGCTGGGACAAGTAACAGGAGCTCACCCCATTATGTGGCACTAGGGATTCGAACTGCTGAACTGCTGACCTTTTAATTGACAAGCTTTCGATTGACAAGGTAAATATACAATGGACAAAAGCCCACTTTTTTAAAAAAAGATATTTTATCCTGCCTTTATTATTTTTTATAAATAACTCAAGGCAGCAAATATACCTAACATTCCTTCCTTCTCCTCTTTTCTGTACAACAGCAAGTTTGTGAGGTAAGATGGGCTGGGAGAAAGTGACCTGGTCCAAGGTCATTCAGCTGGCTTTCATGGCTAAGGTGGGACTAGAACACTCAGTCTCCTGGCTTCTGATCTGGTGCTGTATCTCCATAAAGTTGCATTTAAACTTGCTAATGCAAGAAATAGTATTAGGTTAAAAAAATGGAAAAGAAATGTAGCCAGCAACAGAAAAAAAGGGCCCTAGATGGTCTGGAAAGAGTCAGGTCCAAAATGTAGAAGCTCAGTGGACAACAGTGGATAAAGCACAACTGTTGTTAGTTGCAAAGTCTTGTCCAACCCATCGCAACCCCATGGACAATGTCCCTCCAGGCCTTCCTCTCCTCTACCATCCTCTGGAGTCTATTTAAGCTCACATTGACTGCTCTAGCCACCTCATTCTCTGCCGTCCCCTTCTTCTTTTGCCCTCAATCTTTCCCAGAATTAGGCTCTTCTCCAGAGAGTCTTTCCTTCTCATTAGGTGGCCACAGTATTTGAGTTTCATCTTCAGGATCTGGTCTTCTAAAGAGCAGTCCGGGTTGATCTCCTCTAGGACTGACCGGTTTGATTGCCTTGCAGTCCAAAGGACTCGCAGGAGTCTTCTCCAGCACCATAGTTCAAAGGCCTCAATTCTTTAAACCACAACTAGTCTATTCTAACCGATCACACAAAATTGCTGTATAGGGACAACAGTTGAAGAACGGAGAGTTATAGAGCTAAGGGAAATATATAAATCTAATGGATAAGAATCAATATAGAGGATATTTAATTTATCACAGTTGTAATGAATACAAGACATTCTTACAATATGCCATAAGTAAAAGAAATGAAAGATTTCTAACTATCTTTTGGGATAATTAATGGCTAAATCTATAAAGAATATGTCATAATGAAAGTGAAATTCGTATGCATTAGGATGCCTGAATTAAACTCAGTGGAACGAGGCTTTTACCCCGAAATTCAAAACCATTGAATAAAATCAGAACTAAGCGCCCAGAAGTGGAGTTTGTGTGATACCATTTGGTAGTCAAGAAAAATGTCATTACAGTACATAATTTAGGCACATTAACTCAACATGCAGAAAACTCTTGCTGCCATTTCCAAATGGAGAAAAAAAGCAAGATTGCATCAACTTAGCCTCAAATGAAAAGAGATGCTACATTTGCAACACACTATGTGTAGCATATGATAAACTGTGCTTCCCGTACCATAAAAATATATGCAGATGTACATACTTTCTAATGCATAATATGATTACATAATGCATAATAGAATGTGGTGAAAACACTAAATGCTAACGATTTTCTCAGGCCAAATCCATTTCTTTTCCTGTTTGCAAAACAGCATTTCCTGCATTTTTTATAAAGCTCTTTTCTTGGCTGTGATTATTATAGAATTCTAAAGTATTCTGGAGGGAACTAATAATTCTGCTCATTTGCTGGAAATTCTAGTCTATTCTTTTTCAGGAAGAGCAGATCTGAAACCACTCTGGAAACATGAATGTTTCACGCCACTTCTTCTTCCCATCTCCTCCTCTTTCCTTGCAATTTGGCGTAATTGGGTGGTGTTAAAAGCATATTGCTGATGCGACTAACCCATCAGGCATAAGTTATAAGCAACTGTTCCTGTATGACTTGACAAAACTTCTTCCAAATTCTTCCTGAATTCACAGTTCCCCTCTAGCAATATATCAACTGCATTATTTTACAAAGAATGAAAGGACTTTCTTAAAGAGACTGGCAACATTTTCTAACCTCCAAAATTACATGACATGATTCTGAAGAAAGTTGGCAAAAGAAAATAAGATATGGCATAGTTAGATACCAGTCGGATGAATATTGCAGCAGGATGAGGCAAGGGTAATTTTGTTTCCTAATGAAATAATTTACATCATCTGATTGATAGACATTTCTGGCTCTTTAAAAAAAAAAGTTGAACAACAGCAAATTTATATTTCTTAGTCAATACTGAAATTCTGGGCCATCACTTCAGGGTAAAAGGTTTGATTTAAAGCCTGCTGTTTGCCAGGATATGTAAGAACAATTCTATTTTGCAGAGGGATATAGGACAGCACCTTAAATTCTTTGGAATTGTGCAAGATCAAACCAAAAGGGCTTATAGATGTCCACAAGAAATATCTGTGATGCAATAAAAACTTTTTGGACATGTTTCTCCAGACATGGCATTCAGGAGGAAACATGCATGTCTTATTTCACAGATGTGTTAATCTGTTCAACAGATGGCTGGGTTCATACAATTAAATTATAAATTGTGATTTATAAGCTATAATCCTTTGTAAAGTGATCGTGCTCATACAGCATGCTAAATTAAAACTGAGCAAACCACTTCCTGACTTAGGATGCTTAACATCTGCTACAGTAGCTATTGGTAGTTTTCCTACCCATAACTTCCTTTTAAGTCAAAATGGATGTTGACCTCCAGTTTATGCATCGGCTTGCTTAGGTGTTGAGAACTTCATTGAAGTCCTTGCTCAGAACTTTTACAGGCCTGGAATAGGACCAGTTTTATTGGGATATGTTACAGGTTCTTGAATTATGACCACAACTGAACCCAAACTTTTAATTGTTCAGTGAAAACATTTATTAAGCAAATTCTACCCCATTTTTGAGTTTTCTTGCCACAGATGTTAAATGAATCCCTGCAACTGTTAAGTTAGTAACATGGTTATTAAACCAATCTTACTTCCCCATTGATTTTTCTTGTTAGAAGGTCACAAAAGGTGATCATATGACCCCAGGACCCTGCAATCATCATAAACATAAACCAAAAATTACCAAACATCTGAATTTTGATCACATGACCATGGGGATGCTGAAGTGTGAAAAACACTCATAAATCACTTTCCCCCCCACCCCAGTGCTGTTGAAACTTAAACGGTCACTAAACAAATTGTTGTAAGTCGAGGACTATCTGTGGTTGGGGATTGATCCTCTGTGATCCATTTGCTGTATTTATTCCAGAAGCAACTAAAGAAAGACAAGGAATTGGGGCAGTGCAGTGAAAGTCTCAGCCCTTTTGTCCTTACTTCAACTTTGCACGTGTACTGTATCAAAGATGGTGTGTGTATTTGTGTGTGTGTGTGTCTGAATTGCACTGTTACAACCACAATCCTGACCATTTGATTCCAAAAATGAGCATTAGTTTCTTCTCAGCTGATCTTTATTACTTTATGAACCGTAGTGGCCCAATGGTTTGAATGCAATAAAAGGTAAAGGTTCCCCTGCACATATATGCTAGTCCATCCCAACTCTAGGGGGCGGTGTTCATCTCCATTTCTAAGTTGAAGAGCCAGTGCTGTCCAAAGATGTCTCCGTGGTCATGTGGCTGGCTGTTACCAACACGGAGCGCTGTTACCTTCCCACCAAAGTGGTCCCTATTTTTCTACTTGCATTTTTTACATGCTTTCGAACTGCTAGGTTGGCAGAAGCTGGGACAAGTAACAGGAACTCACCCCATTACGCGGCGCTAGGGATTCGAACCGCTGAACTGCTGACCTTCTGATCGACAAGCTCAGCATCTTAGCCACTGAGGCAGGCTAATTCTGTTGATTGCCAGCAGTTCAATCCTGACTGGCTCAAGGTTGACTCAACCTTCCATTCTTCTAAGGTCAATAAAATGAGGAACCAGATTGTTGAGAGAAATATGCTGACATTGTAAACTGCTTAGAGAGGCCTGTAAAGCACTGTGAAGTGGTATTGGGCTATTGCTATTTGTTATTTTCTTACTGATTTATGCACTTTGAAATGTGTTTTTATTAGCACAGACTTTTCTTTAAAAATTGTATTGGTATTTTGCCTTGTTGTTACCAAGAGATGAAAAAAAACATCATATGAATCCAGTAACTGTTCTAAAAAATTTTCAGGAAGAAACCAGTGTTATTGCTTTGTTTTTAATTCTTCAGCTTTTAATATGGTTTGCTGCTGCAGCTGCTGCTGCTTCTCTACTAAATTTTATAGCTGGGGGTTTTAACAGTTGACGTACCTGAAATTCTATCATAGTCTTTTTATATTTTTAACGTTATTACCAGCCTAATGAATCATTATGGTTAAGAGGTAGATGATGCGTGTTTTATCCAAGCAAACAGATGTATTAACCTCAGCTGCCTTTGGCCAATGTTCCCAGAACCAGCGTTCTTCACACTCTTCCAGTTAGCTCAGCAACGGGTTCTCGAAGTGAACTGCATCAATATGTCATCAATCAAAACAGAGATCACAGATCACAGATCCTTGTTTAAACTGCCAGCAGTCAGATCTGAGCCGAAGAATAAAAACACCTGCAAATTAATCATTCAATCACCTCATTCATAATTATTTGCGTAAAACAGCTTATTATCAAGGATGGGTTCTACTTACCTTTACTACAAGTTCACAACGGGACCGCACACGCGCAAGCACAGATCACCCATGATGAGGTCGTGGTGGGTGGGCGGAGCCTCCCACCGGTTTTACTACCGGTTCTATAGAACCGGACAGAACTGGGAGCAACCCACCACTGCTTATTATGTCTCCAATTCTTTTTAGTATCCCTTGTAAGGACTCAAAACATATTTTGTGTTATATTGTTGACTGAAATTGGAAAACTGTGTAGGGTTATATGTCAACCCTAAAGTGAACCTGGCTGAGGCCATCTTGGAGGCTTCAGGGTTGCCACAAAGCAGAACAGGGGACAGGGAAGAAGCAAAATAGCTAGATGGGGTTTTGTAGCCCAAAACAAAAATGTTTTCCTGTGGGAACCAAGGACATTCCGACAGGTAGCTGGCCTGAGGAGGAGCAAAGTAACCAAACAACTGGCCAGCACCTTGATTGTACAACGTGACCAGTGACTTGGGGGAAAGTGGGAGATTTTTACTTTTCAATTAGGTGAAAGCCATGGGAACTTTCAGAGGCAGCTTTCACCAGTTGTGCCAATATGATGATATATCCAATAAATTGTTCTTTGAGGAATTTGCCTGCCTCAAGAGTTCTGCTTTCTATGGGTGCATTACTTGGAACCCTAACATCATAAGTAATATTCATTTATCGTTTATCGTTTATCGTTTATTCAATTTATATACTGCCCTTCTCCCCAAGGGGACTCAGGGCGGTGAACAGGCAGAGATAAAAAACATAAATACAAAATTTAAAAACGAATTAAAACCAAATTAAACAATTGCCCAACAATTCAAACCCATTTTTTAAAAAATATATAAATCCCGGATCTAAAAATTTGGATTATACAATTTAAAATTTTCTTATAAAAAGGGGAGATACTATGCCAGGCCCGCTTGATGGAATAAAAAAGTTTTTAACTCACGGCGGAAAGCACGAAGGTCCGGGATCCACCGAATCTCTGGGGGGAGATCGTTCCAGATAGTGGGTGCTCCCACAGAGAAGGCTCTCCCCCTGGGGGCCGCCAGTCGACATTGTTTGGCCGACGGCACCTGGAGGAGTCCTTCTCTATGGGAGCGTACCGGTCGGTGGGAGGCTATTGGAGGTAGTAGGCGGTCCCGTAAGTACCCGGGTCCTAAGCCATATTCTTTGAGGCTCCTGAGATCTAATGTAGCCTGTATGTCAGCCCTGAAGTAAGCCTGGCTGAGGCCATCTTGGAGACTTCACAGTTGCCCCAAGGAAGAAGAAGAGATGGGTGTGTGTGTGTGAGAAATAGATAGTTGGGGTTTTATAGTCAAAACAAAAAGTTTTGCCTGTGGGAACCAAGGACATTCCAACAGGTGGCTGGGAGAGGAGGAGTGAAATAACCAAGCAACCGGCTAGCACCTTGATTGGACAATGTGACTGATGACTTGGGGGAAGGGGGAACTTTTACTTTTTAATTAGATGAAAACCACGGGAACCTTCAGAGTCGGTTTTCACCAGCTGTGCCAATATGAAGTATCCAATAAATCGTTCCTTGAGGAATCTACCTGCCTTGGAGTTCTGCTTTCTTTGGGTGCATTACTTGGAATGCTGACACTGTACTCACAAAGGGTTCCCTCAGCCCAACAGGTGCCCCCCCCTATGTCCAACTGCTTTTGTCTTAGCTATGCTTACTTGGAAAGTCAAAACCTGACTGAGCAAATAAGTTAAAAATTGCTAAAGATAATGTTGTTGTTACTTTTTAAATTTTATTTATATGCCGCCCTTCTCCGGAGACTCAGGGCGGCTTACAATGCGTTAAGCAATAGCCTTCATACTTTTGTATATTTTATACAAAGCCAGCTTATTGCCCCCACAAACTGGGTCCTCATTTAACCTACCTTAGAAAGGATGGAAGGCTGAGTCAACTTTGAGCCTGGTGGGATTTGAACTCGCAGTAATTGCAGGCAACTGGATGTTAAATGCTGCCTTAGTAGGAGGCATTAGCCTCCTACGCCACTCAGGCTCCTAGATGTTAGAGATTGGACTATTTTACTACTGGTTCTGTGGGCGTGGCTTGGTGGGCTTGGTGTGGCTTGGTGGGCGTGGCAGGAGAAGGATACTGCAAAATCTCCATTCCCACCCCACTCTGGAGGGTGGTATTTACCTGTTCTCCGAACTGCTCAAAATTTCTGCTACCAGTTCTCCATTACCTGTCAGAACCTGCTGGATTTCACCCCTGACTAGAACACTGAAACCTGGAAGATCCTCAATTTTAATCCATTTTAATTCTACCTGGATCTCATCCCTGTGTGTGTCTGTGTGTGTGAGAGAGAAGAACCCCAACCTGAAGAGCTTGCCTCCCTATCATGGCAGCCATCTTAACTTCTACACTTAAAAAGCATCTTTGAATAGAAACCAAATTTGAGTGCAGTCTAATTCATTTCTGATCACTTCAGGGCATGCCTTGCTTTGTCTTGGAGAAACCCATCATGTTTAAGCAATCTTGCATTGGTTCTGGAATCAGGTTTTATTGAAAGTGAATGCATAGCCTTTCAGAGGCCATTCCTACTCAAATGAAGGCATTAAAACATAGGCCAGTGGAACTGACAGGAGAATTGGGAAGAACTACTGAGCTCCTCTTTCTATCAGCTAGATAAATCAGTCTATCTAGAAGACTCTTGGGAGCTATTGAGTTCGATTTTGCAAACCTTTTATGCCGTCACAATATAAACTCTTTGATACATCATTTTATAATGTGCAGCTACTCTTTGCATTTTGCCTTATGTCTGTGTAAGAATGGTATGTTCAGTCTACTGGGTATAGATAGCAATCGCACTTAGACTTATATACTGCTTCACAGAGTTTTACAGCCCTCTCTAAGCTGTTTACAGAGTCAGCCTATTTCCCCCAGCAATCTGGCTCCTCATTTTATCCACCTCAGAAGGATGGAAGGGTGAGTCTGGTGAGATTTGAACTGCCAAATTGCAAGCAGCAGGCAGGCAGCAGAAGTAGCCTGCAGTACTGCACTCTAACCATTGTGCCACCACGGCTGTTATGAAGGAAACTTAAGACCATTCTCCTCTTCAGCTTCTTGTTTCATTTTTCTTTTAAATTTATTTCTTTAATTTATATGGCTGCCCATCCAGCATTTATGGATGGCTTGCAAGTAATTTAAAAAACCACAAATGGATTGTGATTTAAGATGATTAAAAGTTTGTTTTTTAATTAAGAACTGGCTTAATAAAGCAAGCTAGTTAAAGTAATTGTTTTCACATGGCCTTAAACAGCATTCTGTTACCCCCTCTGGCCATCAGAATTTCTATTAGAATAGAATAGAATAATTTTTTTAAATTTTTATTTATTTATTTTTTATTTTTATTCTTATTTATATGCCGCCCTTCTCCGGAGACTCAGGGTGGCTTACAATGCGTTAAGCAATAGCCTTCATACTTTTGTATATTTTATACAAAGTCAGCTTATTGCCCCCCTAAACCAGGTCCTCATTTTACCCACCTTAGAAAGGATGGAAGGCTGAGTCAATCTTGAGCCTGGTGAGATTCGAACTTACAGTAATTGCAGGCAGCTGGATGTTAAATGCTGCCTTGTAGGAGGCATTAGCCTCCTACACCACTCAGGCTTCCAATAATAAAGTTGGAAGTGACCTTGGAGGTCTTCTAGTCCAACCCCCTGCTCAGGCAGGAAACCCTATACTCATGATGGCGAACCTATGGCACGCCTGCCACAAGTGGCATGTGGAGCCATACGAGTGTTGCCTTAGCTCAGCTCCAGCGTGTATGCATGTGCCGGCCAACTGATTTTTGGCCTTCCGGGCCCACTGGAAGCCAGGAAACAGGCAGTTTCCAGCCTCTGGAGGGCCTCCGGGGGGAGGGAGGCCATTTTCGCCCTCCCCAGGCTCCTAGAAAGCTTCTAGGAGCCTGGGGCCTACAGGGCCTACAGGGCCAAAAGCGGGGGTTGCATGGGGGGGTTGCGTGCGCATACACGGGGTGCAATGAATTATAGGTATGGGCACACACACGCATGACCCCCCAGCTTTTGGCACATAACGGCAAAAAGATTAGCCATCACTGCCCTATACCATTTCAGACAAATATTGGTCATTGGAGTTGGTCAGTTAACAAATTTGAAATAATTGAAATTGAACAATTATAGCATAAACCAGCCATGGTGGTCCAACAGCCATATCAAAAAATCTTGGACAGCATTTAGAAGATCTACACATTGATAAAATTTCTATCTGTCAATTGCAAAAGTCCACGCTGCTTGGATTCCACGCATATACTACACTGTTACTTACATTACAGTCCTAAGTTCTTAGGAAGAACTCAATGTGTGTGAAAGCCAACACCAGCTAAAGAACTGGCAGTCAGGAAGTACAAATGGTCTTTTGGTTCTCCAAGACATAGATAACTTAGATCCAGGCAACAGGATAATTATTTAGAATGCAGAACTTGTAGCGTTAGCACTGCAATTAACAAAGCAAATAAAACCGATACCTGGAAAGCATAAAACGATCTCTCGACCCTTCTACCTTTGCTACGTACATTCATCTGTTCAATTTATTTTATTCAAGGTAATAAGAGCCTAGAAATATATTACAGCTTTGTAATATATACACTGCTCAAAAAAATAAAGGGAACACAAGCAGAAGACATCCGAGATCTGAATGAATGAAATAGCCTTATTAAATACTTTGTTCGTTACATACAGTAGTTTTGTGTTCCCTTTGGTTGTTTGAGCAGTGTATAAACTACTGTATGTAAAGAACAAAGTATTTAATAAGGCTATTTCATTCATTCAGATCTCGGATGTCTTCTGCTTGTGTTCCCTTTATTTTTTTGAACAGTATATATATATATCAGAAGTTGTTCAACTGTATTTCTCTCTCCCCACCCTGACCCTCCACGCTTTATCTGGAAGTTGTCTTCACTTTCCAAGACTAAATTAAACAGCTTATAGGGATCATATGTGCAAATACAAAGTAGCTAGTATGCCAATAGAAAAGCCAAATCTTTTATATTTTATCTTTTAGGAGGGCCTATCTAAGAAAAAAAATTTTTTTTTTAAAGAATATGGTCTCATACAGCAGTTAACCTGCTTGCTATTACAGGTAGTCCTTGACTTACAACCATTCACTTAGTGACTGTTCGAAGTTACAACAACACTGAAAAAAGTGACTTATGACCATTTTTCGCACTTATGATCATTGCATGACCCCATGGTCACGTGATTTACATATAGGTGCTTGACAACTGACACACATTTATGATGGTTTCAGCCTCCCGGGGTCATGGGATCCCCTTTTGTGACCATCTGACAAGCAAAGCCACTGGGGAAACCAGATTCACTTAACAACCGTGTTACCAATTTAACAACAATACCGATTCACTTAGCAAATGTGGCAAGAAAAATCGTAAAATGGGGCAAAGCTCACTTAACAAATTTCTCACTTAGGAATGTAAATTTTGGGCTCAATTTTGGTCATACGTTGAGGACTACCTGCATTCTTTTTTGGTGGAAATACATTCAGACTAAAATCAGAAAACATACGTAGATGAAATAATATTAATCTATATGTATCAAACAATCTATAATCAGATCAATGACATATCTGGGACCAGAGTTATCTAGGGGTTATGGTTAAAAATAGGTCAAGATAATGATTATAATGGTGCTGTTGAAGTTGGGTTCTTTTACGTGGGACTCTTTTATTTTATTTTTTATTTCCCTTTTATTTCCCTAAAGCATCACAAAATAAACAGTCCTTGATCAATTCCCAAACTCTCATGCTAATATTTCCCACATTATCATTTCTGCTTGATGACCTCACATCTGTTCAAGCATCTATTTTCTTGTTCTCATTTCTAAAACCCAAGATTTTTAATCTTCCCTTTTCTTTTGCTCTGAAATGCCTATGCACAGAAACATTTTGGATTCTTCTGTTTTGTTTCATTTGTGGCTTCATCCATGACTTTTAAAAAAAATGTACTTTTTTGTCGAGCTACACTCAATTTCTACCTCTGAGGAGCAGTGGTGGCTTCCTCCCAGTTCCACCCGGTTCCACTGAGCCGGTAGCAGTGACGATATGACCGAGCCGGTTCTCTTTGTTCAGGAGCTCCCCCCCCCCACGTTATTCTTACCTTTTATTTGGCCCCACTCCCAATCTATTGCTGCCTCCTGAGTCCCAGCTGATCAGCTAGAAGGAAAAAAAAATGTTTAAACTTTTGCTGCGGGGCTTCAAGGGGCTGCCCTACAGCTGATCAGTGTTAAAAGGCAGCGTGGTGGTAGACCGGTGCCTCCAAGAACAAATGAGTAGACCAGTGCCTCCCGAAACAAATGGATAGACCGGTGCCTACAAAAACAAAAGAGTAGACCGGTACAGCTCTGCAAGCAGTTAAAAGCCTGGTAGACCAGTACCTCTGCTAAATCCTAAAGAATTGTCACATGACCATTAAGCCATGCCCACAAAATAAGCCACGCCCACAGATCTGGTAGTAAAAAAAATTAGAACCCACCCCTACTGAGAAGCTGTGTGAACATTGGGGATGACTCTAACCAATGTGGGCCATTGCCAATATCAATGCCAGAACGAGCCGCAGGGGCATCCATACAGCAATAGCACTTAGACTTATATGCCGTTTCACAATGCTTTATAGCCCTCTCTCAGCAGTTTACAGAGTCAGCCTATTGCCCCCCAACAATCTGGGTCCTCATTTTACCCACCTCGGAAGGATGAAAGGCTGAGTCAACCTTGAGCATGGTGAGATTCTATCTGCCAAATTGTAGGCAGCTGGCAGACAGCAGAAGTAGCCTGCAGTACAGCATTTTGACCACTGCACCACTACAACTCTTTGCACAAGTTCCATCAATCTGACAACCAACCTGTGTGTCATGCAGAGCTTACTGAAGCTGCTGTATGACTGTGGACTAAAGACTCCACTTTCTAGAGGAGTGAAACGGTGCCCTAAGCCTATGCAAAAACAACCATGGAATTACGAGGCTGATTGAAACTATTTCTGCACTGTGTGCTCCATTTTTATTTCACGAGACTCATTATTTATTTTATTTAAATAAGGAGAAACCTTCAGCAACAGCATTCCTACTTACCATCTTCTTTTGTTCACACCATCATATTATTTGCAATGGCAATATGCTCTTTTGTTTGGGCTAAGGCATGCTTTAAAAATAATTTTGAAGAACGACTTGAATTCTCATGAGAGTTCGGTGAATCTTTGCTACTCATTAAAGCTTTTTTTTTTCTTTTACAAAAAAAAATCCACCTTCTGCAAATTCTGATAGGACTAGAGTCAACTCTTTAAAATTAATTAAGGACCATCTGGAGAAGGTGTAAATGCATATTCTTGCTATGTTATTCTTGTTGAATTGTGAATGTATTTATATTCTTGTCTTCTTTTTGTATGATTGCTACATAGCTTTTATGAGCTGCTCAGAATTGCTGGCTGGAGTGGCATAAAACTGTAATGTAATAACTCTTTAAAAGTTTTGGTGTTTTAGATTCTTAAATCTTTTGAAGGGACAAATATTGACATCCCAGAGCCAGTTTATGAGTGGAGACCATTTGATCTTCATTGAGTTAGATTTATCGACGCTGCACAGGGGGTGGGGACCAATCACAAGGTTATAACCACTTGAGGAGGATATAAAACCATCTTTATATAGTAGTGCAATAACTGTTGACTAGTAAAGACATCACATTCAATCAATTTATTTGGATGACATCCTTCTTACAGTAGGAATGAGCTTGTTAGTATAGAAGAATTCAGCGTGAGTCAGCTTTTGTGGTAACCTGTTTTCTTTTTCCCATCCAAGAATACACATTCTGATTTGTGACATTAAGAAGCATTTTGGAATATAAGCTTAATGTCAAATACTGTATTTTTTGGACTATAAGATGTATCGGTATATAAGATGCACCAAGATTTTAAAGAGGCAAGCAAGAAAAAAAGTTTTTGCCCTCCCCAGCCCCCAGGAGCACTCTGCAGGCCTCCCAAAGCATCTGTGCACCCTGTTTCTTGCAAAAACGGGCCTGTTTTTCGCAAAAATGGGATGCAGGGATAGGGCTTTGGGAGGCCAAAAATGGCTGTATTCTATGTATAAGACGGACCAACATTTCCACCCTCTTTTAGGGGAGGAAAAGTGTGTCTTATACTCCGAAAAGTAGGGTAATAGACCCATAGCAAGCAAAACTGCGAGGCAGGTAGATTGATTGATTGATTGATTGATTGATTGATTGATTGATTTATTTATTTATTTATTTATTTATTCAATTTATATACCACCCTTCTCCCTGAGGACTCAGGGCGGTGAACAGCCAGAATTAAAAAACATACAATACAAATATTAAGAATTACAAATATTAAGAATAATATAAATTTGGCTCCAATTTTAAAAATAACAAACCAATTTAAAAAAACGTCTAAAATTACTTCCTAAGCCAGCCCGGCTTGTTGGAAAAAGTAGGTTTTAAGGGCACAGCAGAAGGCACTGAGGTCTTGAGTTCTCCTTATCTCAGGGGGCAGCTGGTTCCAGAGGGTAGGTGCCCCCACAGAGAAGTCTCTCCCCCTGGGGGTCACCAGACTACATTGTTTGGCTGATGGCACCCTGAGGAGGCCCTCTCTGTGGGAGCGCACGGGGTCGGTGGGAGGTCATTTGTGGCAGTAGGTGGTCTCGCACATAACTAGGCCCTATGCCATGGAGCGCTTTAAAGGTGATAACCAACACCTTGAAGCACACCCGGAAGACCACCAGGAGCCAGTGCAGCTCGCACAGGAGCGGTGTTATATGGGAGCGCCATGTTGCTCCCATCACTACCCGCGCGGCCACATTCTGGACCAGTTGGAGCCTCCGGGTGCTCCTCAAGGGAATATTCCTCAAAGAATAGCTTTATTGGATATATCATATTGGCACAGATCTGGTGAAAACTGACTCTGAAGGTTCCCACAGTTTTCACCTAATTAAAAGCAATTTTTTTCCTTCAAACCCCAAACAATCAGTCACATGGTCCAATCAAGGCACTGTCTGGTTGCCTGGTGACATCACTCCTCCTTCCTCTGGCCAAGGTGTGAGAATGACCCTTGTTCCCAAGAGAAAGTATTTTATTTTGGCTACAAAACCCCAGCTATCTCTAATCACCTCCCCCCCCCCTCTTATCCCTCCACTCCAGTGTGGCAACGCTGAAGCTCCAAGATGGCTTCGGTCAGGTCAGCTTCAGGGTTGGTATTCATTTGATTTGTTTTATAGATTACCTTTTTATATTCAGGAATCTGATTTACTCCTTCAGCCTTCCCGAACTATAAAAATTCAAATAGCAGAGCAGTATTTGTATTCCTGAAAAATCCAAAGCACTTCTTTAAAAAAAGTTGATGCATGCATAATCCTGTTACTTATATTTAAACCCCCTTCTATTTGGCTTAGGTTTCTCAAAAGACAGGACAGGAAAGACAAAGGATAGGATTGCAGCATGAGAGTAAAAGAACCATGGGAACCCCTATTTACTTTGTGTAAATTTAAATCTTCTGGGCCAGAGTAATTCTATGCTGGAGTATTAGGAAACTTGCTGATAGATTGTCCAAATCTTTATGCATTTCGCTGCAAAATTCTGGAGAATGGGCAAAGTGCCAGGTGTCTGAAGGAGAGGAAATGTTGTCACTATTTTTGAAGTAGGATGCTAGTCTGTCTGACCTTATCATGTAGTGACTGACAGAAATGGGCTTCACATAATTTAACAACCGGTTAGCCCAGCATAAAAAATGTGAGTGTGCACTTTCCGCGCATGTGCACGGCCTTCCGTGCATGTGCTTTGCTCATGTGTGTGGCTTATATGCTTGCGCGTGGCTTAGAAAACATGGCTAAATAGGACTGCATAGTGCCAGGGCGGGTGGACGGGACAGTTCACTGAACCTGTCCGAACCGGCTGAATCCCACCACTGGTGACTGATCTGTAAATGTCTGCAGTAATAACTATCATTAAGTGTTGTACCTTATGATTCTTGATGAATGTATCTTTTCTTTTATGTACACTGAGAGTTTATGCACTAAGACAAATTCCTTGTGTGTCCAATCACACTTGGCCAATAAAGAATTCTATTCTATTCTATTCTATTCTATTCTATTCTATTCTATTCTATTCTATTCTATTCTATTCTATTCTATTCTATTCTATTCTATTCTATTCTTCTCTACTCTACTCTATTCTTAGAATTAGAATTCATAGAAATCTGGATGGATTTTTTTTTTTTACCCAGTTAATGTTTTCTTGGTTTCTGATCAGGCAATTTCCTTAACTGGTTAGAGAAATGCTGTAGATATATTATATTTTGATTTCAACAAAGCATTTGGGGGGGAAATTGGAACTTTGATCTTATACCTATGTTGATGGCAACAAGACTACTGCATTCACAAAAGTGGAAGGACATTTTGATTCCCACCCTGGACGAATGGCTAGAGAAGTTGATGGAGTTGGCAGAGATGGCTAAATTGACCATTTTGATCAAAGAAAAGAATATAAGAACTTTTGTTGCTACCGTGTTTTCCCGAAGAGAAGACCCTGTTCTTTTTTTAAAAAAATTCTGAAATAAGCGCTTGCCCGTATTGCCATGTGCTCAAAAGAGCCCAGGTGGTGCAGTGGTTAGACTGCAGCTACTTCAGCTGACTGCTAGTTCAGCAGATCAGCAGATCAAATCTCACCGGCTCAAGGTTGACTCAGCCTTCCATCCTTCGGAGGTGGGTAAAATGAGGACCCAGATTGTTGGGGCAATATGCTATTTAGTATACTGTCTTTGGTGTAAGCTCAGAGTCCTCGGAGTGTGGGCGGCATAGAAATATGACTAATAAAATAAATAAAATAAAATAAAAGCCTGATTGGGCTTATTATCATGAGATGCCTTATTTTGGGGAAAACTGGGTACATGGAGACCATTTCTGGACTTTGTGGTGGAAAGGTGGAAAAAAAATGAAACTTTGATTTTGGGTTTTACTGATTAGATTGATTTGTTATAAAAATGGCTAGTTTATATTATTCTGGAAAAGAAAAAACTGAGGTTCGATATTAATGCTTTATTCTACTGCAACAGAGGAAATTGGAAGTCAATGCCTTTTTTTCTTTTCTTCCTCCCCTCTTCACTTTTCTTTCCTCTTCTCCTCCCCACTGTGTCCCATTATTTGCTTTTGTATTTTGGTATTTTAATAAAATGCTTTGAAATTAAAAAAACCAACAACCCCAAAGCAAAGGTTTAAAAGGTGGGTATTTTGCTTTAAGATGAATTCAGATGTACTGAAGCAAATACAAATAAGGGCAAGATGGATGATCAGGAGAGGAGAAACTAACCCTTAGAAGAAATATTGAATGTTTATCTTTGAGAAGAGAAGTCTCAAGGGAAAATACAATTGGCCTTCCCAAATATCTGAAAGAATAGAACATCAAAGGATGACTTCTTCTTGATTCCAAAGTTCAGAACACAGATTAATAGATTTAATTTAAAGAAAGGTAGCTTCTGATTTAATACTAGGAAGAAGATCCTAAGAATAAGAACAGTAAGGAATAGCCAATTATCCAGAGAGACAATAGTCTCCCCTACACTGGATGTGATAAAGTGGACATTGGACAGTTTTAATTTAAATTTCTGCACTGAGCGAGGAAGTCGGGCTTAATGGTCTAAATGGCCCTTTGAATGCAGTGATTCTCAATGCTGCTACAACTTTAATATGCTACATGTATTAGATTAAGCTTCAGTTTGGAGTTGGGAGTTAAGTTTCTGCTGACTAATGTTGCATGAAGCCCAGTGTTTTAAATGAGAGAAACTTAGCGCAATAGACTTGGGGGACAAAAGAATATTTGTCTGCAGAATGCATCTGTTCCTCTGAAGACAACATCTTGGAGCAGCAGTTTGAACTTTGAACTGGATGAATTCACAGTTCTCCTAATACATCTGATTCCTCTTCCTTCAACCTCCACTACATTTTCCAATAATAATAATAATAATAATAATAATAATAATAATAGTAGTAGTAATAAAAAGCGAAGATACAAAAATCCACCGACAATCCAAACTGCCGACTTTGCAACAACAAAGTTGAAAATGTTTCACATTTAATATGTGAATGTAGCAAAATTGCCATTTGTCATTTGAAACACAACACACCAGATATCACAGTTGTCGAAAACCAAAACGTACAATTTATTGACATTGCGGTACCAGGAGATGCCAGAGTCAAAGAAAAAGAACTGGAAAAAATCATGGAATATCGTGACCTGGCCATTGAAACTACATGATTATGGATGAAACATGTAACAGTGATACCCATTGTTTTTTTTTATAAGAAAAGTTTTTATTGGTTAAAAATATACAATATTATAGTTTACAATATGTTGAATTTTCAATATCTTTATAAAAAAGATATTTAGGTTATTATTTTCTCTTTTTTAAGTTCTCACACAACAGATGTTATTATGTTAAGTCAAAACAAACAACCAGATTATATAAAAGTTATATAAACAAAGAAAGCCAATAGCCAAAATATTATACAAAGTACAGTGAAAAGGAAGAGTAAAAAGAGATATCAAAAAAAAAAAACCATTAGATAATAAATTCCCCTCCTAGTGATACCCATTGTTATCAGGGCACTTGGTACCATGTCCAAATATTTTATAAGATACATCAACAAATTGCAGCTTCCTGCAATAACACCAGCAGAACTGCAAAAAAACTGTGCTACTTGGAACATCGTACATCTTAAGACGGTACTTGGTTGATACCTAGAACACTGGCAGCAACCCGTATCAACCATTAGCACCAGTCAATGGTATTTGTGATGCATTTTTGAATGTTTAGTTGACTAAGTTTCATGTTTAATGAATAAAGTAAATATAATAATAAAATAACAACGTCATTTTCATCCAAACAGATTTAATGTAAAGGTGCCTAAATAGTAGCTGCTTTGTTTTCAGTACTCATAGCAAATCTATCCTTCACTGTATCTTCTTTATAGGCAAAATGAAAGTTGGCTGGGTGATTTTGGGCCAGGCATATCTCTCAGTCTAGCCTACCTTACAAGATTGTTGCTATAGAGATAATAGGAGAAGGAATACTTCCTACCTTGAGTTATTTAAAAATAATTAAGGAGGAATTAAAAAAAAACTTTTTAAAAAAAGGCATTGCCCACTCAAGAGGAATTGCAAGATAGGCAGAAATTCAAAACTAGTAAGAGGAAATGAAGAGAAAAGGGGGGGGGGGAATCCCCAAACAGTCCAAGAAGAAGCAAACATGTGTATTGTTTGACGGGAAATTGAAAGTGGAGTGGAAAATTCTGAACCATGACGTAGTTACTCGGCTTGAACTTTGAGTTGAAAAGCTCAAATTGCATCTTTTTTTAAAAAAAATCACACAGAACAACTCTGAATCTTCACTTCATCTATAATATCATATTGGAATTTAGGAACAGTTTCTTCTTCTTCTTCTTCTTCTTCTTCTTCTTCTTCTTCTTCTTCTT
>WNWU01000037.1:13473265-13485541 GCA_012654045.1 Ptyas mucosa
ATAGAATAGAATAGAATAGAATAGAATAGAATAGAATAGAATAGAATTCTTTATTGGCCAAGTGTGATTGGACACACAAGAAATTTGTCTTGGTGCATACGCTCTCAGTGTACATAAAAGATACATTTCTCAAGAATCATAAAGTACAACACTTAATGATAGTCATAGGGAACAGATAAGCAATTATATTAGAAAACAGTCAATATAAATCGTAAGGATACCAGCAACAAGGCTGCAGTCATACAGTCATAAGTGGGAGGAGATGGGTGATAGGAACAATGAGAAGATTAATGGTCATGCAGACTTAATAACTAGTTTGACAGAGTTGAGGGAATTATTTGTTTAGCAGAGTGATGGCGTTTGGGAAAAAACTATTCTTGTGTCTAGTTGTTCTGGTGTGCAGTACTCTATAGCGTTGTTTTGAGGGTAGGAGTTGAAACAGTTTATGTCCAGGATGCGAGGGGTCTGTAAATATTTTCACAGCACTCTTTTTGAAATTTTGTTTTGTTTTTGAAAATAAATGCAGTCATTGGAGGAGGAAAGCATATGCTTTAAAAACGAGCAATATAATCCCACCAAGGACAGCTCAGCAACTCAACTTTTCTTACCCTGTTCCAATTCCCAGCCAATCCCTGGAAAAAAAAAGACTTTCTGAATACCTCCTACAGATCATAGCATTGGCAGGGATGATTCATTATGGGGTGGCTGCTTTTAATAGTGTCCCTGTGGCAAGTTGCAAGGCATGTTTTCATCTGCCTCTTATCGTCTTCCCCCTCTGATCTGCTCACCCTCTCCATCAAAATGCTACAGAAAGTTGAAAAGGTTTCTGTTTACCCTGAAATATTTCTACTAATAATACAATTCATCTAGTTACATTTTGGGGGAAATTTTCATTTGGATTTTTTTTTTTTTTTTGGAATGCATGTTTGTCACAACAAAGACTCCTGCAAACTGCTGAACTGTTGTTTGCTTAGAATACTGAAGCATCGCATCGTATCGTCAAGCTCTGTGGTTTACTTGAATGAAATTGCACACAAAAGAATACCCAGTCAAAGGAAGAGTCTGTTAAACTCAATTTAACTGCGGTATGGATGAGCCATCAGATGCTTTGAATGGTGCCATTTGGGCTGGGCCAGAAATTTTCAAGCATTTCTGTGGCTGAGGTCATCAAGCTCTTTTTCTACAATTGAAGATATTTCCATAAAAGTGTGTATATAAACATAGATGCTGCAAAAACTACCCTCGCTTGGAGTTTTTCAGACATTTCCTCAAATGATCCAGTTTTGGTCACCACACTGTAAAAAAGATATTGAGACTCTAGAAAAAGTGCAGAGAAGAGCAACCAGGATGATTAGGGGACTGGAGGCTAAAACATATGAAGAACGGTTACAGGAACTGGGCATGGCCAGTCTAGTGAAGAGAAGGGCCAGGGGAGACATGATAGCAGTGTTCCAATATTTGAGGGGCTGCCACAGAGAGGAAGGGATCAAGCTGTTTTCCAAAGCACCCGAAGGCCAGACAAGGAATAATGGATGGAAACTGATTAAGGAGAGATTCAACCTAGAAATAAGGAGAAATTTTCTGACAGTGAGAAAAATCAAGCAGTGGAACAGAAGTTGCCTTCGGAAGTTGTGGGAGCTTCATCACTGGAGGCTTTCGAGAAGAGATTGGACTGCCATTTGTCAGAAATGGTGTAGGGCCGTGATGGCGAACTTATGGCACGTGTGCCACAGGTGGCACGTGGAGCCATATTGGTGGGCACGCGAACTCAGCTCCACCAGCTGATTTTCAGGCCTTCTGGGCCCACTGGAAGTCGGGAAACGGGCCATTTCCAGCCTCCAGAGGGCCTCCGGGGGATTAGTAAGGCTGTTTTCGCCCTCCCCAGGCTCCTAGAAAGTCTCTGGTGCCTGGGAAGGGCGAAAAACGGGCCTACCGTGCCATCACATGCCAAAGGTGTGTGTGTATGTGTCACATGCGCATGTGCGGGGGGGGGCAGGGCTCATGGAATTATGGGTGTGGGCACGCGCGAGGGCAACCCCCCCAAGCTCCCCCCACTTTTGGCACACAATGGCCAAAAGGTTAGCCATCACTGGTGTAGGGTCTCCTGCTTGGGCGGGGTTGGACTAGATGACCTACAAGGTCCCTTCCAACTCTGTTAATCTGTTAAATCTGATGCTTATGCAAGCATTTTCATTTCCTGCACCTGAGATTCCAGTGATAAACTTCAAGGCCTGGAGTTTGCATTCATTCTGAATACAGCTTCAGAGCTACATGGAACAACACCCATAAGCCACACCTGTGTGCCTCACATCATTCTGAAGCTCAAACTCCCATTGGCGCCACACCATCCTTCCCTTTGAGAATGCAGTGTTTTGTTTTGCTTTGTATATATCAAAACAAACTGCCCGTGCTTGAGCTAATATATCTGTAAAGTGAGCAGCTTCCCCTCCCGACCCACCCTTATTCATCTTAGCATTCAATTATCTGAACCTTTTGGATATTCCCTGAAGCCCAGCAATGAATGGTGCTGTGCTATTATACCAATGATGATAACAACGGCCCCCAAAAGGTTTGGATAATAATTATCTTCTCCATGAATTGTTACCTGTGAGTCGATCCTCCTGATATTTTACAGTGCTGATCCTTTCCTTGTTCAGCTTCTTAGCAGAGGCTGCTTTTAAAAATTGTTTCCATTAAACTAGGGTGTAAAGTTTAGTACCCATCAAGCAGTGGTGGAATTCAATCTTTTTTACTACTGGTTCTGTGCGCGTGGCTTGGTGGACGTGGCTTGGTGGGTGTGGCAGGGAAGGATACTGCAAAATCTCTATTCCCACCCCACTCCAGGGGACAGATACTGCAAAATCCCCATTCCCTCCCCACTCCTGGGGAAGGAGTGGGAATGCAAAATTCCCATTCCCTCCCCACTCCTGGGAGAAGGGTTTGCAAAATCTCCATTCCCACCCCACTCTGAGGCCAGCCAGAGGTGGTATTTGCCGGTTCTCCGAACTACTCAAAACTGATATTTGCCGGTTCTCCAGAACCTGTGAAAACCCTGCTGAAGAGCCTCCTTGCCATCAAGCCTCAAAGAGAGTATTGGAGCTATAGGATTATTGTAACTTCTCACCACCATCATTACCTAACAAGTTATCCTTATTTACCTTGGTATAGTAAGTGAAAAATTCTCTACAAATTTCCTTCTTTTCTTAATAAACGGCTTAAGATGTTACAAATCATGGGATACTTTTGACATTTAAAAACAAACAAACACCTTGGGTATAATAATGTAGAGCAAACTAAATGTCTGTAAAATGCCTGTCCAATATCTGGGATCAAGGGGAACATTCAGCTTTATTAACAAGAGATGGTTAACCCATTGTTAATTAAAGCCAGAGTCTGCCCTAAACTTATGCGTTTAGTAGGACTTTGATTTCCTGAAAATAACTGGTCTTGGCATATGGTTGAGCATTATCTAAGCTAAACGCTGTTGAACAAGTTCTTATTATAGGCACAGAGCAGAAGGGCCCATTAAAAAGCTGGTAATGTCTAACCCAGGTGGGTTAGATATAGGAAGAATATATATTTGGTTAGCAGATTTGTACTCCCACTCATACTCCGAGGATCGAAAGATGGCATCTGCAAAAGCTTAGCTCTTTTTGCAGTTAATAAAACTTGACAAACGAGTAGAGATCGGTTAGTAACTTGTTCAGGGCAGTTTATGAGATTTAGGGATTCTTGAGGATTTGGTGCTGAATTTTAGAATGACCAGACCCAGTCGGTTATGCATCATTAGTGGTTAGAAGGATTTCTTCTATAGAACTCTTCAGGATAGTTCTAGGCAATTATCCATTGTGATTTCCAACACATTTGGGGAGAAGACACAACTATGAAAGACACAAGCCCCCCCCCCCCATCTTGTGTTCCAATATCTCAGGGGTTGCTACAAAGAACAGGGAGTCAAGCTATTCTTCAAAGCACCTGAAGGCAGGACAAGAAGTAATGGATGGAAACTAATCAAGGAGAGAAACAACCTAGAACTAAGAAGAAATTTCCTGACAGTTAGAACAATTAACCAGTGGAACAACTTGCCTCCAGAAGTTGTGAATTCTCCAACAGTGGAAGTTTTTAAGAAGAGATTAGATAACCATTTGTCTGAAATGGTATAGGGTTTCCTGCCTGAACAGGGAGTTGGACTAGAAGACCTCCAAGCTCACTTCCAACTCTGTTATTCTATTCTATTCTATTCTATTCTATTCTATTCTAGTCTAGTCTAGTCTAGTCTAGTCTAGTCTAGTCTAGTCTAGTCTAGTCTAGTCTAGTCTAGTCTAGTCTAGTCTAGTCTACCCTACCCTACCCTACCCTACCCTACCCTACCCTACCCTACCCTACTCTATTCTATTCTATTCTATTCTATTCTATTCTATTCTATTCTATTCTATTCTATTCTATTCTATTCTATTCTATTTAGATTTAGTTACCCTAACAGATTTTATAGCAAACTAACACACTTGCCAGTCTCCTATTAGTGCAGCAACTGCTGGACTAACACAATAGATCCAACGCTTCACCTTCTACATTACAGCATTCTTATTTGTAGATAGTTTCAGATTCGTCTCTACAGTAAGTAAGTGCCAGAGCAGAAATACTTAGAAGGGGAAAGTGCTTCTTAGTACCTGGCAAAAATATACGACTGTGGGAAGATTACTTTTCTCCAAATACAACCAGTGTTGGTTGGCTTGTTCCAAAGCATCGTGAAAAGGACTGTGCAACATCAAAACAAAAATCTCCTCTACTAGATTTGGATCTAGTTGATTGTGCAGGGATGTGTCTTGTTGCACAGAATGGTTGAAGTTCGCAGTGATCATTCTGCAACCTCTCTTAAGATCCAGTAGAAACAGAAGGACTTGCTTCTAGAGAAATACACACCTGTTTCTAAGACATAAATTGCTTGCTCTCCGATCTAGTATTTTTTTCATTTCTGGATGAAGGGATTCTAATTTCTAAATATCCCAGCCAGCATGAAATGGTGGAATGCAGGCTTTAAAAAAAAAAGTCTTGTAATGCTGGCACAATCCTCTGAAGATTTACTAAGCAGAAAATCCCATTTAATGTTGTGGATTTTAAGAATCCTCAGAACTATAGTCTTCAGACACTGTAGGAATCCTTGTTGTCTCTCCCTGCCCCCAGTTTTGTACAAGTAGTCCTCAGCTTATGACCACAATTGAGCTCAAAATTTCTGTTGCTAAGAGAGACATTTGTTAAGAGAGTTTTGCCCCATTTTACAACCTTTCCTGCCACAGTTATTAAGTGGATCACTGCAGAGGTGGGTTCTACTTACCTTTACTACCGGTTCGCAATGGGAAACTTCTGCACATGCGCAGATCGTCAATTATGACATCCGGGCAGGTGGGCGGAGCCTCCTGCCGCTTTTACTACCGGTTCTAAAGAACCGGACAGAACCGGGAGCAACCCACTACTGGATCACTGTCATTGTTAAGTTAATAGCACAGTTCTTAAGTGAACCTGGCTTCCCCATTGACTCTGCTTGTCAGAAGGTTACAAAAGGCAACTACAGGACTACAGGACACTGCAACTGTCATAAATATGAGTCAGTTGCCAAGCATCTGAATTTTGATCACATGACCACAGGGATGCTGCCATAGTTGTAAGTGTGAAAAACAAACATAAGTCACTTTTTTCAGTGCCGTTGTAACTTCAAACAGTCACTAAATAAATTGTTGTAAGTTGAAGACTACCTATATCAGGTGCCAGCAACCTGCGGCTCTTTGGGACCTCTGCTGTGGCTCCATGTCAAGTGATCCCACCACTGGCTGGCCCCGCCCCTCTCCCGCCCCCTCCCAGTCACTCCTTGCCTGGCCTGAGAAGGTAAGGGCGATGGTGGGGGATGGAGAAATGGCCAAGGCAGAGACAGAGAGATACAGAGAGAGTGGGAGAGAGAGACATAGAGAGGTACAGAGAAAGGGGGGGAGGGAGAGGGGTGGGGAGGGAGAGAGAGAGATGTCAAAAGGGTTTTGTGGTTCCCGGTGTTTTTAAACAACCAGTTCTCTGTCCTAATTACTGCCTGGGTAGGCGTGGATAGGGGGTCATGTGACTGGTGGAAGTGAGTGACGTCGAGTTGGCCACACCCACCCAGGTTTTGTGACTCCCGGTGTTTTCTTTTCTGTGGGAAATGGTCCAAATGGCTCTTTGAGTGTTTAAGGTTGCAGACCTCTGACCTATATATTAAAGAAAAAGTGGTGCACAACTACCTGTGCCTCAAGACAAGAGGCAGAAAGGCTCAGTGTGCAGAGCAGCCCTCTTCGCTTGCCTTGTGACCAGAAACTCTGATTTGTGCATGCAGTTGTTGAGGGATAATTAATACTTAGAGGAATCAAGATGCCTAATCAACTATTCATGGTGCTACTAAGACAAGGGATTGTGTAAATGGTTTTCCCACCATGACATTTTGTCAAACTTAGCAATGACCTTGCCAAAACGTTTCACAACAGGCTAGGGCAAGGGTGTCAAAAATCAATTTCATTGAGGGCCACATCAGGGTTATGTTTGACCTTGGGGCGTAGGTGTGGCTAGGGTGGGCATGGCCAACTCAACGACGTCACTTGTGTCAGGGGCACCTGTGGTGGCCAAGTGCTAAGGAAGGAGTTCCCTCAGACTCTCTCTCATTCTCATTATAATCTCCTTCCTTCCTTCCTTCCTTCCTTCCTTCCTTCCTTCCTTCCTTCCTTCCTTCCTTCCTCCCTCCCTCCCTCCCTCCCTCCCTCCCTCCCTTTTCTTCTTTTTCCTTCTCTCTTTCTTCTCCTTTCTTCTTCCTTTCCCTCTTTCCTTATTTTTCCTTCCTTTCTCTCTTCCCATCTCCCTTTCTTTTTCTTTCTTCTTTCCTTTTTTTTCCTCTTTCCTGTCTCTTCTTGCATGCTCAAATGAAAAAAGGGAAAACATTTCTCCTTTTGTTTTGTTTTTAGTTTGTTTTACTAGCCTTCTTCCAACAAAAATGGAGCCCGGGGGGGGGAGGTGTTTTCACTGGCAAAGGTCTGCAGGAGGCCGTCATGACCAAAAACGAAGCCCAGAAGGGCCACAGGACACCCTCCTGAGCTCTGTTTTCAGTGGCAGAGGTACCACAGGCTGGTCCTTTGCTGTTCTGGGTGGCCCTATGGGCCAGATCTAAGCACCCCACAGGCTAAATCTGGCCCAAGGGCCTTGAGTTTGACCCCCTGGGCTAGGAACTAGGGAAAGGGATTGAAACAGATAAATTCAAAGTGTCTTTGTCTACTCCCATTCACAGAGCTCAAGGGAACAGCAGTAGTCCCTGTTTTCAAAAATCCACTTGGAAACAAACAAACAAACAAACAAAAAACCCTGATCTTTTCTTTTCTTTTAGCTGCATCACTGGCAAAACTAACCTACAGTCCTGCTTGCTGGCATCTGGGGAACCCCTATCAAGTACATTTCTATTTCCCACTCTGGCTAGGCTCATAATTTACAAAAAGCCAGAATGTGATTTGTTTGGTTTGTGTTCCTGTGTTGTGCAAATCCAGCCCATGATGATTTATCCAATAAACTTTAGTTAACTAAATCAAACAGCTTAGCATATTGTGCACAATGCACAAATCCACCCACCATCTGCCGAGGCAAAATCTGTTTCCTTCTTTCGCAGATCAGAACATTTAAAACAAAAAAAAATTTTTTTCTTCTCATGTCTGGTTGGTGCAGGGCCATTCCCTGCAGAGCGTCCAACAATCCCCTGATCAGTACAAGTGTTTTTAAGAATGATTTAGACCTGGATCAGATAATAGCCATAATGTGGTTTAATAGCTTTTGTTTAAGACTCTGTCTGAACTCAGTCATTCGGTTTTGTCTACCAAAATGTTTGACGTATGCATTTGGCTCTGATTTCTCTGACCATCCATGGCTAAATGAATCATACTATGTTTGAATCCAACTTAGATTTAGGACATTATAAAAAAGAAAAGAAAAGAAAAGCTATGGCCAAGCTGTTGCTACTCCCATTAGCAAAACCAAAACCAAACCAAAATTATTCTTTAGAAAATTCAGAGGAAACAACAACAACAAAAAAAGATCTAAGCTATTCCCATTGTATTTATGTATTATTAATTTTTGCTTCAGATATCTCAAGATAATGTGCCTATCGTTCTGTCCTCCCTTCTCCACACCCCACAACCAGTAGTGAAGTTCAAATTTTTTTACTACCGGTTCTGTGGGTGTGGCTTGATGGGCATGGTGTGGCTTGGTGGGCGTGGCAGGGGAAGAATACTGCAAAATCCCCATTCCTTCCCCACTCCTGGGGGAAGGATATTGCAAAATCTCCATTCCCACCCCACTCTGGGGCCAGCCAGAGGTGGTATTTGCCAGTTGTCCAAAATTTCTGCTACTTGTTCTCCAGAACCTGTCAGAACCTGCTGGATTTCACTCCTGCCCACAATCCTGTGAGATGGCCTGGACTGAGAAGTGTGACTCGTTTCATGTCCTTATTGAGTCTCCATGACAGAAGTAGACTACATCACACACACACACACCCCACTGTCCTAGTCCAACACCATAACTATCACACACACACACATACCTTTAGCTCTGTTTCATGCCTTCTGCAACTTTAGATGCCTGGATAAAGATTGCTCCTCAGCATTAAAGCAAAGTTGGGTCCATTATATTTTAAAAGTTCATCTCTGAAGTCATAGTACCAAAATACAATCACTGCTTTCCCTAACAAGCTGCATTGACTTTGCACTGCAAATGCACTCAATGCACTGAATTTGCATTGAGAATGGGAGAGCATATTATTTGCTCCACCTTCCTGGAGACAAAGGGCTTTCTTTGAAGGCAGCACCGTAAGGCATGTTAAATTGCTCTTCTTGGTGAGTTTGTTCATGGAGGACTAAAGAAGTTCTGTATCATCCAACTTTTAATGGCAATGATGCCATCTTGAGTTGGTCTTTGACACTAACTTCTCTATATTCGCTGCAATCCAGCAACGATGCTGGATTAGCAACTGGGAATTGTTGCTCTAGGTCAGTGTTTCTCAACTTTGACAACTTTAAGATTTGTGTCCTTCAGCTCCCAGCTGGTTAGCTGTTTAATTTTGAGAGTTGAAGGCTATATATCTTAAAACTGCCAAGGTTGAGAAACATTGCTCTAGTCTAGATGAATCTCTGGAAGCATTTTTAAATTTGTTTTTTTTTCCTTCTCTTTCCCAAAATGTGCCACCTTATTGATCAGGATGCCTTAGGCAATTGCTTAGGGGTAGCCGATATAGTCAGACTACCCCTTTGCCATTCCTTGTTTTTAGTCCTTTGTTTGTTGGTGTTGATACATGAGTTTTATTTTGCACGTATTGTAATTCTATTTAAAATTATTCCTAGTTGCCTGGTTAGCAGAGGGTATGATTCATAAATATATCAATTAAAGAATGTTTTTTTAAAAAAATCTATTTAGAGTTGGAGAAGAGTCGTGGCTGGAATTCTGGAAAACTATTTCATTACGTGCAGAATAGGTTTGGGCAGTTCAGCTTTGAAAAATTGGCTTTTCGGAGTCATTGTTCTTTTGTTTTGTTATTCCTGGCTGGTTTGTTGGTTTTACTAGAAGCTACCTGAAATCTGTGAAAATGCACATTTGTGCACAGAACTGAACAATGCTGATTCCCAAGAAAGTGCTTTTAGGTATCAGAATTGAACTCCAGTGCTCTTTATTTGATTTCTAAAAGATGTATTGGAGCAAACAAGAACATGGATGCAACATCTGTCCATGACTCTTTAAAGCAGCTGCATCTTTTTCTGCAGCTCCATAGCTTCCTTTTGCACATAATCCCAGGAAAAGATGTGAAATATTCAGAAATAGATGCTATGTTTGCAAAAAATCTGAAACATTGCACATCTTCATTTCTTATCGCTAAGTTATCTTGGTTTCCATAACATAATTTATTATTTTAATCATAATGGTAAATATTGGTTGCTTTTCTGTTTGTCGTTGGGCAATCTCTGGTTGTCCAGAAATGGTTGAACCAAGAATGCTTAGAGGACTTTTAGGAGCCGTATATGTTGTAGACAATACTGAGCCAGGTATCTCAATGGTCCATGCCATAATGTGATTTTTGGATTTGAACTGCATCGTAGCTTAGTATAATTAAAAGAAAACATGGTTTACTATGGTGTGGTTATAGCCGTATAATCAAGTAAGTGAATCATGGTTTACTTAATTAACTCATTTCTCCTAGTTCACATAATATGCTTATGGATGTCATATGAAGAGTTAGGTAAAAGGTTCCCCTCGCACATATGTGCTAGTCATTCCTGACTCTAGGGGGCAGTGCTCATCTCCATTTCAAAGCTGAAGAGGCAGCGCTGTCCGAAAATGTCTCTGTGGTCATGTGGCCAGCATGACTAAATGCCAAAGGCATACGGAACGCTGTTACCTTCCCACCAAAGGGGGTCCCTATTTTTCTTCTTGCATTTTTTACGTGCTTTCGAACTGCTAGGTTGGCAGAAGCTGGGACAAGTAACGGGAGCTCATCTTATTACGCGGCATTAGGGATTCCGACCGCTGAACTGCCGACCTTTCGATCGACAAGCTCAGCGTCTTAGCCACTGAGCCACCGCATCCCCTAAAAGGATTATGTCAGAAGTGGGCTATAGAGTTAGCAGATGCATTTATACCACATTCTCAGCATGGTTAGTTTAGTTTGGTTAACTTCTGAACACAGAAAGTTAATTAATTTAGTAATCTAGTAAAACATAATGCTGCCATTGGATCATAAATCAACCCATATTAACTGAGTTTGCAGAACAGTTTGAGTCACCTCAACTGTCATGAAGCACCCATCCATTATGTTCCTTTGAGGAATATCAGATGACTGTCTATGTAGTCTTGTCCACTGGAATCGTGATTGTGCAAACCAGTTTTTTTTTCTTAATAAGTACATGAATATAAGCCATTCCCTACTCCTGGGGATGGAAGATACCAACTGGACCACCTTTAGGGGAGTCAACCTGTAATGAGAATGGAGCCAGCTCCCTAAACTCCCTCCTAGAACTGGGAGTTTGGGTTTTCCCTCCTCCTTTGAGAAGTTTTAAAGTCAGATATGTTTCTTTTAAGGCTTTTACTACAGTTTTCATGTGTTTGTCTCTCCAAAATAGTAGGAAATGGTGCTGTTAATTTTCAGCAATTAAGTGCTGCTAGGCCTTAAAAAAACTTTCAACAATGTTAACTCCATAAAATAAACTTTTGGAAACTAGTTGTATTTCAAACATACCATTTAAAAAAAAACTATCCACAAATGTTTTATGTTTATATATCTAGCTCATGCTCTGATGAAGCACTAACACATTCCCTCAAGTCAAGGAATGCTCCTTTCCCTGTAATGACTATTAATTAAAAAAGAATAGTTTACACCCAAGGAGAATGAACCATTATTCACCAGAATGGATCTCCTTGCTCCTGTCTGTTTGTCAGGATGCCAAAGCTTTGTGAATATTTCAGCGTAATAAATTGTTTGAAATAAAACACAACCCTTGGCAATGGATTGAGGTGGGGGGAGTAGCATTTGGCTTGCTATGGCTAAAAGAACCAACTACTTGTTCATGGAGCTTTGCTGGATCAAATTGAATCAGATCAGATCATCTGACTTCTCGGTCCATGTCAAAGGTGAGCATCTTGGCAAATTCTCAAAGCAGAAATAGAAGAGGAGATCTTTCACTGTCATGTTGGAAGGGCATCCCTTAACAAAATGGCCTTCAAGTTTTCATTTCTCTACAATTACTGAAAGTGAAGGAGCTCACTTCCTTTTTGCACTTGGTCATCTAAGTCAAATATTCCAGCAGACAAATCACTCTTCATTTAGATTTTTATTGCTCCTTTGCCTGGAAAAGGGAAGGGGTTTTCACAGAAGCTCAGAGCAAAATCACTTTAGAAAATATCATGTTTTTCCTAACTTGAAAATGGGTCAAGATGTCCCAAGATGTCTACTGGTGCAAAATAGTAGGTGATCTTTGGGAAAAATGTTTATGGAGAAGGAAGGAAGGAAGGAAACCTTGGTAGCATTATATTCGCTACATCCAATTTATAGGTGATTGGCAATTAGTACACTGATTTGGTAGAGCGTGCTATTTGGATCCAGCCATTATTGATTGTAAGTCACCTAGTGTTGTTCTCCAGGCAAGATGGGCAGCATATAAGTTGAATGAATGAAATGAATGAATGAAGAAAGAAAGAAAGAAAGAAAGAAAGAAAGAAAGAAAGAAAGAAAGAAAG
>WNWU01000037.1:13485551-13654690 GCA_012654045.1 Ptyas mucosa
AAGAAAGAAAGAAAGAAAGAAAGAAAGAAAGAAAGAAAGAAAGAAAGGATTATAAATTTATATTAATGATGTAGTATACCATTTGAAATTGGCTAATTGTGGTTTATTCACAGATTTTGTTTTTCAATTGTTCAATTGTGCCCAATTCTTGGAAACTGCCTAGACATTTCTCTGCATTTTCTTGGCAAGGTTTTTCCATTTTTTTGCCATTGTCTCTTTCCTAGGCTTAGCGAAAGTCTTTCAAGCCAAGGTCATCCAGCTGTTTTTATGCCTAAAGTGGGACTAGAACTCATGGTCTCTTGGTTTCTAATCTAATGTGTTAACCACTACCCCATACTGATTTCACAGATACAGCCACAGATATGTTCACTCTTAAATAAAGCAGGTCTTTGCATCGTGTTTAATCCCACCGGAGACGTTTGTAAATTTTCAACCAATTTTAGGCAACTTTTGTTTAGACCTCAGAGAGATGCAATTAATTGCTAATTATTAATTTTTAAGTATGTTTCATAAAACCAAATGAGTCTAAATGCAGAGCTGCTCTGAAAATTAGATGCAACAGTCAATCCTTCAGGTATTCAGTTTTCAGTATGGAATTTTCCAGTGCTGGGTATCAGCTGTACGCGAGCCACAGAATCATAGAATTTTAGAGTTGGAAGCCATTAGAAAGCACTTCTCATCCAACCCTCTGCAGTCAAACCATCCATGTGTGGTGGCTGCCTAGCCTTTTTTGAAAAACCTGGAGAGAGAGGGGGGGGGGCGAGCCCACAACCATCTTAGGTAGACTGTGCTGCTACTGTATAGATCTTACCACTCCAATTATTTCCCTCCAGTTTTAAATGACCTCTTGTTAATTGCTTGTGATCTAGTTACCTAGATCTTGTGAACTAGTTATCTAGTCTTTCCCGTCATGTTAGATATCCAGATGGAATCTTTGGGGCATTGAAGTCTCCACACTTTTAGACCGTGTCTGCATTCAGAAGTCTTCTGTTATTTACAGCGTTCGTTGGCTGGGAATGATAGCTCTGTTGGAGACATTGACAAATCAGGTTGGAATTATTGGCAATGAAGTGCCTTGCAAAGTGTTTTTTTTTCTTTTTCTAAAAAAAAAATGTGGGTTCTGAAAATTGTACACTACAGCCAGTTGCTGCTTTTACGGAATATACACTGAATAGAACTTCCTGGGTATCGTCATTCAAGCAATATAAATGGCACAGCCAGACTTGCAGATGGGATTTTATTTTTATTTTTTTCCCAAAAGTAAATTCTGCCCACATTGCATTCAAGTAGTCCCAGGTCAATGGGTCCAACATTGCAGCCCTGCTTGTTTTGACTCCCCAAACCAAATCCCTGGGATTTGTGGCTGAGACTCTTAGAGAGCAGATTTTTTTTTTTAATGGGGACGGCTTCCAATCAGCAGCTCCGGACGTTGCCATTGGAGGAGAAACGGCTAATCCGGTCCGAGGGAAAGAAAATGGCAAAGCTCGCCCGCGCTCCCCTGTGCGCCTTCTCCACCCCTTTTCTGCAAGGCTCTGCGAACGCCGCGGCGGGCGCGCGGGGGAAACGGTGGCGGAGCAGAGCCAGCCAGTAGAGTTGCCGCCGCCGCCGCGCTGCCCAGCAAATCAAACTCCCATGCAAAGAAGGAGATCCTCTCGATCCACTCACCTCCTGGGCTCTCGCTCTCTCCCACGAAGGTGGTTGGCAACGCGGCTTCTTTTGGTGGGGAACTTTGGGGAAGGGCGCGCAGGGTTTATTTAGCTCTTGGTTGAATGATGCTGCTGCCAGCCACCTAAGACGCCTCTTGATGGTTGGGGCTGGTTTGCTTGAAATGTTCTAATCTAAGCCTTCCCTGGCCAGATCTGTTTGGAATGGGGAGGTTGAGCTCTTCGAAGATCGGGCTCTTAATTCGGAGCAAGAACGGTACGGAAAGGAGGGGGGGAATGCGAGTTTGTGCGCTAGGGCGCGCGAGAGAGAGATGCCAGGGGAGGAAAAAAAAACACCCAGCAAAGGGCACCCGGGTCCTCTTGGCCACGGCCTTTTTGCCCCGGGTTTAGGTGCCCCTTTAGGCGAACCGATCGGTCGGGCTCTGTCCGAGGTTTGCAAACCGACGAGTCGAGGCGAAAGGCTTCGAAGCGAATCGGCGAAGGACGCCGCCAGTTCCGCGGGCGAAACGGGTTCTTGATTTAAAGCTCCAGCGAGAGGATTAGTCCCGGGTAGAGCAGGGACGCAAATTTCTGAGAAAGGTGTTGATTCGTGAGGATTAAGGTCCCCCCTTTATTTTATTTTTTTTCTCTCCTACTCAAGGGAATCAGGCTGAGCATCAGGTTTTAACGATGTATCCAAATTGCTTCAGAAATTTACTCTGGCCAAGGCACACAAGATAGTAGCTTGGGATTTGCTCTTCCCATCTTCATCTTCACCGTGAACTAATGTGCCTTTTTTTAATCCCATTTCTCCTTCCTTTCCCCGCCCCCTCCCTCCTCTTCTTTTGGAAAGATATGGAAGATCAAGATACGGAGTTTACTCCTGGATTCTGACTCCTGGGCAGTCTGCTTTCCTTACTCGGCAGGCTTGGTTTCCAAGTCCTCCAGACTCACCGTTGGCCAAAAAGACAATACAATCAGAAAAAAAGTGTGCAGGAGGAAAGAAAAATGAAACTTTTGGGAACAAGATTACAGGTAGGAAATTCTTCTTGTTCTTGATTCTCTCTTTTGCCATAATGTGGTAGTTATATTTCATTGGATGGTTGGAGATTTTGGGAAAGGTTCTTTTTTGTTTTCAAATTGATGAGGACCAGAAGACTGACTTTACATATATCTCCTGTTTCGATTATAGGACTGAAACAGGAACATGATGTGAAAAACCCATGTGTCTCCCTGCTCCTTTTTCTTGGCAGTTTTGAGACTTCTTGAAATTATCCTTAATGAAAATAGGGTGAAAGAAAGAGGGTTCCTGCAGCAGCTTAAAAACTTAAAGATTTATTGTAGCATGTACTTTGCGGATTAGAGTTCACTTTGTCAGAATTAAAACAACAACAAAGACAGGACTCATTAAAAAAAAAAAGATGACGTACACATCCAAGGATGAATAGAAAGATTAGAGGGCCTAAAATGGTAATGAAGGAAAGGTTGGAGCACAAATTGCCAGAAAAATACAAAACTCAATCCTGGTGATATGAAATACTTAATGTGTGAATGGTAGTATCTAAACCCCAGATACACATACTTGGAGATAAATGCACTTGAGTGAGATTTGCTTTCAAACAGGTCCAGTTTAAGGACTGCAATTTTAAAAGGACTTCGTTTTGACCCGAAGGTGCAGAATTTGGTGTTCTTTTGAATAGCACAATATATTGGAAGGGCATGCAATTAGTTCTAAAATTCCTATAGTCGATCACCAGAATTATAACATGCGAGATTTGTAAAATTTATAAGATTGTAAGCAGGAATGGAAAAGATCCCTTCTTTCTTGAAAATTCACCTTCAGGTAAAGGACTCCTTGAAAAAGTACATGGATCTTTGACGGATATCACATCCTCATTAGAAACTTAGGATGTATGGTAGGATTTAGAAGTAAACTTGGAGATTATCTAGGTGCCCAATGCAGGAATCCACATCTCAAACAGGTTGCTATCTGGCTTTTATTTAAACAGTTCAGTGAAAGGGTGACTATCACCCCACAAAATGGGGTGATAATCGATTGTCTTCGATTGTTGAACAGAACAGAAATTGTTGGTAATCCTAACCTCTGCATGATGACACTTCTTATACTAGAAGGCAGACATCAGTTGTCTTCCTCAACTTTTTCAGAGTAAATATTCCCAGTATCTCCATTTGTCCTCCATTTTTCTTTCTAAACTCTTTTCTTATCTTGGCCGGTCTTCTCTTGAGAAGATTGATGCATTCCAGTTTTCAGTGTCCTTCCTAAAATGCCGCGCCTAGAACTGGATGCAGTATTCCAGATGTGATCTGATAAACAAGAATCCAGAACTGGATGCAGTATTCTAGATATGGTCTGATAAACAAGAACCCAGAACTGGACACAATATTCTAGATGTGGTCTGATAAACAAGAATCCAGAATCGGATGCAATACTCTAGATTGGTCTGATAAACAAGAATCCAGAATTTGACGCAATATTCTAGACGTGGTCTGATAAACAAGAATCCAGAACCAGGTGCAATATTCTAGATGTGGTCTTACAAACAAGAATGGAGAAGAATGGTGACTATAACCTAGTGCTCTTTGCATCCATCAGCTTTGAGTGATGGAATTTGTAGGACAGCTGATGGGGCACATTCTAAAATAATTTTTCACATATATTCACACTGGGTAAGCAGAATATAATGTAAGATTGAGTGTCTACAGTAATACATGTTTTCTTTTAAAAAAATAAATAAACTGACAGCCATGTTTTCTAAATGATATGGTTGCTTTGTTTTGTTGTCCTGCTCCTTTTACAGCCTTTCTGTTTACAATAACTTTTTTAAAAAATGTTCCCTGTTGAATTTCCCTATAAAGAAAACATCGAACTGAGTGATTATTTTTTTAAAAAAAGCAGCAATGGAGATAACGAGGAGATAACTTGTGCAAGGAGAGAAGGAACCCAGCAATGTGTGATTTGCAAAGGCCAGCAAGATCTAGGCTGCTATATAAATGATCTTGTGCTTGCAGGTATGGATAAATACTTTGCGATGAGTATGGTTGATGGATTACGCAAATGTAGCTCATTGTGTTGTCCAGTACTTGCACACACTTAAAAACTTAAGTGTGCCATCATTAAACATGGATTGCATTTTAATTCCTATCAATCCATGTTGGAATGTTGTAACATGTAATAATTAATTGTTGGCATCCAACTAGATTTGGGGAGAAATTAACAGGTGGTGCCATCCCACGTTCCTTACCTTAAAAGTATAAAATTAGTAAAGGAACAAAGAGATCTTCATAGTAGGTTGGAAAAGTTATTGAATTGCATCTGTTAACCGGTTGCAAAAAAGCAGCAGCTGCAAAGGAAATAGAAATTAAGAGATGATAAATATAGTTGAGACTTAGTTGTAGTAGTAAATTGCTCTTAAACTGGGCTTAATTCTGGTGAGGGCATGATCCAGATTGTTTTCTTACTACAATATAGGAGTGGTTTACTCTTCCTTTCTTCCAGAATGTTCTTTTCAACTTTCTAGCTTAGCTGAGAGTTCCTGGGGTCTCCCATACAAGTACAAAACAGACTGTTATTGCATAGTTGTTAGTCTGTCTTTCCTTCCTTCCTTCCTTCCTTCCTTCCTTCCTTCCTTCCTTCCTTCCTTCCTTCCTTCCTTCCTTCCTTCCTGAATCACTCCCATCCAAGGACATGACTGAGATTTTTAAGTCCTGTGAATTGAGGAATGTGTTATTCTTCTTCCTTGACCTCACTATTCTAATTTCATCCCCCCTGCAGTTTTCAGTACTGATTGTTTAAATAGAAATTGTACACCAAAGATTCCTTGCTGAAACCTGTAGGAAGCAAAGAGTGTGGGTTATCTTTAGATGTGAGTTGCTTACAAACCTCCCAGTAGCTACTCGAGAGTAAAGGTGCCAATGATTATGACCCGCAATCTTTCAGTCAGTGAAGAAGAGTCATTTTAGGACATATCATTGAATACATAGCAGGAGAAAAGAGGTGTAGGATTAAGCAGCTCATTAGAGCAATATGACATGTTCCAAATTTCACTTGGTTTAACTTCAGGTTTCACTTGCATGATAAGGAAAATATATATATTTCTGAATTCTTGCAAGTACTAGATGCTAAGTTATTTGCTATGCTGGGTAGCCAGATAAATTTTCCTTTTCCTTTATTTAAAAAAAAGGAATTAAAAGCAATTTTTGAGTCCAGGGTGTAATTTGATTCCACCATCTACATAACATTGAGATTATTTAAAGATAATTGATGAAACCCTCAATTTCTAATTTTGTCTCCTTTAACAGATCATGGGGAAGTAGGGCTACTTTTGATGAAAATAGTTTTTATCCTTTGGTATAAAATAGCCATTACCATGATCTTAAGTGACATTTGGGGAAAATTAAAACTAATTCAAGCAAGGATTTAAAACCAGTGTACTGTTTAGCAGCAAATTGGTCAGCAGGTCTGCATAGCAATAGAACGGAGAACAAAACTGGGATGTGAGTTTATGTCTTGCTTTCAACAATTAAGAGAGTGTGCAATCAGCATATGTGCGTGTGAGAGCAGGAGAGACAGAAAAGATGATATCTTCAAGCTGCACAACTGATCTGTCCTTCGTAGCAGACAGATTGGGATGAAGAGGTCACACCAAATATTCCAGCATGTATCCGATGATAATAATAGAGATGGGCCAGGAGTGAAATCTAAAAGTTGTTACTACCGGTTCTGTGGGTGTGGCTTGGTGGGGGGGGGGGGATAATGTGACTGGGTGGGCATGGCCAACTTTTTTTTTTTTAACTTTCAAAAGCATTTTTTTCTACAGCCTCTTCGGCTGAAGAGGTTGCAGAAAAAAATGCTTTTAGGTGCCTCTGACGATCAGGCAACTCAGCTGGGATCGGCAGAGGCTTTTAAAGGCATTTTCTTTTCTACAACCTCTTCGGCCGAAGAGGTTGCAGAAAAAAAAAATGCTTTTAAAAGCCTTTGTCGATCCCAGTTGAGCTTCGCGATCATCAGAGGCCTTTTTTTTTTACTTTTAAAAGCATTTTTTTCGGCTGAAGAGGTTGTAGAAAAAATGGTTTTAAAAGTAAAAAAACCAGCCTCTGATGATCGCGCGGCTCAGCTGGGCATGGGGGCGGGGTGCAGGGATTTTTGCTACCGGTTCTCCGAACCACCCGCTGCCATCGCTAACGGATTGGGCGATCTGGTCCAAACCGGAAGCATTTCACCCCTGAGATGGGCCATATCTCAGGACAGAGGCCATGCTATGCCTCGAATGAGTATCAAGGGCTCTGGCAAAGGCTTCCAGCAGAGGACATGCAATGTGCTGCTAGATAGTTGGCAAACTAACTAAACTGAAGAAAAAAATTGATCCGGTAAAAAAAAAAAACATTTCTGGCACAATTTACAGATTAGTAAAGGAGAGCTCATCAGCTTCTGCATTTAGATACCTCAGCCAACCTTATACAGATCAAACAGCAGATAATAGCGGAAGACACTGACATTTGTGGCCAAATGTTTCCTCACAACTTGGTTTATGGTTCCTTGTCTGCTCTTTTGTATTTGGTTTCTGGCCCTTGTTTTTGCTATTTAGTCTGTTGTGTCAAGAAATATCCTGTTCGGCTAAAAAAAGGCTTTGCAGACTTCATGGGATGGAAAATCTGAGACAAATGGACCGAGTGGGTGCAATCCTGGTTGATGTCCTCCCTTCTTCTCACTACAGCTTGCAGCAGATTCTTGAAAGGTTCCCAAGGTAGTTCTCAACTTTGGTGGCTGCTGTTGATGTTCTTCTGCTCTCACCATTCTCTTAAATAGCTCTATGAAATTCTCTACTATCCTGCCCTGAACAGTGGTCAACATTTCATGTCCCCGGAAATTTCTGTCAGAAAAAATATTGTGTGTCCCGCTTCATATCTGTAACCAACCAACCAATCAGCAGCAACAGTGGCAGCAACAACAATAACAAAACCTTTAGTCTATTTTTGTGGTAGTTTTTTTGGGGGAGGGGAGACATCTTGTTCCAAATGCCAAAGGATCCCTCTGTTCTCTGTGTTGGAGGAAGGAGTGGCTGATTCCTTAAATAATAATAGTAATAAGAAAGAAAACACTTCAACTTAGCAAACAAGTTTTATTTATCCATTGTTCATCATCAGGAAGGCTGATTCCCATTAAGATGCTTCTAGGGTTCTGGTGGGGGGTTACCTTCAAATTAAATACTGCTTGGAACTCCCACACGTTTTATTTGCGTAATGGGGTGTGAGCTTGCAGTAAATCAGAGATGTACTCACTTGAAGCCTAATTAATCAGCATCCCACTATAGTGAAACAATGTTTTTTGGAAGCTACCATGCTGAAGAAAGTGAGTTCTCAAGACATGGGAGAACTTTGTAGGTGAAGAAAGTAGGTTTACAGTCCCTCTCGCATCATCCAAGCTTCATCTGCTGTATGGTGAATGTTTTTTTTTTGCTTCTTTCTCCTCTGCTTGTTTTCCTTTGTTTTCTGAAACTCACCCCGTTTTAAGATAATAATCTGTGCATAATAATCTATTTTTTTGTTAGGAAGGCTTCAAACTGCCCCCAATATTGTTCCTGCAAGTGCTGGAAAGTTGGTATGATAAGAAGCAGATATAAATGAGCATGTTGGCTAGACTTTGCATCCATAGACTAATGAACATTCATAAACTTTGCAAGTAGATATGCAAACTGCTGTTAACAATCTTGCATTGGAGAACAGCTGGGTGCAAATTATTACAAAGAATAAGTCCCCTTTTTCAAAAGCAAGGAATTTGCTCATGAGTTTATAGAACTTTAAAAAAAATCATGGATACAGCTGATAGATAAAAGATAGATAGATAGATAGATAGATAGATAGATAGATAGATAGATAGATAGATAGACAGATAGATAGAATTCTTTATTGGCCAAGGAATTTGTCTTTGGTACATATGCTCTCAGTGTACGTGCATATGCTCTCTTTGATAGCAAAGATAAAGAATCTTTACAAATTAAATTAACCCCAGGGGGATCTGAGAAGACTCGCAGATTAATCTTGAATCCTAGAATTTCTTTTTGGTGTCCATTCCAAATATTAACCAGATCTGGTTAGCCTTTTCAAGACGAGCCAAGGTCATTGCATAACCAGAGTTTAGATGCAAAATATGAAAGACATGCAGAAATGAGATAGCATTCATGAAAAGAACTTACTAATTCTAGTAACTAAAAAAAATACTAATTCAGTATACAACAAGCCACCCCCCAGTTTGGAAGTCTGCAGACATAATGAACTACGCATCTATAATTTTGAGTCAGCAAAAGTCAACGTGATCATAATTTCGAGAACTGCAATCCAAGATATACCAGGTTGGTTCTCTAGTCAATATTTCCCCTTTTCAACTATCTTTAGGAAAATCTCAACAAATATGGCTTTCTGTTAGAGGAGTTTGACAAGTAGTGTCTACAAAAAAAATGTTGCATTATAGCTCTGCGCACCACAACAGCTCTGTTACCTAAGATTTCAGACAGCCAGTCAAGTTAGGCAGTTCACCCTCAGCCTTCCAGTTTTCTGTGTTTTTCCTCCCCCAGTTCCATATCTGCGGTTGCATGTTCAGATTGGAATGATTTGCCGATGAAGTTTCCTTATCCTTATTTTTCATAAGAATGTTTAGCATTGTCAGGAATGCTAAACATGCTCCTTATTGTTTCTTGGTGTTCCACTAGTAGATTGAGTGTTGTCCTGCTGACATAGAGGCTTGATGTTAAAGAAAGCAATAATTTATAGAGGAACTCAGATACTTCTTTGTTCAGTTATTAATCTATGTATCTCATGATCTTTGTCGCCATATATCTCAGTCTAATTTTCCATGGTGGTCGCCACAGCTTCTGTTCTTTCTGATGTCTAGCTTTAACTGTAGCCTACTCCTCAGTTACACTGACACTTCTGTTCAATCCTGAACCTTGACTTTTTGCACTCCTAATTCTTCTCCAGGTTGAAGGTCCAATTTGTAAAAGTCTAAAGAAACTGATTCTAGGACACTCGGCAGATACATTTTGAATTTAAATGTTCAATTTTTTTTTTGCAAAGCTATTAAGCCATTCTTTATAGAAAATTACTAAACATGTAACTTATTGTGAATATAGTTCCAAGTTATTAAAGTGTGCTACAGTATTAGTTCCAGGTTTGGGAGATTCTTGGACAAGATGGTCTCCAGCTAACCTCATTTCATCCTTGCTACATTCACCTGTTTGCTTTGCTTTTCCTTCTGGGACAAGAATGTACTATAAAAGTTGTTTACTTGGATAAGATAATTGAAAGAGCAGAAACAATAAGGAGAAGGAGCAACAGAAATCCTATTTCCAAAGTATGGTAGTTGATTCTTCACTAGGGCATGAACTTTGGCAGGCATTTAATGATGCCAACTCCTTCTTCTACATTTTAGAACTGGGATGGGAAACCTATGGCCCCAGTATTGATAATTGTTGTCATAATTCCAAAAATTGATGGCGGTGGGATAGTCAAGTTGGGTTGTCTCTGTGTGAGATGAAAGCAGTATAGTGGCATTACACTCTGGTTTCTCTTCAGATCATAGAAATATTTTACCTTTCCAGTTCCTGGTATTTTGATGTAAGTCCTTCTCCTTTTCCAGATTCCGTGGGATGTAAACCTGTGCAAAAGGGTTAGAATTGGTGACATGTTGATCCTGGGGTGAAATCTACTTACCTTCCCAACCAGTTCAGAAATGCACACACAGACCCTTTGCCCATGCGCAAACCCTTCTGCGCATGCGCAAAGGGTAAAAAACAGGTTCCTTCCTGGTTAAAACCAGGAAGTACTGACAACTGGGCAGGTGGGCAGAGCCTCGCGCCACCATCGCTACCAGTTCTCTGAACCACCAGTCACCATTGCTACCGGTTCATCCGAAATGGTCCAAACCGGGAGCATTTCACCCCTGTATTGATCTCAAGTTGGTTTTGTCATTCTTACAAAAGCAGCAGGGTTCTGCAGAACCTGCCAATCCATTTTTCAGCAAGAAACTCTCTAAAGTTTCAGTGCAAACCTTAAAGTAGACATAACACAGTGGAATAATGATGATGATGATGATGATGATGATGTAAATAACAACAACAACAATAATATCAGATGCCTACAAAAAAGATCTACCCACACTCTTTCCTTTTCAGCCGAAAAATGAGCCCCTAGTTCAATGATAGTGAAACTTTTCGGCAGAGTGCTGAAAAGGGAGCGTGCGCAGGGGAAGGGGCACCAAAGACTGAAAAGTACACTCGTCAGGGCCACAACCAGGAAGAAGAGCTGCCTAGGGGGCATGTACACACCGGATAAGGTACTTCCAGTTTCCGGCGCGCGCATGCATGCCAGCAAGCAAATCTTCCAGTTACTGCCGCTCATGTACATGCGCCGATCAGCTGGCCAGTGCACATGCTCACATTGCAAAATGGAAGACCAGCTCTTCCAGTTTCCAGCACTGCCACATGCACAAAGGCCAGCTGATCATCATATGCACATGTGCACCAAAAACCCGGAAGAGGAATGGGCGACGCCACGCGTGCCAGGCGACATGGCTCCACGTGCCACTTGAGGCACACATGCCATAGGTTCCCCATCGCGGCCCTAGTCATTAATTGTGTGTCCCTCGATTCAGAAGGTACATTTTCCCATCTATTGCCTGCCTAACTGTCGCTCTGTGTTTAGTTCTCCTATGGATGCTGCTCTTTGCTCAAGAGAGCTAGGAGAAAACATTTGGGGTTTTATAGGCATTTGACTCCATTTTACACCATGTGTGTCTTAGTGAAAATTGCTTGGCTTTCCCCTTGTTTTTTCCCATCAGCAGGTGGAGAAGAAAAAAGTCTCTTGGGATGACGCAGCATTGTGGCTGGGCTTTCCAGCTGCCGCTGATGTATTTGCAGTTGCTTTCGGACTAGCTGGCTATTTTCGCTTCTAGGGCTGTTTATGTATTTTTAATATTTTAATGCTGTGTGCTGCTCCAAGTGCCATTTGGCAGAGAAGGCAGATTATAAATATCCGAAATAAATTAGTGTCTAGAGTGCAATAGCTAAAAATGTGACTTGTGGTCTGATCCAGGAAATCTTTAATTCAAACTAAACCTCATTGACAAACTCGGTCATTATAACTCTTAGCTTTAGGGTTTTTTTTCTCCTTTTCTTTTTAATGTTGGGAATCTTGACTTTCTATATACAATGGTGCTGTGTAGTTTACTGAGATGAGATTTTGAATGTTTGTTTATGATAAATAAATCACCCATTCAGGCATAAATTGTCCCAGTCCTAGAGAATATATAGTTTAAATTGTTGAGTTCTTGATGTTCTTTGAACTGAATTGTTTTCCTGCTGACATTTCATTATCAGGCAAGGTAACATCATCATTATGTGTTTACTGCCAGAAAACTCCAGTCTCCTATGCACTGATGATGTTATCTAGCCTGGTAATAAAATGGCTGCAGGAAAGCAAGCCAAAGTTGAAGGGCATGAAGTAGTCAATGAATTGTTCAAATGTCAAAGGCCTGGAGACTAAACCATATGAAGAATGGCTGCAGGTTTTGGGTTTGGCTAGTCTAAAGAAACGAAGAATTAGGGATGACACGATAGTAGTATTTCAGTATTTGAGGGGCTGCCACGAAGAAGGGGTCAAATTATTCTCCAAAGCACCAGAGGGCAGGACAAGGAATAATGGTTGGAAACTAATCAAAGAGAGAAACAACCAGGAATTAAGGAGAAACTTCCTAACAGTGAGGACAATTAACCAGTGGAACAGCTTGCCTTCAGAAGTTGTGAATCCACTGTGATCACTGGAGGTTTTTAAAAAGAGCCTGGAGAGCCATTTGTCTGAGATGGTATAGGTCAGTGATGGCTAACCTTTTTGCCATCTCGTGCCAGAATCGGGGGGAGCGTGGGGGGTCGCAGGTGCGTGTGCCCACATTCATAATTCAATGTGCCCCGCCCTCCCGCGCATGCGCATGTGACTCCCCCCCCACACTTCCCCCTGCTTTTGGCATGCAATGGCCCGGTGGGCCCGTTTCCCCCCCTCCCCAAGCTCCAGAGGCTTTCTAGGAGCCTGGGGAGGGCAACAACAGCCTTCCCTATCCCCCCTGGAGGCCGGAAACAGCCAGTTTCCCAACTTCTGGTGGGACCAGAAGGCCTGAAAATCAGTTGGCTGATGCATGCTGGAGCTGAGCTAGGGCAACTCGCGTGCCCACCAATATGGCTCCACGTGCCACCTGTGGCACCCATGCCATAGGTTCGCCATCACAGGTATAGGTTCTCCTGCTTGAGCAGCGGGCTGGACTAGAAGACCTCCAAGGTCCCTTCCATATTCTATTCTATTCTATTCTATTCTATTCTATTCTATTCTATTCTATTCTATTCTATTCTATTCTATTCTATTCTATTCTATTCCATTCCATTCCATTCCATTCCATTCCATTCCATTCCATTCCATTCCATTCCACTCCACTCCACTCCACTCCACTCCACTCCACTCCACTCCACTCCACTCCAAATACATAACCAAGGTATCCATCTTTTCCTGGAATGGAGAGTGAATGTGGCTTGGGCAGGTTCCTAGCTATATTCTAAAACATGGTAGCTGGAGCCATGATATGAACATTTCATTTGCATTTATATTTAATTAAAACTAAACATAGATCATATGATAGATCTCCTATTATGCATGCAATAATTTTTTTGAATGTTGACAATGACAATTTACCATTCTTTATCTTTGGAAGCCATAGCAAGATTTTGGGTGTCACTAATGGTTTTGGGGGTTTTGGCTGTGTATCTGATACATAACCTCAAAAAAAAAATCTGTCTGTCTGTCTTTATCATCTCTATATATTTATATGTGTATATAGAAATAAACATATATAGAAATGAACACACATACCGTATGTACACTTGTATACAATACATAAATAGATTTTTATAATATTTTAGAAAATTTAATCAGTGAGTCCTGTGTGTTATAAACCGCCGGTTAGTTTAACCCATGCTTACGTGTAAATAAGAAATAATTATAAAACAAGAAAAAATTGTATTTAGACTACATGCATGTGTGACACAGATTTCAATTTAAGGAGGAAGATTTGTGCATGAAAATAAGAGAAGAGATTGCTTCCTGTAAGACGTTGCTTGCCATCAACAAGATTTAGAAGTACTCCTGTTTAAAAAATGTAAAAATATATACTGCCTGATTTATGAAGGCCATACTGTATTTTTTTTTTTTGAAAAAAACCTGATTGACTTAAACATTTTGTGTGACTGGCTTAATCTAGAATACAGGGCAAAATAAGGCTATGCTATCTCTAATTTTAGACTATAAATCTCCAAACATGTATAGGCTTTACTTGGGAATAAGTTCCACAATAGTCACTGGGACCTGTCAAAAGTTGACATCATATGATTGTAGTGATAAGCACATTTGTACTCAACTAAATTCAACTGAGTTAAGTAATTGTGCTTTGCATAGGAGATGAAATATGTTTTTTTCCATTTTTTTAGTTTTCCAAAGAAGATTCATTTCAATTCATTATGAGAGCTTCTGCACCGGAGACAAATTCCTTGTGTGTTCAATCCCAGTTGGCCAATAAAAAAATCTATTCTATTCTATTCTAGTCTAGTCTAGTCTAGTCTAGTCTAGTCTAGTCTAGTCTAGTCTAGTCTACTCTACTCTACTCTACTCTACTCTACTCTACTCTACTCTACTCTAGCCTAGGCTAGCCTAGGCTAGGCTAGGCTAGCCTAGTCTACTCTAGTCTAGTCTAGTCTAGTCTAGTTGCTGTTTTCTTCTAGGAAGTCTGAATAATATTCCTAATTTCTCTACATATTTCTTTAGTCCATTCTTTTTAAATTTGAGAAGTGTGTTGATGTGTTTTGGGAACAAAAGGTCACTTAGCAAAATAGGAATGCATTTCCTCTAATGGAGACAATGCAGTAATGGATGGCAGAACTAGGGAAAATCTGTTTTGCCAGCCCTAAGATATTGTGCTTTTGTATCTGATGAATTATACTGTCTCTGAACCATGTATCTTTACCCATAAAATACCTATCCCCTTTTAGTAAAATGTATACAGGTAATCCTCCCTTACTGACCCCTTGTTCAAGGACTGTTCAAATTTATCACGGTGCCAAAAAAGGAGATTTACAGCTGGTCCACAAAGTTGCGGCCACTGCAGCCTCTCTGCAGTCAGGTGGTTGTGATTTGGGCACTTGGTAATCAGTGCACTTTCATAAGGGTTACACTGCCCTGTGGTCTTGGGATCACCATTTGTAAGCATTCTAGCCAGTTTCTGACAAGCAAAGTCAATGAGGAAGCCTTCAGGAGCTCACAAATTGAGGCCATGTAACATTGGGTTTAATGGCCATGAGTGATTTGCTTAACAAGTGCAGCCAGAACTGAAATCAGAAGGTGGGAGGGTCATGTCACACTTCACTTAACCTCTGCTGCTTAGTGAAGGAGTTGCTCGTCCCATTTGTAGATGTGAAGACTACTTGCATGGAACAGACAGTTCAGCTGATCCTTCAAGGATGTTCCAATACCCATAAATAAATATTATATAACATTGCATCTACTCACCGCATCCCAGTGGGATGAAAAATTTGCTGCCTAATAGAATCCATTCTCAGTCTGAGGTGTTTTGAGGTGTTTGAAATAGGCTCGGTCTAATCCAATATCAGCTCATCAATCTACACCAGAATGATGTTTTACAATGAATTCTTGATTCCTTATGCTTCCTTTGAGTGTGTGCTTTGGTTTGTGAGGACCTGAGACCTTTTGAATAGCAATAGAAATAGCATTTAGACTTATATACCACTTCACAGTGCTTTATAGCCCTCTCTAAGTAGTTTACATAATCAGCATATTGCCCCCAACAATCTGGGTTCTCATTTTACCAACCTCGGAAGGATGGAAGGCTGAGTCAACCTTTGAGGTGGGATTTGAATTGCCCAATTGCAGGCAGCCGTCAGGCTGCAGAAGTAGTCTGCAGTACTGCATTCTGACCACTGCGCCACCATGAAATTGAAGAAAATGTAGAAACTCATTCCAATATATCTCCCTTGTTGCTAACGTCGGGAAGTATTTGCTTGATAATCAATTATAGATAAGATGCAGCTTTTTCCTCTCATCTATGCCATTTCTTACCACCTCCATCCACTCCACTTGAAACACAAAGAAACTGTATCTCTCCAGACCCCAGTAATAGGTTTATAGCAGTGTTTTTCATATTTTCTGGGGAATTCTGGAAGTTGAACATCTTAAAGTTTCCAAGTATGAAAAAACAGTAGTTTATATAATGCACTTGAAACGATAATACAATTTGTTTAGCTTTGGTTTTGGTTTATATGTAAACGTGACCTACTCATGTAAACCAAAATTCATGGCGTAAGAGATGTGACACAAGCTTACTCTATGGCTTACTGATGGCTTACTCTATGAAGCAATTGTTTGCTTGTTTGATGTTTAGGACTTACTCTTAAGCTTATTTTAGATTTGTTTGTTTTTTTAATATTTTTTTTAATATAAACATTTAATTTTCCCTTGTCTGGATACAAATATCTCTGTGCAATAACCATCAAAATTTACAATAGTATTCATTACATTGAATACCTATTACATTACATTGATATTAATTCTCTGATCTTACAATTGTACTATTGAACATAGTAGACTTATTTATTTGTCCCTCTTAACATATCTTCTAATAAGAATCTAATAATAATATTAAACATAACCATAATAATCATAATAACAATCTTCATATTGTTTACATCTCCATCTTATGAAATTTTCTACTCTTCTTTAATCTCCTTCTTTTATTACCAACATCCACTTTTATTTTCTAACCATTGATAAAATAATTCCCATATTGTATAATATTCCATTCGTTCTTTCTCCATAATTGCAAGTCTTAATCTGTTCATTTCTGCACTTTCTAATATTTTCCTAATCACCTTCTCATCAGTAGGGATCTCTTCACTTTTCCAATTTTGTGCAAATATAATTCTAACTGCAGTTAATTTAGTTTTGTTAACTGAATTTCTTTTTAAAATTAATACCTCTTCCTTTAATGTTTGCTCTGAAAAATGATAATTTACTGAATGTGAAATATAAGCCTCTTCTTTCTTTATTTGTGAATGGCTTACTTATCATTTTGAGAAGGTGCATTTACTTCTGTTTATTTATCTATTTAGCCTTTGTTGAAAATACTTTTAATGTAGAGGAATGTCAGATATTGCCTACGTATGATGCCCCAGGCACCAGAAGGGGTTAAGTCTTCTAAGTCTACAGACATCCCATGTGACTGTATAAACCAATGAACTCCCTTATTGGAGTCATACCCACAAATCAATTGGATATCTTCCCTAATTCTTTCCATCCATCTCTGCAAGACAACAGTGAACTTCTCTCCCTCTCAACCTCTGAGTTATACAGTCAGGGTAATAAATGCAGCAGGACACCCTGTTCATTATTGTATATTTGTAAATAATAAAATAACTTTTAAACCTGAAACTGTATGGCCTAAATAACTTCCGCATAGACTGAATGAGCACGACCATCAGTATATATCTGACAAATGGTAGCAGAGGATGGAGAATTATTGCTCAGGTCTATGAATTTTTTGTAATTTTTTTTAAATCATAGAACGTTTTACCTAACATGGAATCCTTGAACCTGAACGAATTATCTTTACAAGAGATTGATGCATTAACCATATCCTTAACAAAACAGCACCAATCATTAACCAAAAGACTAAAAAAACTTTCTATTGAAGCTACACAGCAAGTACAAACCTCTTTACAAAAGGACCCAACTTTTTTTCCTTCTCTTCACTCGAACACCGAAAGACCAGACCCACGCTTACGGAGAAGGAATGATAGTGAACTCTTTTAGGTCATGCATGACTTGGGCTATGCCTATTGTCTATGGGATTGTACAATAAAAACATCTCCAAGAAATGCTACTGTTCTGATAAACAGCCCCAAATAAAGAGGCCGGCTAGGAATCACCTTGCTGGATCAGATCTAGATTCAACTAGCCAGCATTTCCTTTAACATGGTGATCCATCGAAAGGCATCTAGGAAGCCTACAAATCCGCAGTTGACCCAACTTTCTGGGGTTTTGAACCTGCATTCACACATTTTTGAACCGAAAATACCATGTTTATATAGAACAAGTTTATATTATTGAGGTTTTGAGGCAAGGACATTTTTCAAAATATAATATAGACAAACTGAATAAAACTACAGTACAGTTAAAGGCTGAAATTGTGTAAAATAGTTGACGTACCATTTTAATACATCAGTGTAAACAATTAATTTGTTGCAACCAACCATCTTGGCTGCAACAAAGAGCTTTTTGCATTCTTTGTCAGCCCTACGTGTGAATGTGCAGGGAACTTGAAAGCCCCCCCCCCCCAATTCCCTGTTTACACACACACACACACACACACACACACACACACACACACACACCATATATCACAGAACTTAACTCTGGTTGAGATATATCTTGGTAATTATTTGAAACAGTTACGTGATTGTAGGTGTTGTGTACTGAGCATGTTCCATGCGGACGCCCCCTGTTGGAGGGGTAATAAGCGTTAAGCATTGTGATTGGTTAATCGGTTCTGACAGCCAGTATATAAGAGCTGTCAGAACAAGTTCACACGCACGTTTACTTCTACTGTTCCATACCTACTTGTAGCCAGTTATACGGCAGTTACAGTTATTCAATTAAAGGAAACTTACCTCAGAATTTACATCTGTCTCCGATCGTCATTGGATTCTGCCAGTATTTACCAGTAACCAAACTTTGATTAGTAAAGAATGACACTTATTTTCTATAAAACAGAATAGGAAAATTTTGCTGGTTGTGGGCTAAGTTGAACATTTTTGGGGGGAAAGATCAAATGCCTCACGTAAGGAGATGTGATGGGAATCTTTTATTTATTTGAGAGGGAGATATTTTTAAAATCCTATGAAGCCCGTTCTGCAACAATTATGCATTTCATGCCTCCAGGTAGACTAAACTTTGTTGCTGATTTTAAGCAGTAAATATAATGGATGTTCTGGAGATCTAAAAAGGAAGTTTGGGTGTTCGTGAAACCTTGGACCATAAAAAGTCTACTCTTGTAATAACCACATGCCTTGTCAGTGTTGTCCTGATATACTTTTGGCTATAACTCAGAAGCAAACCTCAAACAATCATGCATTCAAGGAAACAGCGAGAGCAACAGAAGATGGCAGGAATGCTTATGAGCACACACTGGGCTTTACGGTATAATAGATGAAAAACATAGATTAGCACAGACTCACAGGTTAACCCAGCTATGTGAATGAAGACAGAAGATTCTAGATTGATGATGATGATGTAAATCCATTTCCTCCTCCTTTAATTTTGCGAACCGTATTATTTTTGCGTAAAATATGGTGCACATATCCATTAAGACTAATAGCAACAACGTTTAAAGCATCTTTCCTTATAGCATCTGACTATATTATCAAAATTATCAGCTTTGATGTCCACAGCAGTTAATCATTCTTACATGACTGTTGCTTTTCAGTAGATTTGACCATCAAGTTCTTTTTTTATACTTCTCAGACTCATTCCCCCCTCCCCCCCAAATTTGTCTCTTATACCACCAAATGAGGGTCCTTTTGTGTTGCTGAATTAATCCCAAACATTGCACTGTCACTCAGACCACCAGTGTATCTTAATTGTCATTGATACTGTGACCTATATATGCAATATTCTACCTTTTTCTCAGTGTGTGCTGTTGCCATAGAAATCTGTTATGGGAGATGTGGAAAACTGGGTCTTTAATGCATTACTAAGCCTCTGCCCCCTACATCCATGCCTTCTATAAATATTTTCTTTTGATAAGGAAATAAAAACAAAGAAGGACTTGAAGCATTGTTTTAATAGAGGTAAGTTGAAATGTCCCAGAAGAGTTGGGGCTTTTTTTTTCTATTCTTCCTTTATTTTTTTAAAAAACTTTTCACCTCTACCTTGAAACAAAAGACCACTTTCCAATATATTTTCGAATCATTTTCTGAAATCTGAATGTAGAATGCAACAGGACTGCATTTAAGTTAGACATGATTTAACAAATGGAAAAGTGACAAGAGAATTTATAAAGGGTAGGTTGATGGATAATTGTTAAAAGAGGAGTTAAAGAGTGAGAGGGAGTTTTGAATTCTGTAGTAAGTTAGCTTATTTTAGTTTATGTTTGTTAATTATTATACCCTGTTTTTGCTCTGGGAATTGGGTATGTGTGTGGGGGGGAGGGGGGTTGAAGGATGGGAGGGGATAAAATTGAACTACAGATAAATGTACTAATAGTAAAGTAAGAAATTGGGGGAAATGTCACAATAAATGAGATGATAAAATTAAGATATGACATTGCTAGAACAAGAAGAAGATATAAAAATGTACTTAGAGGATACATTGTATGATTGACTATGAATTGTACGCTTGCTTGATTATAAAATAAAAACTTTTTCAACATAAAAAAAAAGAATGCAACAGGACTGCTAATATGGTTGTGTCTATAACGGTAGTAGAAATGAAGCGAAATGTAAATACTTAGCAAAAAAAAAAGCTATTTTATGCTGTTGCTCAATACTAGGAAATGAATAATTACTTTTATTTATAAATATAATGAAATCTTCCCCCTTTTTCATGGGGACATCTAGAATGGAGATTCTCAAGAGGCTAATTTCTGCCTTGCTTTAATTCTTATGCATGCCCATGTTTATATGTTCTATGAGTTTGCTTTCCTCAGAATTTATTTTATTTTTTTTTCTCCTTGCTAAATGACAGTAGAGAAATGTGGCTGTTTAAATTGGGATGGCTGCTATTTGGTGTTTTTTGCTCAAAAGGTCAATTAGCAAATTTACCACACGCTTAATATTTTTAGAAGAGGCATACAATCCTCCTGGGTGGGGACACAAATGAAGGACTCATTTGGCCTTTGAGTTACGTGTCTTAAGTCACAGTCTGGAAAAGTGGGAGGTAGGAGAAAAATCAGATTAGTATGACATGACTTAAATACAGTTTATATAATTCTTTGTGATTTTTTAAAGATCTTATTACAATTCAAATAACAATTTAGTAGTCACTGTTAGAGAGTCCTTGGGAGGTCAAACTTTAAGGGTTTGTTTCCTGGGACTTCTCACTCTAAATCTTCTAGTTGTGCCACCAGGTTTTAGTGAGTGCATATGTATGTTTATTAAGCTCAGTTGGTGATTTTTATTTTTATTTATTTATTTTGTGAAGAAAAAAATAAATAAAAGTTTGACTTTGGTTTTGTTGATTAGAAAGATTTGGTGTTATAGGAATGGCTCATTGTATATTAATCTGTAAAAGCAAAAAGTTGAGGCTGGAGTGTGTTTATCCAGAGGAAGAATTGATGAAAAAATTTTTTAGAGTGTGCTGAGATGGACAAATTAACAAAATTTATATGTATTTTAATTCTTAATATTTGTATTGTATGTTTTTAATTTCGGCTGTTCACCGCCCTGAGTCCTCAGGGAGAAGGGCGGTATATAAATTTTAAATAAATAAATAAATAAATAAAAAGAACTTAAAGAAAAGGAAGATACGGAATACTATGTAATATGGAACAAACAATACAACTGGCTGGAGATTAGAAATAGTGAACAATAACGAAAGGGGAGAAATCATAAGTGTAAAATGTTTATAGGACAATGTATAAAATGTATAAAATTAATATCATGAATGTTAGGAATTATAGTGTAAATAAGAGATAATGGGACAAGAAGGAAATGAATAGTATAAGAGGAATTGGGGGGAAATGTAAATATTAGAAGATTACTGTTACGAAACAGTTGTAAAAAGGGAACATATATTATGTGTTTTGTGTTTGTTATATTGTGTTGTGTTATAATTTTTTTTTTAAAAGAAGAGTTGGAAGTCAATGCCCCTTCCTTTCTTTTTCTCTTTCCCCTTGTATCTCATGCCCCCTTTTCCCGGCCTCCTTTCCTCCCCTTAATTTCCTACTGTTTTCTTCTCTTCTTTGTATTTTATATAATAAAATAAAACCTCAATAAAGATTAATTTCCAAAAAAGTTCCATCAGTGATGATCCGGAGTTTAACAGGAGTTGAACCAGGCAAAATGAAAGAGAAGGAGAGAGAGAGAGAGAAAGAGAGGGAGGGAGGGAGGGAGGGAAGGGGGAGAGGAAGATACAAGGAGTTAGGCTTGGAAAAGGGCAAGGCAGAGGAAAATCCCGAATAAGAGGACAATTCTTATTCAAAATACATATTCTGATTGCATGGAGTGGATAAGGCAAATGCTATCTTGGCACAAGAAAAAATCCCTGCAGTATAAAGAACAGTGATGAAAACAATGAAGAGGGAGAAGAAAAGACCTTATTAAGGAATGAAAAATGATATGATAAATAGGAGACTCTTGATCTAGCAGTGAGACATGATGCAGGAATGTATGCACAGCAACCTTCCCTGACATGCTTACTGCGTTGGGTTGGGTTATAAATTCCACTAGACTTGTCTTGCTTGTCCAATGATCAGAAATTCTGGAAGAACACTATATTAGGGAAGTCTGGTTTAGATGCATAGAGGAAAATATGTGTTCACGTGACAAATGGTACATGCACTAGAATAAAGTTCTAGGGGAACAAAGTACCATAGGGGACTTGAAGCTAAAACATATGAAGAACGGTTGCAGGAACTGGGTATGTCTAGTTTAATGAAAAGAAGGACTAGGGGAGACATGACAGCAGTGTTCCAACATCTCAGGGGTTGCCACAAAGAAGAGGGAGTCAAGCTATTCTCCAAGGCACCTGAGTGTAGAACAAGAAGCAATGGGTGGAAACTAATCAAGGAGAGAAGCAATTTAGAACTAAGGAGAAATTTCCTGACAGTTAGAACAATTAATAAGTGGAACAACTTGCCTGCAGAAGTTGTGAATGCTCCAACACTGGAAATTTTTAAGAAGATGTTGGATAACCATTTGTCTGAAGTGGTGTAGGGTTTCCTGCCTGGGCAGAGGGTTGGACTAGAAGACCTCCAAGGTCCCTTCTAACTCTATTATTCTATTCTATTCTATTCTATTCTATTCTATTCTATTCTATTCTATTCTATTCTATTCTATTCTATTCTATTCTATTCTACTCTACCCTACCCTACCCTACCCTACCCTACCCTACCCTACCCTACCCTACTCTACTCTACTCTACTCTACTCTACTCTACTCTATTCTAAAGTAATTGTGAAAGTGATGTAAATATTTTTCTCAATAATTTTTTGATCATATTGGTAAAAATCTAAGAACAATCAGACTTTTTTGGTTATTCTATTGCCGAGTAGAGGTCCAAAGAATTTAACACTGTCGTTTCATAGAAAATGTGTGGAAAACATTCCAAGCTAGCTGACTAGTTGACTTACCTTTGGAGCCTTTAATCACAACAGCCGGTATTTTACTTGCTATCTTGTACTGATGCTCTCAAGTGTCTGACACTTGTCAGACTCCATGCAGACATTACAAAACTTTGGCACACCTCTGGCAAATCTTTGAGCCACCAACTGATTCCCATCCTTTAAGAGAAATGAACTAAAGGGAATGCATTAAACGCCACTTTACTAGTCTTTGGAATGCTTTGCAGATATTCTTGTACACAAACGGGTTCCGCAAAAATGCTAAGCAGACCTTATGTTTTGGTTTTCAAATATAAAAATAAGAATTTTTATAAAAATAAATATAAAAATATAAAAATAAGAATTACATGTGGGCTTAATCCATAGATTAAGAGCCTTGGTGCGCAGCAGACTAAAGTGCTGTTAAGTAGCACCAGCTGCCTGCAATTACTGCAAGTTCGAATCTCACCAAGCTGAAGGTTGACTCAGCCTTCCATTCTTCCGAGGTAGATAAAATAAGGACCCAGATTGTGGGGGCAATAAGCTGACTTTGTATAAAAAAGAACACTGCTTGGGGGGGGGGGAGCGAAAGCCCTACTAAGCAGGTATATACAAAAGTATAAGGCTATTGCTTAATGCATTGTAAGCTGCCCTGAGCCTCCGGAGAAGGGTGGCATATAAGTCGAACCAATAATGATAATAATAATAATGATAATAATAATAATAATAATAATAATAATAATAATAATAATAATAATAATAATAATAGCTGTTGGAAATCTGAAGCAACTCTCTGAAATACACAAATAAGTTTCAGGATCTGCCTTGCTTTTTGAACCATCAGAAATATTCAGACTTTGGGAAATGAGGTCTCACTCATCTCAATGCATCACTATGTTCGCCACCCAGTAATACTTTTATCCCCTTTCTTTTCTTTGCAAGCGTGTAGTGATAAATGTAGAAACCAAGGCATTACCTAAAATGTCATAAAGAGTGGATTTGCATCAGTGTGATGTACTGAAGATGAATATACTTCCAAGTATTAGACACGCTAGCTTGTGATGAGCACAACGAAGATCTAATTTATCTGGGTAGTGCACCAGATTGAGAACACTATGCAGAGAGGACAGAGTCTTTTAAGGCAAAATTGTGATACATTCTCCTGTCCTTGAAGCAGAAGTACATCCTATTTGTTTGCTGTTGATGATTTTGGCTAGATCATAACTGAAAAGAATGTACTTGTTCTTCCTGAGCACCTGCCCATTTAATAAAACAAGAGACCCTCTGGACAAGATAAACCTAGAAAGAATCCCACAGTTATTACTGTATATGAAAATGACCAATAACTGAGATAATATTGGAGGTTATATATTCCCATTATGGCTACTGATCACTGATAGCTTTAGGTCAATTAATTTTCTGCTCCTTTCTTTGGAATGCAATGAGAACTGGACCAAGGCATTGCAATGGCCTTGAAAAAGGCATTGCTGAATTGCCGAAATATAAGGGAACATTGCTGCCTTATAAGCTGTGTTGTGCTATTACTGTTTGACCACAAATACAAGTCTAAGGACCTTAATGCAATTCCAAATCTCAAAGAACAAATGCTCTGTCTTACACATTGGCAAAAGGAATCAGAACACAAGATACAAGCTGAGTGGACATGACCTTGTAGATGACCCTCACTCTGTCAAGGACCTTGGAGTACTCATATCAATTGATCTAAGTGCCAAAGCCCACTGTAAGAACATCGCCAAAAAGGCATTAAGGGTTGTAAACGTAATCTTTACGTTTACTGTGTAGCTTCTTCTCCGGCAATATTACATTACTAACCAGAGCATACAAAACATTTGCTAGACCAATTCTCAAATACAGCTCATCTGTCTGGAACCCACACTGCATATCGGACATTAATACAATTGAACATGTCCAGAAATATTTCACAAGAAGCGTCCTCCACTCGTCTGCTCGCAACAAAATATCTTATGCCACCAGACTTGAAATTTTGGGCTTAGAAAATGTAGAACTACGCCACCTTTGGCAGGACCTAAGCATAGCTCATAAAACCATCTGCTACAATGTCCTACCTGTCAATGACTACTTCAGCTTCAACCAAAACAATACAAGAGCACACAATAGATACAAACTTAAAGTGAACCGCTCCAAACTCGATTAGCAGAAAATATGACTTCAGCAACAGAGTGGTCAGTGCCTGGAATGCACTACCTGACTCTGTGGTTTCATCCCAAAACCCCCAAAATTTTAACCTAAGACTGTCCACTGTTGACCTCACCCCATTCCTAAGTGGTCTGTAAGAGGTGTGCATAAGAGTACCAGCGTGCCTACAATCCCTGTCCTAATGTTCTCTTTAACTGTATTCATTTTATGTATTCAATTCATGCTTATACTTATATATATATTATCTAATACGTACTCGAAAAATAACTAACTAACTAACTAACTAACTAACTAACTAATGCTCTGTTGTGTTACTTCCCCTAAGCTCTTGTCTGCATGCTGAGTGGCTAAAACCTCTTCCATTAATGAACAGAGTCATTGGGCTTCTTAGGAAGTAGGAAGACTAGAGAATGCACCAGATTCAAACAGAAAGAGAGACATTTGCAGAACTGGGAGTGGGAAGAATTTGGGAAAGAGGTTGAAGTACCCCAAAATATGAGGCAGAAAAGGAGAAGGCATCTCAGTCTTGAAAGGTTCATTGCTTTTATAAGTCTTTCTCATATATCTTGTAATGTGGACTCATCTCTGGCACATTTCTTGTTTGTTCCTTTATCTTGAGGGTTAGTGAAATGTGAAACATCTAAAAAAAAATCACGGAGGCAAACAGTTTTCAAAAATTACAAATGTATTATAAAATTATAACAGCAGTATCAAGAGATGGTACTGGGATGACATTATTAGCTAACACGGTCTCAATTCACACCTTTCCAGGTAATTCCTAAGAGGTAAGATTGTTAATAATATTTCCAATCACAATAAAATCCTGAACTGTGAAGGCAACTGGTTGTCTTTGATTATCCAAGAAGATTTTTCATCTACAGTACGAATTATGAATATGATTTTTTTCACTGATTATCTATTTTTTGGTTGGGCTCATTAAATCACTATTTATTCTAACTGTGGTTTGTTAAACAAGCTACCATGTCAGCATTTAAATTCATTATGATTTGCAGACTATAATGGCTGGATTTACATATTTAAGCCAACACCCAAACCAGACATACATCAGTATAACTTACCATGATGTCGGAATTCAGCCATTTTGTGAAAAAATAATTACAGTACAGTTTAGGCGAGATCATTTTTATCATTTTTCACCTGAGAGTTCTCCAAGTTTTGCCTCATTCAGAATGGGCCTAAGGCTCATGTTAGATGAGCAAATATGTAAAGAGACTTCATAAAATATTTAAACAAGCACATAGGACAAAATTTATTGCAGTGTGCTTATAGAGCAATAACTTCATTTTCTTGAGAGTGTCTTGGGTGTCTTCCAGATATTTCAAATAATAACCACCAAGCATTTCAAAATTTTAAGTCTTGCCTGCCTTGTTAGTAGGAAGCACGAACAAGCATGCTCTGGTTTGCAGCTTGTTATTTACCTGGAAAGGTATGAGAGTCCAGTAATTGTTGCAGAAAAATAAATGAGATGAATTTAGAGATCAGAAAAAGCTTTTATTTTGGCCAAAAGGAGTTCAGACAGATTAATTAATCTGTTAGGTTCTGAACAAGGTTTTTGATTCAGACATGCGTTCTTATACTTTTCAGTTAGTAACAAAACAGGAAGTGTGAAATAAACCTCCTACGTGCTAGGCTCAACCCCTTTCCTTATTGCTTTCTTTAACATTGTACCTGGAAGTTAGTTAATTCTTGTGGTTTGACTTTTTGAACTCAGCAACTGTCTCTTTGCCTGCGGTCTGACTTCTTGAACTCTGCAACTTTCTCAAGTCAAAGGGGCCCTTCCTCCAGGCTGACCCGTATTATTTCACTCTTATATCCAATTTCACTTTACGTCCTACTTTATAACAATTCCTTAAAATTCGGAGGTACTGTGACATGTATGGAAGTGTTTCTGTTGCACAAAAGTCCCAAAGCTGTAAGGGAAGCTTTTCAGTGTCATTTCAAGCTGAATTAAGAATTCTCTTGGAGAATGGATTGCATCTGTAGGTATATGGTATCATTTTGAAAAGCTCCTTAAGAGGCTATACATTTGTCCAAGAGCTGTCATGGAAACAGGATAACAAAACACAAATATGTCCTAGGATATCTTGAGGATTTTTTTAAAAAAGAGTTAGAGTCAGGCGTTCTTCCAATTTCAAACCACGAATGATTATTTTTTAGGAACAGGTCTATTTATGACCTTGACATGCCTGTTTTAAGGTGAAGGCCAACTTAGCTGTTTATCTTAATAATGAATACCATCCAATATAATGAAGTATTATAATTGTTAAACTATGGTTTCAAGCAGATTGAACAAGCTATGCTAGTGTTTCACAACATCACTATGTCATTACGTACTATGTCCTATTTCATAATATTTATTTTTTGATTATTTAGAAGTTTGGAAGCTTTTGCAACATCTGTAAAAATTTCTGCTTATCCAGAATTAGTTCTGCTTTCATAGTTTTGCGCTTCCCTTGTTGAAAAGCTTTTGCTTTTCTACTGTGACAGTATAATAGGGTTTTCCCCTCTTTGCTGCTTTTATATCCTTCAGTGATATTTCATTTTTACCTTTCTAAATTGCATGCAGTTCTATTGGACTAAGGTGCCTGTTGGCATATGGGCAGGAGTTAGGCTATTTAAATAAATAAATAAGCTTCTAGATATTTTAGTCATCAGTTTTCATAGTTTAAAATTTTATCCATAACAGTTGGGTAGAGAAATTTCAATGCTGCTGTTACATGTGATAAGATGAGTCAACCTAAATGGATTTCTAGATGAGATTTTAAATCAACAGCTTTCCTATAAGATTTTCTTATGGCAATAATTCTCTGTATACTTATTTCTATTAATATCTATTGCTTTTAGATATTCTGGTTCAAATATCATAAACACCTGATTTGAAACGTATGTTCCCATTTTGAAGTATGTCTAGTTTGCACCTGACTTTCCACAGATATAAACAGATTCAGAACTGGATGGTATTAAGTATGGTATTAAGTATTTTGAATAGTATGGTTGTCTCTTTGTTTTTCAAAAACAAAATAATGATCAGAGGCTGAATGCAATTTAAGTATATCAGATTTCTTGGGTTGGATATTGAGACTGGGACCATGCATTTGGAGATGTCACTTTCCATTTACACAGAGATTTACTAACGTGTCTGTTTCATCCAGTTTGATTGGAACTGTGATGGGAGAGGAAAGTAAATTTCTACCAGTCATAGTGCAATTTTTAATATTTTTTTCTATCTGTATAAATAGCTAATCTTGTTTTGAATCATGCTAATTTCTTAGTTTAATATAATCTCTCTAACATTAAATTCAACAGGATACATTCAACAGAATGTATTCAACTCTTTATGTGCATGACTGCATTCCCACTCATGATAGTAATACTATTACTAAATTTGCAGATGATACAACAGTGGTGGGATTCATCTCCAAGGGTGGGGGTGGGGGATGAGTCTGCCTATCGAAATGAGGTGAACCAGTTGCTTTCGTGGTGTAGAGACAATAACTTGGTCCTTAACACCAATAAGACTAAGGAGCTTATAGTGGACTATAGAAGGAATAGATCAGACATCCAGCCATTGGTTATCAAGGGAGACAGAGTGGAGCAAGTGGCCAGTTTTAAGTTTCTGGGCGTTATCATAAAAGAGGATCTGACCTGGGGCACTCACATTGCAGCACTGGTCAAAAGGGCCCAGCAGAGATTATACTACCTGAGACTTCTCAGGAAACAACAACTAAATGAAAAACTACTGGTGACCTTCTACTGCTGCACCATAGAGAGTATTTTAACTTACTGTATCTGTGTGTGGTTTGCCAATTACACAGTGGCAGATAGGAGAGCACTCCAGAGGGTCAACGTCATTGCTCAGAGAATTATTGATTGCCCTCTCCCCTCTTTGGAAGAGCTTTATAGCTCCCGCTGCCTTAAGAATCTTCAAAACATTCTTAAAGATCCATCTCATCCTAGGCACCCTTTTTTTGAACTATTACCATCTGGCAGATGGTGCAGGATAATAAAAACAAGGACGAATAGGCTGAAAAACACCTTCTAACCCAGGGCAGTAACTATATTGAATTCTACTGTATAGTGCAATATTAAAGCAATATCGGGTTTTCAATTCAATTGTATAGAATGTGAAGGATGTTTGTTTGTGTTTTATTTTTATACTTACAATGTACACTGAAGATGGCATTTAATTTCATTGTACAGGGTGCAATGACAATAAAGTAAACTAAACTAATTATATGCCATAAAAAGAAAAGAACATCCATGTATAATTATTTAGGTATATTCTTTAGTTTAGCAAATGCTGGTGGCTTAGGATCAGTCCAAACAGTTCCAGAATATGTATGTAGTTCCCCAAAAAGCTGGGATTTTTTGAAGGGAGAAGCAAGCTGAATATTGTGATATTGAAAAGTTCTATTTCTTCAGCTCTTTTGACAGTTCTATGGTTGTAGCTCCTAGTGGTCCGATAATTATGGTATGTGGAAAACTTTCATTAGATTATTCAATAATTTCAGTTATGTTCTAATATTTCACAGTCCTTTCCAATTTCCTTTGAGTTACTTGGCTATCATTTGCCATTCCTCATACATAAGTAAAACTTGCTTTTCTTCAAGCACTTTCATGTCCAGTGTGTTGTATTCTACAAGTTCAGCAATTTTTTTACATGATCATTCTGAGCACCATTTTCAATATTATGCTTGTCACCAATACTTGGGCATTAAATACACAATTTTACATGAGTTCCACTTTATTTTTGAGACACTACCATGACTTGCCTCATAATCTGTCTGGGCAATTTTGTTACAGTTGTTTATTAAGTAATTAACAATGTCATATTTTTTTACATAATCTGCATTTGTTGTTGCTTCCAGTTCCCCCCCCCCCCCTTAATTTTCACTTTTGTGGTCTTTGCTTTTAATGCTTGTTTTTGTGCTGCAGATAGTCTTCTATTTTTCTTCCTGGTGGATCAAAACTATCAAATTGTTCAACTTGCTTTCAAATTCTTTCAGATATTTATCTTTCCAGATTTCCATTCATGGTTGTTCCCATACACTTTCATATGGCACCTTTGGTTCTGTCACATTCAAAATGTAGACATTTATTAGCATTTTCCCTTTACTTACTTTTATATAATCATTTAAGCCTCTAATTTCATCCTCCTGTACTTTTCACTTGCAATGAAATTTGACCACCCAATTTTCCCGAGAAAAGTTAATCAATTAATATGACTTTTAAAATGTAATTTGCATGTTGGCATTTGATATTTAGTTTGGCTGTTTGCCTTCAATTTATAATACATTTTAATTGTTACTACTTTTACAAAACCATATGTAAACCTATTCGTCTTTTTGATTGTTTTGTCATAATTGATTGGACAATCACATGTTCATTATGCAAAGTTTTATATTTTTTTGAGTAGATTTCAAGGAGGCAATGTTTATCTTACAGTTTCTTTCAGAATCTTTTTCTCTTACATTTTGCTCAATATTTGACAATCATAGTCCTGCTTGATTATTTTGAGCTCACTGTTTAACATATAGATTAGTTGCATTCCACTGCGTGTTTCTGTTAACTTGTTCTTCTATTGCTTTTGTAGCTCGTTTTCTTTGTCGGTTACAAATCTTTGTTTTCAGATTTTCCATGTTCCACTTTTTTTAAACGCACTGTTTCTGACTCTGAACTCTCTCTGATCCGTATGTTACTGTTCATAGATATTTGATATCAGAACTGCTGTTTTTCAAATTTCATGCTTTCATTTCTGAGAGGCTGAAATCAATGGATTTTGGTCACAATAACAGCTAAAGGCTATCTGTCCTGAGAGATTGCCATTATGTACAACACCATTAATACAAGTTTAGTTTTCCTGAAAACATTTTAATGAATGGTGTCCAATGGTGAGGTGCTTTTCTTTTCCTTCTTCCTCCTTCCTTTTTCCTTCCTCCTTCCTTTCTCTTTCCTCTTTCAACAAACACATAGGTGACTCCAGGCAGCTTACAATATTTAAAAATTTAAATTATTATTATTATTATTTATGTAATTTATATGCTGCCCTTCTCCCGAAGGACTCAGGGCGGCTTACAAGAACAAAAAAAAAATTACATAAAAATTAAAATCAATTTAAAATTAATTAAAATTACCCCTACGGATTCAGCCCATTTGATGAAAAAGCCACGCCTTCAATTCGCGGCAGAAGGAGAGGAGGTCAGGGGCTGTCCTAAGGCTGGTGGGCAGCCCATTCCAGAGGGTCAGCGCTCCTACAGAGAATGCTCTCCCACTGGGGGCCGCCAGCCGACATTGTCTGGCTGATGGCACCCTGTGGAGGCCTGCTCTATGTGAGCGCACCGGACGATGGGAGGATGGCAGGAGATGATCCTGCAAGTACCCTGGGCCTAAGCCATGTAGAGCTTTATAGGTGAGGATGGCTTTTAAGGTCCTCCCACTGAGTTCTTCCTCGGTTCTGTAATCTTTTTCTTAACTTCTCTTAAATGAACATACATATATTCCCAACTGGTTTTGGACCAGTTGGGAATTTGGAGAAAAATGAAGAAGAAACCCGTTTGATTTCTTCTTGCCATGTTGCCTGGTTATTTCAGCCTTTGATAGTAATGTGTTTTGTTTTGTTTCGTTTTTCTCCCTATTAAAAATCTCTCTTTTGGTGAAGATACTTTGGCTGTTCTGGAATAAAATTTTTGTCAGTGGTACCTGTCCATAGTGCTTCTGATACCCATAAGGGAACTAAAGATGAGTAATGTTGTTTTTCAGCAACTGTACCAATGTTTGGCTAATACGAAGTGGATTCTTAATGTTGTAAATGGCACCATTTGTGTGCCCAGAATTAATCTTTTTTGAATCTTATAGCAAAAGTTACATACAAAGGTATTTTTCTTTTTCCTTTTTTAAAAAAAATTGGAGCTTACATTACATTCTATTACATTATATAAGGGGATTTGCATCATAAAAGCCTTCAAGCAGGATAAAATAAATGTTGAGAATCGAAGCAGAGAGATGCTATTGTAAATAAAATTTATTTCGCTTAACTTTCGCCCATGGCCCATCTCCTTGCTCTGATCCTTTGATGTGTGATTTTTTTAATGCGGGGTTTTGTAATAGCAATAACAACAGTGCTTAGATTTATCCATAGTGCTTTAAAAGACTTTCTGAGCAATTTACAAATATCAGCATATTTTCCCCCAACAATTTGGATCCTTATTTTACCGACCTTGGAAAGATGTAAAGCTGAGTCAACCCTGAGCCCGTCAGCATCGAACTCTTGGCTGTGGGCAGAGTTAGTTTGCAATACTGCATCTTAATCACTGCGCCACCACAGTGATACTGTAGAATTCCTCCTTATGTAATGTAAGGGAAGTTGATTTTTACCCTTGGTGACCTGATATCCACGGCCATCTAGTTTTCTTGGCAATAATAAAACAGTAGTAGAGTTGAAGTCCACAAGTCTTAAAGTTGCCAAGTTTGGAGATCCCTGCTCTAAATGATCCCTAGGGATCTCTCTAACCAACACCACACCAGAGACAACACAGATTTCCTATCGGTCTCTACCACTTCATTTCTAAATTCCTTTCCAAATTCTTGGCTATCCTAGCTAGCGCTTGTGACAAGCCTGCTTATTTGGTTTCCCTGATTCCTTTCTATCAGCTTCTCCTCGACACCTCAGAAGCTATCAGTAAGTGTATTTTTAAAAGAAGGGGGAAGGATATAAATGTTCCTGTCACGGCCTCTGCTCGAGGTAATAATGTAAATAATCTCTCGTTCATTGTTGCAATTTCTTAATCATCTTTCTGGTGTTAGCAGCCATGGAAGTTCTAAGGTGATACCTTAGATGGCTGTGGGAAATGGGGCATTTTGTTGTGTCTCAAGAGCCTAACAAGAAACTAAGTGATCTATACATAACCTCTGAGGACTGGCTCCCCTGGTACTGCTGCCTCAAGTGGGGCCTGTTGGCAGGTAGATGTCTCTGTATTTCAGCTAAAGAGAAACAGAGTGATTTTAAAAATATATATATTTATTTTTATTATTCATATTTCTATGTCGTCCACTCTCTGAGGACTCTGGGCGGCTTACACCAAAGACAGTATACTAAATAGCATATTGCCCCCAACAATCTGGGTCCTCATTTTACCCACCTCGGAAGGATGGAAGGCTGAGTCAACCTTGAGCCGGTGAGATTTGATCCGCTGATCTGCTGAACTAGCAGTCAGCTGAAGTAGCTGCAGTACTGCACTCTAATCACTGCGCCACCTCGGCTCATCTATCCTTAGTTTATCTAAATGGGGAAAATAGTGGCTGATGGAAATGAGAGCTATGGAGGGTAAATTGCAACATCACTCAGAGGTAGGGAATGGACATATATATTCCTACACAGAATAACAGAAAAACAGAAGGGACTTTGGAGGTCTTCTAGTCCTTCTCAGAGAGGAAACCCTGCACCTTTCAGACAAAAGATTGTCCAACACCTTCTTAAAAACTTTCATTGTTGGAGCATTTACAACTTCTGGAGGCAAGTTGTTCCACTGATTAATTTTTCTAACTGTTGGGAAATTTCTGCTTAATTCTAGGTTGCTCCTCTCATCTTGATTAGTTTCCACCCATTGCTTCTTGTCCTACCCTCAGGTGCTTTGGAGAATCGATTGACTCCCTCTTCTTTGTGGCAAACCCCTTAGATATCAGAACACTGCTATTATTTATTTATTTATTTGGGGTTTTTTGTTTATTTATTTATTTATCAAGTATGTATTAGGTAATTTATATAATTATAAGCATGAATTGAATACATAAAATGAATACAAATAAAGGGAACATTAGGACAGGAATGTTAGGCAGTCTGGTGGTCTTCTGCACATCCCTTACAAGCCTCTTAGGAATGGGGTGAGGTCAACAGTGGACAGTCTTAGGTTAAAATTTTGGGGGTTTGGGGATGAAACCACAGAGTCAGGTAATGTATTCCAGGCATTGACCACTCTGTTGTTGAAGTCATATTTTCTGCAATCGAGTTTGGAGCGGTTCACTTTAAGTTTGTATCTATTGTGCACTCGTGTATTGTTGTGGTTGAAGCTGAAGTAGTCATTGACAGGTAGGACATTGTAGCAGATGGTTTTATGAGCTAAGCTTAGGTCATACCGAAGACAGCGTAATTCTAAGTTTTCTAGGCCCAGAATTTCAAGTCTGGTGGCATAAGGTATTTTGTTGCGAGCAGAGGAGTGGAGGACTCTTCTTGTGAAATATTTCTCGACACTTTCAATTATAATAATGTCCGATATGCAGTGCGGGTTCCAGACCTAATGTCACCCTAGTCCTTTTTTTCATTAAAGTAGACATACCCAATTCCAGGAACCGTTCTTTATATGTTTTAGCCCTCCAGATCTTACACATAAGATCTAATCTGAAGTCACTTGAAATGGAAATGGAAGTCAGTAGAGGATATGTTTGGATCGGTCTGCTCAATATGGTTACGTAGAGAAAAAGGTGCTATAGAGGGCTCATAGACGTTTGCAGGATACTTGTAGAAATTAAAATAAAAAACCCTTACTGTTCACCTTTCTGTTTAAGAAGGTCACTAATTTAGCTTTCAACCAAATGGAGGAATATTGTGTCTGTGTGTCTGTGTGTATTTCTGCTACGTTGCAATTCCCTGGCTTTGTCCCAGAGGCCTCTTTTGTTACCCCCACACATTCACTTTTATGGCTCTAATGATGCATTCAGTGCAGGCAAAAGCTGTCAGAGTGACATTAAAGGGGAGGCCTCCGTCAATCTGTGTGCTAAATTTAACCTGACACTGTCAGCTGAGGGCTGGAATTTGAGCCTTGGTGGCAAGGAAATAAACCGGACTCCTCACTTGTGATTGTTCTTCCTAGCTACACAAACACTTGTAAATCATCGTTTTTTTCTCCTCCCGTGGGACTGGTTGAAGGGGAAGAGGAAGTAAAGGGAAATAACACTAAGTTAATAGTAACAGAGTTGGAAGGGATCTTGGAGGCCATCTAGTCCAACCCCCTGCTCACGCAGGAGACCTGTACTAGGGATTCGAACCACCGAACTGCCGACCTTTCTAATCGACAAGGTCAGTGTCTTAGCCACTGAGCCACCTAGTCAGGCTCAATACCAGTAACTGTAACCTTTGCCTTTAATGTTATTACACTTTATTAAGGTGGGTTACTAATGATCATAATCAGACACCAGCCATTTTGCAAAAGGCAGCTTTACTTGGAACAGCTTGCATCATACAACAATACATTTAATATTATTAAACCGGAACATCTGCCTATCCCAGGTCCTTGGGAAAGGTTCTGTAGGTCAGGGGTGTCAAACTCACGTCGTCACAGCGGCATCACGTGATGTATCATGACTTTTTCCCCCTTCGCTAAACCGGGCGTGGGTGTGGCCAGCACGTGACACATCCAGCCTGAGGGCCGCGAGTTTGACAGCCCTGCTGTAGGTGGACAGAAATGCCAAATCCAGTCTAAACATCCAGTTGACTGCGCGACCAACCATAATAAGTCAGCATGATATATAAAGGCGCTCTGTTCAGTTCTAATTGCAGTGAATATTTGCTGTTTTTCAAGTAATTTGCCTAGTTTATCTATTAGGAATAGACTTAGAATACCTTGGTTGTTGTTTTTTTAAGTGTGGACATGAACAAAGAAATTCCTTCAGGAGGGATGCCCATACTTTTATCTGTTTCGTTACCTCAAGGGTATTAACAGGTAACAGAATGTAGGTTTGAAACAATCGCTAGAAAACAGATCAGAGCTTGATTTAATATCTTTGGCAAGCAAGAATTACATTAAGGCAGTAGTGAAATGTAAAATTTGTTGCTACTGGTTCTGTGGGTGTGGCTTGGTGGGGACGTGGCTTGGTGAGGGGGTTATGTGACTGGGTGGGTGTGGCCAACTTTTTTTTTCTTTTTAAAGCATTTTTTACTATCTATTCACTGGAACCTGTAGTTAAAAAATGCTTTAAAAAAGAAAAAAAATGTTCTGACGATCGCATGGCACAGCTGTGATTGTTGGAACCTTTTTTTAACCTTTTAAAAGTATTTTTTACTATCAGTTCGTCCAAACCAGTAGTTTTTATCATTATCGGTTCGCTCAAACCAGAGTGAACCGGTAGCATTTCACCCCTGCATTAAGGTCACATGCAATTAACCAATTCTTGCATTTGTGCATTTGTGTGTGTCTGTGTGTCTGTGTGTTTGTGTAAACATACTGCTGGTTTTGTTGAAGGTGGATAGTCATGTACCTTTCTGGCTATGCTGCTAAGAGTAACTAAACTGCAATTTTATTCTTTAAATTCTCCTTTAAATAAAATAACACTTCAGGCGCTTTCCTAGTCTAATTTTGTAGTGTCTATATATATTAGTGAAATCTGTTTTGTAGTTGGTAGGGCAGAGAAGGAATTTAAAAATCTTTTTTCCTCCTATTATACCTTGTCCCCATGGAGAATTGCTTTGCTCTTGTCAAAATTCACAGGATCTCAGTGAAATGGACACTTGGAAGAGAATGTTTTGGCATATTATTTCCAGTCTTTTGGACTTCCCTCTGGGTCTTTACCTTGTCAAAAAACTAGTCTACAGCTTCAGAGCTTTTGCAGAGGCGTAAGAATATAAACTCCAGCAAGGACATTTGAAAGAGTATATAACCAGTTCCTTTTGCAGAATGTCAAATCTATTACAAAAAAAAAGAAAGCAGCCTTATAGAAAATCAAACTATTGGTCTCCTTAGCTCGGTACTATCAGGTTTTTTTTTTTTATTAGCAGATTTCCAGGGTTTCAGAAATGATTTTTTAAAAATCGTAACCTTGCTTAGACATACTGGAAACTAAACCTGGAACTTTTTCCTTTAAGCATGTGCTCCAGAGGTGGGTTTCAGCAGGTTCTGACCAGTTCTGGAGAACCGGTAGCGGAAATTTTGAGTAGTTCGGAGAACCGGTAAATACCACCTCTGACTGGCCCCGCCCACATCTATTCTCTGCCTCCTGAGTCCCAGCTAATCAGGAGGAAATGGGGATTTTGCAGTAACCTTCCCCTGGATTGGGGAGGGAATGGAGATTTTACAGTATCCTTCCCCTGCAACGCCCACCAAGCCACACCCACAGAACCGGTAGTAAAAAAATTTTGAATCCCACCACTGATGTGCTCTACACCTGAACTAGGTATAAGAGAGTTCTAGCTACTTGTTGCAAAATCTCTAAATATGCAAACAGATTTAACAAATAAATAATCTCCAGTGCCAGAAAAACTGAGAAATTTCCAAGTGGATTATCTGATTACCTGATTGTAGCCCAATGGATATTCTGGACATTGGATACTTCTACTGAAATGTCTGCTGCCGTCCATAATTGAGGAAACTTTCTGAAGTTGAGTCCTGGAGTTTAAACTTCCAAATCCACCCAGCCTTGTTTCCATGATTAATGCACTAGGATGCTGATGCGACACCCATTCCTCACTCCAAGTTCTCCATGTCTCCACTCAGACGCTGTCACAAATTCGTCTTCCTTTGGTTCATTGGTGTATTTTTCTGCTCGATATTATCAAGAATTTACACCGAAAATGCAAAAATCCTCCACCAACATCATTTTTAGGAGTACTGTGTTTTACCAACTTGCTTATAGAATTGAGTGCACCATACAACCCCATGAAAAGAGATATTTTGTTCAGCTTATTTTTGATAAAACATGAATTTCCTTAAAAATTGGATGGAAATTATTTAAAAGTCTCAAAACTTCAGAGGTGAAGAGAAGTTAAATTGGCATCTTTTCTTATGTATGGCAATAGCGTTCCAGAACCCACCCACCCCCCAGCTCCAAGTAAAGACTCTGAAGCAAGCATTTTCAAAGTTCTATTTACTAGAATAGGTAAACTGGCACATCTGGGAAAACCCGAATCTGAGAGGTCTGGATTTTCCCTCAGTAAATCAAAAACCCCAAAACCATCCCCTCACTCCTCAGTCGATCACATGCTCCAGTCAACCGCTGTCCCATCTCGAGACATCACTCCAATGTCTCCTTCTCCAGATGCAGGATCACCCTGACCTTGACCGATGGGAAGAATGCTATTATGTCTACAGACAACCCCTCTACTAAATCCCCCCTTCTACTTTCCCACACATGAGAAGGTGGCAGCATGGAAGCTTCCGGCCTAATATGGCTTCCAAAGCTGACAGTTAGACTTATATTCAGCTTCATAGTGCTTTACAGCCCTCTCTAAGCAGTTTACAGAATCAGCATATTGCCCCCAAAAATCTGGCTCCTCATTTTACCAACCTTGGATGGATGGAAGGCTGAGTCAACCTTGAGCAGATCAGGATCGAACTCTTGGCAGTGAACAGTGAGTTAGCCTGCAGTACTGCATTCTAACCACTGTGTCATTATGGCTCTTGAATGCGGGAGACACTAAGTATCTAGCTCTTTAATTATTTTATTTCTTGCATATTCAACTGAATTAGGGTTGGATGAGTTAGAATAACTCTGTATTCCTCCTCTTTTATCTTCATTCTCTTTACAGCCAAATGGTAAGCATATACTACTTTTATTTAAAGTATTTTTTCTTAATATTGCCTTTCTGATAATCAAAAATGGTATACAGGAATTCAAATATGTTAGAGCAACATTTCCACAACAAAACATTTAAAACAATAATACTCATTAAAGTAGCTTTTTAAAAACCACTAAAAGGTATTTTAAAACCACATTTTAACATTCTAATTAAAAAGAATCTAAATTGAAAATAGATTGTTTCCTAAAGTAGAGCAATCACAGTTCCCAAAGGAAAGTCCTTTACTGTTTGGCAGCAACACAAAGGAAGCCCTTTTTCAGATGTCCAGCAAATGGTCCGTCATCCTATCTGTTGCATCTTCAAAAGGTCTTGTCTCTAATCTTAATAATCAGGTAGCTGTAATGAGATTGTGATCTCTGATGAAGCCAGATTCCAGGTAATTTAGATCTTACTCCATCGTTGAATTGGGTCCAAATAACAATTAGCAACCAGTACAAACATTATAATAAGTTTTAGTTAGCAACCTTATTTATCTTGTTTTATTGATTTATTTCATCAATGTCTACAGCAAAATATATTTACATTGTGGACCAATTGAAGCTTTTAAATTTTTACATCTAGGTGTCATTTAGACCAGATGGCTGAGAGACTAGATAAACTTTAAAAAGTTTATAAAAGAGGGCTGTGAAAATATCTACAGACCCCGTACATCCTGGACATAAATTGTTTCAACTTCTACCCTCAAAACGATGCTATAGAGCACTGCAAACCAAAACAACTAGACGCAAGAACAGTTTTTCCCCGAACACCATCACTCTGCTTAATAACTAATTCCCACAACACTGTCAAACTATCTACTAAGTCTGCACTACTATTATTCTTCTCTTCCTTACTAGTATCTATTTCTTTCCACTTATTACTATAACCATGTTGCTTGTATCTTTCAATAAATATTGCTTTTATTAGTTTCCTAGTACGATTTGATAGCTTATTAGTAACCTTGACTATCACTAAGTGTTGTATCTTTTTATTCTTGATGAATGTATTTTGTTCTCCTTATGTTCTCCTTATGTACACTGAGAGCATATGCACCAAAGACAAATTCCTTGTGTGTCCAATCACACTTGACCAATAAAGAATTCTATTCTGTTCTGTTCTGTTCTGTTCTGTTCTGTTCTGTTCTGTTCTGTTCTGTTCTGTTCTGTTCTATTCTATTCTGAAATGTCTCAAATGATGTTCAACTGTGCAAGAATACTTTTTGTGACAGCTACACCTGAAATTCTGGGACAGTGTAGGAGGAATGGTTCCCAGTAAGCAGGTATGAGACATGACTAAGGGTTCTGCCTATCTGTAAAAATCTTGTCTGGATTAATTGTCAGCTCAATTGCTCTTATCCCGTCCATCTTTTAATCCAAGGTACCATTCTTGGGTAATTCATGGGTATATTATGAAATTTCAGCTTTTTTTTTTTAATGGTACCTATGTTTTCATGTGCTAGTGTTTAATGATTAGAAGGATTGCTACTTCTTGAAATAAGAAAGGCTTGGAGAAGAGAAGACTAGCTTTCTTTGGATTTTTGCTATCCTGAGAAATAAAGAAAATTTCAATATGATAGGAGGGTTCTTATTGGCAAAGAACATTTTGGATGAGTAAGATCCTGCTGGCTATTACTTACCATTACCACCACCATGCCTCCTTCCAACTACAAATATTATGTGTCTGTTTAAAGCATAACTATCCTTCCTTCATCCTGTTAATCTAAAAATAAATTCATGCATGCCTAAATGGGCACAGACGTAAAAAGGAAATAAGATTTTTCCAAAAACAGGAAAGGAGCTGCCACCTGTTGGAGTGAACTTTTAGCCAGTTCTGAACTAAATCATCCAATGATTTAATTCACCAGAACAAGAATAGCAGACTGTTTTTTTAAAAAAACAGAAAATATTTGACATAGTTGAAGGTGGAGAGATGAAAGTGAACAGGCTGATATGCTTGTAAAAGATTTGTACTGCATTGCATGGGAAAGTATACACACTTTTAAGTACGGTACTACAGAAGGAGAAAATCCAGGTGAAAGAGGGAGTGGTTTCAGTAGTACTGACTAGTATTAGTACTGACTAGTTACTTTAACTTCTATTAAAGAATCAGAGGTTGAAGGAAATCACTTTGAAAGGACAGCAAGGAAGAAGTCCAGAAAAAAAGAAGTAAGGGCACACAAATATTTCTCCTTGATGAAAACAGTTTTCTCCCCATTGCAGTCAATTAGTTACAATTAAAGTTGTGAAGAGCACTTACAATTTAACTAGCATTATTAGAGATTTTAGTCTGCATTTGAAAATAATCTGAGCTATTATGCTTCATTAACTTCTGGATTCTGCTCTAATTCAAAACTATGAAGAAGAGAGAACGAAACAAGTATCTTATGAGTAATAGCATGATTAGCACACTGTTTAGGACAGAACAAGAAACAGGTTCCTTGTGTATCTTCTAAGATTCAGAGTGAAGAAGATCCCTCAGACATTAAATGGCTCCCCTGACTTAGCTCATGTTTTTTCCAATTTCCTTTCCTCTATTATCCAGTTATTTTGTTGAGGAGCTAATGTTCCCTGTGGTTAGAGGACCAAAATAAGAGAGGTTGGTTTAGCAAATTCAACTGATTAATTTTTGTTCCTGGTACCATATATAACTGTTGAAAGTTCTGATCCAAATACTGATGATTATTAAATCATTTTCTAATCAAAGTGGTAGGAACTGTGATCACCACTAATCAGGAGAGGGCTTCAAAAATTTAACAAGGGATTCTCTGCCCGGTTGCTGGATGGGTATGGCCATGGTGAGTATGGCCTAGTCACCATGGAGGGGGGGTAGCATTTTTGTCCTCCCCGGGCTCTGGAGGCTTTCCTCAAGCCTCCGGGAGGGCGAAAACGGCCTCCCCAGGCCCTTTGGAGGCCGGAAATGGTCTTACCGAACTTCCGGTAGACCCGTTTTTCACCCTCCTCGAGCCTCCACATGCACCCTGCACTTACCTGCATTCAAAAGAGGCTGTGTGGGGACTCCTGGGAGGGGCAGGGTGGGGTGGGCGTGGCCAGCCACGAGTGGGATTTGGGGGTTCTCCGAACTGCACAGAATCTTAGCTAGAGGTTCTCCCGAACCCCTACAAAGCCCCAGCAGCCCACCCCTGCCACTAATGTCTCATGCTTCTGCTTCATCTTCAGTTGCTTTAAAGAAAGATTGTCCAGGATTACAAATATTATACTAGAACCAATGAAGTATCCTATTAGTAAACTTTTATTGAATTTTACACTTCAGTGAAGTCTTTTACAGCTAGGTGCTAAAAAAGTCTGTGCAGAATTCTAGTAGAATAGAAACATCCTGTACTTTTTAGAAGCAACATACTGTTCAGAGAGCTGGTTAGTATTTTTTTTTTTAGTTAAATCAAGAAGCTGAAATACTGAGAATTAGAAAAGGATGTTCAAACTGAGTAATTTATTATCTTAAATGTCTGTCTATACAACCCTATCTCTGTGTATTTATATTTGTCTTGGACAAATTGCTGATCTCGACAGTGAAAAATGGCATAATTTTTCAGACCTTTCTGAGAGGAATGGATTATATACGGTACTTATAGATGCTACTTTTGTGGCTGGCAAAGGTTAACTACTTACCTTCAGGGAAAGGAGGAAAACAAGAATAAATCTGCACATGGTTTGTGAACATCTTTGACTTGATTCATGCATATTATATATGTATATATGTATGTAACTAGGATAAATATTCAGCTGTGCTGAAAATTTGGCTTTTGGCACTGAGCCATGGTGGTGCGGTGGTTAGAATGCAGTATTGCAGGCTCATTCTACCGACTGCCAGCAGTTTGATTCTGACCTGCTAAAGGTTGACTCAGCCGTATATCCTTCCAAGGTCAGTAAAATGAGGATCCAAATTGTTGAGGGAAACTGCTTAGAGAGAGCAGTAAAGCACTATGAAGCAGTATATAAGTCTAAGTGCTATTGCTATTTTCTAACATAAAATTTTACTTCTCCAAATTTCAGCCATTTTACTGAGGTTATCCTGTTAAGGAAACAGACTGGATGTTCTCCATCTTCCCTCACTGAATATTATAAACCTTAATTATTTTTTTAATTGGCTTTTTTAAAAAAAATCTCCTTTCACTTTTAAGCAGCTGAAGGGAGAAAATATTATGGTGATAGGCGGACTTTCTTCCACCCAAACAAATTCAATATAGAAATATTGAATTTGGTCCCCTCACCATTTTTTTTTTTTTGTGGTGGGGGAACTCAAAGTCCCAATTGAGTTTCAGCCAGTTCACACTAAAGGTAGCAAAAAATTTTGCTGCAGTCTTGGGATGCAAGAGCCGGGGGAAGGGATGGGCTGGACCCATTGACTGAGGTCAGCTTTATCGATTGCCAGCGGTCGAGTTAGCTGGTGGTTGTATAAAGTGCTGATGTGTGGATTTTATGTAAATTGTAATATAGTATTTTCTACCTATGTACAATTTTAATCGACTATAGTCCATATAGATTGCAGCTAAAAATTTAAAATACATGAACTGTGAGTTCGACGGAGTGGTTTCCACCACTGATCTAGTTGCCGTTTTGCACTTCAGTCTGGTCGTGTGCCAGCTGTGTGTCTTGGATGTTTTGGTTTTTTTGGTCTATGACCGCAATAAAGTATGCTATGCTATTCAGCCAGTTCTAGATCCTGAATTGAATTTAACTTTTAACGGTTGCCAATGTTCTTGGCAGAAAGTGATAATACAAAAATCTTCAGTGCCAGATTAATTACATCTAGGTTACTGAAGCTGGCCAAACCATGACTTTGAGGACTGCTGAAATGCCAGACCATTAATGGAAAGCAAAATTTTTCCTTATGTTGAGAAAGAAAGAGGAGAATCCAGAGAAAAATCTACTAGTCTAACACGAATGCTTGAGAAAGTTCTAGAGAAGAACATAAAGAGACTGATCTTTAAACTCCTTAAAATGAGGTAATATAGCCAGTGGTTAAGGTATTAGGCCAGAAACTGAGAGATCATGAGTACTAGTCCCACCTGGGAAAATGCATAGTTTGCTGAGCTCGGGCTAGTCACTTTCTTTTGGTCCTAAGAAAAAGGCAATGCCAAATCACGTCTGAGGAGAAAAAAACCTGTCAAGAAAACGGCAGGGATTTCTCCAAGCAGCCTCCTAAGATCAGACATGAATGAACAGAGGGGAAAAGACATCATAACTGGACATTAACCTTATCTCATGTTCTGACTAGCCAGCCTTTTTAGTGGATGTGGGGAATAATATAGCTTGATTTTAGAAAAGCATTTTACAAAGTATTCCATGACATTTTTGGTGAGTAAGCCATGTAAGGATGGCCTGGAGAACCTGGCAATTAAGCAGACCTAGCTGACTTGATTCGTCATCAGATTAAAGGGAGGTGTTTATCAATTAATTAAATGTACTGTATATGCCACCCATCTCACCAATAATGTGCTTCTAGTATTGACTGGGTATCACCGATATCGGACCTGCTCCAACATTTTCATTAATGACTTGGATAAAGATGTGTAAAACTTGTTAAAGTTGAAACATTATGTGTTCAAAATGCCACCTTTCAAATTTGAAACTGATTGTTCTGACTGTGATTGAAGTATTTTGAGCTTGAACTCCTGGGGGCCTTAGTGAGCAGGGATGTTAGGCAAAGCGGGGGTGGGGAGAACCCCAGGATTTTTCAAATGATAAACTTTTGATTTGGAGAAGGATTGTTTTCTCCCCCAAATATGTTAGAGCTTTTACAATCCATTACTTCATCAAAATAGCAAGGAACTGTAACGCTCTGTGGTCAGTTCTGGGGAAGGGAGTTTCAGAAAAAAAAGTTTAAGCACCATAAAGCTGACCTGGAACTGAGCTCTGTTGTAGGAACTGAAAAAGACAGTCAGAAGTTGTGGTATGAAGGCCAGTAACCTGGAAAACTGATTGGGGTTATTCCTCTTCCCCCAACCCATAGATTCAGAGGCTACTTATTTTACAGACATCTTAGCTGGTGTCACAACTAATAAAGGTAAAGTTTTCTCTGTCGGTTGTGTCCGACTCTAGGGCTCAGTGCTCATCTCTGTTTCTCAGCCGTGGGAGCCAGTGTTGTCTGAAGACAATTTCGGTAGTCATGTGGCCAGCATGGCTATATATCAAAGGTGCACGGAACGCTGTTACCTTCCTACCGAAGTGGCACCTATTAATCTACTTGCATTTGCATGCTTTCGAACTGCAGGAGCTGGAGCAAGTAATAGGAGGAGCTCACCTTGTTATGCGACACTTGGATTTCAAACCCCGGCTATCAGCTCTCCAGCTGACAAGCTCCGTGTCTTTAACTGCTGAGCCATTTCACCCCATTCACAACCAATACAGAAATTTAAAAAGTGCAAAATCCAATATCCCCCTCTATCTTCAGTCAACCTCGTACTGAATGCAATTATTGCACAGCAATTGCACACTTGTTACTAGACCCGTGGATTGAGCCAGAATCTCCATTTCTTGAAACAGATTATTGCAGCTTCTCAAACACATACACACACATAACACAGTTATGTGTTTTCTGTACTACAGATGAGTGCTTTGGGAGAACCGATGGTGCCACGATGCGGAAGAGATGCGTGGCCTTCATTCCTCAAGTCCGTTTAGAAAGATGCCAGTCATTGTATCTGTAGAAGAGGAGAAGATCACCGAATCCAACTCTCCAAAGGCAAGTGAGATGAATAAAGATCAAATGCAATCCTGATTTTCTGAATTATTGCTGCTTTTCTTTGGTCGTGAGGTCATGCTGCTCTAGCTTTAATGGTTGGTTCACACAGTGAACACATGGGGGAATCCCAGGTGTCTTCTCCTGGCTTTGAAAAATCCACCTTATCCCAGGAGAGCCACTGTTTTCTTTCTTTGTGTCATGTTACTACTTAGAGCCTGAGAAAGAGGGAAAAGGTTGGGTGAGAAGGGCTTGGTTCTGAAGATGAAGAATAAATAAAAGGAACAGCAGCAACAAATATGGGAACAACTTATTTTGATAGCCTTTCTTCTGTTCCCATCGGCTGCCCTTTTAGTTGTTTGGGATTTGTTTGCTGAAAAACAAGAGTTTCTGTGCTATTAAATGAATACCCTCTCTGCACTGCAGCACTATTGCTGTTGTTTGATCATGCAATGCTGAGCAAACTTACTGCGCAGAGCACATGGACTTGCCTTCAGGAGAAACTCTCCTCTTTAATTTAATTCTTTACTCCTGCACACACAGACACAATATGCCAGAAGCTTGCCTCTGTGTTTCAGACAGGATTTGAAGTGCCAAGGCAAAGCTCTGGCAGCCAGTGATAACAAGCCAAGTTCTTTTGTTGGTCCACTTTGGTGGTCTGTCTGTTTTAAAAAGCTTGCATTATCATACACAAACCAATGTTCTTGGTCTGTCTTCTGCCTGGTTCCTTTCATCGACCATAACTTATTGATGGCACATTAGAGAAACCTGCAAGTTACTCAAATGTAATCAAACGTCTTTTTAAGAGATAGGAGCAGAAAGTCTATTTCAATGACAGTCTAACCTCCCCTTCCCCCCCCCTTCATTTTTTTTTGTGACAGCAAAGAAAGTTTAGGAATTATATTTTAATTTGATGGTTTTATTGACTTGGAAAAAGTCATGCATTTGGGCATTTCAAAAGTGGATCGGATTTTGGATGCCCTCCCACCCTCTGTGTTAGGAGCCTCTGACAATTTCCTCTTCTTAAATACATGGCAGGATGTAGGCGCAAAAAATAATGTTAGGTTCTTCGGAGAGGTAATTATTGTGAGGAATTTATTTTTAATGTGGATTTTCAATCTCTGACAGCTCCATATGTTTGTTTCACCAAGGTAAAAATTAATAATGCCTGCTTTGTGTCTAAAAGTCCTATTTCACCTCAGTGTCCCTGACATGCATATTTATTTTCCAGTTCTTAAGATGCCTAATTCGAAATGGTGAAACAACATAGATGAGTTATTTCATATTCTTTCCCATCTGTAATCCGGTGATCATCTGGAATATCAGATGAGGCTCCATTGTATTGTAATGTGCACACAAATACAAGTGCCTGAACATAGTTTTGAGAGCTGTACATTTTGTCTGTTGTACAATCCCTATTGCTGTAATGGCCATCCATCCAGGATAAAGAGACAAGGCAGAAAGAAATCAAAGTCACTGAGGTATTTTTTTTTAAAAAAAGATGATTAACGTTCCCACATCCTAACATTGTTGCCGCCAGTTAGTGATTAACAACATTTTTCTGCTTGAGTTAAAATGCAGTCCACCCATTTCTGAAGTGTCATAAAACAATGGCAGCATAACCCAAGGCCTCTCTCAATTGTGTCACTGCTGAATGGGATTCTCCTGATCTACATTTGTGCCATCCAGGAGTGAAATGTAAAATTTGTTAACTACCGGTTCTGTGGGTGTGGCTTGGTGGTGGGGGTAATGTGACTGGGTGGGCGTGGCCAACTTTTTTTTTTCTTTTTTACTTTTCAAAGCATTTTTTCTAATGCTTTGAAAAGTCTCTGCCGATCAGGCAACTCAGCTGGGATCGTCAGAGAGGCTTTTTAAAAAATGCTTTGAAAAGCCTCTCTGCTGATCAGGCAACTCAGCTGGGATCGTCAGAGACTTTTCAAAGCATTTTTTTACCACCTCTTCGGCCAAGAGGTTGCAGAAAAAAATGCTTTGAAAAGCCTCTGACGATCCCAGCTGAGCCGCGCGATCATCAGAGGCTTTTTTTTTTTTACTTTTAAAAGCATTTTTTCGTCGGAAGAGGTTGTAGAAAAAATGCTTTTAAAAGTAAAAAAAAAAAAGCCTCTGATGATCATGCGACTCAGCTGGGCATGGTGGTGGGGGGGGGGGGGGGGCTCAGGAATTTTTGCTACCTGTTCTCCGAACCACCCACCGCCATTGCTACCGGATGGGGCGATCCGGTCCGAACCGGGAGCATTTCACCCCTGGTGCCATCTGTTATCATTTAAGTGATTAATGATGTCTGGATTTGTTGCCCTTTCTCTTCACCCATGACCAACTAGTAGGGAAAATATCCACTAGTCTGGGGTGTCAAACTGGCAGCCCGCGGGCCGGATGCGTCACACGCAGGCTATGTCCACCCCAACTCCATGAAAGGAAAAAACATCACAATACGTCACGTGATGGCAATACAATGTGATGCCATGAGTTTGATACCTGTGCACTAGTCCAAGCACTGAAACAAGAACTGAGTGGAGTCACCTTTGGGAATTTGACTGTACAACCCTAATTTATATTTTTCCTTGCTAGATTGTATCCCACTTTTTCTTCCTGAGCTCCAGACAATGTTTTCTTGACTCTTATTTTAATTCTCAATAACCTCTAGAATTAGCTGAGGTTTGAGAGAAGAGTTATGTGGCTGATGGTAGACAATAACCTAGATCTCTCTTGTCCTGAACCAGCAGCTAAATTATTACACAAATCTGATTTGAAGTTGGCTGCCCCACCTCTCATATTCAGTTCAGGCATCTCTCAAATTAAAAAAAACAGTGAAATACAAGTAGTCCTTCACTTACAACAGCTCATTTAGTGATCGTTCAAAGTTACAATGGCACTGAAAAAAAGTGAGTCACAGCTGTTTTTCACACTTATGACCATTGCAGAATCTCCATGGTCACATGATCAAAATTCAGATGCTTGGCAACTGGTTCACATTTATGACGGTTGCAGAGTCCCAGGGTTATATGATTACCTTTCCCGACCTTCTCACAAGCAAAGTCAACGGGGAGGCTGGATTCACTTAACATAACACTTAACATAACAATTGTTAAGTTAATAACCATGTTATTAACTTAACAATTGCAATGAGTCACTTAACTAAAATGGCAAAAAAAGGTTGTAAAATGGAGCAAAACTCCCTTAACAAATGTTTTGCTTAGCAACATAAATTTTGGGCTCAATTATGGTCGTAAGTCAAGGACTATTTGTACTGTAAAACATTTGGAAAGAAATTAGCCCAGAGAGGAAAAACACCAGTCTTGTCCTGATTGTGGTAGCAACTAGATCTTGTAAAATATTACAAAATATTATAACTGAAAGTAACCAGCTGTTGGTGATCTGATCTCTAATTTTATGGAGAGGGAGGAGGAAGTGTTTGAAATTGGTCAGTAAGAAAAGACACCTGGTTCCATATCCCTCAATATGTTTTGCACGCTGAAATGAGGAAAATTGGCTGCTGCATCTAACTCTGACGATACGTTTCAGAAAACGTACAATGGAATACAGGTAGCCCTCATTTAGTGGCAGCTTCACACAGCGCTCATTTTCAATTACGACAGTGATCGAAAAGTAACTTTGTGACCTATGACACATTTAAAACCTTTTCAGTGTCTCCTCTAAGTCACGTGTTTGCAATTGCTGTCAGTTAGCATGCTTATCCTGTGTCTGACCCATTTCTCTCCTTCCCCTTACAAGAGATCCTTTCCTGAGCTGCTTTTTTTTCCTCGGCAACTCTTCCCTAAAAAGTGCTAATCCAAGCTCAACTCTGTGACCTTAATTCTTCCCCAGAACTCTTTGCTGGTTCCTGCTGCTGCCTGACACTGACAACACCCTAATCAGTTTCACATTAAAGGCTTCAGTATTCCTCTCAAGTAGCTGGAAGCCATGAATGAGCTAGGCAAACTCCAGGTCCTAGCACATCCTTGTGATGTGTATTCCCCATTGTGTTCTTGCTTACTCTCTTGTAATCCCTTCCTCTGCAATGAATATAACTACAAGCATGAATTCCCTTGTTGATAATTGTCCCAGCAGTGGGGGTGAGCATTCCTAAGAGTGGGGTAGTAGGGAAAAAGCACTATAAGATTCGCTCTTATATCTGAGTCAAGTTTTGGAAATCTTCCCCAGTTATTTGGGTTCATCCATGGCCATTGGGGCTGTGTCCTTCTGATGCTGTAAAGCAGCGGTGTCAAACTCACATCATCACATCGTCACGTGATGTATCTCAACTCCCCCCCCCTTCACTAAACCAGGGATGGGCGTGGCCAGCATATAATGAATCTGGCCCCCGGGCCATGAGTTTGACACCCCTCTGTAAAGCAAAGGAAAGCTGAAGTAAAATCTTAGGTACACTAGCAATCCTGTGGTTTTTCACTTCGTGTTCACTTAATGACCAAGTTGCCAGTCCCAGTTAACTGAGGACTACTTGCAGTGCACCCATGAACAACTGTAATGTTATGGAAAAGTTTAGTGATGTCCAGACATGATTCCGCTGTGTGAAAATGTAGGTGGGGAGATGGTTTCAATCACCTTGCCAGTATTATTTACATCTACTAGGTCAGGGGTGGGCAAATGTGGCTCTTTTACAACCTGTGGACTTCAACTCCCAGAATTCCTGAGACAGCTGTCTCAGGAATTCTGGGAGTTGAAGTCCACAGGTTGTAAAAGAGTCACATTTGCCCACCCCTGTACTAGGTTGACTACTTAATCATCATTTGACTCTAGCCATTTTTTGAAGGAGCTCTGATATCAGAAGGCACTGATGCTCCTGTACTTTAAAAAAAGAAGGAAAGAAAAGGAAAAAGAGGGGGATATTGGCTGACACTACAAAAACACTTTTGGGCTGTGGAAAATATTGGAGTCAAAGCATCTCTTAAGCAATTAGCAAAGGCTATTGAATTGTTTTCTGAAATTGCCTCCTTTTTTTTTTTAGTCTATCCAACAGCTTTAGTAGCAAATGTATTATCCAGTTCAGAACAGAAGTGGCTTCTCACAGCCAGTTTATTAAACTATTATTCATAGCTTGGAGCTTTATTCTTTGTTCAATGCTTACCTTGCTTTTCTAGCAAACAGATCATGATTTTTTGGGGGGTTATGAGACTTGCATATATGAATATATATAAGATTCAAAAATGTTATTTCCCTTTCCCCCTGACCTACTCATTTTGATACAGGAGGACTATAGAAAAATAAATAAATAAAAGTATGTGCAGTATCACATTGCAAATTGGCTGGTTAGCTTCAGGTTATGAATTTATTGGTACATCTTGGGTTCGTCATAAAGTAGGACAATATGTCTGGGGGTTTCTTCATACGTCAGGTATAAGAAATGAATAGGGGTTTAGTTCAAATTTGATCCTTTTTGATGAAAGAAATTACAAGAAGCATGAGCTAGTTTAAAACATGGACTCTCTTAAGGCTCAGCCTCTTGGAAAACATTCTCTTGCAATGCATAGCTAGCTTCCTGGGCTTCAATACTTCAATATTACTGAATCAGTTTATGAGGCCATCTTTCAGGACCTGCAATTTATCTATTGCTTATATGGTTGTCTCATATTAGTTGATAAAGACAGGCTTTTTTGCTCAGTGGGGTTCAGGAGATAGAATAGAATAATAGAGTTGGAAGGGACCTTGGAGGTCTTCTAGTGCAACCCCCTGCCCAGGCAGGAAACCCTACATCACTTCAGAAAAATGGTTATCCAACATTTCTTAAAAATTTCCAATGTTGGAGCATTCACCACTTCTGCAGGCAAGTTGTTCCACTGATTAATTGTTCTAACTGTTAGGAAATTTCTCCTCAGTTCTAAGTTGCTTCTCTCCTTGATGAGTTTCCACCCATTGCTTCTTGTTCTACCCTCAAGTGCTTTAGAGAATAGCTTGACTTCCTCTTCTTTGTGGCAGCCCCTGAGATATTGGCACACTGTTATCATGTCTCCCCTAGTCCTTCTTTTCATTAAACTAGATATACCCAGTTCCTGCAATCGTTTTTCATATGTTTTAGTCTCCAGTCCCCTAATCATCTTTGTTCTATCATTTTTTTAAAAGATCTAAACATCTAAAGACAGCAGCTGGATTATTCTGTATACATATCCTAAATATTCACACATTCATATGGGTCGTAACTTTTGGCTGTATCGTTTGTAGATTTATAATATTTAAAGGAACACTGACATTTGTACATTTTATAAAGTACCATATTGCTTCAGCCTTTTGGGGAAAAATAAATTAGTCAGTGGTGGATCATATCATAATATCATTTTTCAATGTTTTTTTATATTTTTTATACATTTTTCCTTAATATACATAAGTATTCAATAAACAGTGTATTGTCTGGATCATTTTTAGTAGTAGTAGTAATAATAATGATGATGATGATGATGATTGAGGTTCATGTTTAATGAATAAAAGATAATAATAAAAATAATCTTAATCTTTATTTATATATAGTAATATTCTCCCTACTTCTAATTGCTATTTTTATTATCTAACCATTGGTAAAACAAATCCCAAGTTAAAAAATATTCTGTGTCTTTTTTATCCTTTATCTTTAAAGTTAACCCATCCATTTCCACACACTCTAATATTTTTAAAATTATATTTTCATCTGGAGGATTTTCCTCATTTTTCCAAATTTGTGCAAATACTATTCTCGCTGCCATCAAAACGCGTAATATTAAATATACATTCCCTTTGTTGTATTTTTCTGGCAAAATACCCAACAAAAATATTTCTGGCTTTAAATCTATATGTTGTTTTGTCATTTTTTCTAACCATGTATATATTTTCATTCTTTTTTTTTTTTTGCCTTTTAGCAAAAAAATGCATATGATAATATGATCCCGGTGTCTGACTGCATTTCCAGCATTTGATAGACATGTTTTTAGACATCTTTGCTAGTCTTGCCGGTGGCCAATGCCACCTGTAGAACATTTTATGTAGGTTTTCTTTGTATGTAGTTGCCATTGTCAATTTATAGCTTCTATCTCAAAGTTTTTGCCATTTATTTAAATCTATAGTATATCCAAAAAAATTTGCCCATGTTATCATTGTTTCTTTCATTTGTTTTTCTTCCAGTTTAAGGCTTAATAAATAACTATATATATATATTATTAGCTTTTCATCCATGCCTAATAGTATCTGATAAAGTATTGTTGGCTCTTTATAGAAACCATATATCCTTTTTTAAAAAATGTTTTGAAGGTGCTACATAATGCTGTTCGTAGAATAAGATAGATGTTGTTTTGCTAGACCACAATAAGTCATGGTTATAGCTTTTCCTGACCACATTTCAGTTGTTTAAAGAATCCCAGCACATACTGCTTTGTCTGTGATGGCCCAGGTGTTTGGAACAAAAAGTAAGATAAAATTGATTTGCTTTCCTCTATATCCACCTTTATAGAATTACCATCTAATTAACTTGGGCATTTCTGGGGTCTTCGTTTCCCAGGTTGCTGTTTTCAGTTGCAGAAGAAAACAGAATTTCAATTATAGACCCAATTGGTCTATGGTAGTTTCAATACCCTTACAGGGTTATTTTAGGGTAGCTAACAGAACACCTCCTAACTAAGTATTTGGGTTGGCACAAAGTGTATTTTAGCAGTTTAGTTCACTGATATATTCAGGAAAGAAGTAAGTTCTGTTCAGCAGGGGTGGGTTCTACTTACTTTTACTACCAGTTTGCAACGGGGTTGCTCACTCGCTCACTCCGCTTCTGCACATGCACAGAAGCTTCCTGATGACATCAGGGTCGATGAGCGGAGCCTCCCAACAGTTTTACTATCGGTTCTTGCAAACCAGTCTGAACCGGGGGCCACCCACCACTGCTGTTCAGGGAAATTATTATCAGAAAGTGTTGAATTTGCCATGGAACAGTGTCCCATTGAAGTGATGTCAGCTCCATCTGTATTGATATTCTGGGAGTCCCTCAAGACCTGGCTATGTCTTCAGGTTTGGGGGGGTGGTCTCAGAGTACCGGTGAGATCTTGAGAGGACTCCCTCGCTAATCTAATCTTGTGTGTGGTTTATGCTTTTTAAACATGTTAATAATGACTGGGTTGTGGGTTGTTGGTTTTTTTTTGACATTTTATATCTTTCTTGTCTGTTATCAAGAGTCACTTCTTGTAAAATGGATGGCCATATGAATTTGATAAACTAATAATACCTGTCCCTAATCATTTATTTATGTTTCTTCCTTCCCTCTTTTATGGCCCTGTTTTAATTGGATCACGGTATTTTTATTTTTATTTTTTGGCCTATCCTTGTAAGTAAATAAGAGGATATCAGCTTGCATGGTGATGTTTCTGAGAATATTGGTGAATTCTGAGGGTGTAGATATCTTTCTGAGTCACGAGCAGACATTTGCCATTAAAAACAAAACAAAGCAGTTTTTGGTCATGGGAATAATTTACGTGAGGGCTTTGCGTGATTATTTCCTAATGGGAACGTGATTGCTGCTTTCATTTTGTTGGGGAATAGTATTGTGTTTTGTTTTGTTTTGTTTTTTTAAGAAAAACATGTCAGAATAATATTGTTGTGGATATTGATATTGCCCCATCTGAAGCATTAGTGTTGCTGGCTTCTCGTTGTGAGGGGCCGTTTTTATATAAGCACACACGAATCTTATAAGCACAATGTGATCTGAAGCGTTTATGAGTGGTTTATTGGCATTTGAAAAATTGTAGAATTGATCAAGGGTTCACAGAAGCAAAATGGAAGGAGCTTTGGAGATTATCCAGTCACCATCTAAATATGCTCCGGTGAATAGCACAATCCATCCATCAGCGTAAGAGGCATTTTCTGCCTTCCACTTTACTACTTCACCAGCGAAAAGTCTGCGAGTCTTCTGTGCTAAAGGCTGTTTATCAGAATGGACATGAGAGAGCTCTTTGTGGAATGCTTGAAGGTATAATGAATTATTGAATAATTATTGAATGTGTAATTCACCTGTGGAACTCACTACTAAAAGATGCAGTGATGGTCATTAACTCTGGTGGTTTTAAAAGGGATTCAAAAAATCAATGGCAGGGATTTCGACCGCAATTATAAGTTGCAAACGAAACATCCTCATTACAGGGATGAGCAAAAAAGTTTTGGAATGAAGGGAAAAAAACCTCTTCCTAATTTCTGAATTGACACAGTCACATATATACTGAATGCATGTATAACAACTAGAGGATATGATGAAGCACAACCAAAAACGTAGCAGTGGTAATAAAATCTAGGGGAAAAAAAATAGAATAATGAATAAATGAGTGACATTTATAGGAATTAAAATTATATCCATCAAATTTTAATATAGAACTAGCTCAATCCTTTTAACATATTATTAAATCTAGCGCTACAAAGCCATCTAGGGCTCAATTTTCTCACTTTTAGTGTAATGTATTATTTCAACTCAATGATATAATTTCTAAAAACTTGATTGGATATTTCCCATGACCTGAGATTTCATAAACTGTTACAGGTCATCCTCAATTTACAGCAGTTCATTTAGTGACCAGGCAAAGTTACAATGGCATTGGGAAAGTGATTTATGACCATTTTTCACACTTAGGACCATTTTGGCATCCCCATGGTCACATGATCAAAGTTCAGATGCTTGGCAACTGACTCTTACCTATGACGGTTCCAGTGTCCTGGGATCATGTGATCAATTTTTGCAACCTTCTTATAAGTAAAGTCAATGGGGAAGCCAGATTCACTTACCCACTGTGTTACTAACTTATCAACTAAAGTGATTCACTTAACACTTAATGTACCATCTCTACTATAATTGAGACTGTCCACCTTCCTGCTGGACATCCTCTTTCTTGTGACCAGAAAGGTCATAAAATGGGATGACATTCACTTAACAAATGTTTCACTTAGGAAATTTAAATTTTGGGCTCAATTGTGGTTGTAAATTGAAGACTACCTGTATACCTTCATTGTAAGGGTTAGAAACTCACATATGCTATAGGCCAATGATGGCTAACCTTTTCTGGATCGAGTGCCCTCAGCGAAAGCCCGAACCCACAAAATGCAATCTGTGCGCGGCCCCCGTGTATTCACCCCACCCCCGTGCATGCGTGCATGCCCAGTACAATGCCCCGCCCCCCATGCATGTGAGTGCAGCCTCCCGCACATGCCCCACCCCCCGCACATGTGCGGCAGAGACCCAAAGACCAGCTGGCTGGTGGGAGGTGCGCACACATGCACGGCAGAACTGAACTAGGGTGACGGCTTGCATGTCATCAGAGAGGGCACCATGTGCCACCTCTGGCATGCATGCCATATGTTCGCCATCACGACTATAGGCTGATGCCATACACTAAATAAATAATTAATCATAGACTGAAAATGGGGATTCTAAAAACAACTGTATATTGAGATCCATGTGCTAGTATTTACTTTTTCTGTGCCTGAAAAGAGTTCCACCTGTTTGTTTTCTCTCTCATCTTCCCCCCCCAAAAATGTGTAGACCCCTGCACACACCCTCATAACTCTTAGTAGATTATGATTTATCTTTCATTGCTGTCCTTGCAATGTGAGTGAATCAGAGCTCAATTCCTCCTCCCTCCTCTCTAAAATATACAAATAATTTGAGGAGCTCAACATGGGCGTGTGTGTGGGCGGGGGGGGAGGGAGAGGAGATCTACTACAGATTGGAAGCAGAAGAAAAATGGGAGATCTGGAGAATGATCTCAGCTTCATTAAAAAGACTGCTGAAACAGGTTATTGCCTGTCACACACAGTTTTTATTTTGCAGAGTGATGGCTAGCAGAGCTTTTGGGCTCACAATAAAAGCAAACTTCTCCTTCTTTCCTGCCTCTCCCACACTTTATTTATACCTTTCATTAAGAAACAAGACAAAAGTTGCTCAGGATTTGATAGATTACACTTTTTTCTCCCCTGCTGAAGGGTTATTCCACTTCTCAAAGTCTTGGTTGGACACAAACAGCAAGAGTTTTCTATGTTGAGGCTAAGCTCTGATTGTCGGTGTCTCCTACCATCCTCTCCTTCAATCTGAAATTCCATACTCTTAGGGATAATCTTGAAGATGAAACTCAAATACTTTGGCCACCTAATGAGAAGGAAGGACTCACTGGAGAAGAGCCTAATGCTGGGAAAGATTGAAGGCAAAAGAAGGTGACGGCAGAGAACGAGGTGGCTGGATGGAGTCATTGAAGCAGTCGGCGTGAGCTTAAATGGACTCCAGAGGATGGTAGAGGACAGGAAGGCCTGGAGGAATGTAGTCCATGGGGTCATGATGGGTCGGATATGACTTCGCAACTAACAACAACAACAAGGGATAATAGTCATGGTACCATATTGCAAGCCAGTTTGGAGTGTGGTTGAAAAGAGATTGATGGAAGCTGAGTCAAAAGTGAATGAGGTCAATTTCAACCATTCCATTTTTCTAATTCTTACACTTTTTTCTTCTTGCTTTTACTCTCAATCTCTTTCTCTCTAAGTGCTAATGGCAGATATCTCTTGAAGGGATTTTCTTAAAGGGAGCATCTTAAATTCAACGTAAATTCTGTGTATATCTAGGTCTGAAAATTGCCTCCCTTGCTCTAGGCAAGTTTGGTTAATAGGGGAAAAACTGAAAGTAGAACTACTCAGAGAGTGATCCAAGTAATCTATCCAGGTGGCTAATGGAGGGCAACAAACTGCATATACAAACTATGTAGTTACAGTGAGATCATTTTAGCTATCTCCATAGCAATAATTTCTAAATGCTTATATAGGCATATAGACTAGAATAGACTAGAATAGACTAGAATAGAACAGAACAGCTCGTCCATTTTTTTAAAATAGCCAAGATCTCATGATGGTTAGGTGTCAAGTAGCTGTGTGAATTGTACCCTAGAAGAGAAACAATGAAAAGTGATTGTTGTTTTTTTTACTTTTGAGTAATCTTTGGTTCCTGGAATGTATTTTATATTAGCTGTTAATAAAGATTGCATTTTTCCAGCCATAAGTTTCAAGTCCTTTGACCTGCTGTCCTTTAATCTCTATTGCAGTTGGATTCCTATGTCCCTTCCTTCCCCATGCACATGGCAGATGCATGTGTCCTTGATTATGTGCCATCAAGTTGTTTTCAACTCTTAATGACTACATAAATAGGTTTTCTCCATGGTGATGATTTTCTTCTTGATCTGATGTCTTCCGATGATGCCTCCATCACCATTGTGCCGCAGTGGTGCAGTGGTTAGAATGCAGTACTGCAGGATACTTCTGCTGCCTGCAATTTGGCAGATCGAATCTTACCAGACTCAAAGTTGACTCAGCCTTCCATCCTTTCGAGGTGGGTAAAATGAGGACCCAGATTGTTGGGGGCAATAGGCTGACTCTGTAAACTGCTTATAGAGGGATATAAAAGTACTGTGAAGCAGTATATAAGTCTACGTGCTATTGCTATTGCTATTGTAACTGAATCTGTCCATCTTGCTGTTGGTTGCCCTCTTCTTCTCTTTCATGTTGCATGCATCATGCCCACATTTAAGGTCATAGAAGTATTCTAAAGTTGCAAAAAAAAATTAAATATGGAAGGAACAACCTGGAATTGGATAGGATAGAGCTTAACATGTGAATTATTACTCTGAACCATTCTTAAGACATCTGCTATATACATATCACATAAACATACAGACAGATTCTCATACAGCACTATTTACCATTCTTAAAACACCTGGTATATACATACAATATAAACATACAGAGAGATTTTCACATGGCACTAAGTAAATTTTGTTTATTTCTTCTCTCACTTTGTCCCAAAAGTCCATCTACGATGACATTTTCATTTATCAAAACAAAGCAGCCTTTCTATATTGTTGATTTTCTTCAGGTTGTAAACCTAAAAACATTACCATTTCTTTTTCAATCTGTCTTCCTGGCCTTTTGCTATCTTCCCAGAAGGTACCTAATTCATTTACAATGGGATGAGTTTCTGTGTATTTTGTCTCTGGAAACGATCCTCCAGCTTCAATATCAGGTGAGACAGAACTGGGAGAATTCAACATTATCAAGATTTATCAAGTGAACAAAACAGAATCTGTTTCTGTATTTCCCATCTCTAGGCTCTAAAACTCAACCCCAAATATAGTCATGATAGGATAGGATAGGATAGGATAGGATAGGATAGGATAGGATAGGATAGGATAGCTTTATTGGTTAAGTGTGATTGGAAACATAAGGAATTTGTCTTCAGTGGATAAGCTCTCAGTGTAAAGAAAAGCTATAAGTGATAAAACATAAGTGATAAAACATAAGTGATAAAAAAGTGATAAAGTGATGTGATAAAAGAAGGCAGATGTAAGCAGAGACTGATCTGACTTTATGTAAATTGATTTTGTTCATGTGTTGTCTTCTTCTTTGCCAAATGTCCTCATTTTTAATAATAGCTAATATAGTGAAAAGGTGAGAAGGAGAAAGATTGCAATAAGCAAATACACGTCCTAGTATGTCCATTAAGAATCAGGCATAACACATGATATGCTAGCAACTGAAAGAAATCAGTTGACAGTTTAATCTTAGCCAGGCCAACAGAAAAGGAAAGCATCAGCTCCTCCTTTTTTTATTCTGTTGCAGATGAATGAAATCACTAATAAAGGAGATTGTTTGGGAGCAAAAGAAAACCAACTAGCACATTTTCCCAGTTTACAGTAACTACTGGAAATGGTGTTACCATCCTACCTTTTTATTGCATGCCTCAGAATCCTTGCAAACTAATCCATTAAAGTTAGTTAGTCATGCAATGATCATAGTTAATGGTTTTGGGAAAGTCATAGTGCAATGAGTACTGAAATGGTATTTCATAAACATCTGCATTAAGGACTCAATAGCTGCATATAGTTGAAAGCCGGCCAGTGTGACCTATCCTAGAAAGAGTGCAAAGAAGGTTAAGGAACTAGGGGCTAAAAATATGAAGAAGAATTGCAGGAATTGGGTATGTCTAGTCTAGTCCAATGAAGAGAGGGACTAGGGTTGACATGATAACTCTATCAATATCTAAGGGGCTGTCACAAAGAAAAGGGGGACAACCTATTCTTCAAAGCCCTTGAAGGTAGGACAAGAAGCAATGGATTGAAACTTATCAGAGAGCTCAAACTTAGAATTAAGGAGAACTTTCCTGACACTGAGAACAAATAATCAGTGGAACAGCTTGTCTTCAGAAGTTGTGGGAGGATTTTCTGCCCCTGAATTGAAATATATTATATTTACACACAGCCTATGCTAGGTCTCTTAGGGCCTCCCACAACCCACTAAATTATTTGTGGTCCTTACCTGAAAGTCCATCTGTTTAACAACCTATGAGATTGCTTAATGACTGCAACTGGGAGTGCTGGAATTCTGGTTGTTGAGTGTAACAGTTGGGTGACATTTTACTTAAAGACTGTTTCACTCAATGACTGAGGATCTGGTCCAATTGTGATAGTGTTGAGAACTACCTGTATTCCCAGCTATTAAGGATCTTGATTTTTGAGAATAATTCCTTTCTTCAAACAATAGTGTACATTTTTTTTCTTTCAGCCGATGCCAAAAAAAGAAAAGAAACATGTACAGCTTCAAGTTGTGTTTTGGGTATAATGCATATATAGGCATATGTGTGGGTAGATGCATATGCCTATTCCTATCTATATGCATGAAAATATCTCAGTTTTATATCCCCAGACAAATAATCTTCATTGCTCTGGGTTTTTTTCTTCTTCTGGTTAATCTGCATTCTGGAAATTCACTTTGTTGAGCCTGTGTCATTTTGACTTTTATTGGCCTTTTCTGTGCAAGCATCTTTGATTTAAAAAATGTTCCAAAGCACATTTGTTCTGCCTTCTGTTGACTGAAATTAAAACAGTAAGACGAGATAGAGTTGGACATGAAACAGGCCACCTGCAAAGGGAAGGATCGACTAGGGTGGAACATGGATTTTGGACAATTGTTTCTGAAACAGCTCGTGTTAATTGGAAAAGGGAGGTCCTGTCTTGAAGCTCACAATCTAAAAAGATAGATTTATTTATTTAACATATGGTGATGTTACAATTAGCCAGGAGACTACAGAGTTAGTACAAAGTAGTTATTTAGCTGCTGAAGAGTGCTAGTCCATTTAGTTCACACTCAGATGCTTATCCCTAGTGCACCACAGTATTGTGGCCCACTGGCAGGCAGCAGACCTGGCAGCAGAGTTGGACAGTGAGGAGGTTGGGAAGGAATATGGGCCAGTCTTGGGGGCTGGGAAAAGCTCGGATGAGGGCTTTGCATCGGAGGCAGAGAGGGAGCTAGACAGCAGTGAGGCAGAGGAACAGCTGGAGCCTGTTCCCAGTGTGCACATGCGCAGAGCTGCCAGAAGACAAGAACAACTCCGAAAGCAAGGTCGACTTGGGAGTAAAGCCACATCTTGGAGGTGATTGGCCCCTCCCATAGGAAACAAAAAGGAACGAACAGGAAGTGAGCTTTTGCAGGAAACAATTTGTTTCTTCCGTGACTCTGAGAGACTCTGTGCCAAGTTTTGCCTTGTACTACATTTGGAAACTAGTTACCTGGCAGCCTTCCAAGCGAGATAAGGTCTGTGTTGGTAAATATTCCTTTGAAAAACTGTTTGGACAGGCCTTGCTGACTGTGAATGAAAGGAATTCACAGTAGTGTAAATAAAAGAGGTTTTGCCAGGACCAAGACTCTGTTTCCTGTTTTTTAACGGAGCCTAGGTCAGAACACACTGTAGGCAAACTCTCTCTACACCAGAAAATGAATGGCATCCTGTGGCATCATCTGGGGCCCTCTCACCACCCATGTCACCTTCCAGTTGGGTGTCACATCTGGGCACGTCCAACACTGGCAGGAGTCTGACCATCTACATAAAATGCCACCATCTTTCCCACCAAAGTGGTACCTATTTATCTACTTGCAGAAGCTGAGGCAAGTGACAGGTGTGCACTCCACCACACAGTGCTAGGACTTGAACCACTGGAGCACAGACCTGCTCCAGCATCATTAAACCACTGAGCCATTGTACCTCTTCTAAAAATGTAGAACATACAAGGGAAAGGACAGGAAGTATAGTGAGAAATGAAGCTTTCAAGGCCAGACAGGCATAACATGCATTTTGAACTAATTAATTATGCCTTCTAACTACTAAAACACCTTTAGTGGCTCCCATATCGTCCATTATTAATGCTAGGCTACTGAAAACATAGTAATGATAGGCTGTTGAAAACATATTGTTCACTATTAATACTAGGCTGTTTTTAAAAAATAAATAGTAAAAAGGAAATTATTTCCCATCTTCCTACCACAGAGCAGTGGTAGGTAAGAAAATAGTCTTGCACAAATAGTTCTTCCGCATCAAGGGAGGTTTATTTTACTAGAGAAGTGGGATGGCTATCTCTTAGAACTTTGCTAGTAGATTGTAAACTAGATGATCTTTAAAAGTCCTTCCTTCATGGTTCTATGAATAAACAGTGAGCAATCATGAGTTAATCATGAGTCTTGTTTTTGTTTTAACCAAGTGAGATGGCTGGGAATGAATCAAGTCAGAGAAAACCTCTGTCACTGTAGATGTTGCCGAACTTTTACTTCCAACATCACTCATCATTAGCCATATTACTCAAAGTTTCTAGAACTTTGCTGGCTGAGGAACTCTGGGAGTTGAAGTCCACAAGTCTTAAAGTTGCCAAGGTTGGAGTCCCCTGTTCTAGAAGATGTAGTTCAATGACATATAGAGTTCCAAAGATCCCATTTCCTCCAGTAGAATAACAAGGGGAAATACCCTCAAATATCCACCTCTCATTTTTTTAAAATATATATATAGAGAGAGAGAGCATAGTTTTGTTTCAGAAGAATTCCAGTAAGATATAAAAATCCAGTTGTGGTCTTTTTGGATTTAATTTATGATCTGTTTTGGATATTTGTCCAACAAAAAACATTTGGGTTGCTCTGGGATGCTATACTATGATAGCACTTGTGAAATTCACCAGGTTTATTTGTTATGCTACTAGTAGATTCACATAAGGCTACTAGAGTTTAATTTTCAAAACAAGAATAGTCTGTTTGTTATGTACAATATGACGCAAAAACTATTTTGTTCCATTTTGCATTAATGTCCTGCTTTTTCCCTGAGAGCTCAGTCTACATTATTTACATTTTAGTCAGCTAAAAATTCACATGACTTCTGATTTTGCTATATTGCTATTCAAGTTTCTGATAGGCAAATAACCAACAAGATCTTGAGTCTACAGTGAGTCTAAAGACATATTCTGGAAATTCTAATTTGTTTCCTTCTTAATAATGACTTGGTGTGCACCTATACTAAAAATGTTCTTGGTTTCAGTTCTTTTCATTATTAAATGCTGTTTCTTTCTTATCTCCAAAACTGTAGACAGTTTTGCTTCCTATTTAAAGGGAAATTAATAAAAATTGTTACCTGAAAATTGTAATTTACAATATTCATTCTTGACCACCTTACCTATTGCCTTCCAGATATACTGTAAGGTTACAACCCTCATTTATTTATTTAATGAATGGTATCTACAGAGGTCATGCAATCACTGATATATAATACTACAAAAACTCATTGTACATAGAAACACAAATATAAATTTAAATAAAACAATCCTCATGAATTCTTCAGACAGTATTACTTCTAGCCTTAGAATTTTGGAGTTGTGAGCCTAATACATTTGGAAAGCATAGTCTGGGAATCATTACCATGTTATAAAATAGCCCTCCCAATACTATCAGTGTTATAACAAACAATTCATTGCTATTAATCTCTTGGTGCCTCTTCATTCATTAATCTCTTCAACCCAACATTTGCCAGCTATTTGTAATCCAAATGTAGACTTCATGCTCTACTTTTCTTGGGCTCCTGGGAACGTGTATCTTCCTTTCCCCTAAGTGTTATTATTAGTTTTCTTATGAAGAGAATCAGCAATCATTTCCAGTTCTAAGCACTATCATATGAGCTAGCAATATACCTTAAACACCAACTCATAGGTTCAACTTCATGAAATGCAAGTGTTTGTAACAAGATGTTGGGAATAGGTTGCTTTTAACATCTACCATTGTTTGTATGGACTTTAAATGTATTCTAGTTTTCTCTGCCCTTTATCTTGGCTCAGTTGGGAGCTCCCTGCATTCTTCTGTCTCATATGAGCTATGTAGTCTAATCAGGAGAGGTTCTTGTAGTCTGGGGAAATCCGGGAACCAAAGTTCACCCTTCTTAAAGCTGCCAAGGTTGAGAAAGACTGTTCTAAGCCATCCTGATATACCAATAGCCATGCCATTAGCTGTATATGGGCAATAGAAAAGATATATTCAAGTTAGCTGGAGGAAGAATTGTTCTGAATTCTTTGGTGTTAAAAAAAGAAACAAAAGAGGAAAAATCAGCTAAAGCCTTTCTCTGAAAAATTTACATTTTCCCCTACTAAATTATTAGGAATTTCACCTAATTTTGAATTTTAGGTTGTAATTCAGTATGTATTTTCTTATTTTTGATACATCCTATAGGTATAATATGCATTATATTGTAAAATTTGCAATCCTGTTGGCATTTATTCACTTGAATTTGAGGGAACTTAATTCTAAGAAGATATTTATAATACTGTGTTGTGAGATATTTGCTTAACCTCTTCTCACTGGGCTACTTCAATTACCATGAAGAGGCCATAGTCCCCCACCCTTGTCTAAATCTGTAATTTATGGAATTGGTGGTGAGTTAGTATGTCACAAATGTTGGCAAATCTGTGTCACCCATGTAGCTTCTGCAGAAAAGAGCTATCCTTTCCTTTCATGTTAAGCACAATAGCAGGAGATCTTTTTGAAATTCTAATTATTGGACAGCATCTTTTGCTGTTCTTTAAAGCAGGGGTCCCCAGGGTGGGGAGTTCTGGGAGTTGAAGTTCCCCAGGCTTAAAGCTGCCAAGGTTGGACACCCCTGCTTTAAAGCTGTGTTCCTCAGTCTTGGCAGCTTTAAGATGTACGGACTTCAACTCCCTGCTTGATGGGGAATTCTGGGAGTTGAAGTTCCCAATCTTAAATTTGTTCAGGTTAAGAAACACGGCCTTAGAGCAATAGCACTTCGACTTACATACACAGATTAATTTAGGCAGAGGAATATCACCTGAACCTCAGAGCCATATGCAATTCTCACTAAAAGTTTATTTATTTATCTATTTGTCAAATTGATATAACCACCAGCCTCACGGAAAGTGACTCTGGGTGGTGTAAACCTAACAATAAAAACCACAATATGAAAAGCAATCATTGTAAAAACAGTCATTATAAACATATAGACAATCATGGTTAAAGATTAGAAGTCATTACAGCTTTAATAATTTGATTGTTATTGAATCAGTAAATAATTTAATATTGATTGATTGAATTAATAATTATTGTAATTATTAAAATTTGAGATCAAACTCTAATTTGAAGGGAGAAAATATTAAATACATGTTATTAAATTTCTATTAAATATGAATGCAACCAACTTGGGTTTTTATCCTGGCTATTTTTTTAGTAGGGCACCCCTAGCCTTCTATCAAAGGTTTAGAACCGTGATGGCGAACCTATGGCACGGGTGCCACAAGTGGCATGCAGAGCCATATCGGTGGGCACGCAAGCTCAGCTCCGGCACATATGCGTGCGTCAGCTAGCTGATTTTCGGGCCTTCTAGGCCCACCAGAAGTCAGGAAACACAGTGTTTCCGGCCTCCAGAAGGCCTCTGGGGGTGGGGAAGGCCGTTTTTGCCCTCCCCAGGTTCCTAGAAAGGCTCCGGAGCCTGGGGAGAGCAAAAAAAGGGCCTACGAGGCCCACCGTGCCATCACGTGCCAAAAGTGGGGGGAGCACGGCGCATAGAATTACAGATGTGGGCACGCGTGTGTGTGATCCCACCACACTCCCCCCGCTTTTGGCACGCGATGGCAAAAAGGTTAGCCATCACTGGTTTAGAACATTCCAGACAATAAGTGTGATTGACAAAGCTTTGTTCTTTGGCATATTATTATTGTTCTTTCTCCTTATAGAGCTGTCCCAAAATAGTTCATCATTGGTTTGTCTAGAAGCCACTATCCCAACTACAGTATAATCTACAGTGATTCTCTAAACAGGTAATTACTGTTTCATAGGCCATCAAAATATCTCTATTAAATGCATTGGGCACTGAGCTAAAGAACAATCTCTTAGGCTTTTAAGGTATATGTCCTATTAAACTCAGAGGAATGATAGCAATAGCAATAGCACTTAGACTTACATACTGCTTCATAGTGCTTTACATCCCTCTCTAAATGGTTTACAGAATCAGCATATTGCCCTCAACAATCTGGGTCCTCATTTTACTGACCTCAGAAGGATGGAAGGCTGAGTCAACCTTGATGAGGTGGGGATTGAACTCCTGACAGTGAGCTGAATTAGCACTGCAATACATTCTAACCATTGTGCCACCATGGTTCCTTCTCTACTGATCTTCTCAGTAGAGAGCTATATGACTGCTATCCCTATTCACAATACCAATTGATACCGAAGCTATAAAATTCTAAGAGAAAGCTCAAGTTGACAGCCAAATGATACGTAAATTAAGAATGGCTGAATCAATCCATATTTAGTTGCATCACTTTCACATGAGTATACTAAACAAATCTGTTCTATTCCAGTTTGCCCATTTTAACATGATGCAGAAATGTTGATGTATGGATAGCTAAATTCTAATTGGAGAAGTGTGAATTAGATCAGATCACATTTTGGCAATGCTCCTATTTCTGAGGGGGAGACAGAAACCTACTGCTGTGTGAAAAATAACCGTGGAACTGTGCTATCATCTGGGCACATTTGAGGAGCCCGTTCCCATCATAGCCTCCATCACATGAATGAGATGTCCTATTTCTTTTTCCTTCCCATCTGACTTTCCCTCAGTGATGTGCAATTCTGAAAGCAAGAATTGTTTGATTTTTATTAGGGAAGCATGGCATTCTTACGTTGTGTTTTTGGAAAATAATCGTGAGGTGGGAGATAATATTTAGCAATCACACAGTTGTGTTCAGGAAACACTTAAGATCTACAGGTACAATAAGCAAGTGATACTATACTGTTTCATGACTTCTGACATCCCTACAATGCATTACCCAAAGCATTGCACTGGTTATCCCAAATGTAAACAGTATATTTGACAGCTAATCCTTCTTATGCCTGTACAATGCCATTTCTTTCAGCATTCAATGCTTCAGCATTCAGATGCTTATCATTCTTTTAGGCTACAGTCAAGCTTCACAACTTTCCCCCCTGCAAAAACAAGGGGTGAGTGTATTAATTAGTAGTCACTAAAGCCTGTGAAAGAGCACTTTCTACTCATCAGCTAGAAGCTGACTAGATTCATACGTTGTGCTAAGCCTTTATGTTGTTTAGTTCAATGCAGTGGTTCTTAGCCTACGGTCTTAACATTGTGACCACTGGGGGTGGGGCAGGGGGTACAATGTCATCATAGGGGGCCTGTGAACGCTTGAAGAAATGTTATGATTTAAATCTTGAGTTAAGTCTTGGTGGTCTGTGGCCATGGTCTGTGACCACAAAAGGTATTTAAAGGAGGTCTAGGGTGAAGGAAAAGATTGAGAGGCACTGGTTTAGTGTGTAGCCATTGTAGAGCATAGTTTTATTTCTTAGTGTGATACGTGAAACCCAAAATCAAAGAATGTCATGGTCAACAAGCCATGGTTAAACAAATATGATGTTGACCATCTCCAAAATATTGTCATTACAGATGGGCAGCATGTCTCTATAAAATTAAGTGGGTTTTTCTCCCCCTGAGCCCTATCTTGAGATGCCAACGGTTCTTCTCTGTACTTCATTTTCTTTTGTGGTGTAGCTGCATATTTGTAGGGAAGAGTCAATACATCAAGGCAGAAGTGAGTAAATTATGAGAGAATGGCTTACAAACGGACTATGCAATATTTTGGAAAATATTCACAGCCTCTTGGATCATTTGGACCACACAGAAGTTCTTGCTGTTGTTTTTTGTTGCACCACTGAAATCTCTGCAATGCAGTGCTCTAGTAGAATAACACATTCTTGCAGTAACACTTGATGAGGTACAGCTTTTGGAAATAGGTTTCAGCTGGGTTGTCTTTTTTTGTTTTGTTTTGTCCCAGAGCATATGCAGTGCTCATTGCAGATTATGCTTATACAAATTTTATTTTCATATTTCTCTTTTCACTTAACTTGGGTGGTTTTGTTTTTTTTTAGGAATCTCTTGACTTCTCCTTGGAATCCTTTGTAGGATGTCCTGTCAAATGTGCTAAGTTGCACATTCTGTTCTCATGGGACACAAACCAAGTCTCTCTGCTTCCAATGCCAATTTTTAGGTTCTGACGTTTTGGGATCTTATGCTTAATGTAGACATAACACAGTCAGATTGGCAAAAGAAATCACCTCTGACCTGGCCTTGCTCTTATTTGGCATGCAAAACTGCCACTTTTGCATCTTTTCTTTGCTCATTGAAAACATTAGCTCCTTCCCCGCCAATAAGCAAACAGCCAACTTTATTTTTGATAAGGTCCCTTGAAGCAAAGTTTTCTTTAGTCAGCCTCTGGTAGAGGCAAATACCACATGAATTTTAGCACTTGTTTTAAGAAAATAGAAAGAAAATCTCTTTCATAAAATGTGGATGTGGGCATGCAAATTAACAAATGTATGAACTCTGAGAAACTGTTTTCCGGAGGTTTTCAGAAATATTTTAGAAAGATAAAGAGCACATTTGCACAGAAGTACTTCACTTTGATTGTATTACAATCTAGGTTCATAAACATATACTTAAGACAATAATCTCTTTTGATTGCTTAGGTTTTTAACATAGTTTGAGGAAGGTAATTACATAGTAAAGCTGAACATGTTAGATTAAATTTCTCAACAATTCCCCAACTGCTGCATCTTCAATTACAAATGCAGCAACGAAAGCTCGAAATTTGTTTATGTTGATTTTTTCTCTGAAGTGGCAATTCTGCAGACTTTGTAGATGGTGAAAAACAGGAATTCTCACTTTTTAAACACACACAATTAAATACCTATAACTTCACACCATGGGTGGATTCTAAAAATTTTAGTACTGGTTCTGTGGGCGTGGCTTATTTTGTGGGCGTGGCTTGATGGTCATGTGACAATTATTTAGGATTTAGCAGAGGTACTGATCTATTAGGCTTTTAACTGCTTGCAGAGCTGTATTGGTCTACCCATTTGTTTTTGCAGGCATTGATCTACTCATGTATTTTTGCAGGCACTGGTCTACTCATTTGTTTTCTTTTAACACTGATCAGCTGTAGGGCGGCTCTTTGAACCTCCGCTGCAAGAGTTTAAACAGTTTTTTTCCCTCTAGCCATCAGCTGGGACTCAGGAGGTAGCAATAGATTGGGGTTGGGGCCAAATAAAAGATAAGAATAACGTGGGAGGGGTGGGGGGGTGGGAGGGTGCGGGGGGGTGGGAGGGTGCGGGGGGGTGGGGGGAGCAGAACCGGTTCGGTGATATCATATCATCACCGCTACTGGCTCGGGAGAACCAGGCCGAACCGGGAGGAGCCCAGTTCACACACTGCTTCACACACACACACACACACACACACACACACACACACACATATCTCGGATCTTTTTTTGCATTTGCCATGTTTTGGTAATACCACCTGCAATGTGATAAAAATGACAAGAGTTTTACTATTTTTACACTTACTATGCTAGGATGTAAAGATAATCACTATGGCTTATAAAACAAGTCCTACTAATCTAATCAGCTGTGGTTTGTTTTTATTTATTGAAAAAGAGAGACCATGTTTAAGTATGACATGCAAATCCAGTTTTTGAGTACTTGGTATGACTTGGACTTTCTGGTTTTTCTTTAAAGACGTTTCACTTCTCATCCAAGAAGCTTCTTCAGCTGACTGGATAGTGGGGAATGGAAGGATTTATACTCAAAGGACTTATAGTGTCTTCAAAGAAAAACCAGTAAGTCCAGTTGCTTCTTGAAAAAGCACCTTTGGGACAACCATGACCTGGATGACTGAGAATCTCCATAGACATTATAAGAAGCATTATGTGTATCAATGGTTCAGGTATTGAACTGGCCCTAGAGACCCCCCCTGATTGTAATCCACTCACAGGCATAAAAGTTCACTGACTGACTTCAGGTCAGTTCCTTTCTCCTACCTCAGCCTATTTCACAAGACTTTTATTGTCAGGAGAAGGAAGGACACTGTTATGTTCAGGGTGAAGAATGGAGGTGAGGCCAGAGTGATTTCTAACAGTTCTTTATTCAGTATTGCCTGTGAGGCAACTGTTGTTCCCTGGCTGACATAGCTCCTTTTATAGGGAAGCTGATCAGCCTGCAACCAATCAGGGGAGAGTATTTTCCCACTCCGACAGAGGACCAGACTGAGAACTTCAACTGACAACTATATACATTACATAACAGACACCATGCAGTTTGCCTTGAACTCTTAAAATGAAAATCAGGATATAAATCTAATAAATAATGTAGAACCACAGTGTTTGGAGCACTGCTTGAATCAGACTGCTTTGTTATGCTGCACAAGTGATTTGGCATCTTTGCATTGAGGGTGAAGAGCAGATGGAGGCAAAAAATGGGCTTCAGATTTTTATGAGCAAGCTGTCTTTTTCCATGGTAGATATTGAGGTCTAATGGGTATTCACCCCTTTAGTTAACAGTTGCTAGAAGGACATGTTGTCATGAGAGGATTGCATCCATTTCCTTCACAAATGATTCTACTTTGATAGCTCAAGGTTTTATATTTGATGGTTATATACCTCTTGCCACCAACTCAGAAAGACACTAAAGCATGTGCTCCTAATTCAGAATAGAAGGAATAATGAAGGGATTATAACGGAGGTCCACCTGCCAAGTAAACTATCAGAATGGGATGCTTTACATTTACAGATGGTGCAGCAAGGATGAATGCCAATTAATTTCACTGCAGGTTACAACGTCTGTGTGAAGGCACTGCCCTTTCGTGTAGCTTGTTTCACTCAGTGCTATGGTGTGCTCATCATGGTAATTCTCTGCTCACACCCAGAGGCCAGTGTTGTTAAGAGGAGTAAAACAAAACAGTAATTTCACTGGTTAGAAATGGGACACCATTTGCAGATCTCTTATGAGGTGGCACTGTGTTTGGATATCTGCTGAAGCAAAACCTCCTTAAAATGATTTGTACACATCTATAAACGGGATGTGGTGGCTCAGTGGTTAAGATGTTGAGCTTGTCGTTTGAAAGATCAGCAGTTCAGCAGTTCAAATCCCTAGTGCCACGTAACGGGGTAAGCTCCCGGTACTTGTCCAAGCTTCTGACAACCTAGCAGTTCGAAAGCACGTAAAAAATGCAAGTAGAAAAATAGGGACCACCTTTGGTGGGAAGGTAACAGCATTCCATGTGCCTTTGGCATTTATTCATGCCGGCCACATGACCACCGAGACGTCTTTTGACAGTGCTGACTCTTCAGCTTTGAAACGGAGATGAGCACTGCCCCCTAGAGTCGGAAATGACTAACACGTATGTGCAAGGGGAACCTTTACCTTTACACTTCTATTCCTGGAATTAAAAGACAGGTTCCTTGGGGCAAATAAATATGTACTTTGGGTGCAGAAAATTCCAGTCTCAGTCCCTGTTACCTTCAGAGAAACACCTCTTCCAGAAAGTCTTGAAACAAGAATAGTTTTTTTTCCATTCTGGTCCTCTGTTGGGTTTGCAAATCCCAGAGCTCCTAGCCAGTATAACCAAAAATTCAAATTGGTTAAGAATTCTCTAACTTTGAGCCTCACTACATCTGAAAATACCAACTTGCCAAAGGCTGATTTAGACAATTCGGCATTAGAGATGAGTCAATGGTATGACTTAGTGGAAGGCAGATGCCCATACTTCATTCAGTATTAAATCAATATGGCATGTCTATTTTCTAGTTCAAAATAAGATCATTTCCTCCCTCTTATATCCCAATGAATCAGGGAGGATCTGTCTGAGTGTCTTCTGAATTCTCTCTTGTTTTTCCAGACTTAAGGGGATATTTCAGCCCTCTTCTTAGGGTTAAGGTTAGCAGTCCTTGTGTATTCCGTTCAGGCTCGTGTCTCTGATCTTCTACAGTGAAGAAGATAACATATGTTCTTCTCTTCTCTTTCAGACTGCATGTAGAACAAGGATAGGATTCTGTGTGCCCAGTCCCCCCAGATATTACAGATGCCATTACTGGCTAGGATTGTTGGTAGTTGGGGTCTCTACTATAATCACAGACTGTTCACAACTTCTAAATCAGAGACCTGCCTTATCAAGAAAAAGATTTTGAGATCACCATCAGAGGATCTAGAATGGAAAACTCCAAGAACGTAGGAATCTAGGTATACAAAAACAGAAAATGATCTCAATCACACTGCTCAGCTTCAAGGAAGGGCTTCTTAAGATTAAGTCAAACTCAAGGCCTGGGGGGTGCTTAGATCTGACCCATGGGGCTGCCCTGGAAACAGCAAAGGACCAGTCCACAGTGCCTCTGTCAGGGAAAATGGAGCTTGTGAGGGCCACAGGCGGAGGGTTGCAGCTGCAAACAGAGCTCGGGAGCCCATTTTTGCTGGCAGAGTGCTTGGGCCACCACAGGTGCCCCCGACATGAGTGACATTGAGTTAGTCATGCCCCCCTGGACCACGAGGTCAAACACAACCCTGATGTAGCTCTCAATGAAATTGAATTTGACACCTCTGGATTAAGTAGTTTGATCAAAATGGAGGGTCCTATTTTGTGTCCTTTCTGGCTGTTTAACTGATGAAGGCTACTAGCTTTGATAAGATCTGGTTATACAGCCCCAGCCTCAAATCTGATATCTGCAAATACCAAGTTGGCTCTCTTAGGCTCCTATCTAATAAGCAGTGCCAATTTATGGGAGACATTGGACACATTGTTCTCGATTGTGGCAGCTGCAGTTATCCTGGGATCCAGATGGACCCAACCTTGCTGTCCATCAAGAGACCCTTGGAAACCCTCCATAGTTTCTATGAGATATTTATCTTTGTAACTTAGTTTATATTAGTTTTTATCTTTGTGACTGTAAACATTCATAAAATTCTTATGAAAAATTGAGAGAAAAAGAATGCTTGGCTTTTTCCCCAGGCCCTAGGTTCGGATGGGGCATGCATCCGCTGTCATAGATATTTATATTTATAATTAAGAGCTTTTCTTCCTCAGGCATGACCATCTTTGGTTAGGTATTTTAATATATTGTTTTTTGTGTGTTTTTAATTCTTATAAGCTTCCTAGAGTTGTCGATGAGTGGGTGGCCTTAGGAATTTAAATCACAAAGATAAATAAGAATATTCTTATCTAGAGGGCACATTGGAAAGATTATACTTGATGATATATTAAACATTTGTGCGTTATGAATCTGGTTTTGTTTGGTTTATAAAAATAACTGATTAAGACTATTGCATAGAGATTTATATTTTCAGCTGCCCTACAGTCATCCTATCCTTAAACTGTTCTTTATTCTGCCACAATTCTTGCCCTCTGGAATCATATCCCCTCCCCAGGGAACTGTGTGGCTCTCACCCTGATAATGCTCTGAAAAGTACTAGAAACTTGATTGATTTCCCAGACCTTCATACAGGGTGGCTGAACAAACCCGGTAAGGTTTGTTGTTCTATATGATTTTTCTGGACACATACATATCCTCTGTTTCATAATTTTATTGTTCTGGCTTTTTAATTGTATAAAGCAAGACTCAGTTATGAAGTACCATATTTTTCGGAGTATAAGACGCACCTTTTTTCCCCCCTAAAAGGAGATGAAAATTTGGGTGCGTCCTATACATCGAATGTAACCCCACCCACCCACTGGCCCCCACCCTTTGGCCTCTGCCTCCCAGCAATTTACCTCCTTGCAGCAAGCAGCAAGAAGAAACAGCCCATTTTTTTATTTATATTTATATGCCATCCTTCTCCAGAGACTCAGGGCGGCTTACAATGCGCTAAGCAATATCCTTCATACTTTTGTATATTTATACAAAGTCAGCTTATTGCCCCCACAAACCGGGTCCTCATTTTACCCACCTTAGAAAGGATGGAAGGCTGAGTCAACCTTGAACCTGGTGAGATTAGAACTTGCAGTAATTGCAGGCAGCTGGATGTTACATGCTGGCTTAGTAGGAGGCATTAGCCTGCTACGCCACTCAGGCTCCTTCATTTCAGCTTCAGCACAGCCTAATTAGCACAAGTCCATTGGATTGGCCTCCCGACTCTCAGCTGTTTCAGGCTGCAGGGATTGCCATTGCTTATTGCTGTGTGGGCCTCTGCTACTTGTTGCAAGGAGGTAAATTGCTGGGAGCAGATTTTTTTTTTCTTGTGCTAATCAAGATTTGCTGAAAATGAAAGTAAAGCAGACTGTTTGCTGCAATGAGGCAAAATTGCTGGGAGGCAGAGGCAGATTTCTTTTTCTTGTTTTCCTCACCAAAAAATGTAGGTGTGTCTTATAGTCCGGAGTGTCTTATATTCCAAAAAATACAATATTTAAAGAATATGTCAGTCATGAATTCTTTAAATCTATGTAGCAAATAAGTAAATTAAGTGATCCTTGAACATGGCTCATGTTCTGTCACCAAGGCTTATAACCATTTGGGATGGAGTGGTCGATGGTATTTCAGTACAGGGGTGGGAAGATGTGCTATTAAAAAAAAAAGCAAGAGAGAGATACACAAATAAACATGTGATGTTTGCGTGTATTAATTGTGTGTAAGAGCCTTGGGGGTGCAATGGTTAGAATGCAGTATTGTAGGTTAATTCTACTGATTGTCAGGGTTCTATCCTGACCAGCTCAAGGTCGATTTATCCTTCCATCCTTCCGAGGTCAGTAAAAAGGGGGCCCAGATTATTGGGGGCAATATGCTCTAAACCGCTTAGAGAGGGTTGTAAACAGGGGTGGTATTCACTAACTTTCCCTACCGATTCGTAAATGTGAGCGTGCACAGCCTTCCATGCATGCACTTTGCTGGCATGTGTGCCTTCTGCACATGTGCCCGGCTTCAAAAATGTGCCTAAACAGGATGGTATAGAGCCAGGGCAGGTGGGTGGACCTATCCGCGATTTCCGCTACCGGTTCAGAGGAACTGGTCCGAACCGGCTGAATACCACCTCTGGCTGAAAAGCACTGTGAAGCGGTATATAAATCTAAGTGCTATTGCTATTAATGTCAAAGAAAGAGAAAGCTGCCAAATACAGTATGGCTATTTAGCGCATAGGATGTACATGCCAGCATAGTCTCTGACTAGTCTGTTTGTGCTGGCAGCGATCAACAAGACTAAACACAGGACTCACTTAAACCAGAAGCTCTGCCATGTTTCAGTCAGCGTATTTGACACTTCCAAAATATCCCACCTCCATTTGGAAGTATCCAAATAATCTAAGATGTTCCTGGATATGGAAGTTTCATACCTATGTCTGCGAACAACCAGTATTTTCTTTCACTCTGTTTTCCTCTGTCATTTTATTATAGTGTAAGACTGCCCGACCGTGTTAAAGGAGAAAAAAATGCATTGACTAAATGTCAAACTTCCCTCTTTGCAGTTAATCCAAGGGAAATGAATCTAATTATGTGCATTATAAGGAAGACTGAAGTAATATGATAAGAATTCCACCTGTATATAGACAGTTTATGTTAGCAAAACTCTTGCTTGTTTCCTCAGTATGGGTGTTTCGTTCTTTTGAAAGTGGGGAGTCTGTATCTCTTCATTGATTTGGAGGCCGCTAATGATGTTACCAGCTTCAGAAATAACTCTTATCCGAGGCTCGGTTGTTGCTGAGCATCTCAACCAGCTGTGCTCTGAACAATATATTCTGAATTTATGAAGTGAGAAGGCAGCCAACTAGATTACACTTCCCACTTCTTTTAATATGAACTGTGCCACCTGCTGCCTCTTATACGGTGGAGCACATTTTGTCTCCTATTGTCTGTTGTCACTAAAGAAACTTTTGTATCTTTTAGGAATCATCTCAAACTAGGACTGAAGGAAAGAATGAGCACCATTGTTGCAGGGACTTCTCACTGTGCAGTAGCGCTCTTAAAAACCCTTGAATGTCATTACAAACGTTGATGCGTTTATCAAAAACGGAGCTCTAAAACTTAGAACCTCTAAAAGCAGTGGCCAAAAATAGCAGTAGGGTCTTAAAGGGTTAAAGATTGAAAAATTCAGAAGTTTCTATAGCAAATGGAGAGGAATATAATTGTAGATGTATTGTTGAGGGGCGAAAAGGGCTGCATATGAAATGTGAGCACTATACTCCTGGCGACGTATTTATAAATATACAGATGGCATACGGTAGGAAAAACAGATGTCCTGACAGAGATGTTAAATATGATTTCTCATTGTCCCGACTGCAAAAATGCAGTTTTCTCTCTCTGATGCTCATGATAGTCCAATTTTTCAGTGTTTATTCTTCCGCTCTACATCAGCTCCCCCGTATCTTGAATTTGAAGTAGGATGAGCCATCAGAATCTATCAACATTCAAGTAAACATTTTCAAGATATTGATTGCTCCCATTCAAAACACATCCATACTTTTACATACTATGTAGATTTTGTATCAAATATATACTTCTATGTACTTCTATATATTTCTATAGATTTCCTAAAAGGAAACAATAGTACGTAACATATGTAAGAAGCCTGTACATACCTAGTTGCATAGAAAATGGATAACTTCGCAAAATTGCAATTTAGTCCTGAAATTAACCTAGACATTAAATATTTTTCTGTGAAAAAGGTGATTTCCCCTCCCCCCCGTATTCTTTGATATTATCTAACTAAAACAAGTGGGACTTTTGGCAGCCTTTAATTATTGATTTTTTTCCCCCCTCCCTGATTATTTTGGCTCTTCTGAGGTTAAAATCTCACATATATCATCTGTAATATTAGGTAATAATATTGTCAAGCCACAAGAGAGGATTTTATCTGTTTCTTGCAGTTCACAAGGCAAATGAGTATAACTAAAGTTATAAGTATTATACTATATATAAATGTAAATTGAAGGCTTGCTGTGTTATATAAAGCCAGCCTGTATGGTCTGTATAAATGCAGATATCTCACTTCTTTTGAGTGACTATGCAAGAAAAAGCAACAATGCACAAACAAGGCCACAAAAGCTACTGTAAGCAAATTTATTATAGAAAATCCTAATATAGCCCTTATGAAGAATCCAGCAACTGTTATGTAGGAACTATGTCTTATTTATAATAAAATTGGTTCAAATCTTTGTACTTCTTCCTCTAGCCCATAAAGCAGGGGTGGGTTCTACTTACCTTTACTACTGGTTCGCAGTGGGGCCACATGCAAAAGCATTTCAATGATGTGGGGTCGGTGGGCGGAGCCTCCCACCAGTTTTACTACCGGTTCTATAGAACTGGTGTGAACCGGGGGCAACCCACCACTGCCATAAAGGTAAAGTTCCCCCGCGCATTTGTGCTAGTCATTTCTGGTTCTAGAGGCAGTGCTCATCTCCGTTTCTAAGCCGAAGAGCCAGTGCTGTCCAAAGACGTCTCCGTGGTCATGTGACCGGCATGTCTAAATGCCAAAGGAGCGCTGTTACCTTCCCGCCAAAGTGGTCCCTATTTTTCTACTTGCATTTTTTATGTGCTTTTGAACTGCTAGATTGGCAGAAGCTGGGACAAGTAACGGAAGCTCACTCCGTTACGTGGCGCTAGGGATTCAAACCGCTGAACTGCCGACCTTCTAATCGACAAGCTCAGCGTCTTAGCCATGAGCCACCACCTCTCTTCCTCTAGCCCATATAATGTACTAAACTAGATATTGCTGTCCTTTCGGTGAAAGGGATAATTTTTACCTCTCCGTTGTTTTGGTAACAAACTGTTCTGGTATCGGGCTGCTTGCTTGTGACTGTGAGAACTGGCAAGCAGGCAATTGGATTAATATAGTTAAATATGTTTTAAGTATATTATATGAATGTTTGTTGTTAGACAGGCACAATCAGTCAAACTAGATTTAAATTACAGGTGAAGAGATCAGAACCACAGTTGGTCCCCAATAAGCCATACATCAGATGGGCAGTGGGTCTACAGGTTAGGGCTACAAATAGCATGCTGTCAGCAGAAAATTGAACCCAGCTAAGATATTATATAATCTAATAAGACATACGTTGCAGTGGTATTTCTCCCTTATCAGTGTTTTGTTTTGTTTTGTTTTTAAAGAGGACACCAGCCAGATATTATACCTTCTGTTGCATGGAGATAAAGTATATGAAGATGTAGTTCAGGTTATTTTATGAATTTGAAGATTATAGTAGAGCCATGTGATTAACAGGAAAGGTCTGATAGAAGATACCAAGATGTTTCTTCTGATTGCAGCAACCTATATCTAGTCATGATTAAGATTGTGGTTTTTGTTTTTGTTCTTGGGCTTATATGCTAAAGCAAACATATTGAATGTCTTCTACTTTAAATGTGGAGTTCTACTAATATGTAATAATGCATAATTCTCATAGTTCCTTCAACCTAAGATTAAGCATATGATTCTATTTGTAGTAAGTGATACTGAAATCCGTGTGAATTAATTCCATGTTAAACTTGAAGCCAAGTCTAAATTGCATTTTGTTATCCTTTTCTCTTTTCCCAATCTTATCTTGGTGATAAGGAATTTGACAAAAAGATGCCAAGGAGTTATTGCTAGAAAACATGGGGGAAATAATTAAAAAACTGCTATCAAGATTACATCTCTGTGTTTGTTGGTCATAATGAACAATACTGTTATCCTTTTTTTTTTTTTTTGCATTTTAAATGTTCATATTCAATATAGATAAGAGTAATTGCTTTAAAAAAATGGGAAGGTAGAATAGTGGCAAAACACTAGTGATTAAGAGCCATGCTCTTGTGTTTGGTTACATTCATACACTTTCCTGAATTTTGAATACTTTGTAACATTTTTCATTATACGCTAGTGCAGGGGTGTCAAGCTCCCAGCCCAGGGATGAAATCTAGCAGGTTCTGACAGGTTCTGGCGAACTGGTAGCAGAAATTTTGAGCAGTTTGGAGAACCAGTAGTGGAAATTTTGAGTAGTTTGGAGAACCGGCAAATACCACCTCTGGCTGGCCCCAGAGTGGGGTGGGAATGGAGATTTTGCAGTATCCTTCCCCAGCCACACCCACCAAGCCACGCCCACTAAGCCATACCATGCCCACCAAGCCACACCCACAGAACCGGTAGTAAAAAAAAAATGGATTTCACCACTGTCACAGCCCATGCCTCATGTGCTGGCCAGGCCCATGCCTGGTTTAGCAAAAGGGAAAAAGTCGTGATTATGTCATGTGACAATGCTGTAACGACACGAGTTTGACACCATTGCTCTAGCAGTCTTGAAACTTCATCTAGTTTCTTTAGTGGAAATAGTCTGGATGCCACACAAAACAGATTAAAACTAGGGGTCGAGAGAGATTGGAAATTGATAATGAACTAGTTATGGTATACTTTATCTATTATTGTTGATAATTTTAAAGGTTTTGTAGGAAAAGATTTAACATTCTGTGGAACAAACAGAGATGAAAAGAAATTCTACTTTTTCTTTAATAAGGAATGTTTTACTCTACAATGTCAATTAAAATATGTGTTCCTAAAATTGGATCCTCCGAGCATTTATTTATTTGAGGTACCAATGAATGTTGACTTGTCAATACAGTTAAAAAATGTCGTCCCATCGTTATTGTATGAATTGCTATTGTTTGAACTTGTATCTGTCTCAGGCAACAAATATTTCATTTAATTCATTAATTTGTAAAGTTGTCGAAATGACTCTGGGTGGCATACAATATTAAGCAATTTTTAAAAATTGAGTGTTATTGGTTTCAGCATAGTAAGAGGGGCAATTCCATCTAAACTCCTGGAATTTAACAGAAATGGAATAAGAGCTCACAAAGCATATCTCTTCTATTCCAGCTGAAATGGAAGCATCTTCTTTTTCTTTATGCTGGTGATTTTTTTCCTTTGCTATGCCACAGTTAAGCAGGATATTTTGTACCCTGTTCTCCTGAAAATAAAACCCAACTGGAAAATAAGGCCTAGCATGATTTTTCAGGATGCTTGTAATGTAAGCCCTACCCCAAAAATAAGCCCCAGTTAAGATCGTCAGCAGACGGAAGTGTTTAGTACTGTATTTCCCCAAAAATAAGACCTAACCGCAAAATAAGCCATAATGTTTTGGAGCAAAAATTAATATAAGACCCAGTCTTATTTTGGAGAAAACATGGTACATGGTACCTATGTTGATGTATGCTGATTAATATGCTGTTAATGTGATAATGTCTAAGCGAATGCACCCAAATACAGCAGAAATTATTTTTCTTTTGTGAGAATGGTATTTTCTTGGGAATTGTTGTCAGGGTATTTGAAATCACATTCATTACAGTTCCTTGAGAGAAGGAGATCAGGAAGTCAAAAAGAAATAAAAAAGACAGAAAGGAGCTAAATTTGATTCTTACAACATCGACATCCAATTGCTCTCTTCTGGGAATAAGTCTCCCTCCGAACATGCTTCTGCAGAAAGTCAATAGTTTCTTGCAAATACTGTGTGAGTTTTGGAATTGGAATAAAGCCCATAATTCTGTTTTGCTGTGATCTCATACATTTATTCAGAGGTGACCATTGCCTGATGGAAAATTTTCAAAGCCACTCACTTTAGGAGCAATTGAGGTGATGGATTAGACAGTGCTTTATTATTTATTCTTCATTTCTCCCACGAGTCCATTTTGGCCACTCTTGTCACTGTTCATTAAACAACTGTTCATTGGACACTTTTCAAAATAGCTCTATCATATTAGGACAATGACTTGGAAGTAAATACCTCTTAGGGCAGAGATTGGTGTTTATGGCAGAGGATTGATTTTTCTCTTCCTGATCAGTTTGTTCATCTCACTGAATGTCAAGTGAGGCAGATAGTTGATCAGTTTTAATGTGGCAGTTCTTAAATCTCCTTAAAAATGAAATCTTTTTCAAATCCAGGATTTTCTTACTTGACATGCAGGTCATCCTTAAATTGAGGACAACATCTGGTTGGTGACTGTATTTGACTTGAAGATATATTTACCTTCCTTAAAGTCTAAATTTAGTGAATTTCTTTAGGATGAGGAATAACTAGATGGTGTGCAGCATTATTTTCTGAGGTACTATAATATATGTTGGGTTGATCCACATGGTGCTTTCAAATTAGTGATCTGAATCTTTCTCTAAAATGTTTAGGGCTAGCTTTACCATTGGGTAGCTAAATCAGATTGCAAATAGTAGATGTGGGAATTGACAGCACATGGTTGAAGGGAAAAAAATGAGTATCCCAGGATACTGTACTTTGCTGCCTTCAAATATCCTATTGAATGCTGTCCTATTGCCTACGTTGAAGGATGGTTCAACTTCATCTTGATTCATTTTTTTTAAAGAGTTAGGTTGGGAGCTACCTTGATTGATATCTCAGGGGGACTTGGCCCGAATTTGGAAAGTCAATAAGAAGTCTTTCTAATTTGGCTTTCAAGGGATAAGATATTTTCTTCTCTTTCTACCTAATGGTAGAACAGTTTTTTCCAGTTTGAAGCCTTCAGTTTGGATTATAATTCTATTATTAATCCAGTTTGGATTATAATTCTATTACCTCTACTTATTGACTATGTTGCTTGGTCTTAATGGAAGTTAAAGCCCATAATATCTGTAAGACAGGAGATTAGGGAGAACTACTCTTAAAAAATATCAACCTACTTCTTCAGAGACAACCTCTCTTTCCTGACACAAAAATGGGTTTGATTTCCTTGATCAAACAAAAAGTTTCAGGAAAATGAAAAAAATAGCACACAAGTATTGACTGATGGAGCTTTAATTAGAGCTAAGTCAAATATTCATGCTAGATTTCTTTATGATAACATGCATATTTTGATGGAGAATAACGTTTTGCTAATAACTAAATTGCTACAAGTATTTCTCTGCTTGCAATCCAAAACTCAGATTAATTACTGCTGAAATTCAGGAAACTGCTTTGTATTAAATTAGCCCTTTGATCCCAAGATGATTGAGTTTTGGGGCTTCCAAGGTACTAATCAGATGCTCTAACACATATCTAGTTCAGATCATACTGTGCAATAGCCTCATATGTCAATAATTTGATTTAAAGGAACTTTGAAGGTTCTGAACAGTCAAGAGATTGTCCTAAGAGATTTGGGGATTATGAAAGTTGTGCATCCCTAATTTTATCAGTCAAAATTTAGCTGAAGAAAAGCTTAGTGACAGTTTATAAAGTGCTTTGAAGATCCATTTGGTCTCTCAACTATTCCCAGTTACATTGGTAGAGAAGACTTAGAGAGTCCACCTAAGCTTTATCTCAGTGAAGCTGCTGAACTTCCCTGAATTTGATTCATTTGAGGTTTTTGCTGATCACTTTTTCCTCAACAATAAAATCTTACTAATAAACAAGTTTTAAAAGACCACTAGGAAATGTCAGAACACAATGATGTTTACTAATAAATTATGAGCCGCGGTGGCTCAGTGGTTAGAATGCAGTACTGCAGGCTACTTCTGCTGACAGCTAGCTGGCTGCCTGCAATTTGGCAAATCGGATCTCACCAAGTTCAAGGTTGACTCAGCCTTCCATCCTTCTGAGATGGGTAAAATGAGGACCCAGATTGTTGGGGGCAATACGCTGACTCTGTAAACTGCTTAGGGAGGGCTGTAAAAATACTGTGAAGCAGTATATAAGTCTAAGTGCTATTGCTATTAGGATTGATTTTGAGATTCCATTTGCATTTGCTACTGGAATGTGTAGCAATGATATGTATATCAGTGGGTGCTCTGCACAGAGCCTTTAAAAAAATGAAAAAGAGAACAAATATGAGGGGTCTTTGGTGCTCTTTGAGCTTTCTTGCAGATTTTTTATTACCCAAATTAGGTAATATCGTTAGTGCTACACAGCACACACTGATGATGTGTGATGATATTACCTAGTTTGGGTAATGAAACATCTACAAGTAAACAACCAAGCTCAGAGAGCACCAAGGAGCCCTCACTTGTAACCCTGAGTTACAAAGGTTCTCCTTTAAGGGAGGACAAATATGTTAACTTCGTCATTTCTTGTGACATCATTGCCAGCTGTTGATGGGGAAAAAAGTGCACCTCACCACCTAGATTAGTGATAAGACCAAGTCATGAAAGAATCAAGGATCAAGGCACTGTTTGTCATCCACCTTGGAGGTGCAACGTTAGGAGAGAATATAACCATTTAGAACAAAAGGAGAAGCAAAGCAGCTGCATTGAACTACAGTATACCTACTTATAGTTTATCTTCTCCAATAAATTTATAAATTATAGTTCTGATATTTACACCACTCTTTAAGAGCCACTTTGAGGGTAGCATATATAGAAAAAGCAATATACTAGGATCATAGCAATAGATGGAAGTGCTAGCTACTATTTTTAATAGACAGTTTAAAAGCTAAGGATGTCCTTGAGTTGAGCTCAGCATTTGATGTGGATTTCTTGACAACTGTAGGGAAGTAGTTTGCCACTTCTAACTTCAGAGATTTTTTTTTTCAACTTCCCAGTCAGCAGGAATTGCTTGATGGTCCCTCAATCAAATTCTAACCAGGTCAAACCCTGTTTATCTTCCAAGATCAGTTAGATGTTGCCAAGGTGATTGTCAACACATTACATTTGCCTCTGTAAAAAATAGATTTGAAATGCAAGGTTATGTCAAGACTGCTGCCCAGTTTATAATATATAATCAATTTGGAAATCTATGAAAAACATTCACTCTCTCTTGGTAAAGTTAGTTGCATTTTGAGGGGGCTGGATCACCAAGCCCCTTTTCTTCTTATGTTGCTGGAATGCTAGTCCATCTATATATAACATGAAGAGAACAGATGCAGCATCCTTTCTGGATTGATCTACATCTGGGCTGCCTTCTTTATGGTCCGAGCCCTCATCTCTACTGCAAGATAGGTGATGATACCACCATATATATATATATATAGGTATATATTTCCCCATTTCAGACAAATTATAGAGCCTCCCAGACTCTAAGCAGTGATGCAGCACAGGGGAAGAAAATATCTAAAAATACCCACTGGAGGAGCAGATTTTCCCTTAGGAAAGAAAATATTTTTAGTATTTTCTGTTAGGCATCATTGGTCTTCCTCTAAAGTGCAGTGACATTCATTTAATGTGTGGATTAAGAAGCAAATTGTTAGTGTTTAATCCTCGAGCAAGGGGGAAGCAAGGAGAAATGTTTGCCCCCAAGAGAGGCAGTTCTGGTGAGCCTTTGTTCTTTGGGGTTATTTCTAGTTAATTAAATGCAATTCTCTTCTTGAGGCTATTTGCTTCAGATTAAGACATTTTGTACTGTGCCCTGAAGGTTAAGACAGTAGTTCCGTTAGGTAAATATATTTCTCCAATGTGAGTGTCCTTCCAGAATACCTTTCACCTAGCTTCTCAGAGCAGAAGCATCACCTGAGATTATTTTATTGTACTATTTCAATTGAGCAGTCTTAAGCACAGGTTATATATCACATTACCACGTCAATTTTTGTTGTTTGTTTTTTGTTTTCAGAAAATCTTCCACACAGTGAACAAAAATGTGTGGTCCATTTTAATATTCGCTATACTAGTCTAACAACTTCTTTAATTATATGAATGACCCACAAAATGAAGAGCATTCAGTTCAATCATGGTCTCCTTTTAACACTTCCTCATAAAATCTCACTTTGTCCCTTTTATGGCTCATTATGTTCATGAGCTAAACTTCAGCTGTAAAGTCTGTGTCCACTTTACTCATTTGCTCCTAGAGATTTTAGGTCAGGAGATAACCAGGATTTCATTTATTAAGCTAGTGCTTTGATAAGAATGTCTTCAATGCCTCCCATCTTCTCCTTTGATTTGATGTTAAGATAAATTGCTTTTGATTTTTTTTCTCCCTAAAAAGAACATTCCAGTGAAATCCTCTTGCATAAGATGAGAGATTCCTGCATATTCTGAGTCTCTCTGCTGTCTGCAGTTTCCAAATGCTTTAGCTGAATCCAGAGGTGAAATCTACTTACCTTCCCTACCGGTTTGCCAATGTGCGTGCGCCATCATCTGCGCATGCACAAAGCTGTGCAGAGGCTAGAAATGTCGCAAAAAAGTGATGTCATGACATCCGTGTGAGTGGGCAGAGCCACCCGCAGCCATGCCTACCGATTCGCCCGAACCGGATAGAACCTGCTGGATTTCACCCCTGGTTGAATCTCATTTGGGAATTTTTCCCATTACACTTGCATCATTCCTGCAGAATGATTGAGGTATGTTGAATGAAAGAAACAATAACTATACCCATCACTTATTGATAACAGTAAAGTCAGTTCAGAAACAAATTCTAAGAACTTCAAAGAATTTGGAATTGGAGGTGTTAAAAAATAAATGCCTCTTTTTTGGGGAGGATTTTTTTTTTAATTTTAAAAACAAACTTTATTAAAATTAAAAATATTAAAAAATATACAAATTTTTCTTGATCATAAAATTACATAAACAGTACAAACACCACAAGCAAACTAAATGCATGTAATTATATATACATATATATACAAACAGTGACTTATTACCTATTCTATCTATCTGACGGTGCTTCTTTATTACCTTAATTTTCCCTGAATTTTGTCTTTACCCTTTTTTCTTTTGATTTATCTACTTGTACCATCTATTCCATACTTTAAAATATTTTGAGTCTTCCTTGTCTTTTAATTCTAAGGTTAATTTATCCATTTCTGCACATGTATAAAATTTTTGAATTACTTCCTGATCCGTTGGCAAACTATCTGTTTTCTACAATTATGCTAATGCCAGTCTAGCCGCCGTAATTATAAGTAGTGTTAAATATTTTATGTCTTTTCTAATGTTCCCTTTGATCATGCCTAATAAAAAGACTTCTGGTTCTCATTCAATTTCTTGGTCTATCCATGTTTTTATTTTTTTCCAATATTTCTTTATTTCTGGGCAAAGCCACCAAGCAGGAAATTAGAAAACAGATTTCAGTATACCATGATGTTTAGAACAATTGTGCTGTGTTCATATTCCATTCCAAAAAAAGAGCTTTGAGTTGTGCTGATGTAGGAGCAGAGTTGCAGACAGGAACTGCATAGCTGGCCATTAACTGGAAGTCACTGGGAGGTAGGTAACATATAAATTTAACAAACTATATCCTCAAGTAATTGCCACTCATTCAGTGACCATTTAAACTTACAGTAGTGCTGAACACATGGCACAAAAGACTTTGATCCTCAATGTTCTGGCTGTCTCAGCCTCCTTCACAATCATATGGCTGCAATCCGGGCACTTAGCAACCTGCTCATAATTATGACATTGCAATAGTGTCCTGAGATTGTGTGACTTCCATTTGCAACATTCATTCCTGGCTTCTGAAAAGCAAAGTCAATGGAGAAGCTGCCGGAAGCACAAATGGCAATCATATGATATTGTGCTTAACGGTCTGGGATTCATTTAATGACACCAACTGGAAGTGCTAGAACACTTCTGGTTGCTATCATTAAAGGAATCCCTCGCCATTAAACAATCCCATTATATCATGCAGTCCCATGATGTCACTGCGTTCTTGTATTTCCCAGCTGAGCTGTCATTTTTGGTCTAATAGGCTTACTGTAGTTTTGCCAAGTTTTGTTATCAGTATTAAGTGCGCAAGCGTGCATTCCTTTCTAGCCTCCATTACACTTCTTCTTACTCCTTTGTTCTCCTGCCAAGAGGTCAGGCAGGAACACCGGCAAGATGTAGCCAATTAATTAGATAGTAAGAGTTATCTTTATTTTTTTTTACTTTACAATAAAATGAGTTTTCTCTTAGAAATTCTTCGGGTTTTATTTTCTTAATGTATACATTCGAGGAAAAGCCTCGGTCCAAACCTCTAAACCAGGGTGCGATTATCCCAGAGCCAGGATGGGATCAATCAACTCCCTGACACATGACATCTTTTTTACAATCACATCACTTAGTGATGGAAACTCCAATCACAATCATTAACTGAGGATTACCTGTATTATGATGGTTAGTTGCATCATCGGCCAGATGTTTAGACTGGATTTGGAGTTTTATCGACCTATTGAATCCTTCCCAAAAAGGAGGATAAGCAGAGGTTATTTGATTTTTATTATTATCCACCTTTTTAGAAATGAACGCAAAGGATCACACCGTGCTGATACTTAGCATCACACTGTTTTACTGTTGGACAATATTGAAGATTGCATTTACCGGTGGGGTTGTTGCCAACTCTGCTGTTGTTCCTGTTGTTTGAGGTAATATGTATCTCTTTTACTATAAGGTTACAATGAGCAGGCCCATAAAATGTTGGGAATAGTCATGTCATACCTATACAGGCTCAGCATGGGAGTAGGAGAATTCCTATTACAAAAAAAGAAAAGAAAAAACCATAAAAATTGAAATATTGCAGGGTGAAAGAAAAGTTAGAGGTCTAAACTCAAAGTCCATCATATTAAAAATTTGCATAAATATGATCTCAGTCAGCAGAAAGAAACATGTAAAAGGAAATTGAAAGCTAAAAATATACCAAATACAGTATATGACCTTAAATTGCTTTTTTAAAAAAAACTACCTGCTCATCTGGAACATTTTTTTGCTTTTTCTTCTATGAGTATCAGTATTTTATGCTTCAATAGCTGATGTACTCTACACTTCCATGCTGAATCCTGTTCTGTGAAAGCTTTGCTTGGTTGGATTTTTTTTTTCCAACTCAGTTATATCTACAGTTAGTCTGAAGTAATTCCCATTTAGTTCCATGGGTCTTCCTTCATGCAAATGTCTCTAGGAACATGGCTTTTGTATGATAGCCAGGTTAGATTAAAAAGGATTGGGAGTCATGCTGTAGTTGCTCAAACTTCATTTCCTGGGAATGAAGCGGTGCTCAGAAGTTTCATCTTCCCATGGAGACAACGCTGGTGTGATATGTTCATGATTCGACACCATGGATCTCCAGGTGGGTCAAGATTATAGAGAAACACCAACCTGGAGGACTCCATGCTGTTGAGCTGTTCACAAGCAGCAGGAACAAATTGAACCTTCTACCCCTGCTAAACACCTGGTAGTTTTTCTACCTTCCACTGTGAAGACTGTGGGATTATATGGTGTCTGTCCATATTGTGGAGAGTCAGCCAGTTGGGAAGGACTAAAACAAGTCTTCAAATGTTCTTCATCAAAACCAGCCAAGCTCTTTTAACTGGAAGACAGACAGATCAAGAGAAGGACAAAGACTTCACCGCTACATATGAGGTTCCTTCTAATCACAGTATTGTGGAATAGCTTTCATTGAAGGGGGTTTGTGTGCATATGGACCATGTAAGATTGAAGCAGTAAAATATTCCCTTAAAAAACAGCATAAAATATCACTGTCGGCAGAAAGAAATGTGTGTGTGATGTTAGAATTGAACACTGACTTTATTATATCACCAGAACGAGGAAATACTATTTTTTATTATTAGTATTTTTATTTGAGAGGGTTTAAGTGTAAAAATTACTTTAAGACTTTTGGGGATATAATGCCTCCTTTTTGCCTTTTCTCCTTTCCAGTCTTTGGAATAGAAATTGGACTTTGGGGTCTTTAAGGGATGCTATGATTGACTTAACCCTTTATAAACTTAAGAAAAAAGGGATGTGGTGGCTCAGTGGCTAAGACACTGAGTTTGTCGATCAGAAAGGTCGGCAGTTTGGCTGTTTAAATCCCTAGCACCATGTAATGGGGTACATTCCCAATACTTGTCCCAGTTTCTGCCAACCTAGCAGTTCGAAAGCATGTAAAAAAATGCAAGTAGAAAAATAGGGACCACCTTTGGTGGGAAGGTAACAGCATTCCATGTGCCTTTGGCGTTTATTCATGCCAGCCACATGACCACCGAGACATCTTTGGACAGCGCTGGCCCTTCAGCTTTGAAATGGAGATGAGCACCGCTCCCTAGAGTTGGGAACGACTAGCACATATGTGCGAAGGGAACCAATACCTTTAAACTTAAGAAATCTATTTTGCCCTAAGATTCCCTAACAGGGCAAATTAGCTTGATTTGGGGATTTATGAGAATGCCCTGTCTTAAAATATCCATTTTTTTTCTTTTTAAATCTCTCTCTGATGGGAAAATAATTTCAGTATTACAAATCTGCCCCATTTGTGGGAACTCTGTGAGTTATAAATAAGATCTTGGCTACAACGTTATTATCCCTTGCCTTAGGTGATTCTAAACCCAACCCAAAATGATGATAATGCTTTGATATCATTGCCAGTATTAACTGAATTTTGAGAAAGGGCAGAATTGAATTTTGGGGAATTTCATTACAATCTTCATACAGATTTGTAAATAATTTAGTATGTATTTTAAGCCTTCTGAACATTATTTTTCCCATCATGAACTTCGAGTGTAGTAGTTCTTACAGTATGAAATGCCACACAGTATTGGATTTGATATTTAGATACTAAGAGCTTCTGAATGCACTGTAGTTGTATATAATCCTTTCATTGCTGGCATAATTGATGCAGGGAAAAAAAGAGTGAAAAATCATGCCATTTCAATGCTATCACCATAGCTAGTTTTATTAGTTGTACCTTTTCAGGTTCATCTTCTTCTTTCTTAATCTATATTTTGATTATTCAACATTACATATGAATGGTCATCAACCATTTAGATGTACAGTTTGCTGTGATAGCAGCCTATCTAGTTTTGTTGCCGATGGCACCTGGGATGAAATCAGGAAAACACAAGATTCAAATTTTAATACATTTTATTATTTTCTCAGCAAATATGCTCATTAACCATGAGGGTAATAGAATGGTTTAGAGAATGATAGCATTGAAACAACAGAAAATGAATCTTATTTTTTTTTTTAAAAAAAAGTCTAAAACTGCAATGAAAATTTGCTGAAAAAAGCAAATTTTGAGCTGGAATGAAGTTATTTCTCATTATTCACTGTAAATGTTGGTCAGAAAAAAATCACCACTATGATTTGAAGACATATCTGGCAGTTTTATGTGGTCGATGCGATCACTTATTATTTGACTGACATTCAGGTATAACAGTACAGCTTTTTTTTTTATCACCTTCTGTGAAGATAACTATGATTCAACACATTATAGAGAATTTGGGAACATGTTCTAATACACCTACAGCAACATTTGATTTTGTCATCAGCCTTCTAAAAATACATACGTTTTGTGGTTACTCATGAACATGTCCACAGTATTTATTATTGGATATAATATTTGACAACATTTCGTATTTGATACACATTAAAATTTAATATTGGATCATTTGTAGCATGCAGTCAAAACGGTACTTCATGGTATTTGATGCAGAATATACAGGGAGAATTATTTTTTTATAAGATTCATTATTTGAAACTTGCCAGATCTAAAGCAATCGAAAGATAGCTAAGAGGTCTGAAACTTTAGACGCCCAAATTTTAAATTATACATTTGTTATCTATAATGCACATTTATCTTTTACTTTGGGATTTTTTAGCTGTGTGTGTGTGTGTGTGTGTGTGTAGGTCTTTGGTTATTCGGGTTTTCTCCCGCGTAAAATTGGAAGTGTCTTGGCAAAGTTTCGGTGAAGTCTCATTCGTCATCTTCAGGCTGGTGTTCTCAGCTTCGTGCTTCCAGGAGCAATGTGTGATTGCAACTGTTTCTTCCTTTTAACTGCCAGTGGGGGTGGGAGCTGATTGGGTGGGAGCATGGCTGTGTTCTGATTGGGTGGAGGTGTGCTTTGATTGGTTGGGGGCCTGGCTGTGCTCTGATTGGATGGGGGGGTTGGCTGTGCTCTGATTGGCTGGGGGTGTGCTCTGTTTGGGTGGGGGCTTGGCTGTGCTCGGATTAGTCTGAGTTGCAGGGGGATTTGAGCTGGTGAATTGCATTGCTGTTGTTTGGCTTCACATTCGTGGTCGTGCCACATCTTCATGGTGGGTGTCAGTTTGCTTCATGTATGGATTGGAGGGGTTTAAAGTGGCCAATGATGCAGCTGTGGTCTGGCTTCTGGTCTGTGGTCATGCCTCATCATCGGTGTGGGTCTGGGTTTGCTTTTTGTGTGGAAGTGTGGTGGTGATATCCTGTGTGGTTTTCGTGAGTGTGGGTCTGGTGTCATTCTTTGTGTTAGGGACTCGTTTGTCAATAAGGGCGGGTTTCCAAATGGCTGGTAGGCGGGAAGTGTCATCTCGTTTATTCATGCTGTGTGGGCGTTTTTCTATCTCGATGGCTTCTCTGATTATTCTGTTGTTGAACTGTTCAGTTTTGGCGATAGTTCTGGTCTTTTAAAAGTCAATTTCATGTCCTGTGGCTTTAAGGTGTTGGACCAGGGAAGAAGTTGGTTCCTCTTTTCTGATTGAGTTCTTGTGTTCTTCAATGCATGCATTATTCTTCTGTTGGTTTGTCCGATATATGTGGTGGGGCAAGTGGTGCATGGGATTTCATATAATCCTTGGTTTTCTAACTCAATTTTGTCTTTGGGGTTTCTTAGGATGGTGGATATTTTTCGGTTTGTGCAGAATGTCTGCCTGTGGTGCCTTTTATGTATGGGAGGAGGACTTTGCCGTTTTCTTGTTCTTTGTCTTGTGGCACCACAGACAGAATTAGCAAGATCCTCCACAAACACAACATCAAGATAGCATTCTGCACAAAGCCGAGAACACCAGCCTGAAGATGACGAATGAGACTTCGTCGAAACGTTGCCAAGACACTTCCAATTTTACGTGGGAGAAAACCCAAATAACCAAAGACCTACATACAAACACCAGTGAAAACCTCAAAAAACATACACACACACACACATACACACAATGTGGCCTTGTTGTCTTCAAATAGAAGAGTTATTTAAAGTTTCTAAATGAAAAAAATATATCCCATAAAGTAATATTTTCAATCAAATTTAAAGATATTTGACATTCATAAAGCCATTTTCTACTGCTGCCAATTGCAGACTGTGAGACATTTCATTGCAGCTCCTACATAAAAATATATGTGAGAATTAAAATGCAGAATCAAAATTGTTGTGTATTCTATTCATAAATATCAATGAATGTATGGAGCTTTTGCTGAATTCTGAGCTGTCCATCTAATTGTAACAAAAGTGACCATACAACTCTAACAAACACATATTATGCATCAGTAATCATGGAATTTCAGATGGAATTTGAAAAAAATCATTGCACTGTGAAGTCTTTCTGTTCAGGATTTTAATCATACTGTTCCTTCCTATTTACCCCCTACCTGAATAATTAGCCTTCCATTATCTTTGAGATATATGGGAAGGAATATACTAGATTATAACAGCCTTGAATTTAACCCAGGAATCTGTAAAATTGAACCAATCTAGTTTGAATCATTGAATTAGTTTGGATCATTAATCTGATTCAGCTAGTTAAGGTGATTTGGTAAAATAAGTCTGTTTAATGCTTTGATTTAATTTTCAGATTCTATTTGAATTTATTTGATTCTCCAAGATCATATCTTCCGACTTTAAAGAGGGTAATGATTTGCATTCAAACTGCATTTCTGAACAGAAGATTCATGGAGCTTTAATTTAAACATACATAAATGTTGAGGTATTTGGGAAGACAGTGAAATGTTGCAGGCATAATATAAACTCTGATGCTGAGCTTCATTCTGTCTTCTTCTCAGCCACACATTCTTTGACTGTAGAGAATTTTAAAAAAAATTGAAAGGAGTCAAATTCAGATTCATCGGGTTTGGATGGGGGACTCCACAACTGAATTTCACCTATGTTTGAAATTGTGCTCCCTGGGACACTGTCCTGTGTAGACGCACAGAGAGAAAAGAATCATATGAGAAGATAAAACTGGGATGGTCTTCTTGAATTACTTTTTATTATTATTATCTCTTTTATTCATTAAACATGAAACTCAGTCAACTGAACATTTAAAATGTGTCACAAATATGATTGACTGGTTCTAATGGTTGATATGGGTTGCTGCCAGCATCCTAGGTATCAACCAAGTATCTTCTTAAAATATATTATGTCCCGAGTAGTACAGTGTTTTTGTAGTTCTGCTGGTGTTATTGCAGGAAGCTGTAATTTCTTAAATGTGTTTTGTAAAATATTGGACATGGTACCAAGTGCCCCAATGACAATGGGTAGCACTGTTACATATTTCATCAATAGCGTGTAGTTTTGATGGCCAGGTCGCAATATTTCGTGATTTTTTCCAGTTCTTTTTCTTTGACTCTGGCATCTCCTGGTACAGCGATATTAATAAACTGTACGCTTCGGCCCTAAATAACCGTGATATCTGGCGTGTTGTGTTCCAAATGACAATCCATCTGTATTCAAAAGTCCCACAAGATCTTCACCGTCTCATTTTCGGCAACTTTTTCCACTTTGTTCCCATAACTTTTCAGATACAGGTAGGGCGTATTTTTTACATAATGTCCAGTGGATTAATTTAGCAACTCGATCATGTCTAGTTTTGTAATCAGTTTGCGTGATTTTGCTGCACTCACATATTAAGTGTGAAACAGTTTCAACTTTGTTTTTTAATTATTTATTATATATTTTATATATATATATATTTATAATATATATATTTATATATTTATTATATTATCCTTTATTATTATTATTATTTTAACCAATGCCCAGCACAGTTAGATATTACACCAAGTTGGGTACAGTTGGTTTGATTAACAGTTACTTCAGCAGGTGACAATATCTAAAAGTCCTTACCTGATCTCAAAAAAATTAAACAGTCTGGTTAGTACTCGGATGGGAGCCCAATAGGAAATCCCATGGCTATAGGCTAGGCTAGAAAGTTTTAAAAAATCAACTTGAAGGAGACTTTCTCCTTTTAGAAGAGACAGTCAGCTCCAGTTGAACATAGAAGGCTTGGGAATGCTAATTCTTCATCTTTGCACATATTAAGCAAAATGTAGACAGGTTCCAATTGAAGGTGGGAAACTTGGAAAGAGTAAAAGCTTTTCACCACTGCTGAGCTGAAGTGTCCTTCAATTGGTAGAAAACTATACCTGCAATGCAGTTCCCATTGCTTGTACTACTTCTGTATCTGTTGCCTCTATTATTGCAGTCATATAATTTCACTGCAGGGTAATAGGTGACAGATAGGTAGCCTGTTTTATACGTCTTGAGATATACTTTAGGTGGTATCAGAATAAGGAGGAAAATATTACTTTTAATCCCAAATGCTGTATAGTTTTCTCATTCGTATGCTGGAAATAAAATGAAGAGAATGCCATGAGGACACAGATGAAAAAAAGATGTTGCTTGGGCATGTTTTTTGCCTAGATTAAGTTCAAAAGAGGAGAGGCCCACATATTCATATGTTCAGATAGAACCAGCCTTACACCAGCTTGCCATTAAAAATAACGGATTTCTCTCCAGTGCCTTGCAATACTTCTTTCCCAAACTTTTATTTTCCCTTGGGAGAAATGAAAAATGGGCCTGATAGTTAGGGTAAATGGAGAAAATCTCTGACTTTCAGGGAATAGATTCTTGTATTTCATCAAGTTGGTTGTACAGGAGTTTTTGGCTACTTAGAATTACATCACTGTTGGCTCAATATTTTGTAAGTAATATTCCGTGTGCTATGGCAATCTGGTCATTTGTTTCTTTTTAGCTTTTGAAATTGTCTGTAATGATTGGGAAAAGAGAATGATGCTAACGACATAGAGGGCTGCTAGAGTGTGTGTCAGGCCACAATGTGCTGTTAATGTATTATTGCACTCAGAGGTGGGTTTTAGCAGGTTCTGACCAGTTCTGGAAAACCGGTAGTGGAAATTTTGAGTAGTTCGGAGAACCAGTAGTAAAAATTCTGACTGGCCCCGCCCCCATCTATTCTCTGCCTCCCAAGTCTCAGCTGATTGAGAGGAAATGGAGATTTTGCAGTAACCTTCCCCTGGAGTGGGGTGGGAATGGAGATTTTACAGTATCCTTCCCCTGCCATGCCCACCAAGCCACATCACACCCACCAAGCCACACCCAAAGAACCGGTAGTAAAAAAATTTGAAACCCACCACTGTTTTCACTGATGTTTTCATGCTAAAGCAATTGATCCTTCACCAAAAAATAAAATAAAAAAAATTACAAGGGCGTATATTTTATTGGGAAAGTTGTCACCTCATACAACATCGACACTGAACATTTGCTAATGCTCAAAGGATATTCAATAATCTCTGATAGAAAGCAATTTTTTTTCCTCCTGTATTTTTTTCCTCCTATTCTAATTTGAAGGCATAAGACTGTAGGGGTTTATTGGTTTATTAAGATAGGCTGTCCAAATGGAGAAAGTTAGAGCAAAAAGTTTGGGTAAATTAGTAAATTTTCTGACTGATGCCTTTTTGAGTTTTCAGTCTTATGCTCTTGTAATTTCCAGCGAATATAAAAATGTTATTTCCTAGAGCCGTGTTTCTCAATCTTGACAACTTTAAGATGTGTAGACTTCAACTCCCAGAATTCCTAGTCAGCATGTTAGCGGGGGAATTCTGGAAGCTGAAGTCCACATGTCTTAAAGTTGCCAAGGTTGAGAAACTCTAGTGTAGAGGAATAATGTGTGAGCTGTGTTTATGGTATTATAGTCAGAAAATATGTCGATAGATAGATAACATATAGAAAGCTGCCTGTAGTAGGTTAGGTAGGAGGTTCAAGAAGGAAAAACAAAATTCAAACCCTTGCTAAAGTAACAGTTATGGAATAAATATAAATGTAAACATAAAACAAAACACACACATGAAAATCTAGTTGTCAGCATTCCAGAAAAAAACCCCACTCCAAGTAAAGACTCTGAAGTCTTTTGAACATTTTTCAAAGTTCTATTTACTAGGTAAACTGGCACATCTGGGAAAATCTGAATCTGAGAGGTCTGGGTTTTCCCTCAGTAAATCAAAAACCCCCAAACCATCCCCTCACTCCTCCAATCAGCCACCATCGCATCTCGAGACATCACTCCGACCACTCCTTCTCCAGATGCAGGATTGCCCTGACCTTGACCGACGGGAAGAATGTTATTGTGTCTACAGACAACCCCCCCTACTAAATCCCCCCTCCTCCTTTCCCACGCATGAGAAGGTGGCAGCATGGAAGCTTCTGGCTTAATATGGCTTCCAAAGCTGACACTAGTTGCTGTAGTTAAAACTCCTTTAAGCTTAGCTTGGCACATGGCAGTCCAAACACCATTCCTTGTCATTCTGTCTTCTGGTACCATTAGGACTGAATCTACACAAAAAATAAGTCATGAGAAAGGTTCATATAGATAAGAAATAATATCAAGAATAGTAAACTGGGGTTTTGGAATGGAAGAATGAACATGCTTCCCTGAAGTTTACCATCCCATTTTCAGTTAGTGAATGTTCCTCCAGCTTGGAAATTTACATTAAAGGATTTTCCTCCAGACTGGGAATATTCTGTTCGCCATAGAGCTTTTTCAACCTGCTTCTGGAAAGGAGAGCTTGTATGTAAGTACGTGCATATATGTGTGTATGTAAGTACGTGCATATATGTGTGTATGTAAGTACGTGCATATATGTGTGTATGTAGATGAAGGTAACTCAATATATTATCTACAGCAAAATGTTGGTCAGGAAGACATAATGAAAGACGTAGTTTATTCCACATCTAGCAAAGATTTTTGAGTTCATGAATCTCATGTAATTGAATGTTTCTTAAAATTTATGATTTAAGTGAAAAGAAAGTTCATTTTTGTTGCTTGAGGCTCGGTGGCTTGTTATATTTCTGCATTGCCATAAGCTGAAGCAATATATCAAGTTGTTTGAAATCTTTGTAAGCTTTGACTAATAACTAAGCAGAGGTGAAATTATTGCTGAGACAAGATCTGTCTACCTTAGGCACCGTAAAAGCAGGCGATCTCGTTGCTAGTATTACAACTTCAGATTCCCACATATCAGGTGGTATTGCTTTAAAAAGTATTTGGAAGTATTCAGTGGTCTACAGGGTACACTTGTGGATGGACACACATCCTAACCACTAGAATGGCAAAATAATGAATTGTGTTTTGTCATATGACATGAATTCCATCCTTTTCTATTTGCAATGTTGCACACTTGTATAAGAAAGGTGGTGTTTTCCTCCGCAACAATATGCCAGATATTGTGTTACTTCTCCCCCTCATTTTACAAATAGTCATTTTAAATGAATAGATTCATTGCACTCAGCCATATTGCTTTTAAATTAGCAGGTAGGATAAACTTCACCATGATGAAATTTAAATACACCATTATTTATGGTTTAGTGTATCATGTGAATTCAACCTTGTGTTGGTTGGGAAGCCAATAGGTCTTGACCCATTTTTCAAAGAACATTTTACATTCTAAGCCATTATGTTTTAGCATTGATCTCCGTTTTTATGTTAAACCCCCTTTTTACATTTTAAAAAAAATGTACACAAAGTACATTTAAATTTGGAATTTGGTGTATTTTACAGGCAAGATAATTATATAGCAAATTTAGAGAACTACTGCTATATAAAGGAAAATGTATTATATATAATATGTGCATTAATCCAGGATTTTCAGAATAAATTTGTTCATTTAAAAAAAAATCTGGTAAAAAAAATTAGTATTGCTACCAAGTCTTGAGATATTTTGGATTACAATTTTTATCAATTCCAGACAGCTTTCCCATATAAAAGATTGTTCTGTTGAATAATTATTCTGCAATTATAAACATCATACAATGGTTCCCCTTAGTTCATCTTACATTATCATTTAATGTATTTTAATAGTTTATAATTTGCTCTGGAAGCTTAAATTCTTTTAATTCTGAAGTTGAAGAATTTTTTTTTAAAGCTGTCAAAAAACCACTACAGGTAGTCCTCGACTTACGATCACAATTGAGCCCAAGATTTCTATTGTTAAGTGAGATGTGTTAACTGATTTTTACCCTGTTTTACTACTTTTCTTGACACAGTTGTCACTGCAGCTGATAAATTAGTATTCCGGTTGTCACGTAAATCCCCATTGATTTTGCTTGTCAGAAGTCAAAAAAGGTGATCACAAGACCTTGGGATCCATTATAAATATGAACCAGTTACCAAGCATCTGAATTTTGATCATATGATCCTGGGGATACTGCATAAGCCGTAACTATGAAAAATGGCCATAAGTCATTTTTTTCAGTGCTGTTATAACTTTGAGCTGTTGTAAATCGAGGACTACCTGTATACCTTTCAGTTACTTAGAGAAGAAAATAAGGGCATGTTTTTAACATGCTTGTTACATAGTGCTTTGTCACACTAGAAGCATGAAGCCATCGCTTGGAAAATTCTTCTTGCCCTGGAAGTTGTTGCTCATTAATAAAAGAGAATATTTGTAACTCAGGGTTGAAATTAGGGATCCTTGATTGGAGAGTGATGGGAGGAGGACATTCCTTGGTTGGAATGTCCCTTCAATCCCATTGATTCATACAATCTGTGCATTGCCAGTAGTCCTTTAGGATTGCAGCCCTACAAAATACGGATCAGATCAATTTTTTTTTTACTACTGGTTCTGTGGGCATGGCTTGGTGGGCGTGGCATGGCATGGCTTGGTGGGAGTGGCAGGGGAAGGATACTGTAAAATCTCCATTCCCACCGCACTCCAGGAGAAGGATACTGTAAAATCTCCATTTCCTCCCCACTCCAGGGGAAGGATATTGCAAAATCCCCATTTCTTCCCAATCAGCTGGGACTCGGGAGGCAGAGTATAGATGGGGGTGGGGCCAGTCAGAGGTGGTATTTACCGGTTCTCCGAACTACTCAAAATTTCCACTACCAGAACTGGTCAGAACCTGGGGAAACCCACCTCTGATACAGATATGTGTCGTGTCTTTGATACGGACAAGATACAGAAGTATATCATGTTTTTCACCAAATGTTTACTAGATTTAGAGAAAGGGATTTTTTTGTTGTTGTTTTCAGCACATGTGAACGCCTGCTCAGCTCTGGTTGAAACATAAAGTACCAAGGTATATATTTTCCCATTGTTTCTATGTCTTTGATAAAAGATAGATGTTTTATCGCTTCAGCTTATCTCATATCAGATGCTGAACATGTTGAAAATTTCCCTTGTGCAATTAAATTCATAGAAGCCAAGTGCTGTTTTACTTTCACTTTTAAGTGTTGGTACTTTTCTTCGCAAAACCCAACCATCTGGATGTCAGGCTAACCTTTTTATTTTCACCCATTTACACTGTCTGTTTCATTGTGTTTTGTTTAGATTTGCCTTGGTCATCAACTGGCACACTTGAATGAGACGAGATGTACCCATAGTTCCCTTCTGTCTACAGATTAACACACACAGGTTTTGAAAGCCAGCTATTAAAATGATCATTATTTATGGAATTTTACAGCATATGGATCTCAGTTGGTGTGGTACTTTTTCACAGCTGGTGCTTGTTGAGTTGTGATATGAACAGTATGTGCTCTAACTGACTAATCAAGTTTCACCTTTCAATATGCTACCATTTAAAGGCCACGGGAGCTCAGCAAACGTTTCAGTAAATATAGAGGGAAGAAAACCTGCTTTGTGCAAAGGAATCGCATTGAGAAAATACCATATCCAGGGAAGGAAGTTTCTCACAATATTTGGCATTAGGGGTCTTTGCATGACCTAGAAAAGTGATGGCTAACCTTTTTGCCATCGCGTGCCAAAGCGGGGGGGATAACATATGCACGTGCCCACACCCATAATTCAATGAGCCCCGCACATGCGTGCACGACCACTTGTTCTCCCCCCTGTTTTTACAATGTGATGGCATGGTAGGCCTGGTAGGCCCATTTTTTCACCCTCCCCAGGCTCCAGAGGTTTTATTGGAGCCTGGGGAGGGCAAAAACAGTCTTCTCCACCCATCCGGAGGCCGGAAACATCCCATTTCCCAACTTCCAATGGGCCTGGAAGGCCTGAAAATCTGCTGACTGGTGCGCGCATGTGTGCTGGAGCTGAGCTAGGGCAACACTCCGTGCCCACAGATATGCCTCCGCATGCCGCTGCTGTGGCACGCGTGCCATAGGTTTGCCATCATGGACCTAGAATATTGCAGTATAAAATGCTCAAGATTCTTTTTCTCCTTGAAATTCCCATACTATCAGCTTTCCATGAGTACAAACCAGCCCTTGTCTTCAATACAGGTAGTCCTGGACTTACAACAGTTCATTTAGTGACCGTTTGGATTTACAACGGCACAGAAAAAGTGACTTAAAAGTCACATGATTTACATTCAGATGCTTGGTAACTGGTTCATATTTATGACAGTTGCAGTGTCCCAGGCAGTAGTGGGTTTCAAATTATTTTACTAACCAGTTCTGTGGGTGTGGCTTGGTGGGCGTGGCTTAGTGGGCATGGCAGGGGAAGAATACTGTAAAATCTCCATTCCCTCCCCACTCCAGGGGAAGGTTACTGCAAAATTCCTATTTCCTCCTGATTAGCTGGGACTCGGGAGGCAGAGAATAGATGGGGGCGGGGTCAGTCAGAGGTGGTATTTTTTGGTTCTCCGAACTACTCAAAATTTCTGCTACCAGTTCTCCAGAACTGGTCAGAACCTGCTGAAACTCACCTCTGGTCCTGTGGGTCATGATCCCCTTTTGTGACCTTCTGACAAGCAAACTCAATGGGGAAGCCAGGTTCACTTAACAAATCTGTTAATGAGCCGTGGTGGCACAGTGGTTAGAGTGCAGTACTGCAGGTTACTTCTGCTGACCACCGGCTGCCAGCAGTTTGACAGATCGAATTTCACCAGGCTCAAGGTTGACTCAGCCTTCCATCCTTGCGAGGTCAGTAAAATGAGGACCCAGATTGTTGGGGGCAACAGGCTGACTCTGTAAACCGCTTAGAGAGGGATATAAAGCACTGTGAAGCAGTATATAAGTCTAAGTACTATTGCTATTGCTACTAAATTAGCAATTGCAATGATTTATTTAACAAATGTGGTAGGAAAAGTCATAAAATGGGGCAAAACGGACTTGACACATTTCTCACTTAGCAACATAAATGCTGGGCTAAATTGTGGTCATAAGTCAAGGACTACCTATAAGTGGTTTGAAGCATTTTCTGTTCTGAAAGGTTATTGGGTCATGTGGTCTAAATGTATTCCTTTCTACTGAATATAAGAAGAAAAGAGTAAGAAGCAAACTCTGTTCCATCCTATTGCCACTATAATCATTTGCAGCCAGTAGAACTTTAAAATTTGTTGGTATGCCTGAATTTTAGAGGATTGTAATTTCAAAATGCTATAACTGGTACTTTAAATGCCTTGTGTTCAGTTGGGGAAGCATCGTCCAGCATTTTTAAATCTTCACTGACTCATAGAATGTGAAGGTTGCAAATGACTGCAAGGATTGTTTAGTCTAATGCCCTGCCTAGTGCAGAAATCCATTATCACAGCATACACATCCAGCCCCTGTTTATATACCTCAGCAAAAGAGATCCAGGACTTCCAAGGAAACTTGTTTTATTGTTGAATAACTCTAAATTATTCCCAGTGTCTGACTGAAATGTCTTTCTTTGTAATTTAAATCCATTGTTCCTTGTCATCTCTTCTGGAAAACCCTAAATAATTCTTTCCCATTTTCTGCACGACAGCCAGTCAGATATTTGAAAATAGCTATCACATTTTTCTGTAGTCTTTTCTCTTGGCTCAATACTGCCAACCATTTCTTGTAAGTTTTTCTTTTCATGTCCCTTGTTATCTTCGTTGCTGTCCCCTGTCCAATGTGACAATTGTTGTGGCCCTCTGGCAGCCTGTGAAGTTGGCAGCAGAGTCGGACAGTGAGGAGGTTGGGGGGGAACATGGGCCAGTCCTGAAATCTGGGGAACTCTCGGACAAGGGCTCTGCATTGGAGGCAGAGAAAGGGCCATCTGGGAGGTACGTGCTGCCTCTAGAGTCTCCAAGGTCTGACCTCAGTGAGGCAGAGGAACAGGAGGAACCTGTTCCCAGTGCGTGCATGCGCAGAGCTGCCAGAAGGCAAGAACAGTTAAAACAAAAGGGACGACTTGGGAATAGGGCTTGGAGATGATTGACCCCTCCCATAAGACATAAAGGAGGAGCAAAGACACGTAGGCCTTTGCAGGAAGCAACGTTGTTAATTCTGTTCAGTTTAAAGCCTGAAGCTCTGTTTGATTCTGGACACCATGTGGCTTTGCCAATTAGGTCTTTGGCAGCGTCTCAAGGGAGATAAAGGTATGTGATTATTCCGAAGGATTTTTTACAACTATTTGGGACTCATCTGTGAATGAACAGAATTCACAGCTGTTGCAATAAAAGAGGTTTGTGGGACTACTCATATTTTTTAATGACTCAGGAAGCGTAAGTCAGAACTCTCTTCCCAAAAAATGGTGTCCAAAACTGATGTAGGAATGACGTTTGGTCTTGATTCTCTATCTCTGTTGATTCAGTCTAGGACTGTGCTTGAATCAATTGCAGTTCGTAGTCCCAATTTTGTTGGTCATTAAGCAAATAATCCTTACTGTTACGCATCTTCAATATACATCACCTAACTTTTGTTGTCTGCTTCTTTTGTTCACTGGTGGTATTCTGTTAATATTGCATTTGGAAGAAAGAGTGAATAAATACTAAGGAGTCATCCTTTAATTTTCAAGGAAATTCACTGTTGAGGAATTGTGCAGCAGCTGTACAGATGAAGTTGGAGACACTATCATAAACTTGTAGATAGATGATAGATAGATGGATAATAGATAGATAGATAGATAGATAGATAGATAGATAGATAGATAATAGACAGACAGACAGACAGATTTAGATTTAGATTTAGATTTAGATTTAGATTTAGATTTAGATTTAGATTTACATTTACATTTACATTTACATTTACATTTACATTTACATTTAATTTATAGCAGTCTTTGTCATCATGCAGAAAGAAAAATGCAAGATGTATCATGAGACAAGTTAAACAGTATACAGAACACACAGAAGAAAAAAGAGGAAAAAGGGGAAATTTCCCCTTTGTACTTACAACAACCAATCATAACATAGATTGCATCATGCCTGAGTCAGCACTCTCTAACTAATTAACTACAACTGTGTGTTCTGGCCTATTGTACACATTGATCTTCTACTAAATTCAATATCCTAACATTCACCAATTAGCATTAGTCCTCCTGGAATAATAATAGTTTATATTATTGTTGCTTTTCTTCTCCTCCTCTTCCTCTCTTATTTTATTACATCAGCTTTGATTCTGCAGTTATTCAACTTCATAGTAATTCTGAGTCGTTTTCAGATTTTTAAAAAATGAAAAGAAACAAGGAATAACAAGGAGTAACAAGGAAAAAGTGGGTGCTTCATCACTGGAGGCTTTTAAGTAGAGACTGAACAGTCACTTGTCTGAAATGGTATAAGATCTCCTGCTTAAGCAGGGGGTTGGACTAGAAGACCTCCAAGGTGCCATCCAGCTCTATTCTGGGCCTTCTTCTGAACTTAATGTAGAAATCTCCTCCCTCCAACCTCCTTCCCCTCAACTCCAAATCACAGGGACTAGGGAGAACAACCAGCTCCTTAACTGCTTGCAGAAAATAAAAATATTTCTTTGTATCAGTAACAGAGTTGGAAGGGACCTTGGAGGTCATCCAGGCCAACCCCATGCTCACGCAGGAGACCTGTGCTAGGGATTTGAACCGCCAAACTGCTGACCTTTCTGATCAACAAGCTCAGTGTCTTAGCCACTGAGCCACCGAGTCAATAGAAAGCTTGATAAAAATCTGGATGCACTGCAGGGCCCCTGATTCCACCATTCTTTTCCAGCTTACCAGGAGGTAAGATGTGAATGAAAAAAAGATCTCTGTTTTGTTAGGGAAAAAGTGAGAATTTGAGGCATAGGAAGTTATTATTTCCTTTCCTACATTATTTGAATTTAGGAGAATTTTTTTTGGGGGGGGGGAGGGAAAGAACCCAGTTTCATGAACTCTAAAATTGCATGGTATTTTGAACAAATGAGCATCTAGACTACATAGGAAGTTATTAAGGTCACAAATCCTATAATCTGTGGTAAGCCCTCCTTAACAAGGGTTTATTTACTTATAAAAATGGTAGGAAAAGCTGGTTAATAGCAGGAGTGAAAAAAAAATAAAATAATTCCAGCAGTATTTCCAGTTCAGAATTCACCTCATTCATGAAAGTTAAAAATTTACATGGGTAAATTGAGGTAGGGAAAGTTGCTTTACATTTTTGTTTTGTTTTGTTTTGTTTTGTTAATTATTTTATTTTATTTTATTTTTTGAAATAGCCAGAAGAGCTTTCCTTCCCCCCCCCCTTACCTCCATTAAGGTAAAGGTAAAAGTTCCCCTCGCACATATATGCTAGTCATTCCCAACTCTAGGGGTTGGTGCTCATCTCCGTTTCAAAGCCGAAGAGCCAGCATTGTCCAGAGACATCTCCGTGGTTATGTGGCAAGCATGACTAAACGCCAAAGGTGCACGGAACACTGTTACCTTCCCTCCAAAGGTGGTCCCTATTTTTCTACTTGCATTTTTTTACATGCTTTCGAACTGCTAGGCTGGCAGAAGCTGGGACAAGTAATGGGAGTTCATTCCGTTATGCAGCACTAGGGATTCAAACCGCTGAACTGCCGACCTTTCGATCAACAAGCTCAGCATCTTAGCTACTGAGCCACCGCGTCCCTTTCAAATGACCTTACAGTATGGTCATTTGGTCATACAGTATCATCATACAGTAATCACCCTCTCAAAGAAGTAACAAGAGGGACAAAAGCAGGCACAGGGTTTTATTTTGTTTAAGTAACAGTGAGTTGCAGGGAACAAGATTTAATTTAACTTGCTTGCCATTTTAGCAGCAGGTCTAAATCATTAATGCCTTGCTTATTTGTTTATTTATGGAATCACTTTATTGCCTCAGTTGATTAGGGTTCCAAGTAATGTATGGAGATATTTGGTTATACAAGTATGTAATAGATCCAGAGTGTTGCAGCAGTTTCATTCTTCTTCCTTAAGGAAAAAAGCAGTCCAGTTGCCTTTTTGAAAAAAGCACTTTTGAGACAACTATGATCTGGATGACTGAGAATCTCCACAGACAGAAGCTTTACACTTTTGAATCAAGAAGTCTTAAGTGTAGATGTTTGTAATTGAATGTTCTGAGCCTGAGGAGAAAAATGAACATTTAAAAACATCTGCAGAATAATAGCAGATGAACATTTTTGTGATAATCAATCAAATAATCAATTCACATCCTCTCCATTAAACCAAGAATCGGTTAGCAACAAGATCAAAGACAACACAGCAGGGGTCTTCAAACTTGAGAGCTTTAAGACTTGTGGACTTCAACTCCCAGAATTCTCCAGCCAGCATAGCTGGCAGCATAGAGAATTCTGGGAGTTGAAGTCCTCAAGTCTTAAAGCTGCCAAGTTTGAAGACCTCTGCAATAGGGAGACTCCACCTAACATTGACAGTGATAAGTGAGGGCCACACATTTAATTTCTACGGTGTTTAACGTCCAGACTCTTTTTTTCTTTCTTTCAATGAAGCAGCCTATTCTGAATCCATGAGAATCTTGCTTTCCCAGTGGCGAGCAGGAACTTATCAGTGTTTCTTAATAGAGGACGTTTGACAACTGTCCTTGTCCCTAAATGTTGAGTTTATGAACAAATATCAGAATCAAAGCATATAAAAAGCAATTTGATGACATTTATGGATCTTTGTTTTTTAAAAAAGAGCGGCCCTTTTGTGCCTCACAGTATCTGTGTGCCCTTGAGAGATTTCCACTCCATTTACTGACCAAACTCAATTTTTTACTATTGTTAGCAATGCAGAGCTATTATACACTCCGAAAGAATGAGCTGAGTATTATTCTGACGCAGGACCCATCAGCACAATTGCTAGCTGAAATTTAATCACTGGGCCTTGATTGTTTGTGTGACAAACAAAGGAGGGGAAAGCAGAGAGTGCCATTTTCATCCACACAGCTGGATTTTCAAAAGATGGACAGGTAGGGGGCTTTATTATTTATGAACAGGATGGAATAACTGGAAAACTCACACTGACAGACATTGTATTGGCCCATTCGTGTCAACACACTTGATTCCGAGACGTTAAAAGCCTTTTCACAGTATTTACTCCATTTTACTCTTAAGACTACTAAACCGACAAAAAAAACCTCCACTATCCTACAAACCATGTGCCCATTTTCATGAAGTTGATCATATCCTTTTACCTATAACCAGACTTCACAAGTTTTTATGTCTTTCAGCATAACATAGCAAATGGACATTTTTGTGTGGGTTCAAACAGTTGAACCTCTCTGTTAAATCAAGACTCAGAAAGAAAATCAAGGGCTTGATTAACAGATTAACAGCGTTGGAAAGACCTTATAGGTCAGTGACGGCTAACCTTTTTGCTGTCGCGTGCCAAAAGCGGGGGGGAGCACGGGGGGAGCGTGCATGCGTGCCCACACCCATAATTCAATGCCCCCGCATGCATATGCACACGACCCCCCCCTGTTCCCCCTGCTTGTGGAATGCGATGGCAAAAAGGTTACTGGTGGGCTCAGTAGGCCTGCTTTTTGCCCTCCCCAAGCTCCAGAGGCTTTCTAGGAGCCTGGGGAGGATGAAAATGGCCTTCCCCCCTCCCGGAGGGCCTCTGGAGGCTGGAAACGGCTCGTTTCCCAACTTCCGGTGGGCCCGGAAGGCCCAAAAGTCAGCTGGCCGGTGTGCGTATGCGCGCTGGAACTGAGCTAGGGCAACACTTGCATGCCCACAGATATGGCTCTGTGTGCCACCGGTGGCATACGTACCATAGGTTCGCCATCACGGATATAGGTCATCTAGTCCAGCCCCTTTTGGGCAATATAAAGACTTTGCCTTAATGTACTCACTGATAAATAAGGGTGAAGGTACACACATCCAGTTTCCAAGATTCTATAACTAATCTCTTTTTTCTTCCAAAATCCCTATCTACTCTAAATCCATGAAAATTTGGTATTAAATGCAATAGCAGTAGCACTTAGACTTATATATTGCTTCATAGTGCTTTATAGCCCCTTCTCTGTGGTTTACAGAGTCAGCATATTGCCCCCTAAAATCTGGGTCCTCATTTTACCAACCTTGGAAGGATGGAAGGCTGAGTCAATCTTGAGCTGGTCAGGATCGAACTCCTGGCAGTGAGCAGTGAGTTAGCCTTCAGTACTGCATTCTACCGCACCACCACAGCTCTCAATAACTAAATATTATCACATAATTCCTGCTTAAAGAATGCTTCACTATCTGTTCTTAAGCAACCAGACCCATTGGGCATTAGTTCAGAAAAACCTAGCAGCTTGGGTCTTAAAAGACCACCATGAATTCACCTGCCAAGTTCAGCTGGGACAGTGCAGTGAATAAATGTAGAGCCTTCCTAGTTTGGCCATTCCAGGGGAAATATGTAAAAGTGAAAGCTGATAAAACCACACAGATATAATTATAGAATCAACAAATGTTGAGCATATGGAATACTATTGGCACAGCAGAAATGAACTTTATAGTGTGCCATATACTCTCATTAGCTGGCAGACAGTATAAATCATTTTGTGATTATTTACCTCTGCCAATTTTTTTTTCTTTCTCTCCCTCCATTATAAAGAAAAGATCTATTTTATGGAACCTATGATTTTGGATTGAGACATTTTGATTAGCAAATAATAAATGTAATTTTAAAAAAACATATAGATCCAATGTAACAATCTGTAAACAAAGCTCTTATAGCCCTTCACATTTCTTTTAAAGAAAACTAGGTATGTCCTTAGCAGAAGGTAAAAAGTTGAGAGTTAAAATGTTTTTGGTAAGAATCATATTCATTGTATTAGAATGTAAGTATGGTTTACAAGCATAATCAGAAAAATGGTTGAATGGTAGTCTTCCAAGGGACTAGAACCATTTTAGAAATCTCTATGTTTAGGTCAATGTACAGTAGTTGAGATTTTTGTCTTCACTGTACTTTTTCAATTATTTCCAGAGAAGAACCAGTTGAGATATTGAGGTCAGTGAGGAACTTGCTGTGATGTGATGGATTGGTATAAAAACCTAAGACAGATAGATACATTTTCTTGGGTGCCTCAGCTTGTCCCTTATAAAAAAAAAATAGGAAAGCCATCTTGGACATTTTGTTTTATTGTTTCAGCTCAGTCCACTAAAGTAATTAATGTTTGTTTTCCTTGAAAGTGACACATCCTGCTAAAGCTTGATATCATTTTTATAAGAAGATATGAAAGGAAGCAGTGGTGGCAACATCATTTTAGTGGCAGTAGAGCTATTAATGTAATGCAGCCCTGGAAGGACAGATATTGTTAATAACCCAGCTAAGCTGCCAAGTGCCCAAGCCAGAAAAATCCATCATTGCATCAGACAATTGCAGTGGTGGGTGAAATGGAAGAAAACTTTCTTGATTTTGCAACACAAATGTCTAGCTAGCATCTAAGCCCTCAAAGTTTGTGTTGTGTATCAGTTTGGTAGCCCCTTGTCTTCTGAGACCATTTATCTATTGTCTTGGATACCTTCATGACAAGTGTGGGAGAAAAAGGAATCACTTCTGCTTCTATGTATCATTACACAGGTTGTCATTTTCTAATTGATTTTTCCTGTAAGCACCTCAAATCCCCTTACATCAAAAAGTAGACATAAATGTCACTGGCAGTTTGAAAGTGAGAGAACAAATATGCCCATTTTTCAGCCATCTTATTGTAAACCTACAATGAACAATCAACTACCTTATCAAAGTAGTTGAGTCTATGACATTTTTTATTTATTTATTGCACTTGTAAGGCTTCCACCCCTTTCAAAAACTTCAAGTGAAGTTCTTGAAGGAATTTCTTTGGAGATCCCCCATATTTGAGAAAAAAAGAATATGTACTCAGAGAGGCATTTCAATTTATTACATGAGCATGGATGAGTAGAAGGAGAAAAATAGGACCATATTTCTAATATTTTGATTCTCCTAGAAGGATTCTCCCTGGCTGGTGTGGATTAAAGATCTGTAGTTCCCTTTTTTTCATTTTCATCAAGACAAAATCAAGTGAGATTTATCCAAACAGAGAAGATTGAACATTATATAAAGAATTAAGGTTTCCAAGCAGGCAGGAGAATTGCCAAGAAAACCCCATGAAACATGTTCAAGTCTAATGATGAAACAGAGTCTTAGACATTGGGGGTAGGATAATCAGTTTACTTTCTGGCCCAGTTTAAAGATAACCATACCCTGTTAGAAGCTGCTTTCTTTCCTTTTCTCCTTGTATAAAACTTGGCTTTGGAAGCAATTAGAGGAAGGGAGGAGAAAGAAGAGGATTTTTTTTAAAAAAAAAAAACCCTTTGCTGTTTTCCAGTGTTATGTCAATCAGGAATTTCCAATAAAAGATTTATGGGGATATTCTGGGGAAGACTTTTTGCACAAGGAGAATACTTAAAATTAAACCCAGGCCTCTATTAACTAACTTATTTACCTTAATATTTATGGAATTTCTTTGTCTCCCCTATACAGGGCATTTCAAATTTATCCAAAAGATAACTGTAATTCAGAATTAACTCTAAAAGTGTACATTTCTTATCTGCAACTGCAAATTGCTTCCAGTCTTATCATTGTCACATAGACACATATATGTGCATCAAACAACTCTAGCTACTAGAGTGGTTAGGGGTGGGCACAGTGGTTAGAATGTAGTACTGCAGGCTAATTCTGCCAACTGCCAGTAGTTCGATTCTGATTGATTCAAGATTGATTCAGTCTTCCATTCTTCCGAGCTAGGTAAAACAGGGACCCAGATTGTTGGGGACAATATGCTGACTTTGTAAACAGTATAGAGAAGGCTGTAAAGCACTGTGAAGCGGTATATGAGTCTAAGTCAATGGTGGATTGCCCCCGGTTCAGACCGGTTCACAAGAACTGGTAGTAAAACCGGCGGGAGGCCCCACCTACTGCCCCTGATGTCGTCATCAGTGATCTGCGCATGCGTACGATGCCATTGCAAACTGGTTGTAAAGGTAAGTAGAACCCACCTCTGGACTAAGTGCTATTGTTATTGCTACTACAGTTGATTTAGAGAAGATTGTTCTTAACAACCCTAATGGGACAGGCCTGCCCCACCCACACTGGCAGAAGATACTGTCAGTCAAGGAATTTCAGCTGGCAGGGTACAGGAGAAGGGCCTTCCCTGCAGTAGCTCTTGCCGTTTGGAATATCTTACCCTCTGAGACAAGATTGACTCCCATTCTTCTGACTTTTCATAAGAGCCTTAACACCTCTGTCAAACAGCTTGGAGCCCAATGGAGGACATCCACGCTGCAGGTGATTCATTCATTAAGAGTTAATCCCCCCTCCCCATATCCTTCCTTCTCTGTCTTGTAACAATGATTTTATTTTGATTCGTATTGTCATTTTATTGGGTTAGGAATATTTATCTTTTGATGATTTTATTTATTTATTTATTTATTTATTTATTTATTTATTTATTTATTTATTTATTTATTTATTTATTTATTTCAATTTATAAACCACCCTTCTCCTGCTGGACTCAGGGCGGTGTACAGCCAGAAATAAAAAAAACAGTCAATACAAAATTTAAAATTTAAAAGAATTATAAATTTTGGGCGTAAATTTAAAAACCTCATAACTAAAACCCAATTTGGACAATTTAAAAATCTAAAATCTTAAAAAAAGGGGGGGGGTTATGCCAGCCCTGGTTGTTGGAAGAGAAAAGTTTTTAGGGCATGGCAAAAAACCCGGAGATCTGATATCCTGCGTATCTCCGGAGGCAGGTTGTTCCAGAGAGCAGGTGCTGCCACAGAGAATTTTAATGTTTTTATGGTGTAAGTCACCCAGATTCGCTTCAAAATGAGATGGGCAGGAAATAAATTTAATTAATAAACAAATAATAAAACAAATAAACAACAGGGAAAGGGCTTCAAACATGTTTGACTGAAAGGGATAAAAAAGTAAACTGCTCAGCAAAATAAATATATATATAACAAGTATCAGGGGAAAGATAGAACAATTTAAAACAATTTTGGTTCAATATTCTCTAAGAAGAGAATCTCCTTTTTACCTAGCGACTGGGAAGCGTGAGACAAAGCTTCCAATTTGAATTTGATTGAAACATAATCAAGGAATTCCTTTTCACTGAATAAATTCAGCACCAGTATCCAGTATCACAGAGTACTGAAAGAACATGCTGATTGTCTAGCTGATTTCTATCCATTATCTGCGAGAAACCTTGAAGAGCAAATGAAGTGCCAGGTGATTAGAGAGGGCAAATATTGTTTCCAAAAAAAAAAGAGGAAAAGAGACTTTAGAAAATACAGACCGTTCTACCTGATGTTTATACCTGGTAAGTTTTTTTCAACAGATCACAAAGTGTCATCACTCTAAACATCTCAGAAACAGTGCAGTAATTACTATATTTAAACATGCTTTGCCCAAAAGCTTTATCTGACTGTTCAGATAAAATCATACTCTTATCAAATGGAAGGGAACTATTAAATGAGGCATTATAGAACCTGATTCTGGGTCCACATTAGCATGCAACATTTTCATTAAGGATTGGATGGAGGTCTGGAACATCTTATTCAAAACCCTCTTTTATGGTAAGAGCATTTCAAAAGTGGAAATAAGAAGGTCATAAGCTTTCCTTCAGTGAGAACGTTCAAGTAGAACCTGGACAGGTAGATAGCAATAGCAATAGCACTTAGACTTATATACCACTTCACAGTGCTTTACAGCCCTCTCTAAGCAGTTTACAGAGTCAGCATAGTGCCCCCAACAATCTGGGTCCCCATTTTACTGACCTCGCAAGGATGGAAGGCTGAGTCAACCTTGAGCCTGATGAGATTCGATCTGCCAAACTGCTGGCAGCCGATGATCAGCAGAAGTAGCCTGCAGTACTGCACTCTAACCACTATACCACCTCGGCTCATATTAAGATATCTTAAATAAAGATATTATAATATAATATCTTAAATAAAGATATTAAGAATACCTTTATTTGGGCTCCTGAACTGAGCAGAAGATCATACTAAATAGTCTAAATGTCCCTTTCCAGTTCTGAGTTTCACTGCCCTCAAGGTCTTCACTACCATCATTTTGGAAATGATCTCCTCCATTCTTTCCTTTCAGGGACATAGATTTAAATTTGCTTTAGCCCCGGTGTTCCCTGAATATAATACTGTATCATTTCTCATGCATAGAAGCTGAAGACAATTGTAATATTGCCATTAAAGTTTTAATACAAGTTCCATTGGTTTCTTAGACAGGCAATATTTCTGGTGAAGATTAGCTAGTGTTATAAACACTGAAGCAGGTGACTAAACTGAAATGTAAAGAAAAGCACAGTTTTTGTCCTTGCCCAAGTAATTGGAAGATGTGATATTTCATTCATGACTGATACTTGGATTGCTTTTACAACACTGTTAGCAAACAGCTCCTGTCAAAATAGACCGAGCTTCTTCCTTCGTTTCCGGTAAACATGACAATACTCTTAAATTTCAGTTTCTTCTTCTTTTTATGTGTATTATGATAGCATTCTAAAAAGCCACAATCAGCATTCCATTGTGCAGAAAGCTACACAAAGAGACAAGCCATTATAACCTCTGCCCTCACAGTTTAACTTGAGCTTTAAACCTCCGAAATGAAATTGGTTTTGCAATAAGCTCAAAGCTAGCATTCAATACATTGGGCTAATGTGCTGTGGGCATCATATAAATTCATTTTACAGTGACTTTAATGATGTTTAACAGCGAATGTCGTCCCGGGGAATGTAGGTAGATCTTTCTTTCAGTTGTTAACAATCTTTTATTTTATTAGACCAGGTTAAATTTCCAGATTCCAAAGTGTTTGTCAGGTATTCCCTTCAATCCATGGCAATCTGGGATTCTCACCAGGGCACCTGCCAAGCTCTCTCCACCCTGATTGTTGACATTAACAAAAAAAAAAATTGGTTTAACAACTGGAAAATGGACAAAGCCAAAGAATAGAATAGAATAGAATAGAATAGAATAGAATAGAATAGAATAGAATAGAATAGAATAGAATAGAATAGAATAGAATAGAATAGAATAGAATAGAATAGAATAGAATAGAATAGAATTCTTTATTGGCCAAGTATGATTGGACACACAAGGAATTTGTCTTTGGTGCATAAGCTCTCATTGTACATAAAAGAAAAGATACATTCATCAAGAATCATAAGGTACAACACTTAATGATAGTCATAGGCTACAAATAAGCAATCAAATCATATTAGGAAACAATATAAATCGTAAGGATACAAGCAACAAAGTTACAGTCATACAGTTATAAGTGGGAGGAGATGGGTGAAAGGAACGATGAGAAGATTAATAGTAGTGCAGACTTAGTAAATAGTTTGACAGTGTTGTGGGAATTATTTGTTTAGCAGAGGGATGGTGTTTGGGAAAAAACTGTCCTTGTGTCTAGTTGTTCTGGTGTGCAGTGCTCTATAGTGTCGTTCTGAGGGTAGGAGTTGAAACAGTTTATTTCCAGGATGCGAGGGGGGTCTGTAGATTTTTCTGAGCCCTCTTGTTGACTTGTGCAGTACACAAAAGAAACCATTAGAGAGCATTTCACCAAGGCAGCCTTCGGCGGCGCCATCTTGAAGTCATCAGCAAGCCCAAACATCATCTTTATTGTCCATTTTATGCTTCTATCATTATCTTTCTTGGAAAATAGAAATGATGGACAGCCTTGGCCCATTATTATATTTTAAAATGTTCATATCTGTCAAGATAAAGAACAAAGAAAACAAGAAGGAAGGGACATCTTTCTGTCAATAGCATTAACTGATTATATACCCATGACATGAATGGCTGACCCACCCATCCATCTCCTGCTACTTTACAAAAGTTTTCTGTCCGAATTTCAAATATACCCAGCAACAACCAAGGATTGGAAACTGAAGGTAATGACAAACAAACCAGAGCTCCTTTGATATGGGAGCATAAAGGCTTACTGAAACTTTAAATTAGTTTACTTTATCTCTGGTCTAATGCTTTCCAAGTAATTTCTCAAATCTTTAGTGTTAAGAGCTACCATATCTGGGTTATGAAATACAAATAACCAATAGAAGGTGGCAAGGAGAATTCTTTAATTTCTCTTTGCTGCCCTCTTGGTGGTTGGCTTGGTCTTTGCAAACTGGTCATGTAGGCCCCAGTTGTTGTTGTTGCTCTAAGTTGCAAAGTCAAGTCCAACCCATCGCAACCCCATGGACAACTTTCCTCCAGGCCTTCCTGTCCTCTACCATCCTCTGGAGTCCGTTTAAGCTCACGCCGACTGCTTCAGTGACTCCATCCAGCCACCTCATTCTCTGTCGTCCCCTTCTTCTTTTGCCCTCAATCTTTCCCAGCATTAGGCTCTTCTCCAGTGAGTGCTTCCTTCTCATTAGGTGGCTAAAGTATTTGAGTTTCATCTTCATGATCTGGCCTTCTAAAGAACAGTCAGGGTTGATCTTCTCTAGGACTGACCGGTTTGATGGCCTTGCAGTCCAAGGGACTTGCAGGAGTCTCCTCCAGAACCATAGTTCAAAGGCCTCAATTTTTTGGCATTCAGCCTTTCTTATGGTCCAACTTTCACAGCCATACATTGCAACTGGTAAAACCATAGCCTTGACTATATGCACTTTTGTTGGCAGGGTGATGTCTCTGATTTTTCGTATACTGTCTAGATTAGGTCCCAGAGTGCACTGTCTATTTGTTCAAGTTTAAGGTGGCAGATCATAATGTTGTTTTAAAATTCAAGCATATAGAAGTGTGTATGTATAAAAATCAAAAATTTTATACACACTGTTGACTTGGGGCTGTTAGATTCAGGCATGTCTAAATATAAAACAGTAGGTTATTGGATACTGAATTGTAGCTTGCTCACAATGCTTTAAAAGCCTTCCTCCTCCCACCAGGAGTAGAGGACATCAGAAATGGAAAATGCCTGACTATGTCTTTCAAATATCTTGCTCTGAGACCCTTTCCTTTTTCAAATAACTCTGAGCAAGTATGTGTCAACCAACTTTAAAGCTTCAAACACAACCTAAAACTAAAATCAATCAAAAAACAGAAATCTGACTTGAGCTGATTTCTTCATTTTGTATTTCTGACATACAAGCTTTACTTTCATAGGGTCAAAATGGGAGGGGAGACAAAAAGAGATGGCTGTAGGAAAACTTGTGATCTGCTATTTATTGAACAAAAAGAAGGACTAGGGGTGACATGATAGCAGTCTTTCAATGTCTAAGAAAAGGGGATCAATCTATTCTCCAAAGCACCTGGAAGCAGGACAAAAAGCAATGGATGGAAACTAATCAACTTAGAACTAAGGAGGAATTTACTGACAGAACAATTAATCAGTGGAACGACTTCTCTCCAAAAGTTGGAGATGCTCCAAAATTGGAGGTTTTTAAGAAGAGATTGGACAATCATTTGTTTGGAATGGTATAGGATCTCCTGCTTGAGCAGGGGGTTGAATTAGAAGACCTCCAAGCTCCCTTCCAACTCTGTTATTCTGTTAATGCTATTTGTTCACCACAAGAAAAAATTCAAAAAAATGCCTGGAGAGCAAGGCTCAATATATATATATATATCTATATATCTATATATATATATATATATATATATATATATATATATATATATATATATGTTGATGTGATATATTTCTACCCCCTCTGCATTGAAACTACTCCTTGTCATCCCAGATTCTGGCCCATTTGTATGTATGTACATATGTATGTATGTATGTATGTATGTATGTATGTATGTATATATACACACACACATAGATATAGATATGTGTACAGTGTGTGTGTGTCTATTTATATCTATCTATCTATCTATCTATCTATCTATCTATCTATCTATCTCTATCTAATCAATGATATAGATGATAGATAGATAGAAAGAAAGAAAGACTGTGTGTGTTCATTCAGATATCCATCCATCCATCCATCCATCCATCCATCCATCCATCCATCCACCTACCTACCTACCTACCTACCTACCTACCTACCTACCTACCTATCTATCTATCTATCTATCTATCTATCTATCTATCTATCTATCTATATCCTTTATCAACACTAAACATATACTGGTATATTTTTTAAAAAATAATCAATATAAAAAAGTGAGAATAGAAGAATAGGGCTTGGACATGTATACTTAGCAGATTTTTTTTTCCAGGATTCATTTCTTTCAAAAAAAAATTGTCTAGTGGGAATTGAGTTTCATTTTGAATTTACTATTTTTATTTGATATGCACTTACAGCTATATCCTTTTCAACTGCTTTCATCAGGGAAAATGGGGAATGGCTCTAATATTGCCACGTTTGATAATTGGACATGTCCCTTTGGCTCCTTCATCCAACTCTTCTTTTATCTTGCCCTTAGTGATTCCTTCAAGAACCCTTCCTTTCTCCTCACATTTCCATGAGATATAAAAATGAATGTCTCTGCATATAGCATCATCAGCTAGGCTATGGTGTGACATGCAATTACTTTTCTTCCTCACAATTAATGCTTTTCTGTAGCATAGTTGACAATCAGATCCTTCTATGACACTCCACCACACTGGAAAAATAAATATCCCAATTAAGGGCTACCAGTGCTCTTAGGCCCCCTCTTTCTGATAATTTTCCTCTGGTGTACGAATCTCACAAATGGAATTGTTTTTAATTGTGGCATTTATCGATGCTCTGCCTTACTGAAAGGTGAACTGAATAAACATTTAGATCAAGTTTCCCACGCAATTGAAAATCGACTCACATTTTATGAAAATTTAGAAGGCACTCCAATCCCACATCTACTGGCAAATATTAGATAGCCTTTGCTATTTTTGTATCCTGATTTAAAACTGGGAGCTCCTTGGTATATTTTGATTTAAAATACCTTTGAAATGAATAATAAAGATGGATGTGCCTTTGTCTCTTGGGGGAGGGGGGAATATATCCATTCACCAATTCAATTAAAAGCTACCTCAGTCTTCTTTGCTGCATACAAAAAGAAATTAGAAATTGCACTTATGGCTGATCAGAAAATGAAGTGAAAGTTCCTACAGGACTTTAGTGACTTTGCCAGTTATAATTATTATGAGAGCAATTCTTCCCTGATGTGTGTGTGTGTGTGGGGGGGGGGGGGTTGTGACACAAATATTTTGCTTTCCCTTTGCTGCTGTCTAGCATAACATGTTGCAGTTCTCAGTAATTATGCAATGATTTAGAAATGATGGTTGGCAGGGTGGATTGGGAATGGAAGGGGACATATCCAGTTGGATGACCGCTAATGCTAATGATGAAAAAGTATTGTGAGTTGTTTAGAAAAGACAGAAGAACAAGCAGGGAAATCAGATTTCACAGAGGAGATAGGAGGGTAGCATGATAAAATTTCCAACTGGAAGCATACAATTTTAAGGAAGAAAGGACTTCTTGCCTTATCTGTAAACAAAACCTGGGAATGAAATACCTGCATAGCAATTGCATAACGGATTAACAGCTACTGTGCATTCCCTGAAGCCATTAACCATTTCTAAGTGGAAGCGCGCATCAAAATAATCTGTTTATGATAGTACAAAATGCAATTGCTGGATGAAAATTGCATCCTGTAAATTGCAACAAAGGATCCAATGCCAATCATGATTCTTCTACTTAGTATTTGTTTATTGCACTTAGCATACATTATCTCAGTTCTTGCAAGACCAGTGAAATTAAGTTATGCCATCCCAGTGAGTCATTTTGGGGGGGGATAGATTAAGGACATAAAAATACAACTGGATCAGCCAGGCGTCCATTTGTTTTCATGTCCTGATTTAAGACAATCAGTTGCAAGCCTTTTTTAAAAAATCACAATATCAGGACTTAGAAGTTGAATTGATCAAAGGTAACCATTTCTATTTCTTCTGCTTCTCGCTTTTCTACTCCTTTCTGTCTTGTCAAGCTATTTTTTATTTTAAAATATTCATATTTTGCAAGCAATTCCTCTAATATAAGATTCCTTTCTGTGCTTCAGTTTCCCCAATACAATTCGTGTGCCTCTTTTCTGTAATGCATCTAGTCATTTTCTTCATTTCTTTATATATTTTCAGGAACACCATCAAAAGCTAAGTGTAAATACCAAGTATGCATTTATGTATTACACTTTTATCCTGTATTTCCCCTAAGGGATCATTATAGTGTTTGTAGCTGTTTTCCCTCAGATTTTTTTCCCCAGCTTCTAAGGGCCAGTTTGGTGTAGTAGTTAAAGGCATGCAGCTAGAAACCAAGAAAATTTGAGTTCTATCCTTGCTTTAGGCATGAAGCCAAATGGGTGACTTTAGGTCAGTCACTATCCCAGCCCGGAAAAAAGATAAAGTTGTATCACTTCCGAAATTGATGCTAAGAAAACTCCAATTGCCAAGAGTCAAGAGTGAATTGAAGGCACATGTACACACACTAGAGGTGGGTTTCAGCAGGTTCTGACCAATTCTGGAGAACTGGTAGCAGAAATTTTGAGTAGTTCGGAGAACCAGTACTAAACATTCTGACTAGCCCTGCCCCCGTCTATTCTCTGCCTCCTGAGTCCCAGCTGATCGGGAGGGAATGGGGATTTTGCAGTAAGCTTCCCCTGGAGTAGGGTGAGAATGGATATTTTACAGTATCTTTCCCATGCCATGCCCACCAAGCCATGCCACCAAGCTATGCCATGCCCACCAAGCCATACCCACAGAACCGGTAGTAACAAATTTTGAAACCCACCACTGACACACACATATGTGCGTGCATGAACGCATGTGTGCACACATATGAGGGAATAAGCAAAAGCCATGATGGCCCCAAAGTCACCAAGAGATATGCTTGAACCTCAATCCAGCTCCTTAACTGCTGCCTAACACTGTGTTTTAGTTGACATTCTGATTCACAATTTCAACACTCATTCCTTATCCTTAATACGATGCAGAATCCTCTCCATGTGCTTTACCTTACAATACAACACAACGATATATACATATTTTTATTCAGCCTAATATAAAGCATGCCCTATCAAAAATATGCTTGTCTTGTGCTTCTTTCAGGGAATGCTAGTGTTATATAGGGTCATATCTTGGATATGACCCCAGCTGCTCATTTCTAAAGCCTCTGACTGGTTAAAAAAAAATCATCCACCAAGCCAACAACACCTCCCAAATATTGTTGTGGTCCGCCAGCAGCCTGCCGAGCAGGCAGCGGAGTCGGACAGTGAGGAGGCTGGGGAGGAACATGGGCCAGTTCTGGAGTCTGGAGAAGGCAAAGATGGGGCCAGGGCCATCTGGGAGTGATGTGTGGACTCCAGAGCCCCCAGAGTCAGACAGCAGACAGGCAGAGGAACAGGAGGAGCCTGTTCCTAGTGCACACATGCACAGAGCTGCCAGAAGGTAAGAGCAGTTAAAGCAAAAGGGATGACTCAGGAGTAAGGCCAGGAGATGATTGGCCCCTCCCCTAAGGCTTAAAAAAGAAACAAAGGCACTTGGGCCTTTTTGCAGGAAAGCAACGTTGCTAACTCTGTTTCCAGTTGGCATCTCTTATTTGTTTCTGAACTTCATTGGGCTTTGCCAAGTAAGGCCTTTGGCAGGGTGTCAAAGAAGATAAAGGTTGGTGATTATCCCAAAGGACTTCTTCCGAAGGATTTGTTTTGCAACTAATTGGGACTCAGCTGGGAATGAACGTAATTCTCAGCTGTTACAATAAAATAGGTTTGCTTTGGACTAATTGTGTCTTGTAATGACTCAGTAAGCCTAGGTCACAACAAATATATTAATAATCTACACACAAGTATTCCAAAATTATACTAGAAGGTGAAGACGTCAAAACACGCAGCAGCCCAAATATGATCTTTAATCACGGCGTGCCTTCCTCCTGAGCTTGAAGGAATTAACCAGATCTTAAGTGCTCTCCTGGAATTCAGAATTGAAGGAGGAAACTGGAACTCAGCAGGGAAGGAATTCCAGAGCATGAAGGTAGTGATTATAAATGGCCGCTTCTCCATCTAGCTGTGTTCTCATATGGACCCGACCTAGAAGCAATTGACTCTATTCAATACAATCACACAGGCAGATGAATACAGGGTAAAATAGTCCCGTGGATAACCCCGCTTAGACCATGTAGGATCTTCAAGGTGACAACCAGCACCTTGAATTGCAACTGGAAGCAAGTTGGTAACCAGGAGAGCATCCCAACCCAGTGGCATTCATCCACGTATTTTAGGCCAAATATTAAGAGCTGAGGTGGCACAATGGTTAGAGTGCAGTACTGCAGGCTACTTCAGCTAACTGCTAGCTGCAGTTTAGCAGTTCAAATCTCCCGACTCAAGGTTGACTCAGCCTTCCATCCTTCCGAGGTGGGGAAAATGAGAACCCAGATTGTTGGGGGCAATATGCTGACTCTGTCAACCACTTAGAGAGGGCTGTAAAAGCACTATGAAGCAGTATATAAATCTAAGTGTTATTGCTATTGCTATTAGAGGTAAAGATAAAGGTTCCCCTCGCACATATGTGCTAGTTGTTTCTGACTCTAGGGGGCGATGCTCATCTCCGTTACAAAGCCGAAGAGCTTCCAATTTGTTTTCATTGTCTTCATATACCAGGTTCCTTAAAGCTCCACACGCTGCCCTCTGTACTTCCTCATTCTGCACATTCAGAAGCTCTAAAAGTTTGGGAATACCAGCTAGGGAATACACCTGTGAAGAGAAGATCATTTATTTTTATATAGATAAGTTTTTATCTCAAAGGATTATTTGACTGTTGGATGAAATCAGTGTCTCGAGTTAAGGATACTATACTGCCCAAAAGTTTTCTTAAAAAACAAACTTGTAGCTGAGTAACAAAACTCATTCAAGAAAAAAACCATCTGAGATGTTCTAACAAAATGGGCTTAGTAAAGGTAAAGGTTCCCCTTGCACATATGTGCTAATCATTCCCGGCTCTAGGGGGCGGTGTTAATCTCTGTTTCAAAGTCAAAGAGCCAGCGCTGTCCGAAGATGTCTCTGTGCTCATGTGGCCGTCATGACTAAACGCCAAAGGCACACTGAATGCTGTTACCTTCCCATCAAAGGTGGTTCCCTATTTTTCTACTTGCATTTTTACATGCTTTTGAACTGCTAGGTTGGCAGAAGCTGAGACAAGTAACGGGAGCTCACCCTGTTACATGGCACTCGGGATTTGAACCGCTGAACTGCCGACCTTTCGATCGATAAGCTCAGCATCTTAGCCACTGAGCCATCATGTCCCATGCTATTGGGATATGCCAAACACTGCCCAGGATGTCTCATTTTGCACCAACTGTAGCTCCCAGATACTTTTTTTAGGGGCAGCCCCAAGTGGAGGCATAACAAAAGTAGTGTAGCTAGTCTTCGACTTACAACAGTTCATTTAGTTCAAAGTTATAACAGCACTAAAAAAAGTGACTTATGATCATTTTTCACCCTTGGTTACATGATCAAAATTTGGATGCTTGGCAACTGGTTCATATTTAGGATAGTTGCAGTGTTCAGGTCATATGATTAGCTTTTGTGACCTTCTGACAAGGAAAGTCAATGGGGAAGCCAGGATTACTTAATAACCGTGTTAATAACTTAACAGCTGCAATGATTCACTTAACAGCTGTGGCAGGAAAGGTTGTAAAATGGGGTAAAACTCATTTAGCAAAAGTTTCACTCAGCAACAAGTAGGGGTTGACTCAGTAGTTGTTTCCAGCATATATATATGTATGTGTGTGTGTGTGTGTATATGTATATGTATATGTATATATATATATATATATATATCAGTAGGTTAGGTGTGATTATGACGGTGCGGGAGACTAGGGTAAGAATTTAATTCATTTCATTTTTATGTGAACTTAACCTGTATATTTATAATTCTTTATTAATAATAAGGGGTCAAGGTGAAGAAGATGTGCGGGGACAAAGTGATCACTTTGAATGCTTTGTGTTTAAAATCCAATTTTTAAATTCCAGTGTACTCAGCCCAGTATGTGGTGCAGCATTAGGGATTTTTGCTTCTCGTCTTTTCTCTCTCCCCACCCCTCCTACAGGCTCATCAACTTTACAGCTACATGGCAGGTAGGTACAACATGATCTGCTCCATGCTGAGAATGATTGTGCTGTTTAAATTGGGCTGGTGCGTCTTGCTGAGAATTTTGCTTGCCTTGTCCTTTGACGAGCTTAGGAAAATTTGCAAATGGTCTCATAAACCACGGTAAGAATCCGAGCCTTTAAAGATATGCCAGTGGTGGAGACAGCAAAACTGACAGATGAAATTGTGGTTTCAGGACCCTTTGCCAGACTTAATAAACTTGCTGTCCTAAGTGGAATCTTCAATTTTGATTTCACCCTTGAGAAGATTTGTCTGTGTGCTTCTTAAGAGCTGACACTGACTTAATGGCACATAAAACAAATCAAGTCAATGCTCTGATTTCTCTTCCACACTATGACTAACGTTAAAATATACCTTTGTCTCCCAGAGCTCCAGCGATCACTCTCTCTTGCAGTCTCCCTCAAAGAATCAACAATATGGAGCACCTGTGGGCAATCTCAAGTTTTCTCCTTGTCCAGAGAGGAATTACAAAGAGCCAGTCTATACTGTGGCTCTTTGCTCTACCACAGAAATCAGCTTCACTTCTAGAGGTGCTGTCTTCAGTCTGCCACTTCTTCTCAGAAATCTCCCAGTAATATATTCACTTAGTGACCATTTCACTTAATGACCAAGTCATGGAATGGAATGCAGTCACTAAATGAGGAGAGAATATAGTCATATTGTACTGGACTAAAATAGTTTTAGCGTTATTTGCTAACTGAGCACTGCAATTTTATTATTTTTCTGTTTGATTTTGATTTTTAGGTTAGTGGTCCCCAACCTTTGTGGTTTGGCAGCTCGGATGGGGGGGAGCAGGGAACCGGCAGGCTGGCACACATGCGCATATGCGGTTCAAGTTGTGCAAGCAGCAAGCCAGCACGCATGTGTGTGCATGAGCAGCTCAACTTGTGCAACAGTCCCCACTTGCATGGCCTGGTTCCAAATAGGCTGAGGCCCAGGGTTTGGGGAGCCCTGTTTTACACTTTAAAAAATTTGCTATATTACCAATTTTCCCTTAGCTAAAAATAATCCCCCAGTGAGATATCATTAAGGGAAAGGATTTGAAACTTTTGTTGCTGTTTGGTTGGGAAAAGATTTAATAATTAATAATTCAACAAAGTTGGAGATCTTTTAGTCCAACCCCCTGCTTAGGCAGGAAACCCTACACCACTTCAGACAAATGGTTATCCAACATCTTCTTAAAAACTTCCACTGTTGGAGCATTTACAACTTCTGGAGGCAAGTTGTTCCACTGATTAATTGTTCTAACTGTCAGAAAATTTCTCCTTAGTTCTAAGTTGCTTCTCTCCTTGATTAGTTTCCACCCATTGCTTCTTGTTCTACCCTCAGGTGCTTTGGAGAATAGCTTGTCTCCCTCTTCTTTGTGACAACCCCTGAGATATTGGAACACTGCTATCATGTCTCCCCTAGTCCATCTTTTCATAAGACTAGACATATCCAGTTCCAGCAACCGTTCTTTATATGTTTTATCCTCCAGTCCCCTAATCATCTTTGTTGCTCTTCTCTGCACTCTTTCTAGAGCCTCAACATCTTTTTTACATCGTGGCAACCAAAATTGGATGCAGTGTTCCAAGCATGCCCTTACCAAGGCATTATAAAGTGGTATTAACACTTCACGTGATGATTCAGAGATGCCTTTAGAATACAAAATATTCTGACTTAAAATGTAACTGTTTAGAGTCATACCAGGACAGATCCCATGCTTGTCAGCAGAATCTTTTGTATGAGCCTTTCAATGCTTGAGTTTGACACTTTTCATCTGGCATAGCCACTGGTGGATTAGTGAGGCAGGAAAAGAAAAACCTGTTTTAATTTTCTTTGTGTCACTTGGGCCAGAAGGGAAAATGGATAGAACTGTTGTCAGTTGGGAGGGGGGAGGGGGGAAAGAAGGAAGGAAGGAAGACTAGAAGAAAGGAGGGAGGGAGGGAGGGAGGGAGGGAGGGAGGGAAGGAAGGAAGGAAGGAAGGAAGGAAGGAAGGAAGGAAGGAAGGAAGGAAGGAAGGAAGGAAGGGATACAACAAAAAAGACAGGAAGACAGGTGCACATTTCACCAATGGGATTGGATACCTATATGTTGCCTTCATATATGGTCAACCTCAGAAAGCATACTAAACACTCCTGTCTGATATTTTCCCTACAATCACAACTTTGTGAGGTGGATTGGGCTAAGAGAGCAGGACCAGTCACTCAGCTGGTTTTCATGACTAAGGCAGGCCTAGAATTCATACTCTCCAGATTTCTAGACCAGCCTCTTTACCTTTACTTCAACATTAATATATAAATAGATGTATATAGATAATACAGACCTGTAATGCCAATTCCTGCCTGTCATGTATGTATGTATGTATGTTTGTATCTATCACTTTTGCATAGTTGCCCATCTCACAATAAAGGAGCTCTAGACAGCTTACAGTAAAAACAAACATAACATATAAATGTTAAAAACGACAATTAGAAGACATCAGCAATATTATTAAGAGCAAGATGTGGGGAGAAATGAAATTAAAACAATGTAGCCTACTCATCAATTTGTCCTTGCCTTGAGCTCACCAGGTCTGCTGAGGCATCATCTTTTAAAGGACTTCTGGAGAAATGTCAAGGATGAGGTTAATTTCAATTCATACCTCTCTCTTTCTATGCTTTTACACCCTTTTGTGCTCTCCCCCTTCTAACCTTTTGCCAATGAACTATTTGGAGGTTCCCTGATGTTTTAAAAAATAAATATCCAGCTATTATTTTTGCTAGCAAAACCTGGTGGTATGAAGAATGCCTGCTCTGATTTGGGGTTCACTGAAAGTGTGTTGGATAAAATTAAATTCATTTTTCCTACACTCTTGGCACTGTAGACATTTTTTTAAAAATAATCATATAGTCCCATTTAGTTTTGCAAATTCAGTTTTCCTTAGAATACAGGATTGAATTAATTTTGGGGTGATAAAATTGAAATTAATGCAATTATTCATCAGAAAAACATTACAAAATTTAAAAGAGTACTGAGGAAAACTGCAGAATTGTTCAGTGAACTTGAAGATGAAGAGCAAGGAAACTTTTGACACTAGTCTTCATAGACTGCCAGATTTCCTTCTAGAACTCTGATATGTTGATTCTAAGCCTCTTCCCCCCCATTTCCTACTCCCATTCTTCCTTTTTGATCTCTTTAGTAAAGAAGAAATGAATACATTTATTAGCTATACTGCTTTTTCTTCTCATCAATAAACAGTCAATGTCTCTTTCAGTGCAGACTGAAGGATAGCTTTTTCAATGAGCCTTAATCACATGTGCATTTATCAAGGAAAGAGGATTTTAATTGAATTGTCAGCCTAGATTAGAAATATCCTTTGTTATAGTCTTGTTAACGTGAAAAAGGAAGGGGAGCAAAGTATCATACTGTGATTTTTTTTTTATTTAGAAGTGGTAGTAATGTTAACACATAGACCTATTGAAGATATTATTCCTGTTCTGTGCTAAAATGCCCCAAAGATATTACACATTTGATTTTGGAAGAAATGGATGGAATGCTAAGGCAACAAAGAAGGATTTATTATTACTAGGAAGTATTTGAGCTACCTAGTAATCAATTTTTTATGCAGGGAACTTGAGTTTAAATATTGCAATAACTATGAAACTAGCTCTAAAGGGTGTTCTGAGGACTCATATAAATGTGATTTAATGGAATATTTAAAAAGGCATTATGTTTCTCCACAGTATGTCTTTATCTAAAGAGGAGGACAAACATGTAAAAAAAAAACAGTTTTGAAGACTCTGAGCCAAAGCTGGGAAAATCTGGATTTTCTAAATATTTGATCCTGGATTCAGATACTGTAACTACAAAATCTAGGATTTGTGCCTGAATTCTCAGGATAAGATGATTCTCTCTCAAATTTTAGAAAGTAGAGGTAAAGTGAGAATATAGGTTCAAAGATGGATTATTGTACACACTGAAGCAATTGAGTTTATTGTAAAGTCTTACTGGGAAACAGAATCCAACTTCTTTCTAGAATTAGTTGAGGGAAATAAGCTGGGTCCTATCTGACTTCAATTTCTTGCACCAGGTGCTAGAAAAATATCTCCATATATTACCATTTAACTGGCTTCTCTTGTCATTGGAAATTTTTCCCCTTGCCCTAGAGCACTTCTTTTTGGATGACTATTCTGTTTTATTCTTTGAGCCTTATCCAAATCCTGACCTAATTAATGCCCAGTATTGTTTGGAAAATCCACTCCAGCCTAGGTACTGTATGAGAAAACAGTATGGTGCTCGTTAAGGGGACTCTTAATTAACCAACTGACAAACTCAGAATACTAATATTGAACAGGTGAGATACTTAAAATAACTAGTGTAACTTAATGTAAAGTGTGAGCCTCAGGCAAGAGAAGACTTAAATTGGCCACAAAGAGAAGTACTACAGCAATACTGAGGTTCTAACACAGGGGTGTCAAACTCATGTCATAAAGGTGGCGTCACATGACATATCGGCAGAGGTGGGTTTCAGTAGGTTCTGACCAGTTCTGGACAACCGGTAGCAGAAATTTTGAGTAGTTCAGAGAACTGGTAGTAAAAATTCTGACTGGCCCCGCCCCCATCTATTCTCTGTCTCCTGAGTCCCAGCTGATGAGGATTTTGCAGTAACTTTCCCCTGCCACAGCCACCAAGCCACACCCACAGAACTGGTAGTAAAAAATTTTGAAACCCACCACTGCGTATCGGGACTTTTCCTCCCTTCATTAAACTGGGTGTGGGCGTGGCCAGCATGTGACGCATCTGGCCCGTGGGCCAGGAGTTTAACGGCTCTGGTCTAACACCCCAAAGCAACATATGTTCTTGCTCTATCAAATTATTTCCAGTCAGATTTGGAGCTCAATTAGACCAGGGGTGAAATCCAGCAGGTTCTGACAGGTTCTGGAGAACTGGTACCAGAAATTTTGAGCAGTTTAGAGAACGGTAGCAAATATTTTGAGTAGTTCAGAGAACCATCAAATACTACCTCTAGCTGGCCCCAGAGTGGGGTAGGAATGGAGTTTTTGCAATATCCTTCACTCAGGAGTGCAGAGGGAATGGAGATTTTGCAGTATCCTTCCCCTGACACGCCCACCAAGCCACACCCACCAAGCCACACCCACAGAACCAGTAGTAAAAAAAATTGGATTTCACTACTGAATTAGACCCATACTATCTCTACACTTCGCTGAAATCAGTTCAAACCAAATTTTGAGAGCAGTCTTCACTTCCTTAGTTATATACACAGACTTGGCCTGGAGACTAGACTTTCCAGAACGGAGGAGCTATCAAGCTTGGATAGCAATTTTCAGTTTTTGATTAAAACTAAACTTTTGCCCAGTCTGCTTGGCTTTTTTTAATAACCCTTAATAAGTAACAAAAAGCCTGGAAGAAAGTTTATCAGACAAATTGCAGTTATCAAACCTCTTGTTATCAGTGCAAACCTGGAATGATTTTTAACAATGAATTCTGGATGTGGTAATGCAAAACAATCTAAATCTAGTTTTCAGTAAACTTATGTTCTGGAAGTTGGATATTAGTATGTAGCCAGATTACTATCTCGTTTCTTTGGAAATGCAATGCTGCAGTGGTGAAATCCATTTTTTTTAAACTACCGGTTCTGTAGGCGTGGCTTGGTGGACGTGTCATGGCTTGGTGGGCGTGGCTTGGTGAGCGTGGCAGAGGAAGGATATTGCAAAATCTCCATTCCCACCCCACTCCAGGGGAAGAACACTGCAAACTCCCCATTCCCACCCCACTCCAGGGGAAGGATACTGCAAACTCCCCATTCCCACCCCACTGTGGGGCCAGCCAGAGGTGATATTTACCGATTCTCTGAACTATTCAAAATTTCCGCTACCGGTTCTCCAGAACCTGTCAGAACCTGCTGGATTTCACCCCTGTCATGCTGGCTGGGGAATTCTGGGAGATGAAGTCCACATCTCTTAAGGTTTAGAAGTGAAGTGAAGAAGTATTGCATTAGACAGATCTTTATTAGCAGCTAGGAAAAAATAGCTTATTGTACCCAGGAGTATGTTCTTTAAAGTTGCAAGAGACTATACAGAACATCAAAGTGATACCTTATCATTTTCTTAAGAGCAACCATTGTTAGTTAGGGCAATGGCATTTTATCTCAAGCATTTGGATACTATAAGCCAGTTCTAGTAACCTGAACGGTTCAGTTTATTAGATTTTTTCTTTCATCTATCCTTTTTTCAGGCAAAACTTTGGCTCTCTGCTGCCCAAATTAAACTTGACATCAGCCTCATAAAGTTGGCTTGACTGATAGTAAATGACTATAAATTTCAATAATTCACAGAGTTTATTATTACCCTAATTATTAATCCTGCAGTTAAAATTCTGCATTTGGAAGGGATTGTTCAAGGTAGAACCCTTTGTTCTAGTTAGGAATTTTCGGCAAAGCATTTTGAAACTGGCCATTTTCCAGTGCTTGTTTCAACAACACATATGTGTCTCAACACTTTTTTTTTTATTTGATTTATATGCCGCCCTTCTCCAGAGACTCAGGGTGGCTTACAATGCGTTCCCTCCCTCCCACCCCCTGTAAACATACATCAGAACATCTGTTCTTTTCTTCAATTCTGATATTATCTTCAATAGATTCTTCAATATTCTTCAATAGATAATTCTGACCAATAAGTTTCAGTCCACTCAAACTCCCCATCCTATTTGTAGAACATCAAGGGAAGCCATTTTTATTTTATTTTGTTGTTGTTGTCAAGAGGAGAACATTTCTAGTAATGCTGCATGGCACAATGGAGTGCTTACATTCTTAAGAATTATGTTTATAGGCTTTAAAAGGTAAAGGTAAAAGTTCCCCTCCCCTACCATATGTGCTAGTCGTTCCCAACTCTAGGGGGCGGTGCTCATCTCCATTTCAAAGCCAAAGAGCCAGAGCTGTCCGAAGACGTCTCTGTGGTCATGTGGCCAGCATGACTAAATGCCAAAGGCACACGGAATGCTGTTACTTCCCATCAAAAGTGGTCCCTATTTTCTACTTGCATTTTTACATGCTTTCGAACTGCTAGGTTGACAAAAGCTGGGACAAGTAACGGGAGCTCACCCCGTTATGAGACACTAAGGATTGTAGGCTTTAGAAAGGTTTTTATTTATCAAATAAAGTATATATTGGGTTTTTATTTTTGTAAGCCACCCAGAGTCACTGAGGGTGAATGGGTGGCCATACAAATTTTCTTAAATAAATAAAAATAAATAACTTTAGATACCGCCCATTTCACTCTCAGAAATTAATTAATTTCAACCAAATATCTTTTATTTTTTTAAATAAAAGGACTGCAAATATTCAATTCAGTTTGGAAATTCAGTGCGAAGCAGCCTCAATCAACTCTCCCCACAAAATCAGAAAGTCAAGTTGAATTATTGAACTGTATGCATCTGAATCTGTTCAACTATTTGGAAGGACTTTTTCGCTTGACCAAACTCCCCTTTTCATTATTTAACCTTTAAAAACAAATCAACCTGACTTCCAAACATTAAATTGGGTCAGTTTCATTTTTCAAATCTCTGTGAATTGTGAAATTGGAATGGCGTAAGTCTAATCAATTATTTCAGTTGAATTGGGGCTGATCACACAGCCTTAGTAACTGGTGTCTATGATAGTTGTTGTGCTGAATATATTTTTAGGACACACATGAATTTCAGGTTCACAGGGAAATGGCAAATAAATAGGTAAAGGACCACTACTTTGGCTTGACTAGGTTACATTGAGTCACGATTCCATCATAATATGACGTCACTCCAAGATGATTGGCCAGGAAACTGAAATTCGTATTGGTGACTCACCTGTGTTTTTCAGGTGAATCTATACGCAGTTTAGAGCAGTTATTTTTATGCACTAGAATTTGCAACACCTCTGTGTTGATGGATGTCAGTCTTGGGGAGCTGGGAGCAGACTGGTTCTCCTGGAACATTTTATGGGCTACAAAATGATAGCATCCAATCTGGGTCGATCACCAGGACCAGAGGTTTTGTCTTCCAAACTTTTGGACTCAAGCTGGAGCCCTTCTTCAGGGAACTTCTCTCTAGCAGAGGGTGTGCTGTTCTGGGTGTCGTATTTATAGTGCCTGTTGTAAGTGGCTTTTTAGATGTTGATTGGAGTGTATTGATGGCTGACTTTCAAGTTGTTAGCTGTTGTTTGCTTGTGCTGCCCAGCCTTCACCTTCTAAGTACTTGTATAAGTACTTAGAAGACCCCTTAGAAAGTATGTTTACTTGTGCTGCCCAACCTTTGCCTTCTAAGTACTTGTATAAGTACTTAGAAGGTGAGGACTAGGTAGCACAAGGAAACAACAGCTAATGACTTAAAAGCCAGCCATCAACACACCCCAAGCAACATCTAAAAAGCCTCTATAAATATGACATCCAGAACAGCAGACATTTTGCTAGAGAGAACTTCCCTGAAGATGGGCTCCAGCACGAGTCTGTAAGCTCGGAAGACAAAATCACTGATCCTACCCAGATTGGATCCTGCAACATTATCCCAGAAAATGTATATTCACCTTCATTTGTACAAATTGATAGCCCAGAGGTGGATACGGCCACGATATATAGACATACTCAAGCTTATATTATGGTGGTGGCGGAACAAAGAAATGTTGCTTCGAAAAGCTGTTGCTCCATTGTTGTAAATAGCAATGACTTTGAGTAGATTCTCTGTATTAAATATCACCACCAAATTGTGGAAAAATAGTGAAGGGATCACTTGATGTCCTGCTCTGCTTCTCTATTGTGTTGCCATTATCTACATAAAAGTTACCTACAACATGTTTCCAGTGGCTCCGGACAGTTTTATGATTCATAGCTAGAGATATACTGTATAGATAATGTAATTACTTGCTTCTTGTTCATGCCTCCCGCTGCCCGTGCTTTTGCCTGCTTGACTCTGTTTCACAGATTCACTTTTGCCAGTTGACTCTGTTTCACAGTTGCTGCTGTTTAATAAATAAACATCAAGCTATATTTTTTGCTAGATGAACTGAGTGGTACGTGTGCTTGATGTGATGTGGATATAGGGGCTGAGTAAGAGTGTGCTGGAGGCAACTAAGCTAGAAATTACTCTCAGTTATTTTTCAACAAACAGGAATTGGGAGTTTTAGCTTGTCTGCCTTTATATAAATTCAAGTTGGGCTGCTATTGTTCTGTTGCCTGAACATAACAATCTGTTCTTCATTATTCAGCTGATGAGTTGAGAGGAAGGAGAAAATGGTCAGGATTTCTAGAGGAGCTCTGTGTGGGCCACAGAAAAACAGCACCAGGAATTTACCATCAGTGCTCTTTTTTAAGAGCTATCTGAACCAAATTTAAAGATGGTGAGATATATTTCTATTTAAAGTCAGGAAGATGGATTCCTTTCTAGTTGGACATCCTGTTCAAATAGTGATATTGCTTTCAGACTGGAAGCAAATTTCAACTCAGCCTTCAAAAAATGATTACCTAATGCCACATTAAGATTAAGGAAGGTAAGCAACACAAGAAAAATAAAAGAGAATAGAGAAGAGGGCAAACTTCCTTAAATAAACCAAAACTCAACTTTAGCATTAGAGCAAAACATTGTTTTAAATAACCAGTTGCTTCCTTTCTAAAACCCAATTCTAATTTCTCTTCAAATGACATAAATATTTCCCTCATTTAAGTCTCTGTGATCATTTTAAAAGCATCCATCCTTGTGGATTTAGTTCATGATAATATATTCCAATTACAGCTATAGATTCTTTGATTTATTTGTAAGTCATACTTTCTGTATTTTCCATCTCTGGGAGGTATGCCACGTTAAAAAAAATAAAACTTAAAGGATTCTTTTATAGAAAAAGTTTTAATATTTGAATTTTATGGATATTTTTAATAACTGTTATAAGCTCTCTAGAGTTGTTAAAGTAGGCAGCATGCAAATAATTGCACATAAACAAAAATACAATTTAAATACAATAAATTGCATAACATGATTAAAAGGAATTAAAATATACAAACCATGCCTGAAGAAGTAGAGGCTGTTCAAAAGAAAACCATGAAATCATCTTCCCCCCACTACTTTGATCAGAAATTTAGATTACAGCGCAATGCTGAAAGCTGAGCAGTTTGGGTCATTCTGACCAATACAAGAAGTCAGAATGACTTTTCAAATCTCCTTGTTGCCTATTTGCTCAGTTCTCTCCAGTTTATGATTTGATATTGCCTGCCTCCATCATTCAGTGTGTCTTCAACTTGTCTCTGATCGGATGTTGAAAAATTAATATCCTTTTCTAAGTTCATCTGGTGGTTCATAGATGCATCCGTCCCCTTGTCATCTCCCTTCACCTGTTTGATTTTTGGGAGAATGGCTACAGCAGTCTCAATGCATGCTCATCCAAAGTTAAAACTCTCTATTAAAGCTCTGATGAGGTGATGAACTGACTTACTTGAAAGTAATTGAAACTTGGAGGACACTGAACTCTTTGTGTCTGAGGGAATGCTAATGAACCTTGTCTTATAATTCACAGTGAAACAGAGGTGAGAGGAAGTGTCCCGAACATATATTATTTGTTCCTTTTGTAGAATGTCCTATGAGACTAGGAACAATTTGAATAAAATGATAATTTGAATTTCAAATTATATCACTTTCTGTATTTTTAATTTCTTTCTAAATGAGTCTTCCTTCCAGAACTATTTATATTTGGGCTGTTATATGGTGATTGAAATTGCTCAGAACGAGTGATGCTAAATTTAATATATATGTAGAGATTTTATTAAAATAAAGACAATTTTATCAGAAACGCTGCAGCCTTTTCGAATGAAAAAGCAAATTCTACAATATTGTGCTTCAAATCTATAGAGTATAATAATTTAAGAATTATCCGCAATTCCCTCAATTGAGATACTTGAATTTCATTTTATATTCCATTCCTTCCATGAAGAAGAATGACGGTCTTTTAAAATCACCTATCAGTGAGGTGTTCTATTTTAGTAGAACTCGTAAGTACCATACTAAGAACTGGGATCCCAAATGTCACAAAAGTCATAAGAGATCAGAGTTAGTCTTGAAAGGTATTAGATCCCAGGTTTGACTACATCAAAGATCTGCAGCTAGGTTAAAACAATTGGGTTAAAGTATATAATCAAGATTGATATATATCCTAAGTCCACATCCAACCCATATCAGATTTATAGACGTTCATTCCAGTCCAATCTATGTTTTTTTGCATAATGCACACACACACACACACACACACACACACACACACACACAAATCTATTGGGGATATTTCACTTAACAACTGCCATGTTCCCTTAACCACTGCAGTGTTTACTTAATGATTTTTAATTTGTAAAAATTGATCATAACTTCAAATTTGATGCCTCAATCTATGACTGCAACAACTCACAGTTGTAATTCCAGGCTCAATTATAATTATAAATAAAAGACTCCCTGTACCTCTCTTGGGCCTTACCATTTTTTTACCTCACCAGATTTCACTTACTTTCTAAAGACTTCAAAAATTATGAAAAATTAAACAGACGTTTGACAGAGCCCCAACAGCAAGCAACATTCTAATTTCCAACAATGTTTGTAAGCTACATAGGCTGCGTGGATAGACTTGATATGGAATTACAGCCTGATGCTTTTTGTGGAAATTGACCCATTTAATCAGAAAAATTACACCCAACCTAGAGTGTAAGGGTGCAGTTGAGGAAGGGGTAAAAAATAACATTAGCAATAGCACTTAGATTTATATATTGTTCCACAGCACTCCCTGGAGTGGTTTACAAATGTCAGCATATTGCCCCCAAACAATCTGGGTCCTCATTTTACCGACCTTGGAAGGATGGAAGGCTGACTCAACCTTGAGCCCCATTAGGATCAAACTTCAGACTGTGGGCAGAGTTTGCCTACAATACTGCATTCTAACCACTGCACCATCATGGCCCCATGGAGATCAGAGTGGAATGTCCCTACTTTGATTCTTAGCAAATGCTTATTTTGTGACTGGATCTGCCCATAAGGATAGATGGGCTGTGATTCTCCCCATAGCATCCATTTTGGAAGGATGCCATGACATGCTTTCAAAATGCCAAATGAGTTCACCAGTAGAAAAAAAGGGTACCCTGTCCCTGGATTAGCTTCTGGTTTTCGTTTCTCCAAAATGGTATCTTGGGAATTGTAATATCAAAATTGCCCTCCACATGAGGCTTCCAGGGCAGTCTTGCCCTCATCAATTTCACACAAACCAGTGGTGGTATTCAGCCGGTTATATCCGGTTCAGATGAACAGGTAGGGGCAACTGCGGGATGCCCCGCCCACCCACAGGGACATCATGACGTCCCATTTTTCCACATTTTCGAGGCTCTGCACATGTGCAGAAGGCCTTGCGCATGTGCACACACATTTGTGAACTGGTAGGGAAGGTAAGTGAATACCACCACTGACTCCAGCTGATATCAGATTCCTAGAGACTCCAGTTCCTTTAATACAAAGAAGGAAATAATGTTCAGGCAAAGCTATTCAGGAAAGGCAGTCAATCCAAATTCTGAGCACCTGGGGAGTTTCTCAGACATTATGTAACAACACAGCAAGCAAACTGCATTCCAATATGACTATTGGCTTCTTTTGTATTTCTCACACTGAATATATATGTATATATATCATCTGGCTTCTTCTTTTCTGGAGAAGTATTGCATGCATACTTAGCGGAGTTCAATGTACTATAATAAATATAATATAATAAATATAATAAATGACATCTAAAGTTCTGCCGGCAGATTGTAATTGGAACGGTGACATGGAAATATTTCAGTAATCTAAATATCCAGCAGTAGTTACACACCACCGGCATCGATCACTGCAGTGTGTTTATAGTGCGGGGGTGGATCATAAAACAGCAGCACCCACCTGCACTATCTAATTTTTAAGACATTTCCTGAAGGGATTCATGAGCGAGAAGTAAAGCTGTGCTGACAATAGCTGATGCTTAAATATCACAGTGTCTTTAAGACCGTTTAACCCTTAACTTCTCATTTCTAAATGGGACATAGCTGTCAGGGTTTTAAGACTTTAATCTGGTATTCCTGATAATTCTCAAAGTAGAAGTTAAGCTTTGAAAAGAACGCATTAAATGCTCATCATGTCTAATGATCACAGTCATGTTTCCGATAAATGCTAAAGTTAACTATAAATAAAGCATGCGTTCAAGAATTCCTTAACATCCCTCTTGTTGATACAGACTTAACGGTCACTTTCTCAAAAAGGGCACAAAATAAATGTCATCATAAATGATGCGAGCTGCACTGGCTCCCTGTGATCTTCCGGGTGCGCTTCAAGGTTTCAGCTACCATCTTTAAAGTGCTCCATGGCTTAGGACCGGGATATCTACGAGACCGCCTTCTGCCACCAATAACCTCTCCCGACCAGTACGCTCCCATAGAGAGGGACTTCTCGGGGTGCCGTCGGTCAAACAGTGTCGACTGGCGGCCCCCAGAGGGGGAGCCTTCTCTGTGGGAGCACCCACCATATGGAATGAGCTGCCCTCGGAGATACGGATGATCCCGGATCTTTGTGCTTTCCGCCATGTCCTCAAAACATTTCCATTCAAGCAGGCTGGCCTGACCTAACCTCGTTTAAAACCACTTTAAATTTTTAAACTTGAATCTGCCCTATAAATTGAGATGTTTACTTTAATTCTATCTTTGAACCAAACTATTTAACTGTATTTTTGATCGATTTTTGAATTTAATCTGTATCACATGTATTTTTCATTCAACTGTTCACCATCCTGAGTCCTTCAGGAGTAGGGCGGTATATAAATTTAATAAATAAATAAATAAATAAATAAATAAATAAATAAATAAATAAATAAGGCAGACATAACTTTGGAATCTAATAGAAGGCTGAGCCGTTGGTCTATAGCTGTGATGGCAAACCTATGGCATGCATGCCAGAGGTGGCACTCAGAGTCCTCTCTGTGGGCACACGTGCCATCACAGCTGCTCTTCTGGTTTCCCGCACCCACAAGCTCGCTGGCCAGCTGGTCTTCACATGTGCCAGAGCACTGGAAACCCAGAGACCAGCTGTCTGGTGCGCATGCGCATGCTGGAAACCCAAAGACCAGCTGGCCGGCACATGCATGTGCACCAGCCAGCTGGTCTTTGGATTTCCAATGTTCTGGCATGCGCGCACATGAGTGCACACACGTTCCGGTTTGGGTACTCGGTGCCGAAAAGGTTCGCCATTACTAATTTATATTATCTATAACAAAGAGTTCTTTTCCCCTTTTCATGCCCATCTTCATAATTAGAAGTTCCTAATTGGCTAATGAAAGTATTTTCTGCTAGATTAATCGATAGAACACATAGCAATTACAAAATTGCCCTTTCTACATACTAAATAATTTATGCGGCTTGGGCATATGATGTGGCCACATTAGTGCTTCTGACACAGAAGTATCAGTAAATCTATAAATTGGTGGGATCCATCAATGCAGGAGGGGGCAAATTGAACTTTCCTTCAGCCAACCTGATAGGGAAGCTGGGACAGTCTATTTTAGATTTCCAAAATAGGATATGATTGAATTGACCCCCCCCCAAAAAGTGATCCTCAGTCTTTTTCCTCTCTTCGCTTAAATTCAATTATCAAGTTAAATTAATTTCTGTTTAAATCCAGTGATTTTGTGTTTACTTCGAGTTAGTTTGCAACTTCTGCTGACTATCTGGCCTGATCCCAGCAATTTTCTTGGCAAGGTTTTTGGAACTGATTTGCCATTGCTCCCTTCCTGGGCCTAGGATAGAGTGACTTCTCCAAACTGGTTTCATGCCTAAGCAATTGCAATACACTTAGACTTTTATATACACCTCATGGTGTTTTATAGCACTCTCTGGACAGTTTACAATGTGAGCATATTTCTTCTATAATCTGGGTCCTCATTTTACCAACATTGGAAGGATGACAGGACGAGTCAACCTTGAGCCCATCAGGATCGAACTCCAGGCTGCGGGCAGAGTTAGCCTGCGATGCTGCATTCTAACCACTGTGCCACCAGGACTCCTTAAAGTTGGACTAGAACTCATGGTCTCCCAGTTTCTAGTCTGGTGCCTTAACCACTGCAACAAAACTGTCTCTTTTAGCATCGCAGTTAATCAGTTAGGATTTTTAGGGGAGGGGAGGAGAAACGGAGCTTCCAGAAAAAGATTATACATTTTTCTTGGCCACCCCTTTTATCATTCCTTTCATTGTTGCCTTGCTTTGTATGTAGTTAGTTAGCTGCAGGAGGAGTTGTTTTTCTTTTTTTTAATCAACCTTAGCCAGTTGATTTTCACTCTAATGCAAATAACTGCTCAAGAGAAACCGTGTTAATAGGGTCAGAGATTAGAGCTGCCGCCGTGAAAATGAAAATACTTTTTAAAACAAGAAGAAGAAGAAAAAGAACAACATAGACAATAGGGGTTGAAGTGAGATGAAGTATATCAGCTAGGCCTCCTTAATTTGATTTTTAGCAATTCAATTAGGAGGCCGTATAGGTTTAATGGCTCTTTGTTGACAGCCTACTTCCCTCGGCCATTAGTTTTATAGCTGGTGCATCATATTGGCATCTGAATAATCAGATATATTTCGGCAGCAAAAAAAGGGGGGGGGAATGAGCTTGAGAGTGCAATATGTTGGTCACAGATTACTGTGGCTTCCCTTAGTATAATACACCTTCAGTTATGTTGGTCTATAAATACCATACATCCCTGTCCCCCATGAAATTCAATGTAAATTAAGTTTTGTCTAAAACGTTATTGGGGGAAATCAAAAGCACTTTTAATCTGATTAGTAAAAAATTCTTAGGTGGATTAGATCTCTGTGTTTGCCTGGGAAAGCTGTTTAAGCTGAATAGTCTCATCTAAAATATCTACTGTTAAAATTCTGACAAAGGTTTGTCAGAATAAAACTATATATATAGATAGTCTTTGCCTTACTTGGCAGCTATCACAAACAAAATCCCATTTTGACTAGGAAGATTTTGCAGTCCTTTCTGTGAAAACAAGCATAATACTAGTTTTAGATGCTGTTATTGGTTTACAGAAGTTGTGGTACAACATATCTAGATGGCAGAAGCTGATAAATTCCAAACTGTGGAACTATACTGTACATTTCTAAACCCTCAACTAGCATAATTGATAAGAGTTCATTAGCATGATGTTCTACAACATTGGAAAGGGCAAGGTTCCTGGTTCCTTTTATGGAAGAGCCTTAGTGGCGCAGCAGACTAAAGTGCTGTTAACTAGCACCAGCTGCCTGCAATTACTGCGAGTTCGAATCTCACCAGGCTCAAGGTTGACTCAGCCTTCCATCCTTCCGAGATAGGTAAAATGAGGACCTGGATTGTGGGGGCAATAACTGCTTTGTATAAAAAAGAACACCGCTTGGGGGGGGGGAGCCCTACTAAGCAGATATATACAAAAGTATGAAGGCTATTGCTTAACGCATTGTAAGCCGCCCTGAGTCTCTGGAAAAGGGCGGCATATAAATTGAACCAATAAAATAAATAAAATAAATGGTTAATGTTAAATGAGGTCCTGGAGGGTGCATTGATTGAATGATTAATTGATTATATGCATCAAGTTGGTGTCAATTTTTAGTAACCCCATAGATAGATTTTATTTATGATGCTTGGTCCTTAAATTGGCCTTTCAGTTCTCCCTGCACTCTTCACCACTATAATTGAGTCCATCCACTTCGCTGCCGGCTGTCCTCTTTTTCTCTTCCTTTCCGCCTTTCCCAGCATTATAGACTTCTCTAGTGAGTAGGTCTCTGCATAGTGTGTCTATAGTAAGATATATTGAGCCTGATCATTTGTGCTTCTGGTAAGAACTCCATGTTGATTTGTTCAATGGTCTATTTGTTTTCTTGGCTATCTATGGTTTTCAGGAATCTTCTTCAACACAAAGTTCAAATTTATTTGATTTATTAAATTTATTAAATTTATAACCCATTTTTCCTTCAAGGTCCTTTCCATGATTGAGTGGGAAATTAAACCTGTGTCTCCCAAGTCCCAGTTTAATTCTCCAATTACTACCACCATCCATTTGATAGCTCTAGTTTTAGACAATAACTTACAACAGCTATCATTCAAGGCACACTGTCCAGGTAGTCCTTGACGTACACCTAGTCATTTAATGACCATTCAAAGTTACAATGATTCTGAAAGAGTGCTTTAAGCATTTCTGGTCATTGCAAAACATCATACACACACACACACACACACACCACAGTCATATGATTGTGATTTCATTGCTTGGTAAACTGTTCATATTTTGGCCAGTTGCCAAATGGTCATGTGATCACCAATCTTCTCTGCCAGCTTTTTTATTTATTTATTTATTTATATGCCGCCCTTCTCTGGAGACTCAGGGTGGCTTACAATGCATTAAGCAATAGCCTTCATACTTTTGTATATATTCATACAAAGTCAGTTTATTGCCCCCACAATCCGGGTCCTCATTTTGCCTACCTTAGAAAGGATAGAAGGCTGAGTCAACCTTGAGCCTGGTGAGATTTGAACTTGCAGTAATTGCAGGCAGCTGAATGTTAATAACAGTGCTTTAGTCTGCTGCGCCACCAGGGCTCAGAAAGATAACGGGGAAGCCAGCAGAAGCCAAGTTGCAAGCTGCTGCTGCAATGCAAGGGGCGGAGGCAGAAATCCTTCATTGGGCTGCAGATACAAAGTTCAGATCTTCAGATCCAAACTGTTTCTGCATCCTAGCCACGGGAGTTTCCATCTGTTCACAGAGGGGAAGAGGAACTCCTGCATCGAGGTGGAGAAACACATTTGGCTTCCTGAAGATCTGATCTCCATTGCTCCAGCTCAGTGCAGGAGTTCTGCCTGCCTGCCTGCCTGCCTGCCTGCCAGCCAGTGGTGGTATTCAGCCGGTTCGAATCGGTTCGGGTGAACTGGTAGCAGTGATCACCGGTGGGCCCACCCACTCACCCACCTGCCCACCCATCTGCCCGCCCATCTGCCTGCCCATCTGCCCTGGCACTATGCCATCTTATTTAGCCACCTTTTTGAGGCCATGTGCATGCGTGGAAGGTGTGTGCATGAGCAAAGCACATGCACGGAAGGCGCACACACTGAACCGGTGGTGAAAATATGTGGAACCCACCTCTGCTGCCCGCCCTCCTTCTTCAGACCACTTTTTTGCTCCATCCAGTTAATGAGCCTTTTGACCCACTTAATGAAGTTGCCTATGATTCCAACTTCTTCCACAAAGTAAATGTCACAGCTGCAAATGAGAATTGTACACTAAAACTTCCACGGTCACACTGCACCGGACAGGCTTCCAGGTTTTAATGTATACTAGTAATATTTGGAAATACAAGACCTTGTAAGAATTTCTTGACGTGCCTCAATAAAATCTGAAAAGTATGTTGGCCCAACCCCGAAATTTTAACACTTTTAAAAACCGTAAAGTATGGTTCATTATCCTCTCCAGGCAACTGATTCTGGCACTTTAGTCAATTTTATTCAGCCTTGACTTCTAAATGTTGTTTGGCTACCTAATGAAAAATGAAATAGCATAAATCACTTATCCACTTTCCCAAATGACTCCGCTGCAGGACATCTGTGTTTAACAAGCCTGGTGACTTTGCTTGTAATTTCCACTGTTAACAATAAATATGCCAGCTTCTGTGATAGGTATGAAATCTACTGACAGCTTGAAACACTAGAATAAATTATTTTGGCAATTTAAAAGGTAAACCACCAATCCCGATCCATCACCTTTCATAAACTGATCTGTGACCTTTAACTGGTGAGTTTCATTGATCAGAACACCTTTCATTCAAGTGAAAAAAAAAACGGTTTTATTTAATCAGGTAACACAGTTCTAAAAGCATTTTCTATATTCGACTCTATGCAACGTCTAAATTAGTGCCTACCATTATATATTTCCCCACAGCTACAAATAAAAGTTTCCAGAACTATTATTTTGCCATAGGCAGATTTTTGCAAATTATACCCATGTGATTCATCTATTCCAGGGGTGTCAAACTCAAGGCCCACGGGCCAAATATGGCCCGTAATGTGGTCGGATCTGGCCCCCAATGTGCTCAGATCTGGCCTGCGATGTGGTCGGATCTGCCCCGTGGGGCCATCCTGGTCTACCCAATACAAAGAGGAAAGATTGGGCCAGCGTGGCTTCGGCCCGGTCTACCCAATGTGAAGAGGAAACATGCCAGCAGTTTGGGGAGTGGTGTTAAACTGGCCATGCCCACCCAGTTGGCCACACCTACCCAGTTGGCCACATCCACCCAGTCAGCCATGTCCACCTGACACCCCCCCCCCCGAGATCAACCACAGCCCTGATGTGGCCTCAGTGACATTGAGTTTGACACCCCTGATCTATTCAAACTTTATTTCATTAAGGGAAATGATTACAAAATAAAATATAAACAAAGAAAAATACCCTATCAGCTGTGACCAACATCCATAATTTTGTTCACAGTAGTGATTTGATTTTCACCTTAGAAAAATAATGTGTTTTGCAACCTATGAGATGATAAAATATATTACATTTGTCTTGAAGTAATCTTGAAAATAATGCTCACGTTTTTATGGAATTTGCTTCAGGGAAGTAGATTAGTTCATTTTTTAAAAAAAAAAATTGGTCATTCAGTGTCACTATTAGCAATGTTTGTAAAGAATTTCCAAATCCTTAATAAGAAGCATTTGGAGACAGTTGCTAAGATGATTTTTGCACTGGTAACTTATGGCATCTTTGTAGCACCACAGAGTCATCACTGAAATGATATAAAACCTGTCTGCAATGCTGTTATTTTGGCACAGCCAATGATTGGATAACACCGGAAGACACTATAAATTGTTAGTGTGGAAATGACCTTTAAGTACTGTGGACAGAAGAAGAACCAATCAGTCAGTTTTGGATGAAACAAAGACTGACTGCTCCCTTGATGCAGTGATTAGCAAGCAAGCTCTCAACATGCTTTAGGGATGTGATATGAGTAGATGATGAACCAGAAAAAAAATAACTAGGCTTAACAAGGTTGAGGAAAACTGAACAGAAAAGATATGAAACAAGATGGAAGGGAGCGGGACTTTGAGTGGTATGTCCAGAGGTGGGTAACACATGAATAGCCACCCTGAGTCTTCGGAGAAAGGCGGCATATAAATTGAACTAATAATAATAATAATTAACAACTGGTTCACCCCAGCACCGAAAATATGAGCGTGTTCATATGCAAGTTCAAATCTCACCTTTGCTCAGGCATGTGCTTCAGTGGTGGGTTTCAAAATTTTTTACTACCGGTTCTGTGGGTGTGGCTTGGTGGGCATGGCAGGAGAAGGATACTGTAAAATCTCCATTCCCTCCCCACTCCAGGGGAAAAATTCCTGCAAAATCCCCATTTCCTCCCGATCAGCTAGGACTTGGGAGGCAAAGAATAGATGGGGGAGGGGCCAGTCAGAGGTGGTATTTACTGATTCTCCGAACTACTCAAAATTTCCGCTACCAGTTCTCCAGAACTGGTCAGAACCTGCTGAAACCTATCTCTGGTGTGCTTGCATGCATGTGCGCAGCTTAAAAAACATGGCTAAATAGGACAGCATAGCATTGGGGCAGGGAGGTGGGGGTGGGTGGAGGTGGCCCACCGGCAGGTCACATCTAGCGGTTTATGTGAACCAGTCTGAACCGACAGCAGCCCACCACTGGGTATGTCCTTGAAACAGCTGTGCATTGCCACTAAAAATTAAACCAGGACATTTTTCCATAGAATCACAGGAGCCTGGCTTAACTCTACGGCTTCTATCTAAGTTAACTCCAGTGAATAGAGGTGAAATAAGATTCACTTATTCAGCATCTATATATTTTCCACAGCTTTGTAACAGAAAAGAAAGGCAAAATGATGTTTTGACTCTCACTTTGATGCTGTAAATAGAAAACCTTGATCTCAGGTCCAGCTCAGATGCTCTGCATTTCTCTTATCATAAGACAGAAAAATCAGCTGGAATGAAATGCATGTTACTTAAGAACAGAATCTGTTGTAAGGGAATTGAGAATCTGTTGTAAAAGGGAAGGAAAATGCTACTATTTGAGTTTATTAATCCAGCTTGCTTCTTTTCTTCCCCAGCATTGTAAATACTAACATGCTTGCATTAATGGAAATTCAGAGAAATAACCATATTCAGCTTCCAATTATTATATTGTCTGCATAGAAATCGCATCAAACATCTGTCAGATCCCAGTAATTTTGGGCAATGCGGTAAGGTTCATAAACCTGGTTTAAAAACTGTTGTCTGATAATCATCAAAGCAGATTTATTTAGCTGTTTTTACCCAAGAGTTGCACTCTGTTCTGAATGCTATGCTCCAGCCATTAAATGGACAGGGCTAGAATGAAAACTAATTTTGAATTTATTTTAATAATTCATACTTAATTCAGAAAATATGAACTTTCTTATATTTAAAATGCCTCTGGTCAGTTGTAACTTCTAGGGAAGCTCAGATAACTTCACCCAAATCTTAAGGTAGAGAAGAATGTGGTCATGGTTTGGCAGGGAAATATAGATAATACTGGATTGATGAACAAATGGTATCACTTTCTACAAATTAGTTTCCGATAGTATCTTAAATGAGATTCTTTGTGGCTGTAATGATTTATTGCAAACCAATCAAAAAGCAATCATTGCCAAAATGTTTTGGGTGTGTGGGCAAGGGACTGAACCAAAAGAGAAAATTAATTTAAAAGTAGGAAGGAAAAGGGGGGGGGGAATGAATGAGCAGCAGCAAATCACAGAAATAGGGAGCTCCATGCAGGAGGGTTTTAATAGGAAGAAAAATTGGTGCCGTTACTCTTGGGTGACAACACACATATTAAAACTCCCAGCTTTAATCCATGGCATCTTTAGGTTGAACTAGAATAATATGGCTAAAGTCACAGAAAAGGATTGACCGTCAGTCCCAAGCTAAATTATCCAATGATTTGACATGTTATAAAGCAGTTTCTTATTGTTGTTGTTAGTTACAAAGTTATGTCCGACCCATCGCAATCCCATGGACAGTGTTCCTCCAGACCTTCCTGTCCTCTACCACACCCCGGAGTCTATTTAGGCTCATGCCGACTGCTTCAGTGACCCCATCCAGCCACCTCGTTCTCTGCCGTCCCTTTCTTCTTTTGCCCTCAATTGTTCCCAGCATTAGGCTCTTCTCCAGTGAATCCTTCCTTCTCATTAGGTGGCAAAAGTATTTGAGTTTCATCTTCAGGATCTGGCCTTCTAAAGAGCAGTCAGGGTTGATCTCCTCTAGGACTGACTGGTTTGATCGCCTTGCAGTCCAAGGGACTTGCAGGAGTCTTCTCCAGCACCATAGTTCAAAGGCCTCAATTCTTTGGTGCTTAGCCTTTCTTATAGTCTTATATAAATCATGACACTAATGTGGTCTTTTGGTTAAGGTATTGGAATAGGACCAATAGACTAGGGTTCAAACCATAGTTGCTCACTATGTGGCTTTGGACCACCTATCACAGTCCATATGATTGTTTGTCCATTGCTTTCCGGGAGGTCAACGATAAAATCCATAGCTACTTCCTCCCATGGCCTTCCGGGACTAGCAACAGACTGTAATAGGCCTAATGGTTTTCCTGGTCGTGGCTTACATGTGGCACACGTCTCACTCCAACATAACTCAAACATGTTATGGGGGGAAAGTGCAGAATGGGCTGCTGTGTATGTCTTGCCTTAAGCTACGGAAAGGAAAGGAAAGGAAAGGAAAGGAAAGGAAAGGAAAGGAAAGGAAAGGAAAGGAAAGGAAAGGAAAGGAAAGGAAAGGAAAGGAAAGGAAAGGAAAGGAGTTTGCTGGCAGTAGAGAATACTTCCTTATCTAGTAATCTGGCATGCATTCACAATAAAGCAAGTACTATACAAAAGCCATTGTGTGTTGGTTTAGTATCCTTTTCTTTAACTGTAAGGTACTTATTTTCCACTCATTGCTTCACACAGCAGCTTTCAATTGATAAACAGGTAAAACATCCATCTATATAAATTTCCCCAACCAGCACTATCAGATTTGAGGAAATAATGCCATGTTCATGGTTGTCAAAAGCAGGAATTAATAGCCTACTCAGGGAAGATCAATTTGAACAATCCATTTCTGAACGCTTTTGTGAAGGCCTAACCCAAAGGATAAGGCATAAAAACTCTGTAGCGGAGGATTTTTTACAAGTTGTCCTCAACTTACAATTGCAATCGAGACCAGATTTCTAGTTATAAGTTGAGTTACCCACATGACCGGAGCTGATTTTATGACATTTTTTGTGGCAATCATTAAATGAATAATCATGGTCATTAAGCACAATTCGAAGTGGGAAACTTCCGAGTGCTGGAAACAAGCAAAAGAAGCATCCCAAATTGTGAACGCAGGATTCTACAACTAGTCGTAAAAGTGAACCAGTTGCCAAGTGCCCAAAATGCAATCATATTACTGTGTGTGTGTGTGTATGTGTTTGTGTGGCATGATATTTTACAATGGCAGGAAGTGCTTTATAGGCTGCAAAGCACCAGTTCCGGGAGCGTCATAATTTTGAATGATTGTTAAGCAGCCAGTCGTACGTTGAAGGCTACTTGTATTGATTAAATCCTGCTTTCTCTTTGGGAGTCACATGTACAGAATCTCTGCCTATGAGCTTTGCATATGGGCAGAATTAAAGTAGGTGGACCTTTAATTAACCTAATCCCAGAGCATTTAAGTTAATCATGAATTATTTTACTACTTTTGTAAAACTCTTCATTCTTCTTCATAAACTTTTAAAAATTCATTTAAAAAAATATCTAAAACAGATTTTATAACGTTCAATACTAGGCGCTCTGTATGCAAATTTCTCAGATATATATGGGTTTTAATATAGATCTCCCTTATGTGCTATAATTGCACAATTTCACCAATGTCCTCATGTACATTTTTCAAAAACTGAGAGATTTCTTCTATGAACCTAATAAGCAGTAGCTTTAAAATCATCTCACATTTTTTACATTCCTATCAATATTCTTCATAAAAAGTGGCTCTAGACGTCTTATCCTGGTGGTTCTCCTCTGAATAACTCCATCTATTCCTTGACCCTTTTAAAATGGGGCATTTCAGACCTAGAGAGAGTATTGTAAGTGGGATTCAGTCAACACAGAGTTCAATGAAATGATTTTCTCCTGAGATCTGTCTGCAACGCTTCTGTTAATGCAGCCCAATGTTGCATAAACCATTTTAGCTGCTGCATCTCACTGTTAGGTCATGGCCTCTAGTACTTACAAAATGATCCTCCTCATCTGCACTGAAGCTACACTAGCCATCCAAATCCTTTATCTTTTAAAGATGGGTGGCTACAAAATCAAATAAGCAAGCATTTAACTTTTATTCCCATACACGGGACCTTAAATTTGTTTCTTAATGGGCCATCTAAATGATATTGTGGAGGCGCTGTTGCTGTCTTCAGACTGGTGAGGGTTTGGATGGGGAACAACAGGCCTCAAGTTAGCCCTAGTAAACCTGGACTTGTGGTTTCTGCTTGAATAGTAGGTGACAGCTGTGGCCAGCACATTATTAGCAGAACTTGTACCCATTGAACCTAGTTCCTGGACCAACAGGACTTATTCATAATTCAGCTGTATTGCCAGCGAATAATGTAGAGCAGCACAGTGGCCTAGAGATGAAGATGCTCGCTTCCCACTGGGAAGGTTGAGAGTTCAATCCTAGGCAGTGGCAGATGTTTCCTTATCAGGGCACAAAGAGAAAATATCTGCTGTGAACTCTGCATAGGCACTGGGAAGGGCATTCAGCCAGTAAATGCTCAGCTCCACTCAGTTGCCCTGACTCTACCCTAAAACAGGGATTAAAGCAGTGGTGGGTTCCTCCTGGTTCGGCCCAGCTCTCCCGAGCTGGTAGCGGTGACAATATGATGTCACCGAACCGGTTCTGCCCCCCCCCGCGCCTCCCTGCGCGGGCCTCCCTGCGCCCCCCCCTGCATTATTCTTACCTTTTATTTGGCCCCACCTCCAATCTATTGCTGCCTCCTGAGTCCAGCTGATGGCTAGAGGGAAAAAAACTGTTTAAACTCTTGCCGCAGGGCTTCAAAGGGCCGCCCTACAGCTGATCAGTGTTAAAAGAAAACAAATGAGTAGACCGGTGCCTGCAAAAATACATGAGTAGATCAGTGCCTGCAAAAATAAATGGATAGATCAGTGCCTGCAAAAATAAATGGGTAGATCAGTGCCTGCAAAAATAAATGGGTAGATCGGTACAGCTCTGCAAGCAATTAAAAGCCTGGTAGACCAGTACCTCTTGTAAATCCTAAATAATTATCACATGACCATCAAGCCATGCCCACAAAATAAGCCACGCCCACAGAACCGGTAGTAAAACAATTTAGAACCCACCCCTGGATTAAAGTTAAAATGTCAAATGTCAAATGTTAAAATTAAAAATGACAGTGGAAGTGAATTATGTGTTGTTGCTTGCCCGCTATTTTATGTTATTTATATCTTTTTAGCTTATTGTGGGTTTTTTTATCAATTGTTAGTCTCCTAAGATAATGAGACAGGAGCCCATACAAATTTAGGAAAAGAAACCATCCTGCTGCCTTTGGCGAAATAATCTCTTAAACTATTTAATCTATGATTTTGCTTACAAATGAGTACTTGCTAGGCATCATGACATAAAAAGAAAAGGTTAGCTTGACATGACTTCATCTTGACAAGCGCATGTTGTCTCCTGAAAATAGCATCTCTTTATTAACTGTTTGTAGACATGATGCTTGACAAGATCTTGCAGTAAATATAAAGGTTCCCCTCGCACATATGTGCTATTCGTTCCCAACTGCTCATCTCCGTTTCAAAGCCAAAGATCAAGCACTGTTCGAAGATGTCTCCATGGTCATGTGGCCGGCATGACTAAACGCCAAAGGTGCACGGAAAGCTGTTACCTTCCCACCAAAGGTGGTCCCTATTTTTCTACTTGCATTTTTTACGTGCTTTTGAACTGCTAGGTTGGCAGAAGCTGGGACAAGCAACGGGAGCTCACCCCACTATGCGACACTAGGGATTCAAACCGCTGACCTGCCAACCTTTCGATCGACAAGCTCAGTGTCTTAGCCACTGAGCCACCGTGTCCCTAAGATCTTGCAGCTGGGTCTTAAATTAACTTTTTTTTGCAGGTAACTGGTATTTCTTGCAGATATTTCAATGCACCGTTGTTGCTGCTTTGCCACTATCTGTAGTGAGTCTTAAGATCTTATAGCAGCTAACTAAGTGGCCCACTCTTTCTTCAGTTTCTTTGCAGAGGAGGCATTTGCTGTCTGTTGCTGTCTTCTCAATTATGGCTGTGTAAGCATTTGTTCTTAAGGCTTTGGTCTTGTGCAGCCAAAATTAGCCCTCTGTCTCTTTCTTCAACTTTCCTGCTCTTAGCCATTGCTGGGTCTTGTCATTTGCTTTGCTTTCAAATTTGTTGATGTTCTGTTCATGTAATACTTTGCCTTGCCATGCCTCTTTTCTATTTTTTCATCCTGGACATAAACTGTTTCAACTCCTACCCTCAAAACGATGCTATAGAGCACTGCACACCAGAACAACTAGACCACGGGTCTGCAACCTTAAACATTCAAAGAGCCATTTGGACCCATTTCCCACAGAAAAGAAAACACCGGGAGCCACAAGACTCTTCCCATGCCTGACTATTTCTTGAGTGGCTACAAAACTAGCATATGTAGTTGAATTAAGCATTCTGTTTTCTTCTGAAACTATTTTTTTTTCTTGGATTTATCCATGGTTGGCCTACCGGGTGTTGAAAAGCTCAATAAATCGCGTGCTGGCAGGTGTCAACCACTGGCGGTTGGGACACATATTTTGAGTGACAGGGAGCCACAGCAGAGGGGTGAAAGAGCCACATGCGGCTCCAGAGCTACAGGTTGCTGACCCCTGAACTAGACACAAGAACAGTTTTTTCTTGAATGCCATCACTCTGCTTAACAAATAATTCCCTCAACACTGTCAAACTATTCACTAAGTCTGCATTATTATTACTATTAATCTTCTCATTGTTCCTATCATCCATCTCTTATGACTGCATGAAAGTACCTTCCTTGCTTGTATCGTTATGATTTCTATTGATTGTTTCCTAATATGATTTGATTGCTTATTTGTACCCTATGACTATCATGAAGTGTTGTACCTTATGATTCTGGACAAATGTATCTTGTCTTTTTATGTACACTGAGAGCATATGCACCAAAGACAACTTCCTTGTGTGTCCAATCACACTTGGCCAATAAAGAATTCTATAGGCCAGGTTGGTGTCTTTGTATTCAGTAATACTTCATAGTGTCCTAGTTTCAATGCATCTTCTTCACTGTCCTTCAGGTATCCTTCCAATGCCCTTTTTTCTTCTTCAACTGTCTCGTGTACTTGCAATATTCCACGCCCACCTATGCTTCTTATCAACATCACAGTGTGGCTAAATGACGCGATTCATTCTTATTATTTTTTCTTGTTTTCTTACCAGGGCTTCTACTTTACTTTAATCCAGTCAATTACAGGTAGTTACAATGTACTGAAAAAAGGGGGACGTGCGACCGGTCCTTGCAGTTATGACAGTCGCAGCATCACCATGGCCAAGAATCAAAATTTAGGTGCTCGACTACTGGCATGTACAGTATTTATGATGGTTGCAGCATCCAGGAACTTGCAATGACCATTTGACCAACTTCCCAGACAGTTTCTAACAAGCAATAAGTGGGGATGCCTCGATCACTTAATGCCTGCATGATTAACAACTGCAATGATTCATTTATCACGCATGGCAAAAAAAAGACCATAAAACAGATGCAACTCACGTAGTGATTCCCTTGCTTAGCAATGGAAATTGTGGTCCCCATTGTGGTTGTAAATGTGGTTGTTTCAGCTGTATATCTAATGACTGGAATCGCCCAAGTATTAATCATCTTGATCATTTTTCTTCCACTGAATTTGGACTTTAAGATTTTCTTCCCTCTTTTATGTACTTTATTACTAACCTTTCCCTTGACTTCGGTGTGTTTGATGTTGTCAGTCTGAAAAATGCCCAGCTATTTGTAGCAATCTTCTTCATCGAGGCTCTTGATGTTATTTTCATAGGGATTCCTTCTGTTTTCACTATTTTTCCTGTGTTGATGCTAAGAGTGGCACAATATCTTAGCCAGGGGTGAAATCCAATTTTTTTTTTACTACTGGTTCTGTGGGTGTGGCTTGGTGGGTGTGGCAGGGGAAGGATACTGCAAACTCTCCATTCCCACCCCACTCCAGGGGAAGGATACTGCAAAATCCTCATTCCCTCCACACTCCTGGGGGAAGGATATTGCAAAATCTTCATTCCCACCCCACTCTGGGGCCAGCCAGAGGTGATATTTGCCGGTTCTCCAAACTGCTCAAAATTTCTGCTACCAGTTCGTCAGAACCTGCTGGATTTCACCCTTGATCTTAGCTGTATATTCAGACAGTGTTGAGCAGCAATTCCATTTCTGATGGCGTTTTTCATACAGCTTCAGATTGTCCATGGAAAGGAGGTGGGATAGCCTGGCAGGTGTTCTTTATGCTTGATAACCATGGCTTGACTTGCTCAGTATTGTTGACAGAGCAATCAATGCAATGACAAACAGCGATGGTGATAGTGTGTCTCCTTGAAAGATTCCTCTCTCAATATTAACCTCTCCTAGTCTATCACCATTGAGCAACAACTGCATTTTCCACTGTGCCATTGATCTTTGCACAAAGCTTCCGAAGTGTCTACAGACTCCTGTTATTTCTGTGCACTTGTTTATCTTATTATTGTCAGTTGCACAGACAGATGTTTAGACTGGATTTGGCAATTTAGCCACCTGTCGAGTTCTTCCCAAGGACCTAGATAGACAGATGTTGTTTGATGGGGTGAAATATATTTGTTGCAGGATATCAGGTGTTCCAAGCAAAGCTGCCTTTTGCAAATGACTGGAGGTGATTTTGTCAATGCCAATGATGTTCAAGTGGTACTCCACATGTTTTGGGATTACTATTATTTTCTGCCTTTTTAATATGTAATTCAAAGTGGTCATCATTCCTAATACTCCTGTCTCATCTTTTCCCTGCAATGCAGCATCCTATGGAGATGGGGTAGTTTGACAGAGACTGATTGGCCCAGTTTTCATGCCCGAGGGAAGCCTAGAATTTACATCTTCCTGGTTTCCAGTCCAGCATCTTAACCACTACACTAAACTGCCTCTAATTCAGAGATATATGGCTTTGTTACATATAAAACCATTCTCCCTTGCTGCCCATTCATTGAGGCTACCTATTGCCATGCACATTATCATCTGTAGCCATATTTCTAAGCCTATCCATTAACAGAAAAACAGAGTTGGAAGGGACCTTGGAAGTCTTCTACTCCAATCCTCTGCTCAAGCATGAAACCCTATCCCATTTCAGACAAACCATTATCCAATCTCTTCTTTAAAATGTCCAGTGTTGGAGCACCCATAGTTTCTGGAAGCAAATCGATCCATCGATTAATTGTTCTGTCAGGAAATTTCTCCTTAGTTCTAGGTTGGTTCTCTCCTTGTTTAGCTTCCATCCATTGCTTCTTGTCCTGCTTTCTGGTGCTTTGGAGAATAGGTTGACTCCCTCTTCTTTGTGGCAACCAGAAGGCCCTTCTTATTAGACTGTGTCTCTGTCTCTCTTCCCATAATTTCAAGCCTTCTTGGTGAAGTTCACATGGTTGTTCTGATATATATATATTTCTCTGCTCATGTGAGGTACAGTCCGTCCCAGGAGCTTTTACTCCTTTGAATTGATTGTATTTCTCTAGTAATGTTGTCAAATTCGTGTTTCGTTTTACCTTCTAAGGCTTGCCTTTCAGACAGTATTTAAACTGGGGCTCACTATGAACTGCTTATGAGGGAATATGCCAACTGTTCTTTGTCACAATGCAGATGTTGTATTTTGTTCTTCATGGGTCCCTTTTTCACATGAGTTCCATTTGTATTTTTACATGTCTATGTTATTACCACCTCTAAATTAAAATTGAACAGTTGAAGAACAGTTTGATTCTCTGCTAAAGGATTTGAGTAGACTATGGCTAGGGAAATATCTTGGGGAACATACATCACCGGGAAGTTCATGAATAGACTATTAAAAATGCTGTTGTATGGTGTACATGGTTGGTATGAATTTCAGATTGAATCTGTCTCTTTCTTACACTCACACAGACAGACATTTAATGACTACTTATTTTTAAAGCTTCCACACAGTCCTTAATTGCAAAGACAGTGTCACATCTACTTTTGTCCTCAGTTGTATATGTGGATATATATTTATGCTGGTATCTGCACAGTCAACATTAAAACACAATAGAAATTTTGTCACAATACGTTTTGCCAGAAGATGGGAGTCTGGGTAGAAGAAATGCTTTTTTTTCTTTGAGTTCCTCACTTGCAATATTACTTAGATTAAGTGTATAAGTAAGACATTTTCATGGTGACTGACTTAATTCTTTGGCCTTCATGAAATCTGAAGCCTATTGATTTGTTCCTTTGCCTTCTCCACATTTCATATTGTCTCTGGAAGGATTAGGCCACTGTAGTGTTCAGGTCCTATAAATTATTTGGAAATCCAATGGAGCTGGAGGAAAAGACTGTAGATGCAGCAATGATTCACTGAAGTGCTGAAAGGAGAAGCACCATTGTAGCTTTGCTATGTGCTCAACCTACGAAAGGAAGAGGAAAACAGAAATTCAGGAAATGCAAAATTAGTGTAAAAATAACATTTGTCCCTAAGGGGATCCCACACATTCTTGTGTGTACTTTAAATCCCTAAAATCTCAGAGAGATTCAGTGAAACATTCAGCCCCCTGACTTGATCTCAGGGCAAGATGGGATGCGTCCCAAATGACTTCAGTCAAAAATCATGAGAGAGGATCATGGTGCCAAGTCAAACTATTCTTGCTTGCCCTTTACATAAATGACCTTTGCGATCATATTAAAAGCAACTGCATTCTCTTCATGGATGATGTAAAACTATTCAACACCACTGACAATGCTGCTACCCTTCAAAAAGACCTTGACTATGTGTCAGATTGGTCAGTGGCAACTTCAAATCTCAACCAACAAATGCTCTGTCTTGCACATTGGCCAAATAAAATAAAAAATCAGAACATAAAATGCAAGCTAGATGGATATGACCTTGTAGATGACCCTCACTCTGTCAAGGACCTTGGAGTACTCATTTCCAAATATCTAAGTGCCAGAGCCCACTGTAACAACTTTGCCAAAAAGCATTAAGATTTGTTAACCTAATCTTATTTTTTTAAATCTTATTTTTTTATTTATTTATATTTATATGCCGCCCTTCTCCGGAGACTCAGGGCGGCTTACAATGCGTTAAGCAATAGCCTTCATACTTTTGTATATTTATACAAAGTCAGCTTATTGCTCCCACAAACCGGGTCCTCATTTTACCCACCTTAGAAAGGATGGAAGGCTGAGTCAACCTTGAGCCTGGTGAGATTAGAACTCGCAGTAATTGCAGGCAGCTGGATGTTAAATGCTGCCTTAATAGGAGGCATTAGCCTGCTACGCCACTCAGACTCCTTGCGTAGCTTCTTCTCTTGTACTACAAGCTAGAGCATACAAAACATTTGCTAGACCAATTCTCGAATACAGCTCATCTTTCTGGAACCCGCACTGCATATCGGACTTTAATACAATTGAGAGAGTTCAGAGATATTTCACAAGAAGAGTCCTCCACTCCTCTGCTCGCAATAGAATACCTTATTCCACCAGACTTGAAATTTTGGGATTAGACAATTTAGAACTACACTGCCTTCGGTCTGACCTAAACATAGTACATAAAATTATCTGCTACAATGTCCTACCTGTCAACGACTACTTCAGCTTCAACCACAACAATACACAAGCACACAATAGGTACAAACTTAAGATAAACTGCTGCAAACTCGATTGCAGAAAATATGACTGCAGCAACAGAGTGGTCAAAGCCTGGAATGGACTACCTGACTCTGTGGTTTCTTCCCCAAACCCCCATAACTTTAACCTTAGGCTGACTACTATAGACCTCACCCCATTCCTAAGAGGTCTGTAAGGGGCGTGCATAAGCGCACCAATGTGCCTGCTGTCCTTGTCCTAATGTTCCCTTTTTATTCGTATCCATTTCATGTATTCATAATCATGTTTATACTTTTATCTGTTATCTTACATATGCTGGACAAATAAATAAAATAAAAACAAATCAATAAAAAATAAATAAATCAAGAGTAAATTTGCAAAAGGCCTAAAGAGAACCAAAGCAGCCAGCTGTATACCTTGATGGGATTTTTTTTTTTTATTATTATTATTCTAATTTTCATCTCCCCTAGAATCCAGTTCTGAAAGAGTTGTATGAGTCACTAAGGGTCCCGGCCTTCCTTCTGCAAGGATGGTTAGCCAAGAACTCAATGCACTACACCAAATGGAGCTAAGAAAGCAGCGCAGTTGAAGGATATATTATTGCCGCTGCCTGCTTGACAACCCACCCACCTCGCCTTCCCCTCCAAATCGTGGAGAGTTGTCCACGGACTAAATTGCAAAGGAACCCATGCCGTTTTATGACACACTTCATTTGCAAGTAGCTGGCCCACTGCCGTGCCTTTTTAGCAAGGAGGGAGGCCGAGCAGGTGAATACAGATTTGAATTGTAACCCAGTAAAAGATGCATGAGCGGCATTAGGGAAATGGCACTTGGAACGGAACATAATAAAAAGCATCTCACCAGGGAAGCTGGCTGGCTGGGCAGCTTTATGAAATGCTATTACTGTGCAGTTTATTCCACGCGGATGTGTAAGATTTGTGAAGCTGTCAGTCTTCTTGTCCTCTAAATCCCCCCGGGGTGGGTGGCAGAAACCAGACAAAGACCATGGTGGACATCTCTTAAGTTAAAAAAAAAAGCTCAGGAAGATTATTAGTTCACAAATGCAGAAATATCCTGCATCAGTGTCTTGCTTAATAATCCTAGCTCCATGCACTCAAATATGCATTTTTCTATATCAGTTACCTAGCTCCTTGCCATCAAGCAGTAGCATTGCAATCAGCGGGTGGCTGAAAGTCTGTTTGCTTGTCTGGGTTTCTCACCATGCCCTTGATGTAGTAGAACATTTGAACTTTGTTGAAAAGATAGATGGTGGGTATTACCAACCCAGGGGACGTGGTGGCTCAGTGTCTAAGAAGCTAAGCTTGTCAATCGAAAGGTCGGCAGTTCAGCGGTTTGAATCCCTAGTGCCGCGTAATGGGGTGAGCTCCCGTTACTTGTCCCAGCTTCTACCAACCTAGCAGTTCAAAAGCATGTAAAAAATGCAAGTAGAAAAATAGGGACCACCTTTGGAGGGACGATAACAGTATTCCGTGCACCTTTGGCATTGAGTCATGCCGGCCACATGACCACGGAGACATCTTTGGACAGTGCTGGCTCTTTGGTTTTGAAATGGAGATGAGCACCGCCCCCTAGAGTCGGGAACGACTAGCACATATGTGCAAGGGGAACCTTTACCTTTACCTATTACCAACCTAGAAGGGAAGATCCAGGAAGAACAGAGATGTTAAGTTCCTTCAAGGATCTTAATGTCTTTGCAAATCCCCCAAATCTGAATAAACAAGGAATCGGAAGGAAGCTTGTATAATGGTAGAAAAACTGTGCTATTGGGCAACTAGCTAGGTAGCTTCTTCTGTAGAATGTGGAAATACTGAACAGTAGTTTTAGGATTCCAGTGACGTTTTGAACAGCAAACTAGTTAAATGTGAATTCCATCCACATTTTATCCAGTGAATTCTATCCACTGAATTCAGGGGATAGAAAGCCAACTCAGGAAATTGTACTTAAAGAATATCCATGAATGAAGAGAGATTGAGTGGGGTGTCACAATATTCAGTCATCAGCTCTGTTTTTCCATATATTTTTTAATCGTAGAAAAAATATTCATCAAATGAACAAATGATACAAAAAGGTAAGGTAGTTAGTGCAGTAGAAGATAGAAATAAACCACCTTGTTAGCTTGGGAAATGGTCTAAATGTTTAAAATTAAATTATTTTTAATATTAATAGTAAAATAGACTACAATGTAAAAAGAGAGAAATACAATAGTGATTATGTACTAAGACAGTGATGGCTTACCTTTTTGCCATTGCGTGCCAAAAGCGGGGAGAGTGCAGTGGGGTCACACGCACGTGTGCCCACATCCATAATTCTATGTGTTCCGCCCCCCCCGTGCTCCCCTCCACTTTTGGCACATGATGGCCCGGTGGGCCCATTTTTTGCTCTCCTCAGGCTCCAGAGCCTTTCTAGGAGCCTGGGGAGGGCAAAAACGGCCTTTTCCCCCCTCCAGAGGCCCTCCGGAGGCCGGAAACAGTGTGTTTCCTGACTTCTGGTGGGCCCAGAAGGCCCAAAAATCAGCTGCATGCGTGCAGGAGCTGAGCTCGCGTGCCCACCAATAGGGCTCTGTGTGCCACCTGTGGCACCCATGCCATAGGTTCGCCATCATGGTACTAGGAAGTGAATCTTTATGCATTGATTGTGATTCAAATAAACTAAATGGAAGAGAATAGAAAAGAAAAAAAAATCCATACTCATTTAGTATCAACAGCATCAATAGTATCAAAGCCTTGGATAGTACAGTGGTCTAAAGCCCTGTTATTAACATCAGCTGCCTGCAATTATTGCAGGTTCGAATCTCACCAAGGCTCAAGGTTGACTCAGCCTTCCATCCTTTCTAAGGTAGGTAAATTGAGGACCCAGTTTGTGGGGGCAATAAGCTGACTTTGTATAAATATACAAAAGTATGAAGGCTATTGCTTAGCGCATTGTAAGCCGCCCTGAGTCTCCGGAGAAGGTCGGCATATAAATCAAATTTTTTTAAAAAAAGCAACAGAATTAAATTTAACAAAAACAGATTAGGAAGCAACTATTAAATGCAGAGATATAGAATGAGAACTAGACTTAGTAATGATATTTGGGTAAAAGTTAACAGATTGAATGCAAGTCAACATTTTTTAGTGGCCTGCAAAAAGGGAAATACAATTATAGACAGAACAGCAGCCAGAAAAGTACAGTTTATGTATTACAGAGAATAATTGTTCCCCTCAATCTTGTGTCCAGTTTTGGATAATGTACTTGAAAACCTCTGTGATTGTTAAGGTATTAAAATTTAAAGCTGATAGACTGAAAGAAAAACTGTCCATGTTTAATCTTGATCAAAACAAATATGAAGTATGGAACAAGAATAATTTAAGTTATAGAATGGCAGATTCCAATTGAATATTACCCCCAAAATATTTTCTAAATGGAAGAACAACTCAACAGTGTAGCCAATTATCCAGAATAGTGACGGATTCCCCATTCAATGTATTGGCCTAAATAGCTCTTCTAATATTATATTTCTATTATATCTATTCTATCTTCCTAAGCTATTGGATAATGTATGCTATGGCTTACATTACCCGCAGAATGCGGCCGCGCGGGTAATTATGGGAGCGACTCGACGTTCCCATGTAACACCGCTCCTGCATAAGCTGCACTGGCTCCCGGTGGTCTTCCAGGTGCGATTCAAGGTGTTGGTTGCCACCTTTAAAGCACTCCATGGCTTGGGACCAGGGTATCTACGAGATTGCCTTCTGCCACCGATTGCCTTCCATCGACCGATATGCTCCCACAGAGAGGGGCTCCTCCGGGTGCCGTCGGCTAGGCAATGTCGGCTGACGACACCCAGGGGGAGAGCATTCTCTGTGGGGGGCCCTACCCTCTGGAATGAGCTGCCCCCGGAGATCCAGAGGATTTCCGACCTTCGTACCTTTCGGCGCGCCCTAAAAACATTACTATTCCAACAAGCAGGGCTGGCCTAAATAATAACAATATTTTACTATTTTAATGGGTTTTATTAGAGTTTTTGGCCAATTTATTTAATTGTTTTAACTGCTTTTAATATTTATATTGTCATGGTTTTATTTCTGGCTGTACACCACCCTGAGTCCTTTGGGAGAAGGGCGGTATAGAAATTTAATAAAATAAATAAATAAATAAATGTCTAGAAGGGCTTGAAGTTGCACACCTGGGGAGCATGTATCTTGAGTTAACAGCCATGAACTTTTCAAAGCACAGAATAGAAGTTCCTTTCTTACAAATGACACAGCAGAGTGAAAATTGGTATAGAACAATATTAAATAGATTCATTTAAGTAATCAGTTAAATGAATCCGGGGGGGCCCACCTCCCGATGACAACTTTTTTGACATTTATTTGCCTGTTAAAGTATTTTTATTTTGCTTTTTTGGGAAGGAAAAGCTCAAGAGCAGCCAACAAAGATTGTTAATAACATTGCAGTTACTCTTGAGTTTATCATTTAAATGTCACAATAGGAATTGAAAAGAAATCATTCCTCCCCAGTGTGGGAGGAAACAAATTAATGTGCTGGAATAACATTGCTTCCAACAGGAGAGGAACCTAAGGAAGGGGATTGAAGCCTGGGAAACAGTCCCCTTGTCAATCAACAGGAGTGCTGATTTACCACCAACTTATGAAATACTTAATAAAGGGGACACGGTGCCTCAGTGACTAAGACACTGAGCTTGTCGATCGAAAGGTCAGCAGTTCAGCGATTTGAATCCCTAATGCCACGTAATGGAGTGAACTCCCGTTACTTGTCTCAGCTTCTGCCAACTTAGCAGTTCAAAAGCACGTAAAAAATGCAAGTAGAAAAATAGGGACCACATTTGGTGAGAAGGTAACAGTGTTCCATGTGCCTTTGGCACTTAGTAATGTCAGCCACATGACCACGGAGACGTTTTTGGACAGCGCTGGCTCTTCGACTTTGAAATGGAGATGAGCACCGCCCCCTAAAGTTGGGAATGACTAGCACATATGTGCAAGGGGAATCTTTACCTTTATCTTATGAAATACTTAGGAGCCGATGGCTTGGCAGCACAAGGAAACAAAGCTCAACTACTTAATAGCTGGCCATCAACACCCCAATCAACAACTAAAAAGCCATACCACAACCAGGCACCATATAAATGCTACACATAGAATAGCCCACAGCACACATTCTGCTACAGAGACAGTCCTTGAGGATTCGCTCCAGCATGAATCCAAAAGTTTGGAAGGCTAAATTTCTTGTCCTGGTGATCAAATCTGATTGGATCCTGCAAAAGAAGGTTATAGCCTTCAGTCTATAAAATGACCTACCTACCTTCCTTCCTTCCATCCATCCATCCATCCATCCATTAGTGGATGGAATTACTGCTATTAAGTAATTGAATGATGAAGAAGGGCTGACCAACTTGGTTTTTTAGGAACAATGAAGAAATTGTCTTTTTTTCTGCTTCCCCCTTTCTCCATTCTTCCCCCATTTTATAAAAAGAATTTGCAGTGTTTGGAAACAATAAGCATACTGGGTTACTGTATTATGTAGAATAAAAGTAAATTTGCTTCTTAATGGCACCCCAAAAAAGGTTTATCTACATGGGAAAGAGATGTGACAGTGTTTTGCCTCATCGTCAGGATTTTATTTGTATGCAATGAAGTGCAGTTCTGACTGGTTGATTAAAATTCTTACGATTGACATTTTTAAAACAGATATCTCACTAATCCTGATTCAAAACACAGGGCAGACCTAAATTGGATTGGTTAATTAATTACGGAGGTAACATAAATAACATTATGGGTAATTGCAAGATAAATGGGGATTCCTTGTAAGTTATATTGCAGTAATTATAGGGTAATCATAACAATATCAAACCATATATATTTTAAAATAAGAGTGACTATATAAACTAATATAAACTCCAAATTATTTGAGTGGCTGGTCACAATATTGAATCCAAATTCACTTCCAAATTGCTCGTGTGATCTCTTAGGTCAGCTTTTTTTAGGCTGCTCTCTGTTTATTAGGTTTGATATGGCCAAATTTTGGTCCTTAAGTCACAACAGGTACACTGATCAAACACCTGGCAAGAATCCACGTGACCACAAAATGATAAAGTTTTCTGTAATGTTTTCCTACTTCCAGTGGTCAACTCAATACATAGGCCTATTGTTATCTCAAGGCCATTGTTTCTTTGCTGACATTAATTCAACATTTTTCATATATTTTGCAGGAATATAGACATCTTTGTACACATTTTGAGTTGTAACTTTCGACAACATACTCTTGGCGTAGAGCAATGTAGCTTGCCTAACTGTGCATTAAAATGAAATTCTCACCCACTCTGCGCTTCCATATTAGACTGTGAATTTTAAAAATGGACAAAAACGTGTTTTTCCCCATTCTAATTTATATGACTTGTGCACATTTCTTCTTGCCAATGCAGTTGGCAGGCATTTCCTTTTAAAATATAGACATATTTTTTTGTATGTAATTTATGAGTCAAGAATGACCTCATAACATTTAGATGCAATTTTTGATCTCTGAATTTGTGGATGATTCTTGGATGATGAAGTTGGCTTCACTTCACAATACAGACCTAAACTAGAGGTTTCCAAGAGTAAATACTGAGCTTTATGATGGACTATCAGCTGTGATAAAATACTTGGCAGATCAGAGGCTGGTGCCATTATTTCCCTTAATGTAGAGCAATTTCCTAGGGCAACAGTTCCCAATCTTTTGAGCCGAGAGGATATAATTGGAAATTTCAGGACATACAGTGGCTTCTGTGGGGAGAATTGCCCAAATGGTTGCTTTGCAAAATGCTCCTCACTAATCACAATGTTCTGTGGCAGACTACATTTTATTGTTCATGTTTTGGCCTGGGCAGATGGGCCTGCTCACAAAGAAGTCACTCAGCTAGGCCTAGCTATCATTTTTTTTTATGTTCTACAAAAGGATATGCAGTTTCCCATCGGGCTGAAATATTCTTGGAAAATAAATGCTGAAACTTATGCTTGGCTTTGGAAAAATGAAATATTTGTGTTTGAAATCAGTTGAAGTAAGGTGTTGGTGGCTACCAAGAATAGATTGTACAGTGCCATCAGTATCCCATTTGAAATCTTAGATCTAATGTCTACCTTTGGGTTGCTAGCCCTAAGGTAAAGGTAAAGGTTCCCCTTGCACATATGTGCTAGTCGTTCCCGACTCTAGGGCACGGTGCTTGTCTCCATTTCAAAGCCGAAGAGCGAGCACTGTCCGAAGATGTCTCTGTGGTCCTGTGGCTGGCATGACTCAATCATGTACATCAAAAGGGAGGTTAACTTGTCAAGAAATACTGTATTTTCCACAGTATAAGACATACCGGAGTATAAGATGCAGCTTAGTTTTTGGGGAGGAAAATAGGGGGAAAAAATCTGTCTATCAGGTATTCATCTGGCTAACATCCTTAGTCTGGTCAGCTTCAGCACATTAGTTTGCTGGTTTTTTATCCCCTGCTTGGGGATAAAAAAACAGCTTTAAGACACAGTTGAGAGGAAGCAGCAATGAGAAAAGCAGGCAAAGCACAGGGAGATCACTTCACTCAGCTAGCGCCTGGTTAGGGCTGAAAAAAAGCTTTGAAAAAACTACATTCAGAGTAGCTTCCCAGAGTACATTCAGAAGCACCCAAATTTTCAGCCTCTTATATTCTGAAAAATACGATAGTTCAAATGATGTAAGGGCAATTAGTTAATATGGAGACATAGTTTAGTGACAAACATGCATCTGATAGGATCCAAAATTAATGAGCCACACGCACATACAATCATTAAAAGATTGGGTCATTTAATTCAATTTGGACTTTACATGACAATAAATGATGACACCCCCCCCCCCCAACACCTCCTACTCCAATGTCCCATTTAGATATGTGAAGCAGAAAGGTTCTCCATGACTTCTACAGACCCAGATCTGGGTGGTAGAATAAGCCCCGGACTATCAAAATAAAATTGAAAATTCTGGATATTATTTTTTCGTTTAAAGCAAAGTGGAAATGTGAAGCCTGCACAGACGTCTTAAATTCTCACTCAGCTTTTCTTATTACAATTAGAGTTTAGCTCTTGCTTATTTACAGTTTCATTGAACAAAGATAAGGAATAAAGAGTTCCTTACTGTTCAGCTCATAAAGATGAAAGACGAGAGGGATGCTCGAAATGAATTAATGCCTTCCTTGACTCCATACCATGTGGCTCACAGTGACGTTACTGTATAGCTTGAAGACTTTGATCCAGGTTTAGTCCAGTGCTGCTGTCTTAAACGAATCCTCTTATCTTTCCTTGTGCCTTTCTCAGTGCCTATTTTCTCTTTTATGTTCCTGAATTCTCCTCATGTATTTTAAGAAAGGATATCTTGTGGACTGCTTAAAAATGCCTATTGCATGTGGCAGAATCTCTGCCATTTTTTTTAATATTTTTTTTTATTATTTTTGTTCGGTGGCACATATTCCAAAAGGAAATGTCAACAAACCAGAAAAAGACTATTCTAGTTCTTTAGAAGTTAAACATTTGCTTAACCATCGGTTAATATTCCAAAGGCAGAAAGGGACCCAAGCATACTAGTAGTGCTACATTTTTTTACTTCTAGAAAAGTTCCAGAGTCCGATGGGGCCTAAGATAAATGTTCATGTTTTATGAGTCCCTCTTTTATGCTTAAAGGACGCCATGGCTCAATGGCTAAGATGCTGACCTTGTCGATTGAAAGGTCAGCAGTTCGAATCCCTAGTGCCATGTAACGGGACAAGCTCCCGTTACTTGTCCCAGGTTCTGCCAACCTAGCAGTTCGAAAGCACGTAACAAATGCATGTAGAAAAATAGGGACCACCTTTGGTGCAGGGGCGGGTTTCAAAACCTGTCATTACCGGTTCATTTGTGGGTGTTTGCGCACTCGCATGCACATGCGATGCTTATGCGCATGCACAGAAGTGTCTGGGTGGATGGGCAGAGCCTCCAGCCACTGCTACCAGTTCGCCCGGTCCAGGGCAAACTGGTAGCAACCCACCACTGCTTTGGTGGGAAGGTAATAGCATTCCGTGCGCCTTTGGCATTTAGTCATGCCAGCCACATGACCACAGAGACATCTTCAGACAGTGCTGGCTCTTCGGCTTTGAAATGGAGATGAGCACTGCTCCCTAGAGTCAGGAACAACTAGCACATATGTGCAAGGGGAACCTTTACCTTTTTTTTAATGCTGGAATCCTCTTTACCAAATCTGGAAAAAAAATCTGCTGAATACAGTGGGAACATATTTCTAAATAAACATGCATTGTTAATCTTTCTCAGTGGCTGGATCCAGATGCTGTAGTTGAATTGGAGATTGACCACTGAAGCCTTAGATTTATATTGCTCCGTCCACTTCATCCTTCTTTCATCACATGCCTCGATTCCCTCCATTGCTTTTTGGTTCACATCACCTGTCAGGATAAAAGAAACCACACCTGTGATACCTGTGCTGCAGAAAGCCAGATGAACACTAGAGGGTAATAAAGAGTTAAGAGATGCATCTATCTCTTTGCTGCAATCTAGTGGTAGTCTGGATTTTTGCAGTTCGGATATGGTAAACTTTGTTAGACTCACCTTCCTCAACCTGATTGGGCAAAATTTTATCACAAAACAACATTCTAAGAATCAAAGTCAGTGCATCTGGAGAGTGCCTAAGTTTTCTGGGTTCTAAAGACTAGAAAGGGTCCATTTTGGGTGACTATATAAATATGCTAAATAAATAAATAATCCTTTGAAATACTGCTTTAATAAGAGTAAATCTTAACAGATGTAAACTTCTTGTCCCAGAATTGGAATCTGCTCCTACTCGGAATTTTCAAATATAGGAAATGTATGAAGAAATAGAAACAAAAGTTCATGCATCGAAGCAGAAACGCACACAAAAACGTTTAATGCAGAATTTTAATTTTAAAAATATCTGAACCGATGCAGCAATTTGAATAAACAAACTTAGGCTTTTAAAGTCTGTAACATGTAACATACCAAAACTACCTTTAATTTTATGCCATTTGTGTAAATGACATATCCTTTTCTCTCTCTCTCTCTCTCTCCTATAGACAGAATGTCTCTGTAAGAGTTCAACAGCTGGCTTCTACTTTTTAATTATCGAGCATTAAGCACATTGGCCAGATAAGGACATTATGTTCAAAATGGGGAGAAATTAAATTTCCCCTCACTTCCACTACTGCACTCAAAACAATCTTGATCAGGGCACGCTTTCTTAGTTTTAAGTAAACAAAAAAATTGAGGAGCATCTGCACATTACCTCATAATGTAACATGTAGTTTGGCTCTGGAAAAGCTTCACCCCATAATTTAAAAAAAACGGACCTTCCTCACTAGTGATTTAATCCAGCTACTGTTAGAGTGATTAATCCCAGGCTTTATATTCTTACAGCAACGGCTGGGTGATGATATCAATTGGTAGAGAAATGCTCGCTATAAAATTCAGTAGGTTGCTTCCTCTACAAAAAAAAATTAAAAATAAAAATGGAATAATAGCAACAACTACATGTCTATGAAGATTCTCAGTCACCCAGGTCATGGTTGTCCCAAAGCTGCTTTTTCAAGAGGCAACTGAAGTTTCTGGTTTTTCTTTGAAGATGTTTTACTTCTCGTCCAAGAAGAAGAAGAGCTGAAGAAGCTTGTTGGATGAGAAGGGAAATGTCTTCAAAGAAAAACCAGAAAGTCCAGCTGCCTCTTGAAAAAGTACCTTTGGAGCAACACCTACAGTAAAAAAAGCTCTAGACATGCCCAATGCAGATTTGCCACCTGTTACAACATGGAACAGAAAACCTTTTTAAAAAAATTTAATCATTGCTCAGAATTTTTTCTTTTTTCTTTTTTTTTGCGGGGGGGGGGAATTACACATTTTATTTTATTTTATTTTAATATTTTTTATTTTTTTTTAAAAAAAGCACAAAAAGAAAAGAAAAAATTCCATTTTACAACAGTTCCGTATCGGTGTATATCCACAGTTTATGTTTTTCTCTCCCTACATATTCACATATTTTTGTGGTTCCTTTATTCCTTATATATTATATACTGTATACTACTCCTTACTTATTATACATACTGTTATATCCCTATGTTACTTTATATATCTTATATATTTAATATCATTTTGTTGATGTTTCCTGATTTCTAGATCATCTCTGTTATGTGTTTTCTTGTTTGTTATTCCTGTCCTCTAACCATTTATACCATCTTTCCCCATGTTAAGTAATATTCCGTTTCATCTTTTCCTTTTATTTCTTTCGTCAATTTATCCATCTCCGCACAGTCCAAAATTTTCCTTATCACCTCTTTGTCTTTTGGTATGACATTATTTTTCCAATGTTGTGCATAGGTTATCCTAGCTGCAGTTATAATATGTAGAATTAGATACTGTATTTCTTTATTATAATTTCTTGTGGGTATGCCCAGTGATGAAATCTAAAATTTGTTATTACCGATTCTGTGGGCGTGGCTTGGTGGTGGTGGTGGTAATGTGACTGGGTGGGTGTGGCGAACATGTTGTAAAACAAAATGCTTTCAAAAGGCTCTGATGATCCCAGCTGAATTGCCTGATCGGCAGAGGCTTTTTTTCTTTTAAAAGCTTTTGACGATCCCAGCTGAGCCGCACAATCATCAGAAGCTTTTTTTTTTTACTTTTAAAAGCATTTTTTCGGCTGAAGAGGTTGTAGAAAAATGCTTTTAAAAATAAAAAAAAAAGCCTCTGATGATTATGCGGCCCAGCTGGGCATTGGGGGGGGGGCAGGGATTTTTGCTACTGGTTCTCCGAACCACCTGCGTCCATCGCTACCGGATCGGGCGATCTGGTCTGAACCGGGAACATTTCACCCCTGGGTGTGCCCAATAAAAATAGTTCCGGCTCAGAATTTTTTCATATCAACACCTGTGGTATTCCTTGTTAGGCTTAACTAAACTATACCAATAAATTTTAGTGATGTTTGGAAAACAAACCAATCGTACAGATGTTGTGTCCTTTTTCTGCACTTCCTATTTGCTAGAGCTGTGGCAATTTAGCAAGTTGCTTAAAAACATTTTTAGATCTGATAGAGCAAATGACTTTTTCGAGGACCAGTTCAACAAGTAATATTTTATAAGCAATACAATTACATTAAGGCTCCAAATGGTAGAAATGATCTGTATAGCAGTTTATAGACACTAATCTTTGGAGGGGAGGGGGGCACATGAATTGGATCCAAGGGCATTAATGTGATTTTACAGACAGGATTAAGATTGTTCTGTTTATTTCAGTGGAGCTGTTAATTATATCTGGAACCATCTCATTATGTGTAAATCAGCCTTAAAAATGTGTGTATACCCCATTAGGTATAGCCTGGTTTGACCTAGTAATTAACCCCTAATTTGAAAAGGACCAGTGCTTTCAGATTATGTACCCTGCAATGAATGTCAGCTTTAGGTGTTACATTAGGACTAGAGTGTTGGTAATAGAAGTTCTTCAAAAACCTTCTATTGCGTTTCTCTGGATTTTCTTGTTGTTAGTCGTGAAGTCATATCCGACCCATCGCGACCTCATGGACAATGTTCCTCCAGACCTTCCTGTCCTCTATCATCCTCTGGAGGCCATTTAATCTCACGCCTACTGCTCCAGTGACTCCATCCAGCCACCTCGTTCTCTGTCATCCCTTTCTTCTTTTGCCCTCAATTGTTCCCAGCATTAGGCTTTTCTCCAGTGATTCCTTCCTTCTCATTAGGTGGCCGTATTAAGTGGCCGTATTTTCTAGGGCCTCCAATTCCTTGCCTCTGAACACTGGTTTTACAAAAGCACCTTTACTTAGCACTTTTCCACTCCTTCTTTTGCAAAGCTTTTTAGAAAGGCCAAATAGCCAGGAGAAAAAAATGTGCAAAGGACTGACAGGACCCTACATATATCAAAAAAAACCCTAGCCCTGGTTTTTATTTAAATTGAAGAATTTGGAAACTCACCCAGTTTATTTCTTTCAGAGCTCTTCTGCTGCCATGTCGGCAGAGGAAAAATGATGCTTAAGGGGTTTCTAAGAGCCATTCGTAAATAGCACCAAACGGCCAAACAACCTTACCCTGCAGTTGATGAAAGTGCCGTGATTTCACTCCGAGCTCTATATTTTTCAAGATATATTCCCTGATTGATAAATGATGTGCTGTAAGTAGGCTTCTAAAATGCAGCTGTGGATGGATGCCTTTGCCATCTGTCAGCTATTTCTGAGCAGGTGCTTAATATTTTGCTCCTGCTGTGGGATGGTGTTCATCTCCTAGTGATGAACGCAAAGGGCATTAATCTGCCCCTCAGCTGGCAGGATCACGAGTCCGGCAAAATACTGAAGAGAGACAGTCTTGTCTCTTGATTGCATCTTATTTAGTGTGTTGGCTCTGTGTCAGCCATCTTTTTGCTGGGAACGCAGGAGATTTTTCTATTAGTTCTCTCCTGCTGCACATCCCTTAAGAAGCGACTAATGTTGGTGTTCGGTTTTGCAGAGACCTGCTGCCTTTCATTGATTCCAGAATGACAAATGTACATTTCTATTCTAGGGTCTCCCTTATGCCAGCTGCTTTGGAGCACAGTGTGCTTCATTAGTGACCTTTGTGTACTCAAAAATGACATCCAACTGGAAAAACATTAGGTGAGCTTCAAAAAAAAGAATGTTTTTTAAATCAGCTAGGCAGAATCCAGGGCAATGGAGGGTTTCACATATTCTTACCACAGGTTCATCGCGTGCACACTCACTTCACACACACACCTTCTAGAAATGCGCCCGGCCTTGAAAACGTGACTAAATAGGACAGCATTATGTTTGGGCGGATGGGTGGTCACTGCTACCGGTTCGCCTGAACCAGTCTGAACTGACTGAATACCACCTCTGATCCAAGGTTTGACTTGGATTAGGAGCGGATTCAGTGTTTCTCAACTGTGATGACTTTAAGATGTATAGACTTCAACTCCCAGAATTCCCCAGCCAGCATGGGGACATGACTGGTTTTTCTGTCTTCAATTATTCTCTTTTTAAAAAAATAAAATAAAAAAGCCCCTCAATTTATATAACCACCCATCTCACAAGTGTGACTCTAGGCAGCTTACAATAAAACAGATGAAACACACCACATAAAATAAAACATATAAAAGAAATACACCTAGCAGCCAAGCATCATAAAACAACCATCAATATAACCAGGATATGGCTCTGTCATATATAAGGAAGGGACACTAATCAAGTTTTCAGGACCTTATGAAAGGCCAGCAGGGTTGGGGCTAATCTAATCCTGGTGGAATGATGTTCCACCATGTCCATCCTCATGGATCCTAGCAGTTGGCACTCTAACTGGTAGAACCTGGAGTATGTCCTTCCCACTGGGCCAGGTAGAATGGATAGGAACAACTGAGAAGAGACCTATGTAGAATAAGCGAGACTAAAAGGTTCTATCTTATTGGGGACGTTAAGGAGAAAAATGAGACTCTTTAGAATCCCAAGAGATAATTTTACCCCTTAAAGTATGCCCAAGATCAGGGGTGAAATGCTCCCAGTTCGCATCGATTTAGGTGAAATGATAGTAATAAAAGCTACCAGTTCAGGTGAGCCGGTAGTAAAAAATTGCTACCAGTTCATCCGAACCGGTATTTCCGATGATCAACTGTGCTGCACAATTTATATTCACTAGAAAGGAGGAAATCCTGCTTTCCAGAAAATCTAAATCGCGCGGCACAGCTGTTCCCCCCATCACTGTTCTACTTACCTTCAAAAGGCTCCTTTTTCCACGCTGCGTGGTAGTGACTGTGGTGTGCAAGTGTGCGAAGCATGCATTTGGCAACCACTGCACACATGTGCGCACACAGTACATGTTTGGTGCGCACTGCGCAGCAAACCGATGGCAAACCTCAGAGGATTTTACCACTGCCCAAGATCAGGACACACAATTTCTTCTGATTTGAGGGGTGAGGGTGGGGGCTGATAGTAGTTTAAGAAGAGAAAAATCTGTTCAGTGCTGAAAAAGAAAATCTGACTCCATCCTCACTGGCAGCATTAAGACTGAGAGTCTCAAAAGAGATAGCGTAAATGTTGCATTTCTACTCTTCTTAGTTTCTGCTTTGCAAGTCCTAATCTTATTAACCACAGCCTATTCTCTGGAATAGATACTTAAGGTTTGTCTCTTGAATGAGTGGTATTCACACATATTTACAATACTTTTTTTTTTCTTCATCTGAAAAATGATTTCCCAGGTTATTTGGTAGGGGTTGTGTTTATGGTCATTACGATAGGAGCAGGGGTGAAATGCTCCCGGTTCAGACTGGATCACCCGATCCGGTAGCGATGGCAGTGGGTGGTTCGAAGAACCAGTAGCAAAAATCCCTGCCACCCCTACCACCCCCATGCCCAGCGATCATCAGAGGCTTTTTTTAATGTTTAAAAGATTTTTTAAAAAATGCTTTTAAAAGGCTCTGATGATCCCAGCTGAGTTGCCTGA
>WNWU01000037.1:13663529-13691307 GCA_012654045.1 Ptyas mucosa
ATATATATATATATATATATATATATATATATATATATATATATATAAAAATAATGTTTTATTGTTTTATATCACATATTCCATTTCTATGTTGAACAGTGTGTTTTCTAGGTGTCCAAAGTGTTAACATATAAACATCTTCATAATCATTATAATCATATAAACAGAACAGAACAGAACAGAATAGAATTTGTCTTGGTGCATACGCTCTCGGTGTACATAAAAGAAAAGATATGTTCATCAAGAATCATAAGGTACAACCTATACATCTAAACATATATGCGATAATATCAATCGTTATTGAAAAGTATGCTATCTTCCATTATAATATCGATTATATAACCATCAAAGTATTTACTCATCAGTTTTTCTTTCTTGTGTCGCCCATATTTCACATAAGTCCACTCCTCTAAAGCCAATCTTAAATGCTTCTGAGCATTGCCAAAAGCAGATGCTATGCCTACAAAAACATTTCATTGTTCTGATCGTTATTTTGATTCTCCCTTTTTCCCAGCTCCGATACATCCTTTTTCAAATGGGAGAACAAGAATAGTACACAGTATTCTGGATGTGGCCTACTATAGATTTGTTTAAGAGTGTTTTTCATGCCGGCAGTTTTTCTTTTTTTTCCCCCAGCCCCTTTGCTAATCTCTAGCATGAAATTTGCTTTTTTCACAGCTCTTACACAAAGTCAACATCTCCTTTGATCTGTCCACTCCATTTATAATTAAAGGACTCCAAATCACCTGATCAGGCATAAATCAAATACTATGTGAAATGTACACCTGAGAAAGCTAAGAGCCATAATTTCTCATGCTAGAGGGAAACAATGCAATAACTTTGTCTTAGCCAGGTATTGTTGTATAATAGAAATGAAAATCTTTTTGTTGGAGAAATGAGTACTACTATGATACAGTAGTGGCCAAAATTGTGGAAACCTTTTGGGAAAAGTGTATTTTCTAAAACTAGCTAATTATACTGCTTTTTTTAGTAGTACCATAAAATTATATATCAATGGAAAGATAATTTAATCAAGAATGTAATGCAATAACTTTTATTAAGGATTTGCTATTAGAATAGCCATTACAGTATAAAGAAGAAAAGTGAAACACGTAGAAAAAATGAGATATACAAAAATTATCACCTCAGTTAATATTTATTAACTGACGTAATATTTATTAATGAATTACAGTCTTACAACGCCTTTCCATGGAGTGAACCAAGACTTTTAGTTCTGCAGCTGTTATAATGTGAAACCAAGATTGAATGATTCTTCTTCTATTAACTGGGTTTTATTGCTGGGTGGCTTCTGACTAACAAGTTTCTTTAGTTAGCTCCATAGATTTTCAACTGGGTTAAGGTCTGGGCTATTCCCAGGCCATTCCAGTATTGGAATATGATTATCTTGAAACTCCAGAAAAAAGTAGTGTTATTAGCCATCAACCCTCAAAAAGACACTTTTCCCAAAATGTTTCCACAATTTTGGTCACTACTGTACATGTTGAGAGAGATAGAATGGCACCAACCATGCTTCAGTCTTTTGTTGCATGTGCAAAACATCTCTGTAGCATCCAGTTTTGAGTTCAAAGGGTATGAAAATGGATACTACACAACGTCCAAAAAATGCGTATAGACATTAGGATTGTGCATGCTTCAAAATCAAAGTGAATGAAGTTTTTCAACCAGACGCAAGCAGCACCTTACAAACTCCTTCAGATGTGGCTTCTTCTTTTTCCAGCTTGTGAAAATTGGACCACTTTAATAGATAGCAGATTTATTCCAGGTTCAAAGCACCTTTTACAAATAACTCTCTAAATATGTAAAGCTCCAGTAGAACTCTTGGATCACCACCAAGCTTTTTCATCTCTAGCTCAAGCTACAGTCAGTTGGAAAATGTAATGGACATCCTGATATGACAGCTTGTGACTCTGAGAGATTAGATGGAGTGAAGTACTTTACAAGGGAGTCAAGACTGAATCAAAGGCATTTCCCCTCCCCTCAAAAAAAAATATCTATGTTCAGACTCATGGTATAAACTTAATGTGTAGGAGGAAGGCTGACTTTTGGTCAAACCTTTCTGTGTTGAATATGCCTCTGCCCTTGTACAGCTTTATCACACTGCTTTCGATGTTTCCAAATATCCTTCAAAACTCCTGATTCAGACTAAACATAGTACACTAGTTTATATATGTTGGGGAGGGAAAACCTGTAGCCCCAAGGCTGCATATGATTTGATTTGAATCATTATGTCATTTCTTATGTTCTGAGGTAATAGAAAGCTGCAGAAATAGCTTATATCTTTCAGTTAATGTGTGGGGGAAACAATTTTTGAAATTGTTCCCAGTAAAAGGTGTGACATATTTAAAACATTATATATTTTAGATTAAACTCACCAATAACTAAAAAACTTTTCCATCGCAGTATTTCATCCTAAAGCCAAGTGGGTTTCTGCCTAGAAATAAATGTCTTTCAGGAACACCTCTATATTAGGGAGGTATCAAAAGAAATCGTTCTGGCACTGACTCATTCAAGGGGTTTTCTGTTTAGGTCAAGGATTTTTTTCCTCTTTTGGCATAGCTTTTCTTCCTTTTCTCCCCTACTTTCTTTATTTCCTCCATCCTTAAATAGGCTGTGAGACACAGGTAGCCCTCAACCTACAACCACAATTGAGCCTCATATTTCTGTTGCTAACTGAAGCAATTGTTAAGTGAGTTTTGTCCCATCTTGCTACCCTTCTTGCCACCCCTCCGTAGTGAATCACTGCAGTTGTTAAGTTAGTGTTGTGGCCTGTCAGTGGCCTGTGCAGCTAGTAGCTGATTCTGACAGCGAGGAGTGGTGTGCTGGTGTGGTGCTGCACTAGCAGCCTGTGCAGCCGGCGCTCGAGTCAGACAGTGAGGAGGCTGGAGAAGATGTGATGCCAGAGGCGGGGATTCAGCCAGGGCCTTCACAACCTCCAGAAGCTCCCTTAAGTGAAGAGGATGAAGAGGAGGAGCCTCTTCTCGATGCACAGGCACACAGAGCTGCCAAAAGGCAGGTCTCCTCGAGAGTAAGGCTTGAGGCTAATTGGCCACTCCCTTAGCCTATTTAAAAAGGAACATCGACTGAAGCAATTTGCAGGGAACAACTCCATTCACATACCTTCGTGTCTTGTCTTGCTTATCTTATCAGCTTCTTGCAAATTGCTTCTGGGCATTCTGCCAACCACAGTAAGCTTTCAGTATTATTCTTTGAATTCTTGGCAGTGGTTAATGCAGTTAATTAACAGTCGTTGTTGTAAAAAACCTGGTTTATTTAGTAAATGAAGGTTTGAACGGACTTGTGTGTGCTGCGTTCTTTGGGGTCCATAGCTGGGGCAGAACGATTAGTATCATAGTTGTAATCTGGTTTCCCCATTGACTCTGCTTGTCAGAAGGTCTCAAAAGGTGACACAAGTCTGTCATAAATATGAGCCAATTGCCAAGCATCCAAATTTTGATCATGTGACCAGGGGGATGCTGCAACGGTCAGTGTGAAAAATGGACATGAGTCACTTTTTTCAGTGCCGTTGTCACTTCAAACAGTCACTAAATGAATGGTTGTAAGTCAAGGACTATCTGTAATCCTCCCTCTCCCCAGTGGTATTACTTGCTTCATTCTTTTTAAAATAAATCCAGGTTTGTGTGATATGAATCTTAGCACCTAACGTGATATAAAGTTTACAGGTTGCCCATTTTTACTGTATAAAAACAAAGTAGAAAAGATGATAAGTCATCTGGTAGGGCATAACATGTTTATGCCAGTCAGGTTCATGGGCCATAAGTCATTCCAACTTGTCTGATGTTTTGATAAACACATCACCAAGTCTGAGATCTTGCATCCTGGCTTGATTGGCGATGCATATATATATATTTAAGCAGAACATGAGACATCTGTCCACTAAAAATAAACTAACAAAATATTGACTTGTCTTGAATATCTAAGAGACATCTCTAAAGAGGAAAATGAACTGTTGACATAAATTTGAAAAGTCCTATTTAAAATGCCTGGTTTATTTTTGATAGCAATTTGCTCTTATTCTTGAGTGGCCTTTGATGAGGTATTTTCTTTGTGGCATTACATGTATGTTCAACATATCTTTGCAGTAAGCAAGATATAAGCAAAGCTAATCAAGTTTTGATTTTGCTGTCCCCTTCTGTATCTTTCTAATGGGCTAAATGTTATTCATAGACACAGTTGCCCAAATCATGATTATCATTAATTCATGTTTACAAAAGGTCAGGAAACCACCTTCCTTTATAACACTTTAGAGTTACATGTTTGCTGTTGCAAATCTCTGTTTTAAGCACACAGAGGCTTTATGGAAAGGCATACGGCATGAGTCATCAATAAACCCTGAGCTCTGTTAGCTTTGTTCACCAAAAAGCAAAAATTAGCAAGCCTCACCATGTGTTACACACGGCATGAATCCTGTTGTGATATTTTAAATGTGAAAATTCAATTTAACTGCAGTTCCGGCTTCTATAATTAGTTGGCAGAAACATCTTACTGGAAAATGTTATTCCTGTTATATTTATAAGGAATATGAGTCCCACTGTGAATTAAAGAAAAAATATATACATACACGTGTGTGTGTGTGTGTGTGTGTGTGTGTGTGTGTGTGTGTGTGTATGTATGTGTGTGTGTGTGTGTGTATATATATATATATATATATATATATATATATATATATTTCAAAGAGTATCTGATATTTTCAAACTCCATGAGGACTGTAGATTTATACGAAAAATAAAGGATGGAGCCATAAAAAGAGCCAAACCATTTTATTCCTGATTCTGTTCTATATGCTATATGTGCTATATATGCTCACTCTCTCTATATATGCCCAGAATATCATCAGGCTCCAGCTACCAGCCCTGGATGACATCTTCGCATCTCGCTGTTTGAGGAAGTTGCATAACATTCTCAGAGACTCTTCCCATCCTGCTTGCAATCTTTTTGGACTGTTGCTTTCTGGCAGAAGATACAGAACAATTAGAACTCGGACCACACGTTGGTTCAGGGATGGGGAATTTGTGGTGGTGGTGGGTGTCTGGGGATTGTTATGTGTCTTGGACCTGGTCTTTGGGTGTTAAGTGAATTTTGTTGTATGGGTATACTGTGTATACACGTACAATGACAATAAAGTTATACTTATATGCTAGACAGGACTTAGTTTTGAAATAGTTTCTCACCTCACTTAGTGAGTGCCTAGAATCTAGATCATTAATCTTGTGTAGTTAGTTAGGTTTTCTTGCTTGCTGAAGATGTTGGGAGTTGTTGTGAAATTGAAAATAATATTTTAGGAAGTGCTAAACTTGTGAGAGGAAAAGCAGAGCTCCCTCGACAACATTCACAAACTTTGCCCATTGCTTTCATTTTAACCACAAGTTTCCTGTTGGGTTCCAGAATTAGGAGGCATGAAGTTATCAGAGAAGTTAAGTGCTCCACACTTCTACCATTCTGTGTATAGCTTTTCTCACATAAGGAGTGAATTTGGATAATTCAGTCAAAATCTGATTTTTGCTCACCGAGTGCAATCCGTATCAACTGAGGAGTGATAATGACTTACAGTATGTGAGAAACATCAAAGATCAACCGTCTCAGGCAATTCATATTTATGTCATTGCAATAGTTTTCAAAGGAGGCTTTTCATTAAGAGACCTGTTATTTGGCAAGTGGGTCTTTGTATCTGATTCATGTGAATTTCACATCAGGAGCCTGATAGAATATCTTGGTTAAATTTGGATTACTATTCAGCTAGAGACATTTATGGTGGCTGTGTGTCTGGTTTTCTTTTACACGTATCTTTGGTGGACTATAAAACTACTTTTAGTCTACATGAGCTACTGTAATGACCCAGGATCATATTCAATTATTCCTGGGAGGTTGAGAGACATTCATTTGATGGGACTATATCACACATGGTGTAGAATATTATAGGGAGAGAGAGGGGAGGGAGGGAGAGAGAGAAAGAGAGAGAGAGGAGGAGGAGGAGGAGGAGGAGGAGGAGGAGGAGGAGGAGGAGGAAGATAGATAGATAGATAGATAGATAGATAGATAGATAGATAGATAGATAGATGGATGAATGGATGATAGATTCTGCTGCTAGTCTTTACTGTTCACAATCTGTAAATAGGATTTTCCTGAAGATTACAGATTATCTTTTCTCCTGCTCCTTTGTGAATATGAAACATTTGTATTGTGAAACACTGATTGTGTCTACCATTGGATTATAAGAAACCCCTGCCCCCCCCAAAAAGTCACTTGCCTGCATTTTGATAAAAGGTGTTGGGGGGGGGGTCTTCCCTTTTGATATGCTTGAAACAAGAATTTTGTGGGGACAGGAGTAGGTGGATGGGTAAGGCAATCTGATTTTAAAGTAAGGGAAACACTAACATGTGTTCAGGCATTCAGGCAACAGGTGATCATCAGTTAGAAATTTTAATTACTTATAGTTCTCTGTGCAGAAGAGGGTTTCTACATTAACAGCTGCAACAAAATGCCGAAGTCAGCAGGCTTCTGTTTTGTCATTGCTGCATCTCCCTTCTAGGAAGAGCCTTGAGAATCCATATGAGAATCCAGAAGAAGGTTTGGAACAGTACAAAAATCTGTCTCTTGAAATCATCATAAATGTATCCAGCCTATGAAATGCAGCTTCTAAATAAAACAAGGCTAGGCTGTTCCCATTCTTCATCTAGCAAAGCTAGCTTGTTCAACTTGAATTCGTTCAAAGAAATGGAACAAAAGGTGAAATGCAATTAAAGGGCAAAAGTACCTGCTCTCTTGGGACCACTATATCTAACTAGTATTGGTGTTTCGGGGTTTTTTTTTTCTTGGAATAATCTTTGGAGGGGCTGCATCTCCAAACACTGATCACAGAAACAGATGTTCCAAGGAACTACAACATATTACAATCCAAGCCAGTTTGATTTGAAAGAAATTAATTACACTAACATTCATAATGCCTTGGGGAGCCATTATCCTTCAGTGATGGAGGGCATGCCTGGGTATTCATCACTAGATGGGTCTTAGATGGAGTTAGGAAAGGGTTTGAAGAACTTTCACTCCCTACAGCTATTACTTTATATACTAGTAATCAGATGTGCCATGGGTCAATAATAGATAATCTTTTCCATTTGGTATTTGGGGTGTACAACGCAGATATTTCTCCTACAAAAGAGCTGCCAACGAAAAACTTTAATAAACAAGTGTTATGGAAAAAATACTTACCCTAGTTAACAAATATATATATATATATATACTCCATCCTATCTGGGACTAATCTTTGCTTCTTTTCTGGATTCATTTTCAAATTAAATATCCGTTTGCAGCCAGCTGCCATTTTTCATCTTCCGAGTTGGTTACACGGATTCCTGAAGCATATTTGTAAAGATTCAGGTGCTTTTGTTTGTGGCACAACAGCTCCGCATTTAGTTACTTTTAATTAAAATGCATAGACGAACACTTACGTGGCATGGGAATCATGACAGCTGCCTTGGGAAGTCTGTGGATACATTGGCACCTACAGGCACAGCTTTGTTTTAAAACTACCTGAGTTTTTAAAAAAATTATATCATAACAAAAGTTGAATCTTCCCTTCATTTGAATTAGATATCCTTGTTTATTTCTCCAAAACACTGTTGTGGGGGGAGCTACACTATTACGCTTAGCTCTTTTAGAATGGCACACCTTGTTTAGAGTTAATTTTTACAAAATTGTCAAAAAAACAACAACCAGAAAAGAGAGTACAACATAATCACTATACAAGTCAGATAAGAGTTTGCTTTAGTTTGTTATTTTAAGGCATTTTCTTGTCTAGCCTGCAGGCTGCTATACTTTGTAGAAGAATAATCAGAAATACTCAGTGCTATTTCTGCTTAGGAGCCATGGTGATGCAGTGGTTAAATGCAGTATTGCAGGCTAACCTTGCCCACAGCCAGCAGTTCGATACTGACTGGCTCAAGATAGACTCCATCCTTCCGTGGTTGGTAAGATTAGGACCCAGATTGTCTTCAGAGAGTGCTGTAAAGCACTACGGAGTGGTATATAAGACTAACTGCTATTGCTATTGCTAAGTGCAGTGGGGCAGAATTTTAAATGGGTATTTTCTTTTGATGAGCATTTGTTCAAGGTGATTAAAAGAACACTGAGCAGAGAAGAGCCCCTCTACTTTTAAGTAGTGTAGAGTGTCCACAATGCTCTGTTTGAAAAGTATTTGCATTATACAAGACAACCAGTTGAGGGCAGCTGCATTGCCTTAAAGGTACCCAACACCTGGTCTTGACAATTGTTGGCTACTTTGCACACACAAGTATTCAGATAATCTCCTTTGAAACATTGATCAGGGATGTTGCAAAGGACCCTTCCTTGATGTACTCAGAGACTGGCAAGCTGTGCAAATGTTGCTTCAATTGGCATTAGCCAATTCAATGAGCTGCGATAGCGCAGTGGTTAGAGTGCAGCACTATAGGCTACTTTTGCTGATCACCAGCTGCCAGCAGTTTGGCAAATCGAATCTCACCAGGCTCAAGGTTGACTCAGCCTTCCATCCTTCGAGGTCGGTAAAATGAGGACCCAGATTATTGGGAGCAATATGCTGACTCTGCAAATCTCTTAGAGAGGGCTATAAAGCACTAAGAAGCGCTATATAAGTCTAAGTGCTTTTGCTATTGCTGTTACCTAATTGCCATGTTTCTGCAAGGAACGTGCCAGATCAAAATGTTGAACTCCAACTACTTCATAATTTTATTTTATTTTTAAATTTGATTTATATGCCACTCTTCTCCGGAGACTCAGGGCTGCTTACAATGCGTTAAGCAATAGCCTTCATACTTTTGTATATTTATACAAAGTCATCTTATTGCCCCCACAAACTGGGTCCTCATTTAACCTACCTTAGAAAGGATGGAAGGCTGAGTCAACCTTGAGCCTGGTGAGATTCGAACTTACAGTAATTGCAGACAGCTGGTGTTGATCACTATGCTTTTAGTCTGCTGAGCTAAACCAGGCTCAGTTTCATGAATTATATATGAATGTTTTCTATTTTTAATCTTGTTCTGTCTGATGTCTCTTTTTCTTCTCTCTCTATGTATGTACATATTTTCACTCTTTTCATCCCATCTTAAGCAATGTACGAAAGGGCCCTTGATTCCATCAGTCCACTCAGTTGACTGATTCAATCAAGTCAACCATTCCATCTAGTTGAATGATTATCAACAATGACTAGGATCATCATTTCAAGTTTTCAGAAAGGAGCTTTTTCCAGACTAAGCCCAGAGATACCAGGACCTTCTGCATACAGAACATGTGCTGTGCCAGCGAGGTCTAATTCTTTTCTTCATTTGCCAAAAGCAGGAAAAGACAATGTCTCACATCTTTGTTTTCTTTTTCTTTTCTTTCCTCTGCAGGCTTAAACAGGCATTCAATCAACAGATGCAGAAATGAATAACTCCACGAACATAAGTTATTTGGAGGACAGAATGACCATGCCAAGTCCTTATAAGACAGTTGAGGTTGTCTTCATTGTCCTGGTGGCTGGGTCCCTCAGCCTGGTAACCATCATTGGGAACATCCTGGTTATGGTGTCCATAAAAGTCAACAGACACCTACAAACTGTCAACAATTACTTTCTTTTCAGCTTGGCCTGTGCTGATTTGATCATTGGTGTCTTTTCCATGAACCTGTACACACTTTACACTGTGACAGGCTCTTGGCCATTAGGACCTGTGGTTTGTGACTTGTGGCTGGCCCTTGACTATGTGGTCAGCAATGCTTCTGTCATGAATCTTCTCATAATCAGTTTTGACAGGTATTTTTGTGTGACCAAACCCCTGACCTATCCAGTCAGGAGGACCACTAAGACGGCAGGGATGATGATTGCAGCAGCCTGGGTTCTTTCTTTTATCTTATGGGCACCTGCAATTCTCTTTTGGCAGTTTATTGTAGGAGAAAGGACGGTACCCGATAAGGAATGCTACATCCAGTTCCTCTCCAATGCAGCTGTCACCTTTGGCACAGCCATTGCAGCTTTCTATCTGCCTGTGGTGATCATGACCATTCTGTACTGGCAAATATCCCGTGCTAGTAGGAGCAGGGTTAAAAAAGAGAAAAAAGAGGGAGGCCAAAACCAGGATCCAGCATCACCAAGTATAGTTCAAGGTAAAATAGGGAAACCAAATAACAACAACCTCCCAACCAATGATGATGGGACTGAACACAATAAAATCCTGAACGGTAAAGCCACCGGGGAGCCAGTCATGGAGAATTGTGTTCCAGCAGAAGAAAAAGAGAGCTCAAATGACTCCACCTCTGTCAGTGCAGGCGCTTCCAATGTGAAAGAGGATGAAGCAATCACAGAGAACCCCAGAGCTTCTGTCTCCCAAGTTAATGCAAAAGTGGAGAATTCTAAATTGACCTGCATTCGGATACTCACCAAGTCCCCCAAAGGAGATTACGGTGGCGGCTCTACTAATACTGCCGTGGAGATTGTCGCCACCGATGGACAAAACGGAGAGGAGAAGCAGAACATTGTAGCGCGTAAGATTGTCAAGATGACAAAACAGCCTGCCAAAAAGAAGGCCCCTCCTTCCAGGGAGAAAAAAGTGACCAGGACTATTTTGGCTATTCTGCTGGCCTTCATCATTACTTGGACACCATACAATGTCATGGTACTCATCAACAGCTTCTGTTCCTCTTGTATTCCCAACACAGTATGGACAATTGGTTACTGGTTATGCTACATCAATAGCACTATCAACCCTGCTTGCTATGCTCTCTGCAATGCTACTTTCAAAAAAACCTTTAAGCATCTCCTTATGTGTAACTACAAGAACATAGGAGCCACAAGGTAAAACCAGAATAATGGGTGGGGGGTACTCCAAATTGGGGAAAGAGAGCTCCAGATTTTATAAAACAATGCCATAGCACTTTATGCTCTAGTGTGAAATCAAGAAGCTGGAGAACATGACAACAAGATGAGATTTGTGTGCTCCCTCTCCAATAACTGCACTTCAAAGATGACGACTTTTGGATCTGCGAGTCATTTGGAGAGAAGGCTATAATTGAGTATAAGACCCTGAGACAATGTTCCTTCCTCTCTCATGGCAGAAGGGCTTTTGAATTCATTGTTCATCTGTGGGCACAACTTGTCCCTGAGAAATTCATCTGAGCAAAGCTTTTTTTTGGGGGGGGGGTTGCTTTGCTAAAGGGAAAAAAAAAGAACTACACAAAAGCATTTCAGGAAGCAGAACTGAGTAGGTATAATCAAATATTCCAGAGCCATTTTCCAGTTTGTGTGTTCATTTGAAACTGAGAGAAAAGGGAGGGGTGAGGGAGAGACATCTAACATACTTCATGGAAGCTATAAGAAAAACTGGAACAGCAAATATGGAATAATTTCCAGTCAGTTTGTTTCTGAATTATTTATTAATGTAATGTTATGGAAAGGCAAAAAGGGAAAGGCTTGTGTTTAAGGAGTTTGCTATTAAAACAGGTAGTCCTCAACTTACAACAACAAATGAGCCCAAATTTTTTGTTGCTAAGCGAAATGTTTGTTAAATGAGTTTTGCCCTATTTTATGACTTTTCTTGCCACAGTTGTTAAGTGAAGCACTGCAGTTGTTAAGTTAGTAACACGGTTGTTAAATGAATCTGGCTTCCCCCCCATTGACTTTGCTTGTAAGAAGGTGACAAAAGGTGATCAAATGACCCTGGGACTCTGCAACTGTCATAAATATGGGTCAGTTGTCAAGCATCTGAATTTTGAACACATGGCCATGGGGATGCTGCAATGGTCGTAAGTGTGAAAAATGGCCATAAGTCACTTTTTCCAGTGCCATTGTAACCTTCAATGGTCACTGAATTGTTGTAAGTTGAGGATACCCATAGTTATCTCTCTTTTGTGGCTTTATTATACTTTGGGGGAAAATATACTTTACCTCATAATAAGAATGTTTTTTTCAGACAAGCTTCTAAAATATAGTACATCGACTTTCCCCAGCCTGATTCCCTCCATTTTTGTTGAGCATGAACTGTTATGATGGTTCAGTGTTATGGCTAGGATTAAAATCATGCTGAGCCATACTGTGGTTTGTCTGGGATTTGGATTGAGTGTGTTGTACAAATTGGCCATTGTGGTTTGTAAATGATGATTTATGATATAGTATGAAGCATCAACCCAGGCAGTGGTTTAGCAATCAAACCATGGCTACTAAAGTTTTGGCTTAACTTGAGATGTGAATCCAAGCATCGTGATGTAAACATGCTAGAATTTTGACTGACTGACTGATAGATTGATTGATTGATTGATTGCCATCATGATCATTTCAAAGGAACCTTGTGCTATTTGGACCTTTCTCCTTGGATCAGATTTTTCAGTCAAACAGAAGAAAAAAAAATGCAAAATGGTACAGCATTTAGTCATCTGAGGATGACTTTTGAAAATGGAGTGACTCTTCCAGAGAATAAAATGGGCAGGTTATATTTGCAGCAACAATGGTACATTGAATAGACATTAACAACGAATGTGATTGGGTAGGTTCATGGCTCAGTTAGCAGCTGTATTTCCTTTCCATTGCTTGTTTATCAAAGATTCTGTTTCTTCAAATACATAATGTGATGAGTCATACTCCATACCCAGGGCTGAAACCTATAATATATCTTGAATTGTTAATATAAGACATGTCAGGAAATATTTCATTTTAGGATAGTGTTCTCTTTATAAAGCCAAACAAGGGAAAATATGTGATCAATCAAGATCAGATGACCAAATGAGAGTGTTTTGCCTGGAATTAATTGCAGGATATGAGCACCAAAGTGGCCAATTCGTGCAGAATACTCTTAGATGCACCAAAACAATATCTAACATTCTTGGCTTTGCTGTATGTCCATCAGCCTCCGCTATTTTCAGTAGACATTGAGCAGACAATCATAAATAACTTCAGAAAAAACACAATTGGCCAGTTAAGAGTTCAAATCTACAGAAACTTTAAATCAGAATCTGCCAGCCCTATATGCTCATCACTATCTTGCAAACATGTTTGCTATTATGTCATTAATACAAATTCATGAAATCAGGTGTCCCAAGCAACATGTTGCTGAGAAAGAAATGTAAGTCCTAATACGATCAATCTTCATTACCAAGAGATATTCTAGCCAGAAGCTACCCCAAATAGTCAAGGTTGATGATATTATTTTAAAAGAAAAGTTTCCCAAAGCTTTTGGGATATTTTCCTTTTTTATTCCAGTTAAATCTCTTTGCATATATCTTAAACTGGAATGTCTATGGAAATTCTCAGTCATCCAGACCGTGGTTGTCTCAAAGGTGCTGTTTCAAGAGGCAACTGGACTTCCTTTGTTTTTGTTTTTTTGAAGATCTTTTACTTCTCATCCAAGAAGGTTCTTAAATTCTTCAGGTTAAAATTAAAGAAACTTCTTGGATGAGAAGTGAAATGTCTTCAAGAAAAAACAAAGAAAGTCCAGTCGCCTCTTGGAAAAAAACACTTTTGGGACTTAAACTGGAACAGCATATACATTTGGATTTCTATCCATACCGTATTTGTAATGGATTGTTTTTATCCTATATTTGAAAAATATGAAGAGGGGAAAACTAGAAGAATTGAAGGGGCAGAAGTCATTCTCCAACCATATCCATCCGAAATGTACAGAAGATTTGGCCATTACAGTACTAGTTGGAGTTATAAAGCTATTACATAAAATTGCTTTATCTATTGAGTGATGAGGAGGAAGGCTTAAATGATTCTTAGAGCTCTGCATAGCTTTGAGAGGTATTTTACTTTCAAGAAGATTCAAGTGCAGGCATTCTCTGGAAATCCTTTGGGAAGCAACCTTGCTTCTAAACTAAAGTAAAGGATTCATGCAGAATCCCACAACTGTTCCAAAGCTTTGGAGCTCTTCAATCACTGCAGGAGAAGGAAGGTTAAGAGGAACTTTAGAATACTATGGCCTCCATAACACATATCTCTTCTTCATCAGAGGAAATGTAGGTTGTTTTCCATCGGCCTGTTGTTTATCTGAATTTTCTAAGGCTTACAAATAAATGGTAATATCATGCATGACACTTCTGTATATTGAACATGCTGGATGACCAAAAAAAAATTTTTTTTTGGTGAAAATGTTTGCTTCCTTTCACCTACAAGTAGCCACATAATTAAAAGATCAGAACTTCTGTTAAGCAGTTCAGTATGTATCTGCTATGTTTACTTTTACAACCAACATTCCTTCTCATCCAAACACCTCAGTTTCACTAACCCCTTTTTCTTGCACCTCAGTTTCACTAACTTTTTTTTCTCACACCTTGCCATATTCCTAGACAAGTGACAAGGTAAATAGACACAACTGAGTGAGAAATTTGCTTTTCAGTGGATTTTGAATGAGGAAAAGAAGGAAAACATTGTGAAGAAACCGCCCACTGAATCTATCATCATCATGTTGGTTAGAAGATCCATCTTTGCTAATTGTCACTATTAATATCCTAGCTAATGTTACTGTTTCATATACTGTTTCTCTGCTTGGACAGTCTGCTTTCCAAGACCCAATAACATAAATGATTTAGAACAGGTTGGCAACCACTTTCAGTTATGATTTGTACTTATTTGGGATTGATGAAAAGAAGGAGGGGAGGTGCCCATGTCACATCATGATGAATTTGGCATAATTTTCAGGGTGTTGTTTAACTGTGATGTGCTTACTTTGAGATTTACATTGCAGTTTTCATCTGTTTCCCATTTCAAAATGGTGGAAATTTATAGTTTTCAACAAACATGGTTGGAGGGGTTCATAGGGCAAAAAGGGGATTTGGGGCTACAAGTTGCGCACCTTAGCCTTATTTCTTTTTGATACCCAATTGGACAGTTTCCAAAAAGAGCTAAGGATACAGATATTTAGACATTCACAGATATATACATCCTTTGACCAGATGGCTAACACGACAGTAGACTTTGTTTCAATGTTTTACTCATTTGTTTTTCATTCAGATTACATTGAGAAATAGTGTTTGTCATTCTGTTTGAGTTAAAAGGCATGTGGAGCCTTATATAACATCTCTGGCTAAAACAACCTCTGACTCAGAAGCTGTTTTAGAATCGTTTACTTGGTTTCTCCCTGTGTCTCTTCATAATTTCTCATGAGTCAGAATGATAAGTGACCATAAACTCACCAGCAATTCATGTTCACGTCCAAACATGCTGAAAATAATTAAACTGTGCCATAGTTGTTATATTCCCACTAAATCAATTGCATGTAATCCAGATTTGCAGACGTCTTCTCAGTATATCTTCATATAAGAACACTTCCTAAAGCAAGTTTTTTTTTTAAAAAAAGTTATAGTCTCTATATTTCAAGAAAGGATTGGAATGAATTCAATTCATAAACATAAAAATTTCTCAGTACATACTTTATTCAGATTACATCTTGTGTAGAATCACTTGAACCAAAAGATTGGTGCTTCAGAAGCCACAACAAGCTCTCTCCTTTGATAAAACAGGAATGTTTTCTCAATGTGAAAAAGGATGAAAGGGACAAAGATGCACATTTGGCTTACATGCAGCTGGTTTTTGATCCTCCGAAGCAAAATTTATGTCATCTTCTAAATGCAGCCATAGAAAATGGCATGCCAAAGAAGATTTCCAAGTCCCAAAGATTGACAAGTCTTTAAACATGTCACTTCTCTGTGTGGAGGGGATAAGGAAGAATGCTCAAACGTAATCCTACTTGTTTCATTCCACCTCAGTTATAAATTGGCTAACCGGTGCTTAAAAATAAATCTAATTTGCATTGTAATGAAACTGGAGGCATGTAGAGCAGGTTAGAGAAAATAAAACATAATAGTTGATTTTATTGGGCATAATAGGGGAAGCGAAACAGTAATATACTGGATGATTTCTCCTTCAAGCACTCAATATTTATTAAGATTTATTGACTTGCATTTAACTGGTGATTGTATTTTCCATGCTAACCATATTTTATAGTAAGTCCAGTACAACTTCTGGTTGGGTCTGCCAGTATAACATTATCACCTATAGCTATAAAATGTGTACTTTCAGAATTTAATAGTGTCATCAAGGTGATATTGGTTTTACATGGAATCACTGCTCTGTGAAGCTTTTTATTATTATATGTAACAAGTAAAACTATATGGATAAGACATAGTTCAATGTGTACCTACTTCTTACCAAGCAGTGTGGAATAGTTTCATTTATATGTTGATGTTCTGGAGAAGAAAATACAATTGATATCTATTCTAGTCTATTCCTACCTATCCCAGACATTGCCATTTTTTTAAAATGTCAGAACTGGCCCAAGGCATTTTGATGCTGAGGTAGAGAACCAGATGAGATAGCAGAAGCTAACTACAACTTTTGTTTCAGTTTTAGATAGCAAGTAATTTAGGGTTTGTAAGCTATACCAGATGACATATACTTCAGTTCAACAATTTGCTCCACTTCCTGCCATCTGCTGCAATCATCTTCTGCTTAACAATAGGGCTGGTATTGTATAAGACAGAATTTCAGAGTACTTTAATCCCTCTGATGGGGTTGCTGTCAGGAATGTTAACATGCTATTTCTCATCAGATATTAATCTATGGGAAATTCCTTACCAAGTTGTTCTTTTGATCCCAAGAGACCCCCTTAGGTTAACGGGACTATCAAATGTCATCTTGAGACAAGGTAAATAAGTAAGATATATTGTAAATTAGAAGACAGGAATCTCTTGTATTCTATGCAGTGTTGCTAGTGAATTAAGGGAAGTGACAATGCTCTTGTAACTTTAAAAGGAACTTGATTTGGTGAAATCAGACCAAAGCTTTTCAAAGAAAAAAAAATGGTGGCAGGTATAATTATTTGCAAAGTCCTGCTGATAATATCATTGTTAGATCCATATCTCCATGGACAGGTTCAAGAGACAGCAATCAAGGGCCTCATTTTATTCTTCCAGTGTAATGTCTGTTCGTTCAGCTGAATGAATACAATTCTCCCGTGAGGAGTTGTATTATACTTCTTACTCACAGGATTGTGTACAAATGTCTGTTTCATATTGAAACACAAGAAAAAGAGAAAATGGAAAAGTGACTCACTCACGGTTCACCACTTTTTGTAATATCTGAAGAACCAGTCATCAATATCTATTCTATTGCAATTATTAGTTGTCTTCTTTGTAGTTTCTGATGATTGCATTCGTATGTCTTGACTCTCGATGATATGTGAAATCATCGTTTCTGGCACCCAGTTTAACCAAAGCACTTATAATCAACTTCTAACAGGCATATTAAAAGATCTGCCTACACCGATAATTCTAGACTTTGTCATATATGGGAAAAAACATACCATAGCCATCTTACCCAAATGATCAGTCTCCACTTGCATACTATCATTCTATGTCACTGTCATGCACATATGATTTTTTTACGCCTTGACTGCCATAAGAGCCTTGGATAGTACAGTGGTCTAAAGCTCTGTTATTAACATCAGCTGCCTGCAATTATTGCAGGTTCGAATCTCACCAAGGCTCAAGGTTGACTCAGCCTTCCATCCTTTCTAAGGTAGGTAAATTGAGGACCCAGTTTGTGGGGGCAATAAGCTGACTTTGTATAAATATATACAAAAGTATGAAGGCTATTGCTTAGCGCATTGTAAGCCGCCCTGAGTCTCTGGAGAAGGGCGGCATATAAATCAAATTAAAAAAAAAATATTCACATTCGGAGTTTGGTGGGGAGTTATTTTGTGGAAAGACTAAAGTGGGCAACGTGTCCATGATATGGGGCCTTTAAATGGCACAATATCACTAGAGAATTAATCTCTAAGAAACAAAATGTCCATTGTTCAAATGGCACCTGAACCATAATATAGAGCTGGAAGGGTCATTAGGTCTGCTGGATAGAAGTATTTGACTGAAATAGATGGCTGTGTAAATAGATGGCTGTGTAAAGTCCACACATCCTGTAAAAGACAGATCATGACCTATCTGGATATTCAGTTGTATATGGGTAGCAAACTTGACTATTCTTGTAGGCACCAAACCTTAAGAGAAATGGTCACAAAACAGTAAGCAGAAAACAGCTTTCCCAGGGACAAATCTGTTTCCGATCCTGCTCAAATCCATCCCAGAGGATTTTGACACCCTTTTTATTTTAATTTGCTTATGGTCATTGGTGGATTTAGGACTGAAAGAAAAAGTACCAGATTAGACAACTTTACCAACCTTCTTTCTCTTAGGGATTTTGGACCCATTCTAACATCCTTTCTACAATGGTAGATCAGAGCCAGAAGCTCAGCCAAGGAACAAATATTTTGTCTTTACAGCTTCTCAGCACATATCTTGCCTGGTAGTCCTTTGGGCAAAGAGCTCCTTTTGCTCAACCTACCAACTGGTTTGCTTTCTACAGCAAAGTGTGTGGGGGACTTGATTGCTTAGGATCTGCCATTAAAAAGAATTTGAGGAAATTCTCAGTCCCTGCCGCTCAAAATCTGGCAACGCTCTATTGAGGGAAATCAACTGTGAAGAGATTAACTGCTCTTGATCTGCAGTTTTTGGAAAGGAGAAAAATGTTCTCAAAAATACCTTATGAAGAAGTTCCTAGATTACCTGACTTTCTGACATCCATTTATATTTGCGGTCAGAATTAAGGCTCATATAACCTGACACAGTTCCACCCAAGCTATTGCAAATTCTACTGGCTCAGTTACAATAAATCTTATTTGATATTTCATAAAAGTGATGCAATAGTGTTGGGAAGCTTCACTGCCTAGTTGGTTTGCTATATTGTTATCTATTTGTATGAATGAGTGTAGAGATGAAGTGTAAGTAGCTGCTGTGGTGTGCAGTGGTGGAATTCAATTTTTTTAGTACCGGTTCTGTGGGCGTGGCTTGGTAGGCATGGCAAGGGAAGGATACTGCAAAATCTCCATTCCCACCCCACTCCAGGGGAAGGATATTGCAAAATCCCCATTCCCACCCCACTCTGGGGCCAGCCAGAGGTGGTATTTGTTGGTTCTCCGAATTACTCAAAATTTCCGCTACCGGTTCTCCAGAACCTGTCAGAACCTGCTGAATGGCACCCATGGTGGTGTGGTTTTTCTATTGACTTAACCCAGGTGAATAGTCTTCCTAATCATATAGCAAGTGACCTTCCCCCATCTCTCCCCAAAAGTGGCCTTGCATTTAGAAAAAAACCCCAACACCCTAACTACACAGTTGATCAACCACATAATTAATTTTGCTGGGATAATTATGAAAGCATGATTGATTGAACACATAATTTCCCATTATTGAGTGTACAGTAGAAAGAACCTTGTTAATTGTTATAAATTGATCTATTTTTTTCCCCCATAGGCAGCAAAAATAATGTAGTCACTGACTTCCCCACAAAATGAGATTGAGATATATATATATATATATATATATATATATATATATATATATATATATATGAGAAACACAAAATATGAAATCATACTGAAAATCCTTCTCCCTAATGTATTTGCTTACATATTTGATGCATTCATCATTTCAACAAGTGTTTTGGGAAATGATAATATAAAAATAAGAAATGGAAGGATGAAGATGAGTCATTTTTTAATTTCACTTTCTCAAAGGGGACATAGTGACAGCAAGTGGATTCTTTTCTATTGCCCCATCACATCTTGGAGGATAAATGATATTTAGATGTCATGAATAATTCCATTCCATTTTTACAATTACACCACAAAGACAGCCATCCTGTGGTGAACTACAAAATGGTAACAATAAGGGACTGTCGATGATCATTAATAAATGGACTTTCAACAATTTATTCTGTATCTACTAATGTCAAACTAAGGAGGCCGATTAATGCATTTGTAAATATCTTACCAGTAGCGTGTTTCAACATGACCAAAAATAACTTGGCCTGTGTACAGTTATAGTACAATATATCTAACATTGTTGACCTTCAGTTAGAATGTAAATAAAACTATATGAATGTCTGGTTACTCTTCAAACTATGTACAAGGAAGAGTGCAATCCTCGATTTTATTTTTTTTAAAAAAAGAAAAATTGTTTGGTTTTTTTTTAAAAAAAATCCTGTTGTTCTTTTATAAAGGCCAGAATTAAAAATTGCTGTAAAAGTGAAAAGGTTCATTACTTGCAAAAGATGCTTGGACACATGCAACAAGGAAGAACATAAACTGATTTATAATTAGCAAGGCTTCCAAGTACTGGCTATATTCTTAATAATGCCATATATTTGGTCTCATTAAATAAAATAAGCACAAATTTATGGTTGACTTCATGAAGCCAAACCACAGTAATATACATATATGCATATATATATATATATAATATAAATAATAGCTATATATTTATATAATCTGTATAGATATATATATTATTTAAACCATATTCATGCAAGAAAGACTGATGAAGAGAAATATCTCTGAGAATCTACATAATGTTTCCAGCCAATCAAAAATGGAGGGAAGAAATACAACCACTGTATTCAAAAGTTGCAACTTCACAACATGTTAGATATGAAGAGCTGCAACCTGTCAAGAGGCCAGGGCTTCGACATCAACGACCTCGTGCAGGGCTGAACTGAAAAGAATATTTTGGAGACACAACTGAAATCCCAAAACTACCCTACATGCAATATGTATGTGCGTACTTCTACCAAGTTGTATTCCTAGTTTGAGCATTACATTAAGATGCAAGATATATGAGCAACTAATAAACATGTTTTTGTATGTGTTACCTCTGCTTCTTCTTCCACCATCTTGCAAGGTTTTGTAGAAGCAAACGCTCCCTGGTAAAGATTATTCTTGCAACAGTTTTCAGATTACCAGTCCAAATGTTGCTGTTAACTCAGCCGCAATAGAGATGTAGTCTCAATTGATGTGACAACAGCAGTAATTTGCAAAACAGCTGAGCAGCAAGTGCTGCATTTCAGATCTGGAATAATTTCAATGTTCATGAATGGAACTTTAGGGATAAATCAAACCAGACTCTGCTTTCATCCAAATTAATAGTAATGTGTCCTGAAGCCTCTTGACACTCTCTTATACAAAAATGAAGACTAGTAGACCTCCCAGTTCAATTATTTTATTTTGTTAAAACATTTGATCATTCCCAGTTGTCCTCCTTTATCTAAGCATACATCAGTCAGGTCACAGAATGCCTCATTACATGAAGATTTTTGCAGACAAATGCAAAAGGAAGCCAAGCATAAAAAGGAAGGTTAACTTGAGGTCTCAAATAAAATAAGAAGTTTTCTGAACTCAAAATATTACATAGCAATTTCCGCATAGTTTCAGCATCGTAAGAGAAGTAAAACATAATCATTTACACACACACACACACACACACACACACACACACTAACAACCCCTCAAGATTCAGGCAACAAAAGAAACAACTATGAGAATTAGGGACTGGGAGGGAGAAGGGCAAACGAGAGTTACAGAAAATGGGTCTGAGCAAATGCAGTAACCCCAAATTTTTCAACTGGATGACGTCTAGACATAATGAACTATAACTTCCATCAACACCAAGGAAGCAAGGTGCATTATGTGTACTTTTGCTGGACGTCATTTGGATTGCATGTTGAATCAATCAAAAACCTCCACTTTTTCATATTGTGTCCAGGATGATGTCCAGATGTTGCAACCCAAGAATGAGATAAAGAGTGTCTAAATTGAACTGAAGACCAAACTAGTCAAGTCAATTTAAAAAGGAACACCAACGCAGCTTGTGTTTATTATGCAAGATCTAGATAAAGTATAGATACTGCACAGCCAGTAACATCTGCCCTAACATTATGTTCACAGCTATTCTGGATAGTCAAGAAACAAAATTTTAAAAAGGGAATAAAACCGTAATCTTATGCAAATTTGCTCATTGTAAGGCTGAACTTCTGCCCAGGTTTTTAGAAAACAAAAAGACAAGAAACGTATCCAAGTTTTAGTGCAGAATGGTCCTTTCTCCTCCTTGCCAACTTTCACTTTACAAATTCATGGAAAGATAATACTAATTTATTATAAAGTTATTATCTGAGGCTTTTTAAAAACACAACCAGACTGAGTGGGCAGATACAGTACTGTGAGAGCTTTTATCTTTTATCCTCAGTCTCCATTCATGCCTAGCAAATGTGTATGAAGATGGAAATCATACACATTTTCTCCATGCAGTTGGGAACCAGCACTGCGACACAATTTCACATTAATTAAGATAAGATTATATCATAAATAGTTCACTCACCAGGGTCTTCATTGTTTGTGTTTACATTTCATGAACAGGCAAAAAACCCCTTCAGAATAAATTATAAGAGAACAGAAACGTTTTCCCGATCCAAACAATAAAGATGGCATTATATTTATTTGAAGAAAACACTGAATTTTCCCCCAAATAATTTATCTTTCAGATGGATTTACTGAGAATATGTTTTGCTGTTTAATTTTTCCTTTGGGACCGAATTGTTACATTCAGGGAAGTTATAAATATAGAGCAATAAAAAAGGTAACTGGGCTTTATCAATACAGTAATAACATTTTATCAACTTTGTTTCAATTTGTTTAGAAGTTATATTTATGCTATTGAAAAATATTTTCTTTAATGTATAAAAATGATACTTTTAAAAACAAATTGCAAATTTTAAACCGGGATTGTCAGTTTAACAGAGCAAGTGTCAAAATTATATTTCAGGCTGAGCATGTCTTAGAAATGTCTTTCAACCTTCAGCATTGGAAATACAACTGGAAGCACAGAGAAAAGGAATCAAGTGTCTAGCCAGATATCAACTCTCAAAGAGTACCCAAAACATTTTTTTTCATTCAATCACTTAGATTTCATATATGATAGCAATAACAATAGCACTTAGACTTATATACCACTTCATGGTGCTTTACAGCACTCTCTAAGAGTTTACAGAGTCAGCCTATTGCCTCCAACAATCTGGGTCCTCATTTTACCGACTTCCAAAGGATGGAAGGCTGAGTCAACCTGCCAGTGGCTAACAACCCACTGCCAGGTTGTTCAGGAATCGAACAACCTGGCAGTGGGCAGAGTTTGCATGCAATTCTGCATTCTAACCATTGTGCCACCACAAATAGGAGTCAAAATATATGCCAGGTGCTGATTTTTTTTTTTAAACCTTCATTATCGTAGGAAAATTATAATTTGGATTTTTTAAAAAATCTGAAAATCTTCAGGTCCTATAGAAATGTTCTTAATTTATCAACTTGCTTTAAAAAAGCTTAAAGATATAAGAATAGGGATTCCTTAATTGCATATATGGGAGCCATGTTCATTTTCACAATATTTGTCTTGCCCCATGAATCCATTAGAATTTTAAATGTTTGTATCGGTATTAGTCTAAGACAGGGGTGTCAAAGTCACGTCGTCATGACGTTGCCATGTGATGTATCATGACTTTTTCCCCCTTCGCTTAACCGGGCATGGGCATGGGCCAGCGCATGACGCATCCGGCCCATGGCCCATGGCCCACTGCCCACGAGTTTGACATCCCTGGTCTAAGATAAACATTTGAAATAGTTACACGTATAAAGAAAAGGAATTTGAAGACCAGGTAAAATAGAAGTTATAAAAGATGGTTCAATTATCCACTTCAGAGGGTTCTTTCTGGGATATATCTAGCAAAGCACATTCCGCATATTTTCTCTCAACTGTGCATATTTCTTCACTGGGCAAGTTCTGGAAATGGGCACATTCCTCTCTCTGCGAATTGCTTCCTTTCAAAATTAGTTTATTTTCTTTTTCTTTTCTTTTTTTCAAAGCAGAGAACCCCAGTGGCAACTGGGTGGGATTAACCCTTCACAACAATTTGGCGTATTAGACAGAAGGGACAGTGAAACATAACAAGTTGCTCATCACTCATGCCAAATCAAACTTGAGCTGGTAATGACATTAAGAGCACTAATGCATCTTGACAGCCCGCTCATATTAGACCTTCTCCATCGATCTGCATTAGCATTTGTGTTAGCTAATACAGTATGCTACGAAAGTCACTTCCCAGTAATATAACTGCTCATGAATGCTAACTTGAAATGATAGGAGATATGCAAAAGAGAGAGGCTGCTAATCAGATTGGACTGGCTAATATGACAGAGGCCGTAAATCTAGCAACCTGCGATTTCAATGTATGGTACCCCTACCCACTGCCTTTGCATTATGCTGACTTTGACACAAAGAGAACTTTTTTTAAAAAAAATTGATTTATATGCCGCCCTTCTCCGGAGACTCAGGGCGGCTTACAATGCGCTAAGCAATAGCTTTCATACTTTTGTATATTTATACAAAGTCAGCTTATTGCCCCCACAAACTGGGTCCTCAATTTACCTACCTTAGAAAGGATGGAAGGCTGAGTCAACCTTGAGCCTTGGTGAGATTCGAACCTGCAATAATTGCAGGCAGCTGATGTTAATAACAGGGCTTTAGACCACTGTACTATCCAAGGCTCTTAAATTTTGTGGCCAGATTTCCTTTTCATTTGGAAACACAGCTGGAGCAGAAACCATTGTGCTTTTCCTTTCTCCATGGAGGCAGAGCATAATCTGAGCCAGGGTTCAACAATTTTGTCTCAAGAAACCAAATTCTGTCCTTTCTGTGCCAGGGCCCAACACAGGGACTCTGGGTCAGAGCTCAACACAGTGTTGCACAAAGTATTTCTGCTTGTGGACGGAGGCCCTATAGTTGGTGCTTTAAATTTATTTCTTATCCAGCCTTCTTTTATATGGACAATTATGACACGATGTTCTTTTACCATGAAGCTTCATCACCTAAAAATTGAAGCGTTGCTTCCCAACATTAAACCATAAACCATCCCTGCACCACACTAGTTCTTAGTGAAATTGATCTGAACCCTACACCTAAGTATGAGACCTCAGAATGATCTTGTTCCTTGACTAATGCATGGAATGGAAAATTGTTTTGTTTTGGTGGTGGTGTTTTTTTCCAACAGTGAAAAATTCATGTTGGCCACCAAGATTGCAGGCAAAAGGAAACCACGCTCAATTCTTACTATCTAAAGGAGAACATGCACATGTGTTGTCCCATATAAGATTATCCACACTTGTTTTCATCCTTTTCATCTGTAGATTTGAAGTCTTGGCACAAAAAAATGTAATATCCGAAGAAGTCCAAAGACGTAGTTGTCCCAATTATCATTGTTGCGAGTTATGCTTCTGAATGCCATGGTTTTGTAAGAGCCAGAAACCCGAGTTTACTGTAGCAATTCATCATCATTATTATCATCATCAATCATCATCATTTTAGCCATTGTCTATCCACTCTATCAATTATTTGCCTACATATTGCAATAACAACTTATGTACAAGCAACATTATCAGCTTGGAATGCATACTAGGAGTGAGAAGAATTAAGGCTCGGCTAATATCTCTCTTCTAACATCACCTACGTTTTTTTCCCTAGTGATGGAGATTTCAATTTTTATATCTCATTCTCAAAAAAATGGTTTTTCCGCTTATTTTATAGATAATGACCGAGACCATTGCGACAATATTCTTTTAATTTCCTCAACATTCTGTAGCCTCTTTGTCCATATTTCTTGATCTGTAAAATCTCTGTGGACTTGATACCATCTTGTCCTGGGCTTCAGCTGAAACATGAAAGCTCAAAGAAATCATCTGTTCTGGAGATGATTACACAGCAAAAGAGAGGACACACACATCTTCCTGTGCTCTGCATGTTATTAAATTGTGCAAGGCCCCTTTGCTCCACTTATGAAATTTTCACCAAGTTTTTTTTTCTTTTTTTCACTGGCGATCAAAGCACAATTTCCTTGCCATCAAAATGAATTTTAAAAGAAAAAGATGCCATAAACAATGGTTGACTTTCACTGACAGCATCATGTTTCCTTGCTGACATTACAGATGTGGTTTTGCCATTGATTTCTTCCAGATTTTTTTTTTTACTTCTCTATTTAGCCTGCCATCCTGATATTCCATGGTAGTCTCTAAAGGACTAATCAGGCTTGACCTTCTTAATTTCCAAGCCCATGCATAGTCAGCCAGATGCTACCATCTAGACAAAAATTGAATTATAATGATTTAATAAACCACAGTGCTTATTTTTGATCGAATAAGTCTCATTACACTCCGAGGTTGCAGTGTTGGCAACCTGGATTGTAATGCCCTGGAAAATACTGGTAGCAGTAAATTTAGTTATCATGCACTTCTAATTAAGCACGGTATAAACACGAATAAAAACAGCAATTAGTACTATCACATACAACTACCAGTTGTAAAATCACAATATAAAATAAGGAGCTCTTGTCTAAAAGGGCCCAAAATAAACACATCACCTGTGCATTCAAACGATTGATTAAAAAACATAAAGACTTTACAAAGAAGTATTTTGGTGCTTTTTAAGATTAAAAAAATATCTGACTCTAAGCATAATTCTGAGAATTGGTTCTGAAAAACTGGAGCCAAGTAAGAAATGGTTCTCATTTTTTTCCTTCATGTTGATAACATGCTGAGATACTCATGCTGGAAGATTACTGTTTGACACCTAGGTGGTTGATCTGTAGTATCCTACTAGGCTCTGTCTTGTTCCTTATGCTGTTTAACATCCATCTGAAACCGCTGGGTACTTTGGATCAGGATGTTGTCAACATACTAATGACATCCAGTTTTATTGCTTCCTACCTCCTAATTCCAAGGAAGCAGTCAGTAATCTTGGATGTTGCAAAATGGGCTAGATGAAGGGAAACAAGCTGAAAATAAAACCGGAGAACTCAGCAGTACTATGAGTAAGGGATAGATGACGTAAGAAATGAACAATAGGCTACCTTTTCATGATACCGAGAACAGTCGCAGGGTACCAAGCCCAATCGATGCAAAACCCATGGCATAATGGTGATAGGCAATGACAAATTGCAATTTAACCTGTGCTACACTGAGAGGAGTGCTGGTAACTCCAGCAACTCTTTGGTCTCCCTGGATTACCTACCCAAAAGTCTTTTTGTGAAAAATTTGCATCGTCTTCTTCTAGCTGTACAACATACTTCAGCCGTCGCATTAGGACCCTAATATGTTTTTCCGCATGAGAAGTTACACTTACAGAGAAGGTGGATGACTTGCAATTTACTTGGAGTTTCCAACATAAATTTTGTGGTCATCACAGCCGGTCAACTTTGTGGCCCTTTTTTCTTCTAGTTTGATGGGGGAGGTGAGTTAAGAGACAAAAGCTGCAGGAGTGGAGGTGTCCACTTCAGTTCTTAGAATCCCAGAATGTTCTAACATCAGGCCAATTTTCCTGATTTAGCTGGGGTGGTTCAAGTCTTCACAAAACAAGCTTCCCGGCACAAGAAATTTATCTACCTCTGTACTACAGGTAGTCCTCAACCTACAACATTCATATCTCAGAGGCTGCCACAAAGAAGAGAGAGTCAAGCTATTCTCCAAAGCACTTGAGGGTAGGACAAGAAGCAATGGGTGGAAACTCATCAAGGAGAGAAGCAACTTAGAACTAAGGAGACATTTCCTGACAGTTAGAACAATTAATCAGTGAAACAACTTGCCTCCAGAAGTTGTGAATGCTCCAACATTGGAAGTTTTTAAGAAGAGATTGGACAACTATTTGTCTGAAGTGGTATAGGGTTTCCTGCCTGGGCAGGGGATTGGACTAGAAGACCTCCAAGGTCCCCTCCAACTCTGTTATTCTATTCTATTCTATGCTATGCTATGCTATTCTATTCTATTCTATTCTATTCTATTCTATTCTATTCTATTCT
>WNWU01000037.1:13721079-13747962 GCA_012654045.1 Ptyas mucosa
GGAGGAGGAGGAGGAGGAGGAGGAGGAGGAGGAGGAGGAGGAGGGGAGGAAGAAGGAGAAGGAGAAGAAGGAGAAAGAAGAGGAGGAGGAAGAAGAGAAAGAGGGAATAATCCTCTTTTCAACCAACTAATTTTTACATCAGACAGAATATTTTTACTCTGCCTTGTTCCATCTCTGGCAACGAAAATATAATCATAATAAACTAGTGGATTTCCTTGTCCCTTTATGACACCAAATACCTGTTGTCTTAGATAATTGCCTCATTCCATCTCCTACCTGCCCTGAGCCTTAGGTCAAAAGCATTGTAGAATTGGCCTTGACCTGAGGTGATTTCACAAATAGAAAAAGATAAACATTCCCAGTTCACTCAAAAACAAAACTTTATCCACAAGGAGGAGCCATATTCTCAGCACTGGGAAAAACAATTACACCACTCTTATGTGGTGAGGAGTTGTGCAATTCTAGTTGCTTGTATTTGCTAAATTGTTTGCATTGTGTCTACAAATAACATTACAGAATGAGACAGGGCTTTCTGTATTTCTTTATATAGAAACTTAATTTTTGGTGGCATTACTTAGTAATTTCTTCATTCTGCAAATTGTTCATCCTTGGGGCTTTGAACGGAAAAAAGAACATTATAATGTTATGCATAGCAGCTTTTGTGACATGATGGCATGTTGGAAAACTGGTGTGACAGTTTGATGAGTTGCCATGGAAACTTCCAGAGTTGAATGCATGGATGCACTGTCAAAATTGCGAGGTACCTGCTCTTGGTGTGTGTGAAGGAGAAAAGGAGTTGCATCCAATGATCAGTACATTTGATAAAAGATATTAACGATAGGCCATCGTGCTATAAATACTAAGCTGAGAATCCCTTGCACTGAACATTAAAGTTTGCTCCTGAACAAACATGGATAGGATTTTACTGGGAAGTATATTCAAAAGAAGGTACTAAAAAGTAGGGGAAAATTCATTTGTATTTTTGAATTCAATGTATTAAAACAAAAGCAATCTAAATACCACTTTGAATCCCTTATGCAAGTGTCTCAGCTGGAGGAATTTGAATTCTAATTTTCCCGCATCTTGCATGTTTTGAATGTTATCATTTTTATTCTTATTTGCATGATCAAAAACATAACCATTTCAAGTCTATGGAGATTCTCGGTCATCCAGGTCATGGTTGTCCCAAAGGTGCTTTTTTCAAGAGGCAATTGGACTTTCTGGTTTTTCTTTGAAGACATTTCACTTCTCATCCACTGAGAAGCAAAACGTCTTCAAAAAAAACCCCAGTAAGTCCAGTTGCCTCTTGAAAAGCACCTTTGGGACAATCATTTCAAGTGTTCTCACCTGAGTACAGAATATAGCTATGTCTAGAAGACAAGATATTGATAGTGTGCCTAAAGTTAATGTTCAGGACCAAGTTTTATTGGCTTGATTACTGAATGGGTAAATGGAGGCAAATAACAAAATGTGTGTAGTGGCATCTTCACATAGATGCCATTACTTATATACTTGTGTTGTGATGATATCATAACATTTACTTTTATTTAAAAAAAAACAATAATGCAACATGATAATGTCACCACACATATCTTCATTTTTGCATCGCTGTGCTTTGCTATGAACTAAAATATAATGTTGGTGGTCCAGAAGAACTAATGTTAATTAAATGGGAAGCATACCTTAACTTGCTCTTTTCACTAAACAGAATGGGTAACAGATAATAAGAAAGAAAGAAAGAAAGAAAGAAAGAAAGAAAGAAAGAAAGAAAGAAAGAAAGAAAGAAAGAAAGAAAGAAAGAATAATAAAGAATAAAAGAAAAAAGTTGCTCTTTGGAATGCATTGGAAGCATAACTAGTTTTTTGCTAATGGATATTATACTGTAATGTTAGCTTTACAGCTTTTTAGCTCCAGGGAAATCAGGAGATCCAGGCACTTCAAATGAGTGTGTATGTGTATATATATATATATATATATATATATATATATATATATATATATATATGTAAGCTTAAGCTCTCTACAAGAATCTGAACTACTAACAGTCAAAGCAATTTGGTGGCAGATAAGGAATTCACAGAGGGCTGGACTTAGATCCTTTGTGGGCATGAAGGGACTCATGACTGATGATGATGTGTTTGATCAAGGGGTGAAATCTACTTACCTTCCCTACCAGTTCGGAAGTGCATGCGCCACACACAGACCTTTCTGTGCATGCGTAGAGGGTAAAAAACAGATTACTTCCTAGTTAAAACCAGGAAGTAATGATGACCGGGTGGGTGGGTGGAGCCTCATGCTGCCATCGCTACCGGTTCTCCAAACTACCCACTGCCATCACTACCAGTCCGGTACTGAACCGGTAGCATTTTATCCCTGGTTTGATCTCTCCCTCAGGGTACAGCCTGGTCAGCTCCCACAGCAAGCAATTTTCTACATTTATCTTCAAACAGGTCTTCTACTGTAAGATTTTGTTTTACAATGCATTTTTTCCTCAATGGAATGACAGGATTGTATTGAATGGAATGACAGGATAAGATAATAAGAAAGCCAATTTGGTTTATTGGTTAAGGCACCAGATTAGAAACCAAGTAATTAAGAGTTATAATCCCACATCAGGTGTGTGAATGCCTGCAGGGTTGCCTAACACATCTCACAAGGTTTTTGCAGGAAAAATAGGAGGAGATAGGAGCCTAAGATATGTTTACCACATTGACTTATTAATAAAAATAATAAAGATGGGATTTTTAAAAAAATCCAAAAAAAAAGAGGTTAAATCCATTTTGAAGCAGAATTAACACTTCTCCATCATGAAATCAGAGTGAACTAAGTTAAAATGAGTAATTTCTCATGGACATTCCGTAAAGGTTAATTCTATGTTAATTCCTGTAAACTATCTTAGTTTCAAACTATTTGTCTGTAGATGCGCTCAACTGTATATCTATTTGGGTACCAAAACTGTATTGAAATAGTATAGGTCTTGGATCATGCATGAGATCCAGCCCTGGACGATATCTCCGAATCTCATTGCTTGAGGAAGTTGCATAACATTCTCAGAGACTCTTCCCATCCTGCTTACAATCTTTTTGGACTGTTGCCTTCTGGCAGAAGATACAGAACAATTAAAACTCGGACCACACGTTTTCTGAATAGTTTTTATCCCAGAGCTATAATTGCACTCAACAATGAACTAAAGGGCCACCATCAGTGAGCTGTTGGACAGAATTACTTGGTCTGTTGTGTGGATGTTTGGGTGGTTTAGGGGTGGGGAATTGGGGTGGGTGGGAGTGTGTCTGGGGATTGTTATGTGTGTTGGACCTAGTCTTTGGGTGTTATATGAATTTCGTTGTATGGGTGTACTATGCATACACGTACAATGACTATAAAGTTATTATTATTATTATCAGGGGTGTGCTTGATTTGTCCTGTGTAAACAGCTTTGCAATCCAACATCATAAAGAAGTTTCAGAGGAGACATTTTACATTTGCCCTATTAGCTTTCTGTCTGCATAGGGTTGTCTCCTGTGAATTTAAATGGGGAATGAGTAAGATGTTAGCAGAATTAGAGGAAAAAGTGAGCGTAATATCCTGACTGTAATACGTGTTTTGTGCCTTTTCCCTCCACTGCCATGCTGTTAACTGTGCTTGACTTCCATTTCAAAGAGTAATTACTGGGGCCATGCAGATCTTTCAAGGAGACTGGGTTTGACAAAGCCTCAATCAAAGCGTTCCTTTAAAGAGTCATTCTGGATTGAAGCGTTGTCTCCTTTTGAAATACCAGATCAGTGGCTGCTCAATGTCAGTCTAGATACTAAATGGACCATTTGCAGATGTGCTGTGCTTGGGCTATTTTCTGGTAGAGCAGCAAAAGCAGTTGGATAGAGTCAGCTTGCCTAGACATCTTAACTCAAAGTGTATAATTGAGATACTGTTTCCTCTTAAATGAGATCACTGAAGTTGTCCAGGTTGGTGTGGCGGCTCAAAATATAACTCTGTCTGATGGTTATGGATCAAATAATTCTAACCGTATTACCCACTATCTCTTTATAATACTAACTAATTACTGAAAACCACAGTGGCACAGTGGTTAGACTGTAGTACTGCAGGCTACTTCTGCTGACTGCCAGCTGCCTGCAATTTGGCAGTTTAAATCTCACCAGGCTCAAGGTTGACTCAGCCTTCCACCCTTCCAAGATGGGTAAAATGTGGACGCAAATTGAAATATGCTGACACTGTAAACCGCTTAGAGATGGCTGTAAAGTACTGTAATGCAGTATTTAAGTCTAAGTTAGGGGTCTGCAACCTTAAACACACAAAGAACCATTTGGACCTGTTTCCCACAGAAAAGAAAACACCGAGAGCCACAAAACCCTTCCCATGCCTGACTATTACTTGAGCAGCCAGAAAACTAGCATATGTAGTTGAATTAAACATTCTGTTTTCTTATGAAACTTTTCTTTTTTTTTGGATTTACCCATGGTTGGCCTACCGGGGGTTGAAAAGCTCAATAAATTGCGTGTTGGCGGGTGTCGCAACATTGTCTGTTGTGACACATATTTTGAGTGACAGGGATCTGCAGCAGAGGGATGAAAGAGCCACATGCGGCTCCAGAGCCACAAGTTGCTGACCCCTGGTCTAAGTGCTATTGCTAATAATAATTAACTACACATTCATTTTCTATAAAAGGTTTACATGTGCATGAAAATGAGATGAGTTTTCATGCTAAGAACATGATAGAGAAATGAGACAAAATGAACTTTAGGTTTGAAAAAAAAGGAGAAACCACATACATAGATTTATCTATCCATTCTTTGTCAACTCTTGGAGATATCAAATTTTGCCTGAATGCATAGTGTTGCAAAATGTCTATAATTATTGATCCTCATTTCCTCCCATTTTAACAACACTGTATCCTGGACCTCTTTTTCTACATTAATCTGAGATCACCTGCCTGGCTGCTGTGGGTGACTTCCCCGGCACTTTGTTCATATTGCTGCTAGGATTCACACTGATCTAGGCAAGATCTATGGAGATAAGTAGGGCACTCTCTCATTAAACTATCAGGGACTCTTTTTACACTGTGAACTTTGAGGAAGTTGTTCTGTATGGGTTATCCCTTGGCACTTGCAACTTGGATCCCTGCCTGGACTTTGTGAGTATTGGGGGGAGGTATGTCAACAGTTGTTTTCAGGATAGGAGTACCATCAGTCTTGAAAGAAACTGTGGCATGTTCTCTTCTGAAATGACAACTCCTGCATCCAGTGGTCTTAGACAGCTACATCGCAGTCTCCAACCTCTACTCTGAGGAGAAGATTAATAAGATAGTGATGGCAGGTCACCTACATATCTACACCTGCTCTAGAATTAGTGGGTTATCTGGACATTTTCAGACAGATTTCAGGTAGGGATATAGGACTGAAAAGTCATTGGTTCATCTTCTGAATGACTTTTGTTGGGACTTAGATGGTAATATTGCCCTCCTTATGGTCCTCTTAGATTTCTCATCAGATTGACCATGGTATCCTGTTCGAGTGCTTGTATGGGGTGCCTGAATAGAGTTCCACAGGAATTGGTCCTCTGTGTCTGCTTTTTAATGCCCGTATGAATCTCACGAGAAGAATCTTCTGACAATTTGGGTGTGCTTTCATTATTAGTATGATGCCACCACCACCATCACATCAACAACCACCTGGGATGTAGAGCAAATGCCCCTGATGTCTTATTTGGTGCTTGGAGGCTGTGAGAATGTGGATGCACAGAAGTAGTGAAGCAGGTTTCATTTTTTCATCAAGGTTCGCATGAACAATGATATAAAGGGTAGGCACAACCTTTGAAGGAGCAGACTTGCAATTTGGGAATCCATCTGCACCCCAGGATTCTGCTTGAGCAGTGTGTGAAAAAGTGATAGAGAGGATTTTAGCCAGCTTGGGCTGGTGCATCACTTGCAGCCATGTCTGGTTAGGACAATCTCGCTACGATAACTCACACCCTCGACCATCCAGTTGGATCTCTTGTCTACATACAACTGTTTCAGCAATTAAAGATGCTGGACTTGTCAGCTGGAAAGCTAACAGCCTTGGTTTGAGACCCAAGAGCCACACAATGGGGTAAGTTCCCGTTACTTGCCTCAGCTCCTGCAAACCTAGCCATTCAAAAGCATGCAAATGCAAGTAGATAAATAGGTAGCACTTTGGGAGAATGCTTGGCATATAGTCATGCTGGTCACATGACCACAGAAGTGTCTGGACAATGCTGGCTCCCTTGGCTAAGAAATGGAGATGAGTACCGCCCCCTACAGTTGGACACAACTAAGCAGGGGAAACATTTCCCTTAAGAAATTACAGTTGATCCAGAACATAAAAGCCTATGTGCTAACCAGCATCTTACCTTGGTTAACAAGTGGTTTCTGCGTACTATTTAGAATGCTGGTTTTAAACCATGGTTTGACATCTGGATCTGCCTGCTTCAACTTGAATTGGACCAATTTATTAGTTCATTCAGGGAGAAGCTCCTTGTAGTTCCCCATTTTTGAGAAGTGAAGGGAATTAAATCTAAAAGGAACTGCTTTTCAGAAGCAGCATTAGTACTTTGGAGCAGCTTCTTGATAAAGTTCCAAATGGTTCTTTCTTTGACAGCTTCCAGGAGTACATTAAATGCCAACCTGTTCTGGGCAGCATTCTGATCAGTTGGTGAGCTCTCCTATCTTTCATTCTTTATTGTTCTTCACCTGATTTTATTTGTAGGTGGTGGATTTAAATTATTTATTTACGTATTTTATTGGGTTTGCGATCTATATTTGTTTTAAATTGTTCTCTTCAGACTTACCATGGATGTTTGCAATTACCATATCATGTCTGCTGCTAACAGAGTTGTAAGATTTTGGCAGGATAAAAATATAATTAATTAATTTGCTAAACTAATCTGCCAAACAAAGGGTTGGGAAACTATTGCACAAATATGTATATATATTACTGTGAAACTTTCAGGGGCTGAAAGGCGAAAGGAAGCAGTATGCTCCTTCCCATATTTGGGTAGACCAGGTTGCTTTGATAGAAAACCCATTTAATCTCCCCTGGTACAAGCTGACAAAGTGAGGAGAACCTGTGTCTTAGAGGTTAATACATCTGCCTAAGATGCAACCAAGCCCAGGTTCAAGTCCCAGAAGGATATGGCTAGCTGATGAGAGCTAAATAGCTTGAAATAGATCTATACTAGTCTCCCTTTATTTCTTTGTCAGTAAATATAAATTTAACACTACACACACACACACACACACATACGTGTGTGTGTGTGTATATGTGTATGTGTATATATATATGTATGTATATGTATATGTATTTTCTGAGGTTTTTGCGGGTGTTTGTATGTAGGTCTTTGGTTATTCGGTTTTTTTCCCGCATAAAATTGGAAGTGTCTTGACGACGTTTCGACGAAGTCTCATTCGTCATCTTCAGGCTGAAGATGACGAATGAGACTTCGTTGAAACGTCGCCAAGACACTTCCAATTTTACACGGGAAAAAACCCAAATAACCAAAGACTTACATGTATATGTATATATATATTGGCCTTGGAGAATCCTACATTGTTCTTATTTTGATGTTTTTGTCTCTCTCCCTTTACTCTGTGATATAAATTCTCCTCTTGACTTGTTGCAATTCCTAAATGACACGAAGATTAAACCATGAACTAAGATCAAGCAAAATAAAACAGAAAAACAAAAGCTGACCACCTGAACTTTATTGTGCTTCTCCCTGGGACAAAGCTGTTGTGGCTGCAGTGAAGGAAACTCAAAAATGCAAAGCTTATTCAGTTAGTATACAATGTCAAATGGGAATACCTCAAGGGGACATACTGAAAGTTACAAAACAAAGGAAGGTAGATACTGCCTCTTCCTGTCTGAAGAAAATACCCAAAGGTATTAGAATGCAAAACATGCCTGAAAAGTTTTCTTTGGACCAGATTTTTCCCAAGGTTATAGAACTAGTATGGTATCATATTGACACACTGAGGTTTGAATCATTTTTCAGGGATGAATCCCAATAAATGACTACCCAGTAATGAGTATGCTCGTTACCATTAGGGTGAGTGAGATCATTACCTCAAGTACTCATGACTGAAGGGCAGCAGCAGTACCCCCTTACTGGTCTTCCTGAATTCCTGTTGACACTTCATTCAATTTATTTATTGGAATTGGGTGTGTCTAGTTTAATGAAGAGAAGGACTAGAGGTGACATGATAGCAGTGTTTCTATATCTAAGAGGTTGCCCCAAAGAAGAGGGAGTCAATCTAGTCTCCAAAGCACCTGAAGGCAGGACAAGAAGTAATGGATGGAAACTAATCAAGGAGAGAAGCAACCTAGAATTAAGAAGAAATTTCCTGGCAGTTAGAACAATTAACCAGTGGAACAACTTGCCTCCATAAGTTGTGAATTCTCCAATACTGGAGGTTTTTAAGAAGAGATTGGAGAACCATTTGTTTGAAATGGTATAAGATATCCTGCCTGAGCAGGGGGTTGGATTAGAAGACTTCCAAGATCCCTTCCAAGTCTGTTATTATTCTATTTATTCTATTCTATTTACACTACCTACTTTAGCTCTTTACCTGCCCCCACTTCCCATCTGTGGTCAGTACATCATGAACTGGTGAAGAGCTGGATTCAGACCCACAAGTACAAAATTCAGATCTCAGAATTTAAGAGGAATAAAAGAGAAAACAGAACACGATGATCTTGAGTCAGATGTTTCTTCATTTTGGCCCCCTTATTTATGAGATATGGGTGGAATTTGACATTTCATTGAAATTTCATTCCCACACTAGTACTAGCAAAAATGACTTCTAAAAAAGCAGCTAAAATGCAAGGCTGGTTTTTTTTTTTAAAGTGCCATTCATTCTTCCACCTTTAAAATGAATTAAAGACAGAATAGTGAGGGAGTGCCGTTACTCCTTCCCCCGCTCCCAAATCAGATTTAGAAAGTTTTCCTTAATATTCAATTTCGATAACCGTTAGGATCGTACTCCCTTTTGTCGTCAGAGTTTCCTGCAACCTGTGGAAGCAACATGTTGCGAAAATGAAACTGAACATTCAGCAAGACAGTTTTGGAATTGCTTTCTCTATGTTCTCACCCCATTAGCCAACAAATTGGGTAATTAATATTAATAATTACAAAAAGAATGAATATTGATTAGTCTATTACTCTGATGAATGCCTGAAAACCTTGCAAGAAAATCAAAACGAGTTTGTTAAGATTCTACTGGGGAGGGAAAGAAAACACACATTCTCAGCAGTAAACCAGCAATATTAGCAAGGTATTAATGAAGCAACTGAACCCATGCCATCAATATACATAACGGATGCCAGGCTGATTTTGCAAGGGTTTGTCAAGAGACGAGCATGGTCCAAATGTCTTTTCTCTACTAATATTAATTATGTTGCTCCAAGGAAGAGCCAGACCTAGGATTTGACTAATTTATGTTTGTTATACTAATAGTGGTTCTTATATTGATATTTATTTTTGCTTCGGGATAAATAAACTACCTGTACAAAGAACTCATGCTGAGACATGTAGTTTTTCTCTGACACGGTTGTGAATTCAGTGGGAGCTTGAAACAGCAGAGTGAAGGTACACAGGAGGACTTTCTGCCACCATAAAGGTAAAGGTTGCCCTTGCACTTGTGTGCTAGTTGTTCCCGACTCTAGGGGGCGGTGCTCATCTCCATTTCAAAGCCGAAGAGCCAACGCTGTCTGAAGATGTCTCCATGGTCATGTGGCTGGCATGACTAAATGCCAAAGGCGCGCAGAACGCTGTTACTTTCCCACCAAAGGTGGTCCCTATTTTTCAACTTGCATTTTTTACGTGCTTTCGAACTTGCTAGGTTGGCAGAAGCTGGGACAAGTAACAGGAGCTCACCCCATTACGTGGCATTAGGGATTCGAACCACTGAACTGCCAACCTTTCGATCGACGAGCTCAGTGTCTTAGTCACTGAGCCACCACACCCCTTATAAGGTGTCACCATATAAGGTGGCAAAAAAACTCTTGAGAAAAACAGGGTTTCGACATGAAGTAATCAATCAAACCTTTATTACAGCTTATAAACCAGAAGGGACAACCATAAAAACACATAGACCTGTAACTATTAATAACACGTTAAAAATGGTAATAAAATTACATAAAATATATTATTATAGGTAATTGTAGTACAGTTGCAATCATCAAGATTTGTGCTAAACTGTAGTTAGATGCATACAATGAATGGTAATACAGTATCAGGCAATCTGGCAAGATGTGTCAGGGTCCTGGTCAGTATTGCAGGCTAATTCTGCCAACTGCCAGCAGTTTGATTCTGAACGGCTCAAGGTTGACACAGCCTTCCATCCTTCCGAGGTGGGTCAAATGAGGACCCAGATTGTTGGGGGTGATAGGCTGACTCTGTAAACCGCTTAGAGGGGCTGTAAAGCACTGTGAAGTGGTATATATATCTAAATGCTATTGCTATTGGACATTAGGCTTAAACTGGTTTGAAAATCAATATCCAGATGGCTCCTAGCATTTTCAAGCCTTAATAGGCAAACACTTTCCTAAGGTTTGAAGTTTGATATTAGTTTTTGTTGGCCAAAACTGAAGTGGTCTCTGAGAATCAGTGAAGCCAAACCCAGAGGAGGAAAAAAAAAACAATTTCAACCAGAAAATAAGGAAATGGAACCAGGCTTTGGCACTCACAGAAAGCAAACATCCCTTAACCATAAAATACCATTCCTAGTGCACCTTGAAACTGCAAGTATCGCTCTTATAAATTTGGACCGGACAGCTTCCAGGGTATTAAACTTTGTAAAAATGTGAATTGGAACATCATAAAGAAGTTTAAGAGATTACTTCAGCGAAAAAAGTCTTGCAAGTTGCAGGAATAAAACGTGCCCCCTTCAAACAGAAGAATGGTAAGGCAGCAGATATTGGAGCTATATTGGGCCATACTTGTCCAATGAAAGAAATGTGTGCTTCAAGATAAGGAAGCGTGCAACAGCACTCCAGGCTGCTCTACTGAGCCAAGGTGGTGCAGTGGTTAGAGTGCAGTACTGCAGGCTACTTCAGCTGACTGCTAACTGCAGTTCAGTAGTTCAAATCTCACCAGGCTCAAGGTTGACTCAGCCTTCCATCCTTCCGAGGTGGGTAAAATGAGGACTCAGATTGTTGGGGGCAATAGGCTGACTCTGTAAACCGCTTAGAGAGGACTGTAAAAGCACTATGAAATGGTATATAAGTCTAAGTGCTATTGCTATGCTCTATTCAGTTCCCATCATGCAAACACTATTTATTTATTTTTTATATAATTTATTACAAGGTGTTCTTTTAGGCTCATTCCCACCTGAGAGACAGACAAAATTAAGAAATCTTTTGCCTATAGCAAGCCTGGAATTGCACATTCTGCTCCCTTTGGAAGTGATGATTAGAAGATGTGGGAGCCTGAATTATTGAACTGATGTACAAGTTAAAAAGTAAGGAGGGTAGAATACCAAAAACAGCTCTAGAAAGGTGGCCCCCGAGGGGAGCATCTGACTTTCAGCAAAGTGTTAGAATAAAGTGTCTGGATAAGGACGAGCCATCTTTTATCCATTGAGGATTCCTGAAGTTTTTGCCATAGCTTCTCCGTTGAAATCAGATCAAAAGCTGAGTTGAAATCTACAAAGGCTTGCAAAAAGGTGCCTTTGGGCAGTGAGGTATATTTTTCAGCTAAATAGTACAAGACCAGACAGCAGTCTAAGGTTGAACGGTCTCCTCTAAATCCCACCTGGTCTTCCGCAAGAATATTTTCACTTTGGATCCAACTCAGTAGTTTTAAACAAAGATACTTTGCCCGTAGTTTGCATACTGTATTAAGGAAGCCAACAGGTGTATAGTTGGCAGGGTTAAAGCCATTTCCTGTATTCTTGGAGAGAGGGATAACTATGGTGTCATTCCATTCACATGGAAAACGTGCTGTGCTATTAATATAAGTTTTTTTTTAAAAAAAAAACTAGCCTCCACTGGAGCCCACCGATCTTGATTTTCTTTTAGCAACTTTGGAAGGATAAAATCATCTCCACTTTCACTTGTACAATGAGATCCTTAGCCTTGGTTATGCATAGGAGGTCATTCAGGAGAAGTCACCATTGGGTAATTGATTGATTGATTGATTGATTGATTGGTTCGATTTATATGCCGCCCTTCTCCGGAGACTCAGGGTGGCTTACAATGCGTTAAGCAATAGCCTTCATACTTTTGTACATACCTGCTTAGTAGGGCTTTCGGGGGGCCCCTAAGCAGTGTTCTTTTTTATACAAAGTCAGCTTATTGCCCCCACAATCCGGGTGCTCATTTTACCTACCTCAGAAGGATGGAAGGCTGAGTCAACCTTGAGCCTGGTGAGATTTGAACTCACAGTAATTGCAGGCAGCTGGCAGCTAAATGCTACTTAACAGTGCTTTAGTCTGTTGCTCCACCAAATTTGTTTGTTTGTTTCTTTTATTTGTTTGTTTGTTTATTTACAGTATGTGTCAAATACATATAAGATAACAGATATAAGTATAAACATGATTATGAATATAGGATAAGGATATGGGACAGTAGGACAGGGACAGTAGGCACATTGGTGCGCTTATGCACGCCTCTCACAGACCTCTTAGGAGTGGGGTGAAGTCAACAGTAGACACTCTAAGGTTAAAGTTTTGGGGGTTTGGGGAAGTAACCACAGAGTCAGGTAGTGCATTCCAGGCATTGACCACTCTGTTGCTGAAGTCGTATTTTCTGCAATCGAGTTTGGGGCAGTTTACCTTAAGTTTGTATCTATTGTGTGCTCATGTATTATTGCGGTTGAAGCTGAAGTAGTCATTGACAGGTAGGACATTGTAGCAGATAATTTTGTGTACTACGCTTAGGTCAGACCGAAGGCGGTGTAGTTCTAAATTATCTAATCCCAAAATTTTAAACCTGGTGGCATAAGGTATTATGTTGTGAGCAGAGGAGCGGAGGACTCTTCTTGTGAAATACCTCTGGACTCGCTCAATTGTATTAATGTCCGATATACAATGAGGGTTCCAGGCAGATGAGCTGTATTCAAGAATTGGTCTAGCAAAAGTTTTGTATGCCCTAGTTTGCAGTACAATATTACCTGAGAAGAAGCTTCGCAAGATTAGGTTAACAACTAACCAAAAGTGGTTAGTTTTGGTTAGTTAACAACTAACCCAAAGGAGAGAACCAAAAGTGGATTATTTAATATTTTTGTGTGCAAAAAAAGTTCTGAAAGTAACTCTCCAAAATATCTGCAGGTATTTGGCAAATGGAACCTATTTTAAGTGACTAGCCCTAGGTGAGCAGTTAACTAGACGCCGAAAACAGGCAGGGTTCTTAAACTTAGATGCTGCAATTAATCTCCCCTAATACTCTCTCAGTTCTTGTCCTTTCTTAGATTTTATAAGTGCTTTATAAAACTTCTTATGCTCTCTGAGTGATTGAAAGGAACATAATGAGTTGTCAGATCGAAAAGTATATACTGCAATAAGAAGGGCCTTTTTTTTTGCAATCTAAGTCAAACCAAGATTTGAATCTCATATGAAGGGGGCTTTTGAAGAAACTCTACATAATGAAGCCTGGAAAATGTGAATAGTAAACTAATAATGTGATAATATCTGTTCAGAGCAGTCTGCTAAACGAATCTGGGAGAAGAATTAAAGACGTGGGAGGGGGGCTCTAAATTTAGCAAAGTGGACACGTTTTTGCTACTCTTGAAGACCATAATTCCAAATGAATCTTTCTCTTGTGGCACCAGGGAGACAGGAACCTAATAGTTACTTTAGGATTCAGATGGCAGAATAATGGGAAATTGTTACTATCGGGATGGCTCCTTACATAGAAATAAATTATTAGATGAACCAGTGCATCTATACATGAAGCCATAAAATAATTGAGCTCCCTTTCTCCTTTGCACTCCCAGAAGGTTAGTCCCCATTTAAATCTGTTCTAGCAGAGCTATTTTGTATGACAAAGTCCAACCTGCTGCCCAAGACAGGAGTCCTGGGGCAAATGGTTGCCCAATCTTTTCTTGAAAACCTCCAGCAATGGCGCACCCATTCGACTAGGAGTCAAACTGTCCCACTGTTTAATAGTTCTCACTTTCAGGAAATTCCTCCTTATTTTTATGTTGAATCTCCCTCTGATGAACTTCCACCCATTATGTCTTGTCCTGCCCTCAGGCGCTAGGAATACATTGATCCCCTCTTCCTTGTGCTAGCCTTTCAAATACTGGAAGACTGTTGTTATGTCTTCCCTGAGTCTTCTCTTCATTAGGATAAACATACCTAGTTTCCTAGGTATGGCTCAGTGGCTTAATGATGATGGAAATGGTCTCTGCTCCAGTGGTTCGAGTCCTAGCACTGTATATCAGGTTGAGCTCCTGTCACTTGCCTCAGCTTCTGCCCACCTAACAGTTTGAAAGCATGTTCTATGCAAGTAAATAAATAGGAACCACTTCAGTGGGAGACAAGTTTGTGCTCTATGCAGGTAGGCAGGTTCCTTCCCTCTGAACCTTCCTGGTTATGGTGCCGGTTTGTGAAGTGGCTCCAGGGAGGGAGGGAGCCTTGGATGATGATGCAGGAAAAGCCACTTGTCTTTCTTTCTGGTGCAAAGCCAGCTCACCTAATTGTGGCACACCATGGGAAGCGTGTAAACACGTATCTAACGGAGCTGGCAAATAGGCAACCAAACTACTACTCTGCAATTGTATTGTAGTCTCCTGGCTAATGCAACAATGCCATACTACTAGTAATAATAACCTAATTTCTTTAGCCTGTCATTATATGAATTTGTCTTCAGACCTCTTATCATCTTTGTTGCTCTTCTCCACTCTTTCTAGGGCCTCAGCATCTTTCATGAATTGTGGTGACCAGAACTGACTGTAGGACTCCAAATGTAGTCTCAGTACAGTATAAATTGATATTATCACTTCCCATGATCTTGATGCTATCCTTCTGTTGATGTAGCCTAGAACTGGCTTTTTTGGCAACTGCAGCACACTGCTGAGTCTTACTTAAATGGTGACCCACCAAGACTACTAGATCCCTTTCACATTTACTACTCCTGAAAGTCTTCCATTTTTAACACTGGGTAATGCCTTGAGTGTGTGGAGTGTACGTATAGCAGACATCTTGCAAGCTCTGGAACTTAAAATTTTAAAATTTTAAAATAATTAAAATTTTATTTTACTAAGCTTTCATCAGCCATCTGCTGACATCGTCAGAGTATTAAACTACCATTACAGAGATCTCTGCCTTTATATGCCATTAATCAATTTGGCCATTGCATATGTAATAGGCCCTTCCAGCCATCTCCCACTTGTAATTAGCTGAGTTGCTGTCATCATGCTGGATGATGGAGGCTTAATTTCTACTGTTTCCTCCCTCCTAGCTTGTTTATCAGTGGGGGATGATGTTAGCCTGTCAACTATTGCAATTTGCTGCCTTGTCCGTGACCTTGTGGTCGGCCAGGTTCGTTTCTCATTATATATCTCTCTATATATAATGATATATATATATATCATCCAGTAGTGGGTTCCACTTACCTTTGCTACCAATTTGGAACTGGGGAGCTCACGTGTGGACCTTCTACACATGCGCGGAACCTTCTGCACATGCGCAAAGCATCTGTGATGACATCCGGGCAGGGGGGCAGAGCCTCCCCCAGCTGCCACTACCGGTTCGCCCATATCAGGGTGAACCGGTAGAAACCCACCATTGATTTCATCCATATTTCAGCCCGCAGAAGAAAAAGGGGCCTGGGAAGATTTCCTTGGCAACAATACAGAAATTATTTCCAATTACTTTCTTCTGAGATGTTTCTTCAATTTCCCATCAAGACTACAGCACTGGGATTTTCTAGAGGTCTCTTATCCAAAAGTTAATCATGCCTGACTTTGCTTTTTTCAAGATGAAACTCAGGTTTTAATACAGTATTCACTTTCTCCAACCTCTATTCCCCTTGTTATTTCTACATGAATTAATTTATTATTCCTTCTTTGTCTCTTGTTTTCTTTAGACTGATTCTACAGTTTTGTAAATACTAACATGTACAAAGATTTGAGAAATTAGGATTGAATTATACTGCCCTAATCAGTGCAAGTTTCCCCCCCCCCTGATTATTTATCTTTTGCTTTGGGGACAAGAGAGATTTGTTAAAAAAAAAAAATCTTGATTGTTTTTATAAGCCATAAAGAAGCCCATACCATTCTATGCAGTTCCAGGAAGAATTATGAGATCCTTTTAAACATGTTTTATTTTCTTGCAGGTGTGTATTTAGGCAAAAATTGCTTCTAACAAAGATTGCAATCAAATGATGTCAGCAAAAGAACAAGCTGAAATGTTAAAAGAGAGCCCTAATCTCCTTTCTTGGTTATAAATCCATGTGCTTCAGCTTCTTTATATATTACAGAGCATCATCAAGTTATTACTCTCATGCCCATGGTATGCATGAGCGAGGAGGGTAAAGTAAATGAAGTCATAACTACCATTAAAATCTGCTTTTTCTGAATTTAGATATTTTTAGAAGAATGCAACATCTAGTAGAACCTGACAGCAGTCTTCTGCAATATCCTGGAAATTATAGGTTAAGACAAGCCTACTCTTGCAGTTACGCACAAGCAAACTATTAACTGTCTCTTTCCTGACCAATGATATTGCATGATATGAGGGATATGAAGCAGTGGTGAAATGTAAAATTTGTTACTACCAGTTCTGTGAGCATGGCTTGGTGGTGGTGGGTAATATGACTGAGTGGGCATGGCCAACTTTTTTTTTTCTTTTAAAACCATTTTTTCTACAACCTCTTCAGCTGAAGAGGTCGTAAAAAAAATGCTTTTAAAAGCCTCTGATGATCCCAGCTGAGTTGCCTGATCGGCAGAGGCTTTTTTTTCCTTTTAAAAACATTTTTTCTATAACCACTTTGACCAAAGAGGTTGTAGAAAAAATGCTTTTAAAAACGTCTGATGATCCCAGCTGAGTTGCCTGATTGGCAGAGGCTTTTTTTTCCTTTTAAAAACATTTTTTCTATAACCTCTTTGACCAAAGAGGTTGTAGAAAAAATGCTTTTAAAAACCTCTGATGATCCCAGCTGAGTTGCCTGATCGGCAGAGGCTTTTTTTTTAAAAAAACTTTTAAAAGCAATTTTTCGGCCAAAGAGGTTGTAGAAAAAATGCTTTTAAAAATTAAAAAAAAGCCTCTGATGATTGCGCAGCTCAGCTGGGCGGGGGTGGGGGAGGGATTTTTGCTACCAGTTCTCCGAACCACCCGCCTCTATCACTACCAGATCAGGTGATCGGGTCCGAACCGGGAGCATTTCACTCCTGATATGAAGGGATACGAGGATGGAGGTTTGTTCTCTGAGTTTGTGGGTGGTTTCCGAATGTTGTCTTCTGTTTCCAGGCTGGGTAACATCTTCAGTGGAATTCAGGGGATGTCAGTGTCGATGTTCTACTTATAAGGGCTTCATGTGAAGTGAGGGTCATTGGGAAGTGAAGTGCTAGTTTGGGGGAGGTTGTGTGGGTTGGTTGAGGTCAGTGTGCAGTTGCTGGTTGGCTGTGTGGTTAATTTGAATTCAGAGGGGTTCATAGAGACATTGTAAGTCAATGTGTTTGGGGATGGAATGGCTTGTAGAGTGCCAGGCTTTGATAAACTTGAGTGTGGTGGGTGGTAGCATGGCCAATGATTTTTGTATAGCATCAATCAAATTGAATAAAATCGAATATTGAATTTGACAAATAAGATAATCTTTCCTCCCAGAAGTTTTGATTCATTATTTAATTTTCGCGTCAGACTATGGCAGACTGGGGAGTCTGTGAATAGTGCCATCAGGACTGAATGACTAAGTGGCAGAGCATTGTTAAATTAAAGCATTAAAGTTCATCCAGTTTAGCATCTCATCTCCAATAATGACCAACCAACTCTGTCCAGAAAGCTGACAAGCAAGCATCATTTCTTCTAGTACCGTTATTGTTAAATAGTATACAGCCACTGAATATTATTGCACATATATTGTGTACCAGTGGTGGGTTCTAATCAGTTTTACCACCGGTTCACATTGCACATGAGCTTTGTGCGCGATCGCCGCACACATGCTTGCTTCCGGTAGGCCTGTTTTCATCCTCCCTGAGCCTCCATGCGTGCCTTGCACTTACCTGCATCCAAAACGGGCCACATAGGGACTCCTGGGAGAGCGGGGCAGGCTGGGTGGGTGGGGCTAGCCAGGAGTGGGATTTGGGAGTTCTCCGAACTTCACAGAATCTTAGCTAGAGGTTCTCCTGAACCACTGTGAACCCCCAGCAGCCCACCCCTGCCTTTGGCATGATAGTAGTCTAAGCTGTGTCTCTTCCTCCTGTCTTCCAAGGTTATTCCACCTACCATTATCCCATTTACCTCCCAAGCTTATTCCCACCTATTATTAAGTTTTGGATAGGAATTGAAAGAGTGGCTGTTGACCTGTCCTTGTCAGATGATGCAGTTTGTTACATCTGGCCCTGGGCTACATGGGATCTCCTGGCAAAGTTGATGACCTCCCCTCATTGGCAGGACTCAGCTGTATCCAGGTTGTGATTCACTGATAATGTCCTATAGTAACAGAGGTCACAGAAAGTAGACTGACACAGTGAACTATAATGAGTTGGTACACAGACTGCCGGAGGCAGGAGTTGACATAGAAAAGAGGTCAATAATAATTGTGTCACACCTTGTGCTTTAAAATAATAAATACTTAGACTAGTCTCTATAGGTGTTAGCTTGGCATCTATTAATTCTTTGTCAAGGCAGCTCTGCAGTTCTATACTTTTTCTCTCTCTCCTCAGATGAACTGTACAATTTTCCCCTATTCAATTTAATTCTTTTCAACTCATTGTTTGGATTTTCTAATATTTTCTTTCAGACTTTCCTCCTAGTTTTGTATCATTGTGAATGTCATTATTGTCCCCTTCATCCCTTCACCCAGCTCATTAATAAACAGGGAACATCACCTTGGACACCCCCTTCAGTGCTACTCTCGATTTCTGTGTTCCCTCTGAGTGCTGCTACTCAACCAATTTTGTAACATCTAGCCCGTACTTCACTATTTTATTCATGAAGATATCAAGAACAACTTAATCAAATACTTGCCTGAGGTCAAAGTACACTGTGTTCAAAGCATCTTTCCGATCTGTTAAGCTAGAAACTCTGTCAGAAAAGAAATAAGATCCACAGTACTTGGAGTTGCTTGAAGTCTACCCCATGTGTGGTACATCCTGCCAAATTCCCAGAAAGAACTTCTCAGTTTGCACCCTGTTCACTCATTCAGTACAATGATGGGGAATTGGAAGGAAAGGTTTGATTCAAGAGTGGATTCAAGTTTGACTTGCGAATTGAGAAAGTGAATTAAACCCATTGGATTGGTGGCCCTACCTACAAGCACAAAATAGATATAGGAAAGATAGGGAAGGAGGAGGAATTGACGTAAGACCAAATAGGCTGGATAAACTCTTGGAAGGGAAGGAAGAGAAACTATTATCTAAAATATATAAATACTTATTAGAACTTGACCTAGGGGAGAACATAATCAAAGGACAAATGATTGCCTGGGCTAGAAATATAGGCAAAAATATCCAACTAGAAGAATGGGAAAGGATCTGGGAAAACAATATCAAAATAACGAAATTGGCAAACTATAAGGAAAATCAATTCAAAATGTGGTACAGGTGGTACCTCGCCCCTTGGAGGCTAGCACAAATGCATCCCAACCTAGATCCGAATTGTTGGAAGTGTAGACAGGCCCGAGGTACTTTTTATCATGTTTGGTGGTTATGTCCCAAAATTAAGGTATATTGGGGAAAAATTAAATCTTGGATTTCACAAATCACAGGAGAAGATCTAGAATTAGACCCAGAAATCTTCCTACTAGGAATGTATAAATTAAATATTAGAAAAGAAACGGTATATCTGATACACCATATAATCACAGCTGCCAGAATAGCGATTGCTCAAGTCTGGAAAATGGACTACTTGCCAACTGATCAACAGGTATTTCAAAAAATATATGTACGCGCGGAATCTGACCAATTAACATTGAAATTAAAAGACAAAGAAAGCTCAAAATATTTCAAGGTATGGAATAAGTGGTATAATTGGGTCAAGCAAAAAGAAAACGGATAAGGAAATATTTAAAACAATACTGATGGCTACTGAAACATACCTTGTTCTCATTTCCTTTTTATAGGGAATTTCAAATTAAGAAATGAGAAGTTATTGTATATTTATGTGATTGACTCATGTAAATACCAACAAGGACTTCACCGCCAGATGGATGAAGGTGTGATTAACTTAGCATATACATAACGTATAGATAAGGAATATATATAGAAATGTAATAGAATAGGAATGAATATCTAAACATAAGATACACTTTATGTATATGAACATTTTTATTATGGTTTTATTTGTTTTTAATGTATGTTTGTAAATTTAATAAAGTTTGTTATAAAAAAAAAGAGAAAGTGAATTAAACCCAAATCAAGATTGGGCTTAATCTCTCCAAAAGGCTGTAACAGGCAGAAAATGTAATGAGGTATTAAACTCATTAAGAAAGCCCGTAAGAACATTCTATCTTCCCTCCTTCCAGCATTTTTCTTGTATGGAAGTGAAGTAGCTGTGTTGTATATTATGTGTGACAACTCCAGAAGCAATAGGAAAGCTATCGAGACTTTAAAGCATTTTGAAAGAGCTTGATGTGCTGCAAAACTATTTGATTTGATTTGCTGCTTGAAGTGAGTCCCTTCTTTAATTCGAAAATCTGTTTTGAGAATGTGGCTGAATTTAGTTCTGCTGAACGGAAACAAATATTTCCAAGTTGTGCACTGTCTATTCTCTTTAAGATAATAAAACGTTGTTTGGAAAGGAAAAAAAAATATTGTCTCTCCTAGATCTCCAGCCAATTAATTTCATTAGTGGTCCCTGAATTGTGAAGGAGGAAGAGGGAAAATCTATGTCCCTGCTTTTTTTCTGAAACTTTCAAGCAAATTTCAGAAGCATACGCTCTCGGTATACATAAAAGAAAAGATACATTCATCAAGAATCATAAGGTACAACGCTTAATGATAGTCATAGGGAACAAATAAGCAATCAAATAAATTTAAGGATATGTAAGTCAGCTCTTACATTACCCAAGGAACATCTGTAACTTTTCATATAACCGTATTTCCAAGTGAATAAACAAGAATGTTGGGTTTGGCCATCCAAAACCAACTCTGAAGTACCTCTGAAGTTGGACCTCAACTTCAGATGAAATATGGATTGGACCAAACTGCCAGAATTTGGGGCATTGTACCCCAAGACAACCAGACAGCAGTTCTTGCAATGCAAAAGTGCAATTTTGGATCTTTGTGTACCTCACCACTTTCTTTCTCAGGTGCTCCAATTCTACAGAAAAGAAATATAAATTGGGGAATGGGGCTTGGTTTGTTTTTTTTTTGCTCACAATGCAAACTGAAGCCACAGGTTTGACAGACTGATATTGACCTTAATGGAAAGAGATAGCTGAACAATGCAAAACAGAACTTGTTCAGGTAGCTGTGTTTAGCTGTAGCACATGGCTGCTAGCTTCTGAATAGGTCCATTCAAGTGGGGCCTTGAGGGCAGAGATAAGGGAGCAGGCAGTGTCAAAAGCTCCTTGTAATCTATAATGCTAGATTGTCCGCCTTTCCTAGTTCAGGTTCCTTTTTTTATTTATTAGAGAATAAAGAAGGAATCATTGGGAGTCTTGGAGGCCTGTACAATAGGTTCTTTCATGTTGCCTTTTGTGCAAAAGGTTACTTTGAAGTTTGCTTTGTTCAGGAGGTGTGCAGAATACATTTAAGTAATGTAGGCTTTCATAAACTTCTCCCCCCCCCCCATGAAGACCAGAAGTGTAGTTGCCTGACAAATACATCCAGAGGTAATGAGAGAGATGCTAGTGACAAGTAGCCTTCAAATTGTCTGATCACAAAAATAGATGGAATTCTCACAAATAACTTGAAGGGCTACCATCAAATGCCCTGAAAGTATGGGTGATCTAATTTACCACAACTGCTGTCTTCACAAAGCCTTGCTTAATGCAATGATAGGATAGGAGGTCCATGATGTCATCACACGGGGTCCACAAAGGCTTGAAGAAATTTGATGATTTAAATAATCAGTCTTGGGGGGCCGTGGCCATGGTCCGTGGCCACAAAAGATATTTAAAGGGGATCCAAGTTGAAGAAAAAGGTTGAGAACCACTGTTCCTGTTGCCCTCTGGAGATAGAGCCTTAAGAGAGAAGAAGGCTAAGCATGGACAGCTTGACAACAAATTAGAATGAGGTCCTATTTTGATTTGTAAATGCCTAGCACAGATATATTCCAGTAAAAGTATTTGAGATGTTTTGCTGTATCCCCCCTATAAGCACATTGATTCTATTATAAGAGGCAACTGGACTTTCTGTTTTTTCGTTGAAGGCATATCGCTTCTCATCCAAGAAGCATCTTCACCTTCAAAGAAAAAAACAGAAAGTCCAGTTGCCTTTTGAAAAAGCACCTTTGAGACAACCGTGACTTGGATGACTGAGAATCTCCATAGATAATTCTATTATAGTTGCAGTTAGTTACTAAAAAACATTGAATATCTAAAGATGTAAGCAAAAAAACTGAAGGACATATTCAGTCACATATGGTCTTCTTTTATTAACGGTGTTAATGTTTCCATTAAATTAGCCTCATTTGTATAAATATTACTTGGACAGAAATGGTAAATATGGATGTTTAAAATATTTGTATTTCTCCTCAAGATTACACACACACACACACACACACACACACACACACACATATGCAAATTAATAATAATTCTATTATGACTTATTAAATCACCCAATAACCAATGTTACTTGGCTGTTAAATAATGAAAGGGCAATATAAGGGGACAATAAAACACTAAAACATTAAATGCATAAAATGTGCCGTTTGGCGATATTTTCTCAGCATGTTTAAACGTCATCAATCTAGTTGATGGATGCAAATTGGAAAGGAAGCTCTACTGATATGTGTCAATAGCAGAAAGAATTTTCTTCCAAAATAAATTCTTCCAAAATAAATTCTGCAAGTGGAAACAATATGCAGTATTTGGAGAAAACGTTTGTTAACTTTTTGGCAGAGATTACGGAATACTTAAAGTTCTCTGTGACCATTTCCTTTTCTGATCATAAGTCAGAATTCTCTGGAATGCTAAGAAACTAGTTGAAATAAGGCAGTGATGGGAAGCTATTAGCCTAAGTCCTAGAAACGAAGACAAGGGAGCAATCAGAGGATCTGACAGTCCTTCTCCCAAGGGTCGCCAGGCTCTGCCCCTGGCCTCTAAAAGCTTCTCAGACCTTCATTAAGCAAGGTTTTTCTCCAAACTGGCAGTTAGACATATTTTCTTAAATCTTATGGGTCAGTGGAGCCATCCAGTAAGACTTGTGAAATATTTATTGACACTTCAGCTTGGAGAGGCAATGTATTAATGTCTGAGCAGGAAGTAAGATGTACTGGCTGCATTTATTTGCACTCTTTGGAAAAGGTTCTTATGCTAGGAAGGGTGGAAGGAAAGAGAAGAAGAGGACAACCAGCAGCAAGATGGATGGACTCAGTTATTATGTCAATAAGAAGATGAAGTGGGAGATGATTGGGAGACTTGGAAGGACAGGTTAGGGAGAAGATTTATCTGTGTGGTCACCAGGAGCTGAAAACAATCTGAAAGCACTGATATGCAACCACATTTGGGCTATTGTATGCAGTTCTGGTTGCTGCACCTCAAAAAAGACATTGTGGAGACACAAAAACTTCAGGCGAGTGCAGCTGAGATGATCAAGGATATGGAGCAAATGATGGGGAATATATTTGGAGCATACAAATTTATGCATGGACAAAGAGAAACAATTTCCTCCTCCCTAGAATATTGGAACTAGACAACAAAAATGGATTCTGGAAAAATCAGGACAGACAAAAGGAATTATTTTTTTTACACTACTGTGACGTGGCATTAACTACAAGCTTTGAAAAACTAGAGGGCTTCTATGCACAGGTGGTTGGGCCATCAGTAGATTGATGGGCTAAGGGTGTGATTCAACAGAAAATTGCTTATGTTCTTATGTTCTCCACCATATGTGCTCCAGAAAGCACTCTAGTAAAGGCAAAGGTTCCCCTCACACATATGTGCTAGTTGTTCCTGACTCAAAGCCGAAGAGCCAGCGCTGTCTGAAGATGTCTCCATGGTCATGTGGCTGACATGACTAAATGCCAAAGGCACACAGAACTCTGTTACCTTCCCACCAAAGGTGATCCCTATTTTTCTACTTGCATTTTTTACTTGCTTTCGAACTGCTAGGCTGGCAGAAGCTGGGACAAGTAACGGGAGCTCACCCCATTACGCGGCACTAGGGATTCAAACTGCTGAACTGCCGACCTTTTGATCGACAAGCTCAGCATCTTAGCCACTGAGCCACCACATCCCTTACTAAAGCACTCTAGATTCTCACTTATTTCACTGTAGAAAATGTCCACTTGATAGAAAATAAGCTCTTCGTGATTTCTTCAAAACTCTAAATAGTAAGAGAAAGTAGAGAGATTGCATAAATTATTGTATAACATTGTGAAATGGCACAAAAACAAAATTGTATGAAAATAGGATAGTTTGAGTCCTTTTCATTTTCTGTGATGCTCATGTGAAACAGTTCGGTTTATCTCATGGAAGAGTCTTTCTAAAAAGAGTTCAGTGTTAGTGGTGCATACCAAGGTGCTGAAAAGTCTGTAGAGATTCTCAGTCATCCAGGTCATGGTTGTCCCAAAGTTGCTTTTTCAGGAGGCAACTGGACTTTCTTGTATTTTTTTCTTTTGAAGACATTTCGCTTCTTATCCAAGAAGCTTCTTCAGCTCTGACATTTCCCCACTATCCTGTCAGAGCTGAAGAAGTTTCTTGAATGGGAAGTGAAATGTCTTCAAAAGAAAAAACATGAAAGTCCAGAAAGTCCCGAAAAAGCAATTTTGGGACAAGGTACTGAAAACTTGTGCCATTCTTTTTTGTTCCCAACTGATAGGAAATCCATCTTTTGATTCTGTCTCTGGCATGCTTCTGATTTTTATTCCAGGTAGATTAGCAACAAGAGTTGAGTTGAGATGATATTCTCAGATTCTGTGCCCAGATAAATATTCAGAGTCATTTATCTGAGGTTGTTTTAATGATATACACAGTTCTCAGAATGCATCAACTGAGCAACAACATTATATGCACAAATAATTTATGTGCCAGCTGACAAATACAAAATTTCTCTATATCCGTGTGTGCCTGATTTCAAAAACTAGTTTAAAATAGAGGCACGTGATAGAAAGGGATGCAAAAACAGCTAAGATTGTAAATCCCCTCTAAAGGTAAAGGTAAAGGTTCCCCTTGCAGATATATGCTAGTTGTTCCCAACTCTAACAGGTGGTGCTCATCTCTGTTTCAAAGCCGAAGAGCCAGCGCTGTCCGAAGACGTCTCCGTGGTCATGTGGCTGGCATGACTAAACGCCAAAGGAGCACGGAATGCTGTTATCTTCCCACCAAAGGTGGTCCCTATTTTTCTCCTTGCATTTTTTATGTGCTTTCGAACTGCTAGGTTGGCAGAAGCTGGGACAAGTAGTGGGAGCTCACCCAGTTATGCGGCACTAGGGGTTCGAACCCCTGAACTGCCAACCTTTCAATCGACAAGTTCAGCATCTTAGCCATTGAGCCACCGCATCCCTTATACTAGTTCTACTTTGCTGCAAATTATACAATGCAATTCCTCTGCAATTAGTTTCTGGTCACAACAATTAGAGGTTTTTGAGACTACATTTTGGAATGCAGGAACCTTAGTTTTCCAGGCATATTGGGGTTCCTTCTTGCCCAGATTAGGCTGGATATAAATACTTTAGAGAAGAACTTTGTTGGTTACATTAGATTCTACTTATGCCTAAAAAAAGAGCTGGACAGCAGAGAAGAGGCTCTGTCTCAGGGATGAGCTGATTTGAAGAGGAAATATGCAGCTGTTTTATTATTATTTGTTGAGCCTGATCCAAAACAACCATTTTTCTAGACAGAACATCTGAGAAAGATACAGACATCTCCCAGTTTGCTTTCTTGGGTCTATCACATTTGGAGACTAGAAGACTAAAGAAATAAAATGCAGTAACACAGAAGAAATATGCCATCCCATCAATTTATACACATTCTCAGATTAAAGACATTCTAAAATTTAACTAAGATCTAAAAAATGAAATATGTGAGAAAAGAGAAATGGCATGTTCTCTGCATTTTAATAATCCAATTAGGATTTAGATAAATGGCTTCAGATTGCTCTTGTCCAGATTGGGTGCCAGCTGGTATGTCAACCTAAGTTGATAAAATATGCTCTTAGCTACCATGTCTACCTCTGCTCCCAGTGATCATATTAAATCTGGATGTATTCTAATTAGTATTATCCACCTAATTCCACAGAGGTTCATGTGGTCCATTTAGAACACCATTTTCCTGGAGAGATCATTGGTTGTTTTAAGACTTGGAGATTTAAGGAGTCAGATATGCCTACCTCAGCTCTTATGCCCATATTTCTTATCATGGAAGCCTAAACTACTTCTCTGTTGTAATTTGTCCATTAAAGTCAATAATCCATGTGGAAATCTTTTTCCCCCTCCTCCTCCTCTTCCTCCACTCCCCCTCCTCCTCCTCCTCTTCCCCCACTCCCTTCTCCTCCTTCCCTTCCTCCTCCTTCCCCCCTCCTCTTCCTCCACTCCCTTCTCCTCCTTCCCTTCCTCCTCCTCCTTCCTGTCCTCCTCCTTCC
>WNWU01000037.1:13752962-13819970 GCA_012654045.1 Ptyas mucosa
TCCACTCCCTCCTCCTCCTTCCACTCCTCCTCCTCCACTTCCTCCACTCCCCTCCTCCTCCTCTTCCCCCTCTCCCTTCTCCTCCTTCCCCTCCTCCTCCTTCCCCTCCTCCTCCTCTTCCTCCACTCCCTTCTCCTCCTTCCCTTCCTCCTCCTCCTTCCTGTCCTCCTCCTTCCACTCCCTTCTCCTCCTTCCACTCCTCCTCCTCCAAAACAAATTGTTGTAAATGTTTACATTAATGTTTAAAAACTGTTTTTTAAATCATCCTCCAGCCACCTTTTCTGCAGAGTACTTATTGTACACAAACTCCCTCCTCAGAGATGTAAATTCATTGTCTCCATTAGCTGAAGATGTCCATTTGCTCTGAACGGTAGCCCCTTTCCTGCTTCATTTGTTTATGTTAACAATTAGTTTCAAAACTGATCCTGCAGCATTATGTTCCCTTTTGTGATTTAGAAATGCAAAACTTCCGATACAATAAGGAATGACTCCATGTTTCCGCCATATATGGTCACTGAAGTTGTGGAGAATCGTGGCTCTTCTTGGAATAACTGATACAGATTAACAGAGTTGGAAGGGACCTTGTAGGTCATCTAGTCCAAGCAGACCCTACACCATTTCTGACAAATGGCAGACCAGTCTCTTCTTGAAAGCTTCCAGTGATGAAGCTCCCACAACCTCTGAAGGCAAGCTGTTCCATTGGTTGATTGTTCTCACTGTCAGAAAATTTCTCCTTATTTTTAGGTTGAATCTCTCCTTGTCCAGTTTCCATCCATTATTCCTTGTCTGGCCTTCAGGTGCTTTGGAAAATAGCTTGACCTTTTTTCTGTGGCAGCCCTTCAAATATTGGAACACTGCTGTCATATCGTCCCTGGTCCTTCTCTTCACTAGATTAGACAGTCCCAGTTCCTGCAACCGTTCATCGCGTGTTTTAGCCTCCAGTCCCCTAATCATCTTGGTTGCTCTTCTCTGCACTCTTTCTAGAGTCTCAACATATTTTATAATGTGGTGACCAAAACTGAATGGAACTGATTCCTTTCAAAGCATCTCACATTAAAATCACAGTTGAATGACCTATTACAAAAAATAAATAAAAATGACTTTTAAAAATCCCAAAGAATCTTGACAGTGTTTTATAAAGTTAAAGCTTCTCTGAGTTAAGTTTAACTCTTGAACAACTATTGTTGATTCCTGGCTTTTACATGGACAATGTGCCTTCGTCTGGATCTCCCCTTTCTCCAAATTCTCCAAATTCTAAAGCTATAATTTTTTTTAGGTGGCTTCCCATTCCAATAGTAGTCACATTCAATCCTTCTTAGCTTTCTTTCTGAGAACAACCAAAATGGACTAGGTGCTACAATTTGCTGTAGATTATGATGTTAATAGATCCATTTACTGAAAAGATACTTAAGTTATATTTATTGGGTAGAGGAACCAAAGACAGATATAAACCCTACTGAGATCAATGTTTTCTATTCCCAAGTGAACTTCCTGAAGGATCGGTAATAACAAGTTGGCATTAGGTGAAGGCCTTTTAACCCACTGAGCAACTCAGCATGTGAATATGCTTTGATTATGGCATTTTCCTCTGTTCTGTTACATGCTATAACTTTGTTTTAATTGCTGTTCCTGCAGTTTTATTTTCTTCCTTTCTCTCTTTCTGCAAGGTCTTCTAATTTTTATATTACCATCTGCTGCCCCAAGAGAGGCCGCTGAAAACAGCCATAGAACTTTTCTATAGAAACAATTGACTTTATCCAAACATTCCCTCCATATGCTCACAACACAACACCTCGCAGAGAACGCCAGCAGTAAAAGGAAAAAAGAAAAAAAAAAGAAAGGAAGGAAGGGAGGGAGGGAGGGGGGAGGGAGGGAGGAAGGAGAGGGAGAGAAAGAAAGAAAGAAGAAAGAAAAAGAAAGAAAGAAAGGAGAGGGAGGGAGAGAGAGAGAAAGAAAGAAAGAAAGAAAGAAAGAAAGAAAGAAAGAAAGAAAGAAGAAAGAAAAATAACAAAAGAAAGACAGAAAGAAAGAAAGAGATAGAGAAGGAAGGAAGGAAGGAAGGAAGGAAAGAAAGAAAGAAAGAAAAGGGAGGAAAAGAAAGAAAGAGAGAGAGAGAAAGAAAGAAAGAAAGAAAGAGAAAGAAAGAAAGAAAGAGAAAGAGAAAGAGGAAGAGAAAGAGAAAAAAAGATCATCGTTTTCATAACTTTTTCTAGTAGTTTAAAAGGCCACTCCTGAGAAAGCTACTATGGAGTGGGAAACAGCAAACCCCCAATTATCATTACAGATGATATTGCCCTCCATCCTTCAAGGATCATCTGCCACCCATGTGTCTTTCAGGACCATCAGTCTATTTATATCCATAGGGATTGCTTTGACAGGAATCACCCATGCAGGGAAAACGAGCTGAATTACAGTGGGAAATTGCTTGAAGCCTTTTCTTTTCTTCACTTCTGCTTATGACAATTTGAATTGAGTCATGTGGAAGAGCTTCAAAATTTGTCTTATAGTAGAAAAATGAGCAGGAGCCTCTCTTTGGAAGCTCTGTAAACATCTTCACAGAAATTTTAAGTGGGATCCATAGGAGCCATTTCTTCCCATTTCAACTTCCATTAATTCTGTTCAACCAACCGTACTCTCTTTCCTTCCGTGCTTTGCCTTCTCCTCTTCTGCCACATTTTCTTACCATCAGACGCAGCATTTGGGAGCTAAAGAAATATAAGGAGGCTGCTGGAAATTCAATTGCACAAACATTATCCTGCATATACTACTATAGTTCCAAGCTACCAATGCAAAAAATTAGGCTTGTAACTGCTTTGCCTTCAGCCGAATAGAAACATTCTGTTCTGACCCAGCTCCCCAAACAGAACAAACCCTCTGAAGTTAACTCAAAGATTCCTTTATTAGGAATGCCGGCAGCCCCGGCAAAAAGTTTCTCTCTCAACGCAGGCTAACAAGGCCGGCCAGCCGGGAGATGAATAGTTGTCTGCCACATCTATTCATCTCCACCCCCTGCCTTTTATCCCCAGAGCTAGGGTGGGGCTTCACTAGCAGTGATGGCTCTTCCTTCTGTTCTGCCCCAGCTACGGAACCCAAGAAATGTAGCACACACAAAACTCCGAACAACTCCGTTTACTACAAACAGTCTTTTTTCAAATGCAGGTTATTACTAAAAATGTCCTTAACAGCCTGCCAGGAATTCCAAAGATTAGATAAAGGCTTACAAGAGTTGACAATTAGCCAGAAACCAGGTTTGCAAGGAAACTTCACTCTCAAAGGCTCAGCGAGCGACTGGAGGAACATGCGTTGTTTCCTGCAATGTTTGCCAGCTGTGTATAAACTTAAATAGGCTAAGGGAGTGGCCAATTAGCTCCAAGCCTTACACTCGAGGAGACCTCCTCCTGAGTACCCAATCCTGCCTTTTGGCAGCCCTGCGTGCTTGTGCATTGAGAAGAGGCTCCTCCACATCACTCTCTTCACTTGAAGGAGCCTCTGGAGGTTCTGAAGGCCCTGGCTGAATCTCTGCCTCTGGCACCACATCTTCTTCAGCCCCCTCACTGTCCGACTCGAGCGCTGGCTGCACAGGCTGCTGGTGCGACACCACACCAGCCTTGTCATCGTCGGGATCAGCCACAATCCATGCAGGCTGCTGGTGGGCCACAACACTTTCCCAAGGATCAACCCACAGATTTCCACTGCTCTCCTCTCCTCTGCCTTCTACAGATCCACGCATCAGGCACTGGACCCAGCTGTTCCCCTTTACCTCATCAGCCACCTGCAGACCTGGGGGCTGTTGACTCCCATCTGAGGGCTGATGGATGGTCCAGGCTCCGCCTCTGTCTCTCTCTCTCTCTCTCTGCCAGCTCCATTCCCTCTTCCCCCTCAGAACTCTCAGGTTGGCTTGATGCTGACCCTGACTCCCACACCTCCTCCTCCTCCTCCTCTGATTTGGGGCCAGCGTCCGACAGGCCACAACACATTCCTCTAGGCAGTGGTGAAATCCAAATTTTTTTACTACCAGTTCTGTGGGCATGGCTTGGTGGGCGTGGCAGGGGAAGGATACTGCAAAATCTCCATTCCCATCTCACTCTGGGGCCAGCCAGAGGTGGTATTTGCCGGTTCTCCAAACTACTCAAAATTTCCGCTACTGGTTCTCCAGAACTTGTCAGAGCCTGCTGGATTTCACCCCTGCCTCTAGGCTTACTGATAATCAATATTTAAATACAGCTCTTTTTCTCAGCAGTTTTTAAATTGTATTTGTTTTGTATTTATTTATTAAACTTATATGCTGTCCATCTCACCAAAGGCGACTCTTTTAAATGTAACCAGTTTTTTTTTAAAAAAATTGAGCATTTTTAATAGGAAATGCAAACAAAAGTCTCAGTAATACAATCAATGTGCAAAACCTACTAGACAAAATTGTAACCAGGTAGAGCACAGATCTATGTTTTTTTATATGGAGTCTGTTTCAGTGCTTGGCATCTTTCTTTGGCTCAGCTAATGATCAGAAGGTTAATCCCTGGTTGCCTGTTAGAATAACCAAGAAATGTTGTGATTATTTTTTTATTCTTGTTTCGCATCATTTCTCAAAAAAAAAAAAAAAAAAACTCAGGGAAACATGGGAATTGTCCTATTTTATTTAGAGCTGGGTGAGCAATTTATCCAAATGTCTTTAAGAGAAGGAAAATGCAAGAGCTTCCCTCCACTCTGCCCCCTAGAGATTGAACTGAAATGTAAAAAAAATAAAATAAAAAAAAATACAGATCACAAAGACATGCTGGTGTAGTGAAAAACAGGACACTCACACATTCACACTGGCTGCCTCATTATTAAATATGTTCTATAGTACTGGAGCCCAGCATGAAAATATCTGCAGCATTTTATTTGTTGCAGCCTGCCAGTGGATCTGGCAGCAGATTTGGACAGTGAGGAGGTTGGGGAGAAACATGGGCCAGTCCTGGAGTCCGGGGAAGGCTCTGACGAGGGCTCTGCATCGGAGGCAGAGATGGGGCCAGGGCCATCTGACAGTTGTCAGCTGCCTTCGGAGTCGGACATCAGTGGGGCAGAAGAACAGCTGGAGCCTGTTCCCAGTGTGCGCATGCACAGAGCTACCAGGAGAAGGGAACAGCTAAGGAACAAGGGTCAACTCAGGAGTAAAGCCACAGGTGGACGGTGAATGGCCCCTCCCATAGGGAATTAATAGGAGCGAAAGGGGAGGGGAGTTTGCAGGAGACAATTAGTTCGCTTAATTGGTTCGTGACTCTCAGAGACTTCTTGCCAAGTTTTGAAGATATCGGCCTGGCAGCTCTCCAAGCCAGGTAAGGTGTGTGACTGTAAATTCTCCCTTGAAAGACTTTGCTGGATGTGAATGAGAGGAATTCACAGTAACTTAATAAAAAGGGATTTTTGTTGGGACAAAGAGTCTGCTTCATGCTCTTGGGAAGCCTAGGTCAGAACATTCTTCAGCTCTGCAACGGAATGAATGGATGACTTTGGGGGATGAAGGGAAGAATGTTGCCTAAGAAACTATGAGGCAAGAGAAGGGGGAACCCCCAAGGGTTTAATGGTCAGAGAAAGAAACATGTGAAGGATGCACCCTGATTGGTCAAACGGTTAAAGATGGTGGCAGGAAATGTGTACTTTCAGACTTGCAAGATTCTGTCAATGTAGCCTTATAATAATGCAGAATTAGCTTATCTTGTCATGTCCCCTGTCTGGTTTACCCTTGACAATATTTCACATAGTTTCTAAAATAAATGAATTTACATCAAATTTGAATGAGGATCAATGGAAAATCTATGGCATGGTTGTCTAGCCCAACATCACCTGGTGAGCTTTGGGGCAAAGTGAGAATTGGCCTCTGTATCTTCACGGTTCATTCAATTGCCTGGTTGACAATTAGTTTTATTTAAGCTTTTATTTATCAGAGTGGGGAGGCAAGGAATGTTGCGGGTCCCATCTCCTAGGGAGATACACCTGGCGGGACCCAGAAGAAGGGCCCTCTCTGTGGTGGCCCCCTTTCTCTGGAACATCATCCCCCCCAGAGATTAGAATGGCCCCCACTCTAACAGTCTTCTGGAAGGTGCTGAAGATCTGGTTCTGCCAGTGGCCTGGGGAACCCAGAGCGGGATGGAGCCCATTAAGTGGCTCATGGGAGGTGCTGTCGGCCAAGATGAGAGTGGGGGGGAGGATTTTATTATATTAATTTATTATATGACTCTTCTTTTATTAGTTTTATTGTTTTTATATGAGGTTTTATATTCTGTAAGCCGCCTTGAGTCGCCATGTGTGAATAGGCGGCAATATAAATTCCCTAAATAAATAAAAATAAATAAATAAGGAAAGGATGTACATGGCGCCTACTTAATTCTACAAGCCAATTTACTGTCCATGTCCCCATTGCTACATCAATTGCTCATCCCAACCTTTTGCCTGCAGGTCATTATCTAGGGTTGACACAAAGTCATCAACCATATTACCAATGAAGGCAAATATATGTGTCCCAGGATAATTTGCAGGATCCAATCTGGATCAGTCACCTGGGCCAGAGGTTTAGTCTTCCAAGCTTTCAGGCTTGTCCTGAAGCCCATCCTCAGGGAATGTCTCTCTACCAGAACTTGTAGAGAGAAGTTCCCTGAAGATGGGCTCCAACATGAGTCCAGAAGCTTAGAAGACTACACCCAGTAGTGGGCTGCTGCCAATTTGGACCCATTTGGGCAAACTGGTAGCTCCAATGATCAGTTGGCCCCGCCCACCTGCACCCGCCCTTTCCTATCCTATATTTCCTTCTTTCTGGCTCAGCTGATTGGTGTGGCACAGTTGATTTCCATGCCTCCAGTGTTCTACTTACTTGGGCTGCCTTAGAAGGTAAGCAGCTGAGCTTCAAATTGCTGTACTATGAACACTGTGTGTAAGCACGCTAGGCATGTGCATAATCACCAAACCAGTTGTTAAACCGGTTGCAGCCCACCACTGACTACACCCCTGGTTCCAGTGACTGACCCACATTGGATCCTGAGATCATATTCAATGCAACTTCATTGGTTTAAGCCAGTGGTGGGTTGCTACTGGTTCTCCCCGGTTCTTGTGAACCGGTAGTGGAAATTTTGAGTAGTTCGGAGAACCGGTAAATACCACCTCTGCCTGGCCCCACCCCCAATCTATTTGCTGCCTCCCGAGTCCCAGCTGATCGGCCACAAGGAAAAAATCAGGGCTCACTTGACAAAGAAGAGGGAAAAAAACAACAAGACACCTTAGCTTTAAATTGAGAAGCCAAGAAGCCTCCCAACTGATTGGCTAGAATCGATCCGCTCCTTGTAAACCTCTCGGTGGTGGTAGATTGGCAATTGAGGCCAAGCTGCCTGAAAGTGGTTTCCGATGCTCTCGGTGGTGGCAGAGCAGCAAAAATCTGTTTCAACTCTTGCTGTGGCACTTCAAAGGGCCACCCTACAGCTTATCAGTGGTAAAAGGCAGTGTGGTGGTAGACCAGTGCACTCCAAAAACAATTCGATAGACTGGAACGCTCCAAAAACAAATGGGTAGACTGGTACAGGTCTGCAAGCAGTTAAAAGCCTGGTGGACCAGTACTTCTGCTAAATCCTAAAGAATTGTTTGTCACATGACCATCAAACCATGCCCACAAAATAAGCCACGCCCACAGAACCGGTAGTAAAAAAAATTAGAACCCACCCCTGGTTTAAACCCTCAAACTTTTACACTTGGGAAATTCTTACTTGGTAATATCTCGATCATACATTTCTTAGGAAATCTGGTCTTGGTAAAGCTACTACTGTATTAGCCTCAAGTAACTGTGGGGGGTGGGGGGGAAGTTCCCGAAGGCAGCATTCTCAGAACAGAGATGAAGCATTTATTTCAGCTCTGTGTGTTTATTTCCCTGATTGCTTAAAACAGGCTGGGAGTTTCGTGAGATGGTATCTCACCAAGGAATGCAAAGTCAAATTCTACCTTCTCTTTGATAAGACAGCCTGCTGTGGCATATTTATATAAGAGAATTGTTGAAAAAGAAGATTTTATTTTATGATACAGGTTATGCGTTCCCCGTCTTCCCCTCATCAATCTTTTCTGCATTTATTAACTTTTCTTGGTAACGGTCTAGAATTTTATGAGAACTAGTTCAGGAGGCCAAATGTCACACACACACACCCTCCCAAATAAAAATCCATACCTAATAATAAACATTATAAACACAATTTCCACTCAGAATGTTGAGGTGTAAAGATCAAGTCGATGAAGCGCACGCAATAATTCAAAGAACAAACTCTTCCATTCTCTGAACTCCTTTTGGATTCATTCTTTCATGTGGAAGGAAGCCAGATCGTCTCCTGTCCATAGCAGCCCAACATGACAATAGTCATGGCAGTACAAAATTGGCTTCACTCGGACTATGCTCAGTTTTCCCTCTGAAATGAAAATCAATTTTCAAAAAAAAAAAAAAAAGGTGGGGATATTTGAACCTGGAATCCGACCTTGGTCTTCTGCAAAATCTTGAATCCATAATAAGTTCTCAGAGCTTGCCTTTCCATGATCTCGATCTCTCTCTCTTTTATTTAAAACCTTTTGGGCAAGAAAAGATCAGGCAGCCATTGGCTACCAAAACCTTGCAGCTCCTATTGGAAGACCACAGCAGCGTCAATTAATTAAAGTCCAAGTTTTAATTGCTGTACTCTAATTAAGTCTGCACCCAACCTATCATCTTTGCTTTTGAGTTTTTGAGCACGTCACATTTTAACGATTAGATCAAGCAACAAGCTCTTGGCAGACATCTGAGACAGAGACAGACAGGCAGACAGACTGTTTAACATTGTCTTCTCTGGAATCTTTTCTTCCTGTGCCAAATGATTCCTGTCACTACCCTGCTCTATTCTTGACCAAAATAGACAGCCCCCCTTTTTTTAATCCACCGATAAGCCAAAAGATTTGCTTAGTTGGAAAAGCGGACTGATAAGCGAATGAATAGCAGTAATGGTATGCTGGGCATTTTCAAATCGATCCACTGACAAAACAGTTCTGATATGCCTGCCTCATTCCAGCCCCCAAACCTGCCAAGCATCTCAACTGACAGCAGGAAGACATGGCATCAACAGGGGGGAAACATCAAAGTGAAAAAAAAATCAGATCTACATTTGGGCAAGAAAAACAAAAGGCACGGGTACAGTATATGTGGTACCTTGCTCAATAGTGGTGACTGTGAGAGGGATTTTGGAGTCCTGGTGGACAATTGTTTAAATATGAACCAGCAGTGTGCTGCAGCTGCCAGAAAAGCCAACACAGTTCTAGGCTGCATAAACAGAGGGATAGAATCAAGATCACATGAAGTGTTAATACCACTTTATAATGCCTTGGTAAGGCCACACTTGGAATACTGCATCCAGTTTTGGTCACCACAATTGAAAAAAAGATGTGGAGACTCTAGAAAGAGTGCAGAGAAGAGCAACAAGGATGATTAGGGGACTGGAGGCTAAAACATATGAAGAACGGTTGCTGGAACTGGATATGTCTATCTGATGAAAACAAGGACTAGGGGAGTCATGATAGCAGTGTTCCAATATCTCAGAGGTTGCTACAAAGAAGAGGGAGTCAAACTATTGTCCAAAGCACCTGAGGGTAGAACAAGAAGCAATGGGTGGAAACTAATCAAGGAGAGAAGCAACTTAAGAGATAAGGAGAAATTTCCTGACAGTTAGAACAATTAATCAGTTAGAACTACTTGCCTCCAGAAGTTGTAAATGCTCCAACACTGGAAGTTTTAAAGAAGATGTTGGATAACCATTTGTCTGAAGTGGTGTAGGGTTTCCTGCCTAAGCAAAGAGTTGGACTAAAAGACCTCCAAAGTCCCTTCCAATTCTGTTATTCTATCTTCTTAGGGTTTTCCAGTACTGAGTTTCAGAAATAGTCTGGTTATTTTAGCCTCTGGGACATGGAGAGAGATCAAGCTAAGAACCCCCCCCCCCCAAAAAAAAGTGCTACTAGCAAAGAGGAAACAATTTTCACATTACAGTCTTAAGACTGTGAGAAAGGAAACTTCTGCATCCATTCAAGAACAGCCCAATGTCCCCAACTTGGACATTCCCTGTGTATGGATTTCAATACCCAGAATTCTCAGATATATCTGTTCTACCCATGGAATGCTGGGAGTGGCCCAAGGGGAATGATGCAAGTTACAGTCCGTTGATAGATTTCAGTTAGTACTGAAACAGAGTATACAGATAACCTTTTCAGCCATTTTAAAAGAGAAATCTAAAGTGAAGATGGAAATACAATCCTCAACCTATGACCACAATTGAGCCCAAAATTTCTGTTGCTAAGTGAAGAAATGTCTCCACTTAGTTTTGCTCCATTTTATGACTTTTCTTGCCACAGTTGCTAAGAGAATCACTGTATTTGTTAAATTAGTAACTTAATTGTTAACAATCTGGTTGTTAAGTGAATCTGGCTTCCCCATTGACTTTGCTTGTCAGAAGATTGCAAAAATTGAACACATGACTCCAGGACACTGCAACCGTCATAAATATGAGTCAGTTGCCAGGCATCTGAATTTTGATCACATGACCGTGGGGATGCTGTAATGGTTGTAAGTGGGAAAAATGGTCATAAGTCACTTTTTTCAGGGATGCCGTAACTTTGAATGGTCATTAAATGAACTGTTGTAAGTGAAGGGCTACCTGTAAATGCTCGGTCCCTTCTCCCTCAACTAATGACTGGTGTTTATTTGAAAATCTTTGGTGATGTTTTCAATGGGGAGGAAATTCATTTCGTCCACATTTGAATATTGCATTATCAAGCCACTGCACGGACCAACTGAGTTATCATTCACAGTCTGGAGTTTTCAAATTTTACAATGCATTCCATAATAAATGCTTTACAGTACATTATAGGGAAGCTAATAAAAGTGCACATACTCATAAAAAGGATGTATAAAATCTATTACGGAAGGGGAAATGATTTGCAAAAATTGTGCATGCTGAGGAAATTTGCAAACAAAATCTGTATCATCTGGAGGCATGTGTATTTGTAGTTTTCTATTTGTTCTCAGAATATTTTAATTTTTTAAAAAAACTTTCTGGATGCTATCCTTTAATGCTTAGACCCGTGATGGCGAACCTATGGCACGGGTGCCACAGGTGGCACGCGGAGCCATATCGGTGGGCATGCGAGCTCAGCTCCGGGACACATGCGTGCGCCAGCCAGCTGATTTTCGGGCCTTCTGGGCCCACCAGAAGTCAGGAAAGAGACTGTTTCCGGCTTCCAGGGGGGTCTTTGGAGGGGTGGGGAAGGCCGTTTTTGCCCTCCCCAGGCTCCTAGAAAGGCTCTGGAGCCTGGAGAGAGCAAAAAACAGGTCTACTGGGCCCAGTGTGCCATTACATGCCAAAAGTGGGGTGAGCACGGGGGGGCAGGGCGCATAGAATTATGGATGTGGGCATGCGTGCATGTGACCCCACTGTGCTCCCCCCACTTTTGGCACGCGATGGCAAAAAGGTTAGCCATCACTGGCTTAGACTAATAGAGCTACTATAGATTAGATATGGCAAGGAATCATGAAACTGTTAGTACGGGTAGTGAAAAATGTGGTCCACCTCAGGCCAATGCCATAAGATCCTGGCCCACTTCACAAAATTATGATAAAGATAAAACAGGGGTGTCAGATTCAAGGCCCAGGGTCTGGATCTGGACCACAGGGTGCTTAGATCTGGCCTACAGGGCTGCCCTGGAAACAGCAAAGGACTGGCCTGCAGTGCCTCTGCCAGCAAAAACGGAGCTCAGTGGGGCTGCATGTGCCCCCTCCCCAGCTCCATTTTCACTGGCAGGGGGCCAGTGGTGGGTTCCTCCCGGTTCAGCCTGGTTCTCCCCAGCCGGTAGCGGTGACGATATGACATCACCGAACTGGTTCTGCCCCCCGCCCCCCTGTGCCCCCCACCCCCACGTTATTCTTACCTTTTATTTGGCCCCACCCCCAATCTATTACTGCCTCCTGAGTACCAGCTGATGGCTAGAGGGAATAAAACTGTTTAAACTCTTGCTGCGGGGCTTCAAAGGGCCGCCCTACAGCTGATCAGTGTTAAAAGAAAACAAATGAGTAGACTGGTGCCTGCAAAAAGTAAATGGGTAGATTGGTACAGTTCTGCAAGCAGTTAAAAACCTGGTAGACCAGTACCTCTGCTAAATCCTAAATAATTGTCACATGACAATTACAAGAGCCTTGGTAGTACAGTGGTCTAAAGCACCCTGTTATTAACACCAGCTGCCTGCAATTATGGCAGGTTCGAATCTCACCAGGCTCAAGGTTGACTCAGACTTCCATCCTTTCTAAGGTAAGTAAATTGAGGACCCAGTTTGTGGGGGCAATAAGCTGACTTTGTATAAATATACAAAAGTATGAAGGCTATTGCTTAGCGCATGGTAAGCCACCCTGAGTCTCCGGAGAAGGGCGGCATATAAATCAAATTTAAAAAAAAAAATGACCATCAAGCCATGCCCACAAAATAAGCCACGCCCACAAAACCGGTAGTAAAAAAATTTAGAACCCACCCCTGCAGAGGGCTAGCAAAACAAACTAAAATCAAAACAAAGCAAAAGGAGAAATGTTTCCCCTTTTGCATTTGACATGCAAGAAGGGACAGGAAAGGAGAAAGGGAAAGAAGAAAAAGAAAGCAAAAGAAGGGAAGATGGGAAGAGAGCAAGGAAGGAAAAAGAAGGAAAAAGTGGAAGAAAGAAGAAAGGAGAATGAAGATGGAAGGAAAAGGAAGGAAGGAAGGAAGGAAGGAAGGAAGGAAGGAAGGAAGGAAGGAAGGAAGGAAGGAAGATTATAATGAGGGAGAGAGGGTCTGGGAGAAGTCCTGCCTTAGCACTTGGGCCATCACAGGTGCTTCCTCCGACAAAAGTGACATGAGCTGGCCATGCCCACCTCGGCCCCTGAGGCCAAATACAACCCTGATGTGGCCCTCAATGAAATCGAATTTGACACCCATGAGATAAAGTAATAATAGCAATACATTTCTAAGGCAGTAATGGAGTAGAGGAGAAAGTTGTGGTATTCTAGAACAGCTTTTCTCACCCTTAGCAACTTTAAGATATGTGGTCTTCAACTCCCAGAATTCTGGGAGTGTCCTGGCTGGAGAATACTGGGAGTTGAAGTCCACACTTCTTGAATGTGCTGATGTTGAGAACAGTGCTGCAGAATATCTAATGTATATCTACACCGGGCGTTAATGGTGCGCAATGTAGATATTCTGCAGCTGGGGTCTCCAACCGTGGCAACTTTAAGACTTGTGGACTTCAACTCCCAGAGTTCTCGGAGTTGAATTCTGGGAGTTGAAGTCCACAAGTTTTAAAGTTGCCAAGGTTGGAGATCCCTGTTCTACAGCATTGTTTCCCATCATCAACAACTTTCTGTTCAGAATTACCTTGGAAGACAGGAGGTAGAGCCAGAGACTAGACAATGGCCAGACAAGTGGAAACTGAGTCCATAGAAGAAATGGGCATGACAAAGAAAAGGACCCTCCCTAGTTTCTTGGACCGTAAAGATGGGGTGTGTGGAGAGAGAGACATGTATTTTCCGACTTGCAAGATTCTGTTAATGTAACTCTATGATAAATTTAAAGACAATACTTCTAGGGCTGCTTCTTCGAGGGGCTACCTTGCAATGCTGACAATCGTTCAGATTAGCTATATTCACTTGAATTTATGGAAACTCTACATTAACGATGTTCATAGGACCAACGATTCTCCTATAAGCAACGAATGAAAACAAAGTCCTGTTGAATTCTGGACAAACTCGCTATGGCATTAAATAAAGTGGGGGGAGCTGATAATTATCAGCATCTCGCCAGACTGGAAAGATGAATTTAAACTTTCCTTTGGTTTCCCGCTGTTATCCTGATGAAAATCACTTCTGCGAAACAGCTAGGCACAGAAGGAGGAAACCACACATTGACAGTAGAGGGAAGGTGCTTTTCAAACAAGTAACAGCTTCAAAAGAGAGGGGTCTTTTTTTTTTCAGAATCACAGGAAGCGGAAAGTGTAAATCTCTTCTTCACTCCCTGCAAAAGTTTCAACAGGGTGTTCTGACCTAGACTTCCTGAGTCATTAAAACACACAAGTAGTCTCAAAAACCTCTTTTATTGCAACAGCTGTGAATTCTGTTCATTCACAGATGAGTCCCAATTAGTTATAAAGAGTCCTTCAAGGTAAGTCCTTTGGGATAATGACCCACCTTTATCTCCCTTGACATGCTGCCAAAGACCTAATTGGCAAAGCCACACGGAGTCCAGAATCAAACAGAGCTTCAGGCTTTAAGCTGAACCGAATGAACAAATGTTGCTTCCTGCAAAGGCTCACATTCTTTGCTCCTCTTTTAAGTAATATGGGAGGGGCCAATCATCTCCCAGCCCTACTCCCGAGTCGTCCCTTTTGTTTTAGCTGTTCTTGCCTTCTGGCAGCTCTGTGCATGCACGCACTGGGAACAGGTTCCTCTTCCTCGCTGAGGTCTGATTCTGGAGTCTCCAGAGGCAGCACATACCTCCCAGATGGCCCCTTTCTCTGCCTCTGGCTCAGAGCCCTCGTCCAAGCCTTCCCCAGACTCCAGGGCTGCCCCATGTTCCTCCCCAGCCTCCTCACTGTCTAACTCTGCTGCCAGCTCCGCAGGCTGCTGGCGGACCACAACACAATGTTCCATCTCCGCTCAAGTGAGGATTTCCATTTTTTTTTCTTCAAATGTTGCCATTGAATGCATTTTCCACTTGGAGCCTGCTTCTTAGGAAGCCCATGGCAGCATCGTGGGTCATAAAAATATCTTAAGGTAGGGAGGAGCCAAGAGTATATATTAACAAATATAGACTTGTTCTCTCCTCTTCTAGGGAGAAACTGGTTGGCCAAGAGACGGTGTGTTGCTGAGAACTTCCTGAGAGCTTCCTTTTACTGGAAGGCTCATAAGGAATTCCTGTATTTGTGTAAAGCAGGAAAAAAACAAGTCTATATTTGTTCATATACAGAGGTGGTATTCAGCCAGTTTGGATCAGTTTGGGTGAACCGGTTTGGGTGAACCGGTAGTGGTGACCTGCGCGTGGTAGTTCTTGTCATGGATCATTTTCCTATTAGTGATTTCTAGGATTCTTTAGTTATCTATGTGGTGTTAAAGTACCAGGCCAGAAGCGAGGAGACCATGAGTTCCAGTCTTGCCTTAAGACTAGATGATTAATGGCTGGAGACTGTCTCTGAGCCCTAGGAAGAAGGCAATAGTAAACCATATCCAAAAACACTGCCAAGAAAGCTGCAGGGACTTGCCTAGGCTGCTACCAGAAGTTTGAAGGCACAATATAAATAATAAAACTCATATTATGCCGAAATCCCTTGTTCTGTCTCACTAACAGCAATGAAATCAGGCAAAAGATGGGTAATGCTATAAAGATGCTCTGAGTCATTAATTGTGATTATATGTGAGAAAGACTTGAGAAACGGGTGAAGAGATGCTTCCTAGGGAACGAACAGATAAGAGTGGGCATAGCATGAAGTTCCATAATGGGTAGAGAAAACAGCTCAGAAAAGACCCTCTCTAACTATTCAGACTGTAAAGGGAACAGTGGGACATTTGTACTTCCAGACTTGCAATGTTCTGGTAATATAATCTTACAATAAAGTAGAATTAGCTCATATGGTATGATTTTTCCTGTCTGATTTATCCCTGAAGACCTCATCTCCATCCCATTTGTCTCTTTGTTCTGGTTTCAGTAAAGTTTTAAAATCTTAATCTGTGTAGTTTAAATGTTTAGTTTTTAATTATTTTTCTACTTATTTTATAACTGGCAAGCCAGTCAGAGTCACCTTATATGAGAGATGGGCAGCATAATTCCCTCAACACTGTCAAACTATTCATTACTATTACTATTAGTCTTCTCATCATTCCTATCACCCATCTCCTCCCACTTACGACTGCGTGAGTGTAACTTTGTTGCTTGTATCCTTACAATTTATATTGATATTGATTGTTTCCTAATTGCTTACTTGTACCCTATGACTATCATTAAGTGTTGTACCTTATGATTCTTGATGAATGTATCTTGTCTTTTTATGTACACTAAGAGCATATGCACCAAAGACAAATTCCTTGTGTGTCCAATCACACTTGGCCAATAAAGAATTCTATTCTATTCTATGAAAAATAAATCAATAAATCTAGGAGGACAGATACAGTATTGGTGAAGAAATGGCTGTAGAGTACTGACCAAACTCATCTTTCTTCGGGCACCTGTTCAACTTTTTCACGTGATTACTTCAAGAAGGTCTGTCAGAGATAAAATTATCCAGGATATACTCATATCTTCTTGTAGATTAGAGTTCGACACCCAATCCCACCACCCATATCTAGGGGGTCTGTAAGAATCCCCATCTCTATTTTTATCCATAATGGTCATATAATGAGACAATGCTCTTCTGATTTTTCAGTGGGAAATTGAAATACAGGATATAGAGTACTATATCTAGGATATATATGGGACACGGTGGTTCAGTGGCTAAGACGCTGAGCTTGTCAATCGAAAGGTCAGCAATTCAGTGGTTCGAATCCCTAGTGCTGCATAATAGGTGAGCTCCCATTACTTATCCCAGCTTCTGCCAACCTAGCAGTTCAAAAGCACATAAAAAATGCAAGTAGCAAATAGGGACCACCTTTGGTAGGAAGGTAATAGTGTTCCGTGAGTCTTTGGCGTTAAGTCATGCTGGCCACATGACCATGGAGATGTTTTTGGACAGTGCTGGCTCTTTGGCTTTGAAATGGAGATGAGCACTGCCCCCTAGAGTCGGGAACGACTAGCACATAAGCGTGAGGGGAACCTTTACCTTATCTAAGATATAAATCTTGAATAGGTTGGATGCATTTGCGAAATGTTAAACTCTCCATAAAAACAATGCAAAATAAAATAAGTTAAAAATCTCACTAGTATCATATCACTCCTTCTTAGATTTCATCATATTACCATACTGCCCACTGTTCTCTTAAGCAGCTAAGGAAGAAAATATTAAATAGAACTGCAGTCCCTGGCTACAGAGTTTTCCCTCCTGATGAGCTTTTGAACTAGCTATCTTGTCACGTTCTCTGCTTAGATATAAAAATAAACAATCCACAGAAGTCATACCTTTGTTAAATCAACCTTATAACTGTTTCAAGATTTCAGTGTGCTTTAAAAAAAAACTTCCTGGGCGAAAATAAAAGTCAGAGAAAGTGGAATAATAGGGATGTGGGGGCAGAAAGAGAGAGAAAGATTGTGGGTGTTGTTAGCAAACATTCAAGCATCTGATGTTTCAAGTCATTTTGCTCAGTAGGACTTTTTTTCAGGTAAATGTGTACAGAATTATAACTATGATGTTCTTTCGTTCCAGATAGATCTATGCTGTGCGGGTATTTTTCTTACGACATAAGAGTTGTATATTTGTTTTCTGTAAACATACATGCTATCAGGGGTGGGCTGCTGGGGGTTCGCGAGGGTTCGGGAGAACCTCTAGCTAAGATTCTGTGCAGCTTGGAGAACCCCAAATCCCACTCCTGGCTGGCCCCGCCCACCCTGCTCCGTCCCTCCCAGGAGTCCCCACACAGCCCATTTTGGATACAGGTAAGTGCAGGATGCACGCAGTTGTTGTAGTTGTTGTATGTTACAGGGTGGGTTGGTTATGGGATTTTGTGTGGTGGATTTTAAAGTTGTTATGTCCCACAGAATCATCAGGTGTGTGAGTTGGGTGGCCATATAATTTCAATAAATAAATAAATTGACCAATTGACCAATTGAGCAGTCGGAAGGGGCATTTTGGGCAAAGTTGTTGCCTGACTTACTACATGAACTGTTTGTTCATTTATATTTTACATCCTGAGTGTGTACCAATAATCTATGTGTATATAATTGCTATTTGATGAGATGTGTGTATGTTGTGGCCCGTCAGCAGCCTGGGCAGCTAGTAGCTGATTCTGACAACGAGGAGGCTGGTGTGGTGCTGCGCCAGCAGCCTGTGCCGCTGGCACGTGAGTCAGACAATGAGGAGGCTGCAGAAGATGGGGTGCTACAGGCAGGGATTCAACCAGGGCCTTCAGAACCTCCAGAAGCTCTAGGAAGAAGAGGAGGAGCCTCTTCTCGATGCATGGGAGCACAGAGCTGCTAAAAGGCAGGAGTGGCTCCTCAGGAGGAGGTTTCCTTGAGAGTAAGGCTTGGGGCCACTCCTTTAGCTTATTTAAGGAAGGACGACAACTGAGGCAATTTGCAGGGAACAACTTCATTCACTCTCCTTCGCGTCTGGATCTTAGTTCTCTTATCAGTTTCCTGCAAATTGCTTCTGGGTTTTCTGCCAACCATAGTAAGTTTACAATTATTATATTCTTTGGATTCTTGTACGCTGTTAAGAAAGTTAATTAACAGCCTTTGTTTGAAAAAGACTGATAGCTGGAGCAGAACAGTGTAACTGTATACTGACTTGTAGAGAGTCACTAGATCAGAGGTGGGTTTCAGCAGGTTCTGACCAGTTCTGGAGAACCGGTAGTGGAAATTTTGAGCAGTTCGGAGAACAGGTAGTAAAAATTCTGACTGGTCCCACCCCATCTATTCTCTGCCTCCCAAGTCCCAGCTGATTGGGAGGAAATGGGGATTTTGCAGTAACCTTCCCCTGGAGTGGGGAGGAAATGGAGATTTTACAGTATCCTTGCTCTGCCACACCCACCAAGCACACCCACCAAGCCATGCCACGCCGACCAAGCCACACCCACAGAACCAGTAGTAAATATTTTGAAACCCACCACTGCTCTAGATGAAACATCTTGGAGTTGTTTCTCAGATGGCTTCGCGACATGAGGCGTCGTGACATGAGGCAAAGCAAGACTGGCAGAGGAGCCTAGAAGAGCCAAGCAACCCGAGTGCCGCTAATTGGCGCAAAGAAAGTTCGCCCCCTGCAATCCACCAAAGATAAGTGCACAAGCGCCAAACGGAATGAACTTACAATCAACAGCAGCAAGAATGGTATTTGCACAAAACTGGAAAGCAGAAAAAAAATCCTGCAAAGGGAGAGCTAATTAAGAAAATATTAGAATGTGCAGAAATGAGTAGATTAACATTAGCAATTAGAGGGAAAGAAGAATCGGAGTATTACAATATATGGGGGCAATTTTATCAATGGATAGAGACTGAATATAGGCAATGTTAACAATAGGCAATGTAAAAATAAGAAATATGGGGAAAATATGTTGTAACGCCTTAAATTTAAATGTAAGAGGAAAGATAAATATGTGCTAAGAAAATGATGATAAATGTTGAATATGATGACACAAAAAAATGTGTACCCAGATGTTACACTGATTAATTAATGATGAATTGTTTGTTAAAAAAAAAAATTCTTTAAAAAAAATGAACTCGCAAGTCTAGGCTGTCAGGATTGCATTGTGTCTAGCATGTGTAGATTTTCCTGACATTGTATGCCATATGCTAAATAAATAAAGCATGTTTAAAATAAAACTGGAGTTTGACTGTACTTGATAAATTGGTGGCTTGGGTACAGCTAAGCTTAATCAACCAGTTTACTCTTTCTGTATCTTACTAAAAAATGCATTATGTGAAAGCCTTAATTGATTAAAGTCATTGTAAACTGCAGAAGTCAGTATCCTGGGCTCATCAGGTGATGATTATGGCATCTAGAAGATTAAGACTCAGAATAAAGGTAAAGGTTCCCCTTGCACATATGTGCTAGTCGTTCCCGATTCTAGAGGGGGGTGCTCATCTCCATTTCAAAGCCGAAGAGCCAGCGCTGTCTGAAGATCTCTCCGTGGTCATGTGGCCAGCATGACTAAACACCAAAGGGGCACGGAACGCTATTACCTTCCAAACAAAGGTAGTCCCTATTTTTCTACTTGCATTTTTTACGTGCTTTCGAACTGCTAGGTTGGCAGAAGCTGAGACCAGTAACGGGAGCTCACCCCATTACGTGGCAGTAGGGATTCCAACCACTGAACTGCCAACCTTTCGATCGACAAGCTCAGGGTTTTAGCAACTGAGCCACCACATCCCAATCATGTCTCAATCACTGCATCACTCATCTGGTGATGACTATGGCATCTAGAAGATTAAGACTCAGAATATAGAGGACTAAAGGGTAAACCAGGAGGAAAAATTGTTATGTTGTATGTCTGTAAACTAAGAGAACACCGGAAGATACAACATATCTGACCGAAAGTGGCCTGATCTTGTGGAGTGGAATGGCTGAATAAATGCATAGAAGTAAAGGTGAGAGGTTAGTTAAACACAGAGAAAAGAAAAGCACTGTATGAATGCGATTGAAACAAGAATGTTTTTGCCAGAACAGAAAGACAGGAGGAGGCCTAATGTACTGTTGCTGTAACCTTAAGTTACTTATTGTTCTTTTCTTATCTTCTGCCTCTAATTTCTGTTGCTTATCACTTCTGTATTCTTTTTCTGCACTTTAAAGTGCATGGTGGGAATGTTTGTCTTCTATCGACAATTTATAGGAGCATGTTGACTCACGTGATTAGGACGCTGGGGTGGAGGTTAGTAAGGCCACGTTTGAGATCTGAATGCTGCCATGGGGAAGGGTTGAGCTCCCATCCTTCACTCCAGCTCTTGCCGGGGACATAAAAGAATCCCCCAACTGCATGTCCTGCAAGAAATGGGGTTGTCACCAGCTAATCCTTTCAACCCACAAGTGCCTCAGCGCTTCTGATATGAGTGCTATCTATGATTTAAATTGCAAATAAGTCTTTTTGTTCACTTTTCTAGGTTTTTGTGTCCATGGTTTGAGCATTAAGAGGCTTATCACAATATTTCATCATCACTGGCTTTTCTATTAACATAAATCCATTAAATCTAATTTTATCTACTGGGACATTCAAGCAGTCTTTGACCTCTTGGTTCTGGAAAAAACTTCATAACTTTTAAGAATTATCTCTGTTTGCTCTGCATCTCTTCCTCCAGTCAAATGAGTAAAGGGTATATTTCATTTCCTATCCAGGTTTCCTTTCTTTACGACTGATTATTTCTGTTGGTGTCTACTAACCATTGCAGTTTTTCCTTGTCTTTCTTAATAGGGAGTAGTCTGTGTCAGGACATGAAATTTATTTCCAAGAAAATATTAAGCTTAGCCATTTTCCCCCCCCAAAGCAGTCTCTTTAATATTATCTCATTTTTTAAAAAGAAAACCACCACCTCATGAAATGAGGTGATAAAGAGACTTTCAACATTTGTAAATTTTTGGACAGGACGTTATAGGATGAGGGAAATAATCAAATGCATACTTTCCAGTAGCAGTTCAAATACTAACGATTATTTGCAAGATCGTGTGAGAAATAAAGGTTGCTTTTCAGTTGGCCAAACGTTTTGTTAAATTCATCAACATCATCATTCAGTGGTGGGTTGCTACCGGTTCGCCCTGGATCGAGAAAACTGGTAGCGGCGGTGGCAGGAGGCTCCGCCCTCCCGCCCAGACGCTTCTGCGCAGAAGCGTCGTGCAAGTGAGCAAACCGATAACAAACTAAATTGAAACCCACTACTGCAAATATTTTACCATCTACTACAGGTAGTTCTTGACTTACGACCATAATTGAGCCCAAAAGTTCTGTTGCTAAGTGAGACATTTATTTAAGTGAGTTTGGCCCCATTTTACAACCTCTCTTGCACAGTCGTGAAGTGAATTACCGCAGTTGTTAAATTAGTAGTGAATCTGTTAAGTGAATCTGGCTTCCCCATTCACTTTGCTTGTCAGAAGGTTGCAAAAGGTCATTGATCACATGACTCCAGGACACTGCAACCATCATAAATATGGACCAGGTGCCAAGCAAACAGAATTTTGATCATGTGGCCATAGGGATGTTGCAATAGTCATGTGAAAAAACCATCATAAGTCACTGTTTTCAGTGATGTGGTAACTTTGAACAGTCACTAAAGAACTGTTATATGTTGAGGACTACCTCCCTCTATTGAATAATATCATGCGTGGTGGCACTGTGGTTAGAATGCAGTACTGCAGGCTACTTCTGCTGATCACCGCCTGCCAGCAGTTTGGCAGATTGAATCTCACCAGGCTCAAGGTTGACTCAGCCTTCCATCCTTCCAAGGTCAGTAAAATGAAGACCCAGATTGTTGGGGGCAATAGGCTGACTCTGTAAACCACCTAGAGAGGGCTGTAAAAGCACTATGAAGCGGTATAGAAGTCTAAGTGCTATTGCTATTGCTATCATGGAGTTACACCATCGAGTCACAAATGCTTCCGTCCATCTTAGTGGGATGAAAAAAAACATATTTTGGATCTGCAGCCTTTGCTTCAATGTTTGATAGCAGAAGAGTAACCAGAAGTAATGGAAATGAATTTTCATGCTTACCATGAATTAATTCTGTCCTGTGATGGGAAATGTATTCAGGAAGGAGATTTTTTAAAAAAAATCATGATGGACTATAGTTTTAAAATGTTTTATTAAAAGCTGTAAGTTACAACCAAGTTAGCTATTTCAGTGCTGGTACAATCTGCATATAGAAATCTACTCTTGCTATTACGAAACATAAAAACTTGGTGGAGGAAGTTCTGTCTATTTTATACATAAAAAGGCCTGTCTGCCCAGACCGTCATGACATCATAGAACCCTTATAGGCTACACCTTGGGAGTCCCATGTAAGTCACAAACATGCAGAACCAAAGTGGACTTGGCAGAATAAAAGAGGAATTTAAAAGGAATCTATACTTTCGCATATATAACGGCACTCATGTACTAAACGATATTGCTGCCTTTATTGAGGTTTTCTACACATGCCACTAAGATTATACATTTAAAATACTAGAATATCAACTTTCCCCAACTTGGATCATTCCAGGTGTGTTGCATTACGACGCCCATCATGCCCAGCCAGAAAGACAATGGGTGACAGCTGTAGTCTGACTCATTGGAAGATCAACAAGTTGGAGAACTTGTAACAGTGGAGTAAAAAAGAGAGAGAGAGAAAGAGAGAGAGAAAAGGGGGTGCATTTGTATGCTTATTTTTCCCTATTGTACAATTAAGCTATAAATAACTTCTGGATAAAAGGACTAGGTGTCAATGAAACTTGTTAACCAATTACATTCAAGGAAGTCCCATTCTCATGGCCAGCATAGCTTCCCTATTCCAGTGGCTTCTCTTGTTTCTTGCCTTCTTTTTTCTTTTTCTTGGGTTCTGTTGATACAAGAAGAATAAGAACAGGATCAAAACATCATCAAAAAGAAAGATGATGGCAAGGAAAGAAAGAGCATTTATTAGATCCCAGGAACAAGAGATACGCCCACCATCCTCACAATACTATTTTGTACAATGTACTCAAGATTATCACATGTAGATAGCATATAGATTGTAAGCCTGAATTATTTTTGTTAGGCATAATACCAGAAAAATATAATAAAGGGAATGTATATTTGATATTGCATGTTTTAACAGCAGCAAGAATCGTATTTGCACAACATTGGAAAAGCGAGGGAACACCTACAGAAGAAGATATAATTAAAAAAATATTGGACTGTGCAGAAACGGACAGATTAACACTGAAGATAAAAGAAAAAGAAGACACAGGATACTTTCAAACTTGGGACTTGCTTTATCAATGGCTGGATAAAAGAGGTAGAAATTAGGAACTTAATAAGTATTACTATGTAAACGAATTGGTCCAGACAGTATGCTGTTCTTGAAGCACATATTATATGTAAAGAGAAAACATATATATATATATATATATATATATATATATATATATATATATATATCTGTGTGTGTGTGTAAAGATTATTATTATTATTATTATTATTATTAATATTATTATTATTTAAATTTATATATCGCCCTACTCCCGAAGGACTCAGGGCGGTGAACATATACATGTAATACAAATATTAAAAAATTTGAAAGCAGTTTTTTTTTTTTTAAAGAAGTTAGGCCAGGCCAGCTTGCTGGAATAGAAATGTTTTGAGGGCACGCCGGAAAGCGCGAAGATCCGGGATTGTCTGTATCTCCGGGGGGAGCTCGTTCCAGATGGCGGGTGCTCCCACAGAGAAGGCTCTCCCCCTGGGGGCCGCCAGTCGACATTGTTTGACCGACGGCACCCTGAGAAGCCCCTCTCTATGGAAGCCTACTGGTTGGTGAGAGGCTATTGGTGGCAGAAGGCAGTCTCGTAGTTACCCCAGTCCTAAGCCATGGAGCGCTCTGAAGGTGGTAACCAAAATCTTGAAGCGCACCCGGAAGACCACAGGGAGCCAGTGCAGCTCACGCAGGAGGGGTGTCACATGGGAGCGCCACGTCGCTCCCATACCAACCCGCACGGCCGCATTCTGGACCAACTGGAGCCTCTGGGTGCTCTTCAAGGGGAGCCCCATGTAGAGAGCATTGCAGTAGTCCAGACGGGAAGTGACGAGGGCATGAGTGATCGTATTTAACGAGTCCCAATCCAGAAAGGGATGCAGCTGGTATATCAGGCAAACCTGATAGAAAGCCCTACTGGCCACAGCCATCAGGTGTTCTTCTAAAGACAACCGTGAGTCCAGGAGGACACCCAAGTTGCGATCCCTCTTCATGGGGGCCAATGACTCACCCCCGATAGTCAGTGATGGCACCAGCTGACTATATCAGGATGTCAGGAACCACAGCCACTCGGTCTTGGATGGGTTGAGCCTGAGTCTGTTCCTCCCCATCCAGATCCATACAGCCTCCAGGCACTGGGACATCACTTCAAGGGCATCATTGGGGTGGTCCGGGGTGGAGATGTACAGCTGGGTGTCATCAGCGTACTGATGGTATTTCACCCCGAAACCACGGATGATCTCACCCAGTGGCTTCACATAAATGTTGAACAGGAGGGGCAAGAGAACTGACCCCTGTGGCACCCCACATACAAGGGGCCTCGGGGTCGATCTATGCCTTCCTGCCAACACAGACTGCGACCAGTCAGAGAGAAAGGAGGAGAACCACCGCAACACGGTACCCCCCACTCCTAACTCTTCCAGTCGGTGCAGCATGATACCATGGTCGATGGTATCAAAAGCCGCTGAGAGTTCTAATAGGACCAGGACAGAAGAACAACCCCTGTCCCGAGCCCTCCAGAGATCATCAACCAATGCGACCAATGCCATTTCCGTGCTGTACCCAGGCCTGAAGCCTGACTGGAACGGATCCAGATAAGCCGATTCATCCAGGTACTGAGGAAGCTATCATGCTACAACACTCTCAACAACCTTCGCAAAAAAGCGAAGGTTGGAGACTGGATGGTAATTAGCCAATATTGCCGGGTCCAGGGAAGGCTTCTTGAGGAGAGGTCTCACCACCGCCTCTTTCAAGGCAGCAGGAAAGACACATTATCACATGCAGTCCAAGAAAAATCTCTGTTTGTATATTCCATCTCTTCCAATTTAGCCTCAAGAGCCTGCAAATGTAACCCAGAGAAAAAAGCAACTTGATTTTTTTCAAATGACTGATTACTGAAACATAAATATTTATCTATATTAAAAGTGAGTGTATACTTCATATTGATACTCTACGTGTATTTAAATTCTTACTGCTTTAAATAAAAAACCTGGGAGACCTGAATTTGTTCTTTGGCAAATAAGAGAACAAGTCTCATAGCTAGCAATTCTATAGGAAAGGGATGACATAGGAAGAAGTGACCACAAAACTTTATTGGTTGGTGGCAACCATTTTAGATTTCCTAGAATGCCCAGTTCCAAAAACATTTGGAGAGAAAATGGACCCATATTCCTAAGGCTTTTTTTTTTTAATATTACCAGCTAGCTAAATGAGGTAGCCCTGGAATCCATACCATCTTCCTTCAGTTACTGAAGGAATAGCAGTTTTGCCCAGAACAACAATTTCAATTCCTTTAAATAATCGTCTTCCAGATATATGCCTCCACTGGAAAAAGATCAGTCAGCATCTCACACAGATACATTCTATTAAGACATTTCTTCTGCAATGAGTATTCTACAACTTATACCTTCCTGAGTTGTATGTCAAGCAGGTAAATCAAACAGTCAACAAAGCAACAAACAAAAAACAAATAAATTCATGACTTGAGTGAAGAGGTGAAAGGAATGTTTGTTTGTAAACAGCGTAACAATCGGTGGGATAACTAATAATCTTAGAGGATGAAAACAAATTTCAAATTGATCTTGACATGTTAAAGAAGAGGTCTGAAAATTACAAAATGAAATGTAATGGTGATAAATATAGCTTCCTTCTTATGGGAAAAAAATATACAATTCTGAAGCAGGAGGGACCTTTGTTATAGTATGTGTGGAAAAGATCTTGGAATCATAGTTGATCAGATATGATTCAGCTATGTGACATGGCTGCCAAGAAAGCAATAGCAATTTTATGAATGCCCAAATAACTGAAAATAATAATTCTACTATGTTCTGCCAGGATCTACCTTGCTTACTACACCCACTTCCAGCTATCTTTCAGAAGGAATCAGAAAAACTGAAAAAGGTGTAAAGAAAGTCAACAATGTTGATAAAAGGGGCTGGAAACTAAGTCCTATGAGAAGAGATTAAAGGAATTGCATATCCAACATTCAAGAATATCTGTAGCTCAGGGCTGGTGCTCTCTGAGCATGGTTGTTTGCTTACAGACAGGGGTGAAATCCAACAGATTCTGACAGATTCTGGAGAACCGATAGCGGAAATTTTGAGTAGTTCGGAGAACCGGTAAATACTACCTCTGACTGGCCCCAGACTAGGCTGGGAATGGAGATTTTGCAATATCCTTCTCCCAGGAGGGGGGGAGGGAATGGGGATTTTGCAGTATTCTTCCCCTGCCATGCCCATCAAGCCACACCCACAGAACCGGTAGTAAAAAAAAATAGATTTCACCACTGCTCACAAAAATTTAATTATTAACAGATTAACAGAGTTGGAAGGGACCGTGTAGGTCATCTAGTCCAACCCCCCACCCAAGCAGGAGACCCAAACCATTTCTGACAAATGGCAATCCAATCTCTTCTTGAAAGCCTCCAGTGATGAAGCTCCCACAACTTCTGAAGGCAAGCTGTTCCATTGGTTGGTTGGTTGGTTGGTTGGTTAGTTGGTTGGTTGGTTGGTTGATTTAATTATCCAACTAGGTAATAACATCAGTGTTAGTGATCAGGTTACCTACTTAAGTAATGGAGCATCTGCAAGCAAGCAACCAGACATAGAGAGCACTAAGAACATAACAGAACAATACTGTATATGGTTAGGTTTGAGAAAACTCATTGAAAGAAGAGGTAAGAGTCTCGGAAGGTGAAAGTATTTCTAGAGTTCAGGGGGTAGAATAATAAATTTCAATTACAGGGAGACACATCCTAGGCATTGAGGGTTAGGAGTGTTGCAGTAGTTAGACCAATTCAAAAATAACAATCGTTTAAAGTGGCGGTGATCTTCCATTCACTGACTCTGTTTGAGAATGGCTGAAGAACCTTCTCTCAGGCATACTTTAATATGGTTCCTGCACTTTTTACAGGCTCGGACCTGATGAAATAAATACTCCTTTTCAACTCTGTCATTCTCTGCTGCGGTCTTTTGTAGGAAATGATGGATGGATTCTTTCAGCACTCCTGAACCATGAATATAAAATGAGCAACAAGAATTGTGTGTCACAGAGACATTAAGTGAGTAACTTCTTCCAGGGATGAGTTCGTTCGTTCTTTCTTTCTTTCTTTCTTTCTTTCTTTATTTATTTATTTATTTATTTTTATATGCCGCCCTTCTCCGGAAACTCAGGGCGGTTTACAATGCATTAAGCAATAGCCTTCATACTTTTGTATATTTCATACAAAGTCAACTTATTGCCCCCACAAACCGGGTCATTTTACCCACCTTAGAAAGGATGGAAGGCTGAGTCGACCTTGAGCCTGGTGAGAATTGAACTCGCAGTAATTGCAGGCAGCTGGATGTTTAATGCTGCCTTAGTAGAGGCATTAGCCTCCTACACCACTCAGGCTCCTTAGATTCTAAACCTAAAGTTTGGAAGAGCCTCGGATACTTTTCTAAACTTTGGGAAGAGCCTCTTATTGGAGCATTTGTTCCCCCAAGATTAGAGTAGAAGTATTGCCGAGGTAAAAGAACCAGGTATTCAGTCAGGAGAAGAATAGCCACCTGCCATAGGCTTTATGAGATTTGCTATTGACCTTCAGAATATCCCTGACCTTGCTGTCACTTCTGGTTTGTTCCCTTGTCTACTCAAAACTGATGAATTGGTTGGGATAGGAACAAGAAGGAGCAGCCAAAACCACCATTCATCTTGCAGCCATAGGAAAAGAACAAGTTAGCGGGTGTTGCTTTCTGCAGGAAGGGGGCTTTTTCCACACCTGCCTTCTCCCTCTGCCAAAAGAAATGTTAAAAATAAATGTGTGATTTAAAAATGGGCAATGTATGTCCTTCATCACCTACGCAGATCTTTAATATTATTTTCCAGATATACTTCCCTTCCCTCTCCTTTTTTTAAAAAAAGGATATTAATAGTGTGGGAAGAAATGGAGGGAGGGGAGAGACAGAACTCAACTATGATCCAAACCCAGCTTTTCTTATCTCAACAGCCAGTTATACTTGGCATGCAAGTGTTTGTCTCAAGGATTAGCTGGTGGAGGACCCAAAAAATACCAGTTAGCTCTTGGAGAAAAATGGCCGTGGTCCAACAGTGGAAGGCAAATGAGAAGATGCTGCATGGCTCTGAAACACACACTTGCATCCACAAATGCTTTGAGTTACCTGGCCACTGTTTCTTTCTTTCTTTTTTATTGGGGAATCTTCGGAATGTGCTCACTATGCAGGTGAGCAGCCCACTCTGCACCTTTCCCACACATTCTCTATTTCTAGTATAAAGAAAAAGAGAATTAGGGGTGACATGATAGCAGTATTCCAGTATTTGAGGGGCTGCCACTTGCCCTGTGGTGCCTTATTCTCCAAAACACTAGAGGGCAGGACAAGAAACGATGGTTGGAAATTAACCAAAGAGAGAAGCAATCTGGAATTAAGGAGAAGCTTCCTAACAGTGAGGACAATTAACCAGTGGAATAGCTTCAGAAATCGTGATTGCTCCATCACTGGAGGTTTTTAAGAAGAAACACTTATTTAAAATAATATTGGTTCTCCTGCTTGAGCAGGGGGCTAAATTAGAAGACGTCCAAGGTCTGTTCCAGATTCTATTCTATTCTATTCTATTCTATTCTATTCTATTCTATTCTATTCTATTCTATTCTATTCTATTCTATTCTATTCTATTCATCTTCTCCACAATTCACATATGTGAGCACACATTCATTTGTGCACACCAATATACATAAACACACAGGTTATTTATATGAAAGTGCTTATCACACTTCAGGACCAGATGCAACCTTTAGCCACATATCTACTCCCGTGGATGCCAGTGCCATCCTCAGCAATGCAAAGAACAAACCACAAAACTCATACCTGGAATTAAATTTGATAAATGAAACAAGCTACTTTGTTCTTTCCAGCATCCTGCCTAATCTAAAACAATGGTGTGGGAAATGTGCAAGAATAGCAAGGATATGTGTAGCACCACCTTTCCTCCTGATAGTATTGGAAAGGGGGAACAATCTCTTTGCTTTACTACTTCCAAACTTTAACTATTCCTCCCAAATTACCACACAAGGAACAATTGCTTTGACATTTTGCAGATGTTATCCAAATCAAACGTCCAAATATATCAATAGATGCCAGTTAATTTGGTCAAAAATAAAGAACTGACAGATGTTTCCTTTCCTTTCCTTTTTTTTAACTAGGCAGCAAAATTTTAGGGAGCCTAACATCAACTTCTACCCTTACCTCTAATGCTGTATCAGCAAGGTAGACTGTATTTGTAAATTATATTTGATAATGTTAAAATATACAACAACTACTGTGTTTTCCCAAAAATAAAGCCCTGTCTTATATTTTTTTGAACCCTGAAATAAGCGCTTGGCCTTATTGCCATGCGCTCAAAAGCCCGATTGGGCTTATTATCACGGGATGTCTTATTTTGGGGAAAGCAGGGTACATATATGGAATTCTGAGACCCCCAAAGTTTAAATTGCTGAAACTCATATTGGATTAAAAATGAGGTCAAAACAGGAAAACTCAGAACTATGAATTTTGACCAAGGATTAATGAATGATAATCTTAACATCAGTTCTTGTATTCTGCTGTCGAAGTCTTTGCCTTAAAAGTTCCTATTTTTGTTTAGGTATTATGTCCACTTCATTGATCTCTTCCATGAAGTTAACACAATGGGTCAAGAAGAGATTCAAACAAAACTGAGCTATCATTTGCCATGTTAAGGCATACCATGTCTGTCAGGAAAAAGTCAACAACTCTTACTATTTGATGGAACCGAAGCAGAGGTAGTATTCAGCCAGTTCCCACCGGTTCGCACGAACCATAGGTGGAAATTTGGCTAAGGTCGCTGAACTGGTAGTGATGGCCAGCTGGCCACAGCCCCAAACCAGTCCCCCACCATGTTCGTCGCCACCATGTTCTTCGCCCATGCACATCCCATTGCCTTGCAAGTCCAATGGGATGCACATGCGTGAAGAAAATAGTGGCAATGGCAGCAGCTTTTTCCGCGACCTCTGATACTTTTTGGTGGCCTGCAGTCAGCTGCCACAGCCACAAAGCACCTCCCAAAGAGCTGGGAGGCTTCTTTGCCAGCTGCTTTCCAGCAGTGGCAGCTGGCTGGGGGCTGCCAAAAACTCCGGTCAGCTTGTTTTCCAGATTCTGGACCAGCCGCTGTGGAAGGTAAGCAGCCCGAACAAAGAGGCGGGGGTGGGGGAGGAAGCGGGATTAGGGCCCGGACTGGTAAAGGAGGGGAAATGGGGGCAACTGGCAAAGGGAGGGCGGGGACAGATAGGTGGAAATTCCAAAAATTTTCCTACCTTTTCCTGTGGGTATGGCTAGGTGGGGGGGGGTCATGTGACTGAATGGGCATGGGCATGAGTGACATCAAATTGGCCACACCCACTCAGTCACATGCCCCCCCACCTTGCCACGTCCACCAAACCGGTAGTGAAAATTTTTGAAACCTACCACTGAACCGAAGAGCTTCTTTATTTACCAAATTAACAATGCAATTTATTCTGTATTTTTTTTCATACTCAGCCTAATTTGCTTTCGTTATTTTCCAAAACAAGAAATTCATTGAAGTACTTATGAGTAGAATGCTTTTTTTTTTTTTTTGCATTTTGTTTTAAGTAATGAAGTGGTCAGAATACAGGAATGTCCGTTCTTTCATTGTGAAATTCATTGAGTTCTTCAGTCTCAGGATTTCTCACAATCCCCTTAAATCCATGAAAACTCATCCCATGTCTCTGTTGAGGAAATTGGGAAATATGGACATCAAACAGACTTCAGGGTAAGTGAAAGCTATGTAACTAAAGAGAATGTCAGCAGTAGCAACCCTTAGTAACACTTTTTTAAAAGCACCAAATGAGATTAAAAGGAATATGTCAACCACCCTGAGAATAAAGCAGAAGCTTCTTTTGAACGGGAAGAAATCTTTTGAAAAACTACGGAAATTACAGCATATGGGGCATTTCTAATGAAGCAAAAACTAGTTTAGAAGGTATTTTTTTCTTTTTTAAAAACTAACCACAGATGTCTTGGAAAAGTCCAAATATTATCTTTACCTATTTGCAGTACCGGAACACTCAGGACCAACCCAATTTTGTGGGTAAGTATTGAAAAGTGCAAAATAATGATAAAGTTGTGCCATTGTTAAAGCAGAGGTCCTTTTTTCAGCTAACCAAAGTCAGTGCAGTTGGCTACCACATCTGAATATTCAGCATTTTTTCTTAATAGTGTGGTCCCACTATTAGATAGTTCTGAATTGATACAGGCAGACTTTTTTTTAATGTCACGGCCTTTATATGATGTATGAAAATTTTAGGAAGAAGCCAGTTGAAAGCTTGTCCCCCAGGATGTACAGCCACACAGAGTTTAAAGGTAAAAAAGAGAAACATAATAACTAACATTTTGTGGAAATAAAATTAAAAATATGTTATCATTTATTCCTTTTCAGTAGGGAAAGGGACTGGGGTTGGCTTAAACACAAACAATTGTGAATTGTATTAGATTCTATAAAAGCACCTCACATTTCTTGTAAAATATGTCAGTTCTTGGATCCAACCTGCTGATGCAACTAGACCATTGTAGTATTGTATGTCCTGGCAAAAGGAATGGAGAATTCCCAACAATATGCTGCACAACTTGATTCATTGGATTAATCAGATTTTGTTATTTTCCATTAGGAGCAATAAATGGCTCAGCATTCAGAATGATGCTGACACAGACAATATGTAAGAATGCTGATGCTTACTGGAACTGCAAAGCTTGAACAATATATTTAAGGCTGTGCAGATGGCAGCCACATTGGTCAATAGCATGTAAAGATCCGAACAATCACTAAATGGCAGAGAAGAGTTAAATTGTTAATATCTCTTTGCTATTGTTGGAAGAAATGTCCATCTGGGTTCAGTTCCAAGTGGGGAGAAAGACACTGGAAACATGAAGGCTGCTTGGAAAGCTCGTTTAATGGAGCAGAACCATTAAGCACATGGTCCTGGTACAGATGAACACATGGAGTGAAGAGTGAGTGTTATTTAAACCCTCTCTTGGGCTTTGAACTTGAGCTTCCTGTTCCTGTGGCAAGGGCAGGTATTCTATTGGTTGCTGTATGGGTCATATGCAAACCTTAGGAGTTTGTCTGAGATAAGTCAGGTTGAACTGTGCTGGGTGATGTAATATCCCCAGGTGCCACGTGGTGAGTTCTGCTGCTAGATGGGTAGAAGGCTAGTCCTATTATGTCCTGAGGGTGAAGGTCTTTCGTCTTGTAGATAAGCTGGCACCAAAATATCTGCTGGGGGCAGGGAGCTGGGGCTGAGTTTCTGTTTCCTTTAAGATTTTTATTTCTCTTTTAGGGGAAATATTCTGCCTTTTAAATATTTCCTAGAATATTTCATTCTTTTAAGAGGGGTGGGTGCTAATCTTCTTTGCTGCCAAATACAGTGGTCTTCTGTATCTTTGCAGCCCAGATATGGAAGCCCTACTAGACTGATGAAGAAGCAAGCACTGGAAGAATTGGAAGTTGTTTTGGTTTATTAGTTGCATATTGTTGTGACTCCGACCCCTGAGCCTGTCCTAACAGAGGGAGAGGACTCAGAAAGTGAAGGAGAGGATTTGGCAAGGCCTCCCTCTCCAGGACCCTCCTCTCTGGCAATGCCTCAGGTTTCCTCCAAAGACCAAGAGATATGCCAGCAGAAGGCACTTCAGAACAGCCGCAGATAGAGAGGGGGGGGGGATGAGTTTTGGCTGGATCCCAGACAGCGTCGGAAGGATAAGCGCACGCAGCAGAGAAAGAGGTATGGGTAGGTCAGAGATTGAGCTGAGTCACTGGACCACACCCCACAAGGGATAAAAGGGGGTGTGTTGGCTATTCAGGCCTTGTGATGGACAAATTGAAAAGCTCAGAAGTCATATCGTGTTTCCAGAACCCTGTTAGAATTTTTGGATTTCTTCAGACTGGACTTTGACAATTCTTTGCTTTGTGGAATTAATTTGGTATATCGGACTGAGAAGAAAAAACCTCCCTTAGTGAGTAAAATCTCTTGGTAGGCAGTTCATGGTTTGCTGCCAAGACTGTTATCTTAAAGGAATTCCTGACTGTTTGATTCATTAACTCCTGGCTGTCTGTTTGTGTGTGCGCATGCAACGGGGACAGAATACATATCTTTCCCCCCTTTCTTGGAGGTTTGGCCAACTTTTTTTTTTTTTTTACTTTTCAAAGCATTTTTTCTACAACTTTAAGAGGTTGCAGAAAAAAAATACTTTTAGAAGCCTTTGATGATCAGGCAAGTCAACAGGGATCGCCAAAGGCCTTTAAAGGGATTTTTTTTCCTACAACCTCTTCGGCTGAAAAGGTTGCAGGAAAAAAATGCTTTTAGAAGCTTCTGAGAGCCCAGCTGAGCTGCGCAATCATCAGAGGCTTTTTTTTTTACTTTTAAAAGCATTTTTTCAGCCAAAGAGGTTGTAGAAAAAATGCTTTTAAAAGTAAAATAAAAAGCCTCTGATGAGGTGGGTGGGGTAAGCGAGCGGCAACCGGGCCAGGGACTGGTTCGGGGGCATTGCCAGCCAATGTTATTACCAGTTCTCCGAACTACTAACAATTTTTACTACCGGTTCTTGAGAACTGGTGCAAACTGGGAGCAACCCACCACTGGCTGGTGGAAAGGAAGCACCACAACGATCGCTTTAAAAGTTGAAGAAATAAAGGATTTAGACTACTGTGGGAAATTTTAAGGAGTGTTTGTTTAAACAGCTGGAGCACAACTTTGAAAAGAAGTGGAAAAAATAAAGCCTCAAACTGGAATAGTCTAAATAAATATTTGAATTGGATACTATTTGGAAATAAAAAAGAAAAGAGAGACACTACATGGACTTGAATATAAACTAAAAAATTTTTAAAAAATCTTCTTTGAACTGACAATATGGAAAATTGGGAGTATGAGTATGAGGAATTAATGGAGATGTTTAAGAAGGTGCATGAAGCATTTAAGGGAAATAAAGTAGCAGAGACCTGGTTAGAATACAAAAAAAAAAGGAAAAAGAATAAAATGAGAAGCAAAAACATAATGTTGAAGGGAAAATAATTGAAGATAAAAATAGATAATTACACTGGGATTGACAGTGACAAAATAAAAATGGATAGAGGGGAATATTTCTCAAAAAAGAAGGGAAGAGAAGGAAATGGGAAAAGATTGAGGGGTTGAATTAAGAGGGTAACAATCTTAAAAACTAGAGAAAGGATTCAGGGACAAAGATACAATAACTATAAAAAGAAAAAGAAGGAAATAAGAGAAAGGGTGAAAAATATTAAGAAATGGAATTCTTGAGAGAGCAAAAGAAAATGGTTAAAAGGGGAAGAATAATGGATAGCAGAAAGGGAATTAAAGCATTTATTTGTTGATTTAAGGGAATGGTATTAGTAGTAGAAATTGTACGTAAGAAGTAAATTAAAAGACGCATAGAGATTACTGTAAAATGGAATAATTAACTGAAATTAAGATAACAATATTGAAATGTTAATAAATGATGTATGTAAGAAGCAAAAAAGAAGAAGCATATTGTTTATTGTAAAATGAATCAGCAGATGCAATGTGAAAGATTGGTTTAAATGTGAAAATAACTGAAATTGTGATATAAAATTGAAATGCTAGTAAACGAGGAAAATAATTAATTGATGTGGAAATAAGAAATTAGGAATGAAAGAAAATAAGAGGTGGAAGGTTAATTTAGTTAAAAGGTTTCATGATAAAAATGGAATAAGTTGAAATACATTGTTAATAATTAAAAAATGGGATGGGGATTTTGAGAAATATATTCAATATATGGGAAAAAACCGGGGTTGCCTGGACACCAAAGAAGAAAATACTGAATTGAAAATGAATACAGCAATGGAGAGAGAATAGTAAGAAGGAGTAGAGGGATGGAAGGAGGGGAGAAGAGAGGAAGGAGAGAGAGGAATAGAAGAAAAGGAAAAAGAGAAGAAGAAAGGGAGGGGAAATAAAGAGTATGAGAGAAAGTTAGAAAGGGAGGAAGAAAGGAGGAGGGGGAGAAAGGAAGGGGAAGTAGAGAAGGAGTAGGACAGGAGGAAAAAAGAAAGGAGGAAAGGATAAAAGAAGGGAGGGAAGGGAAAGAGAGAAGAAGGAGAAGGATTGTTGTAAAATAAAAAAGATGAAATGATAGAAAAGCTACCCCGAACATGTTTAAATTTATTAGGACGCAGAATGAGTCAATATGAATGTTAAAAGAGAATATATATGATTAATAATGGAGAAATAAGAATTTAAGGGGGGAAGAAGATGTGGTTTATACAATAAGCACAGAAATATTAAGATAAGATTAAAAGGTATGGGAAAAAATATTTTGGCAGAAATTGTAACTATGTAAAATGTATTTGGATATGACAAGTTGTATAAGATATGATACGGTCAATACTCTGTTCATAAAATATGTGGGTGTGTGAAAGAAAAAAATCAATAAAACTTGATTCAAAAAACCCCCCAAACTATTAGTGGATTGAATCACTTGCATATTCATGTAACCTATCCAAACATATAAACTAGACCCACACATCCACTTTCTCTTTTCTGTAGTAAAATATCATTATATTATGGTGTCACTACATCTGCAAGTTATATGACTGTCTTCCTGCTGCACAAATAGAAAAGTTCTCAATATAATGACCTGACATCAGAGAAAGGGGGGAAAAAGACTTCTGACATGCTTGTCATTTTCAACAACAGTTGGTGTTTCTTGAAAGATGTGCCTCCCTTTTAGAGTTCATGTTTCTTCCAATTTCCCAAAGTAGAAAGTTTAGATAGTTTGGCAGCACCATATATATTTTCACAACAGATTCAAACAGCCACCCAAAGAAAATCTTCATAAATTTTTCACTTTGTTCAATTTAATCACAATTTGTGATATGCTGATGTAATGCATATTACTTTTTTGAGATCCAAGGGCTATAAAAGTTGGGTAGGTTTTCTGTAGTACACATACCATGGATTGCCTATCCCTATCATGTAGGAGAAGAGCAGATAGAAGGCTGGGAGGCAGAATTAAGCATGTCATCAGCTTAGAGTTGTTATATTCCCATAAATGATCCAAGTCCAACCCCCTCTTGAATTCTGTTGACCGTTATCTGGTGACAATTTAGTATTGAATTTTAATTGACTAGATGTTTATGTACAGCCTTGAGCAACAGATTCTTTGAACTGCAACTTGATGTATGGTCCTGATCCTTTGCACCTGATATATCCTGCACTATGCCTTGGACAGCCATGTCTCACCAACCCAAGCAAAAGAGGGGAGTTCACTCAAAGTTTGCAGGAACTTGGAAAAATGCCTGCCAAGGATTTGAATAATGAGCCCAACCAATTCAGCACTACAAGACTTTCAGCTTTCTCAAAGAACTGTTTCATTGAGTACATCATTTGGGCATGAATGAAAACAAAACCAGCTCTAAATTTTTCCTGTGGTTTCAGTGTAATTAAAGAATAGATAATTCCCTCCCTCATGGTCACAGGTCACATTGTCCAATTAGGTGTTCGGTCATTTTCTTGGTAACTCCCCTCAGTCTCTGGCCAACACCTGTTGAGATGACCTTGGTTCCCACAGGATGATCTGTTATTGTTGTGTGGTCTAACATTCCAGACTTTCCCCTCTCTCACACTATGTGACAATCAGAGAAATGGAAAGATGGCGGCGGCAGGCTTGATCCATTTCAAAGTTGACAATGCCTTTCAATAGATCCCCTTTTTATTATATATCATGGTGGAGGACACCTCTTTCTGGACACCTCTTTTCTGGAACCCACCTCTTCCACTTAAAAAAAAAATCAATGTAACTTCTGAGTCATTGCTGAAAAATCAATATATATCTGCAATTGAGAATTGAGAATTTTGCCTATTGTTTAAATAATTCTTTAGGCAATAAGCTTAAACCAATTTTTTAAATAATTCTTCAAACACAAATATCTTGAAGGAAGGAAGCAAGTATAATTTCTTATTCTTTTTCTTGCCTCCTTCATTCTTTATAATAATAGAGAAATGTGAATCCTTCGCTAGTTGTTTCTGAGAAATTTGTTTTTATATCGCTATATTTTCTTTTCTATGTTCCTTTATTTGATAACTGGCCTTGCATCTGATGAGTAATATCTGTGATGGGACTTCTATCATGGTTATGCTCAGATATGATTCATAGTGGAACCAATTCAAAAATAAGATTTTTTTTTTCCTAAAATACCTGAAAGGATTCAAAACATCATTACTGGTGATCAAACTACAGGTCACTCATACCACAATTCTTTTTATTGCTTCCTTTATTCTTTACAAATAACAATAGCTTATAAATCTTCTGATGGTTGATTCTGAGAAACATTTGTTTTTATATTGTTATATTTCCTTTTCTTTATTCCTTTATTTGTTAACCATCCTAGCATCTTCACAATACTTTGAAAAAAAAACCCTACCAGTTTCGAGAAGCAAAAGAATCCTTGTTTAAATTGCACAACAGATCGGATAGAAACATTTCATTTGCGAAAGTTAAAAGGGAAGACTTATTTGAAGACAAAAGCAGGGGTGAAATGCTTCCAGTTCAGACTGGATCGTCTGATCTGGTAGCAATGGCGGCGGGTGGTTCGGAGAACCGGTAGCAAAAATCTCTGCCTCCCCCCCCCCATGCCCAGCTGAGCCGCACAATCATCAGAGGCTTTTTAAAATTATTTTTAAAAGCATTTTTCTACAACCTCTTCGGCCGAAAAAATGCTTTTAAAAGTAAAAAAAAAAAGCCTCTGATGATTGCACAGGTCAGCTGGGATCTTCAGAGGTTTTTAAAAGCATTTTTTCTACAACCTCTTCGGCTGAAAAGATTGTAGAAAAAATGCTTTTAAAAGTCTCTGACAATCCCAGCTGAGTTACCTGATCGGCGGAGGCTTTTTTTCTTTTAAAAGCCTCTGCCGATCAGGCAACTCAACTGGGATTGTCAGAGGCTTTTAAAAGCTTTTTTTTTACAACCTCTGCTTTTAAAAACCTCTGAAAATCCCAGATGAGCCATGGTTTTAAAATTAAAAAAAAAGTTGGCCACGCCCAGTCACATTACCCACCACCATCAAGCCATGCCCACAGAACCAGTAGTAACAAATTTTAGATTTCACCACTGGATAAAAGTTAGTAAATTTTTGAAATCTTGAAATGTTCTGTGGACTTCTGGGGCAGTTATGGAAAATTGAAGATTTCTCCATGAAAGCAAGTCATCAACCAAAGAACCAGTGAATAAACAAGGAAAGAATGTGAGATCATGTGCTCTTGACAGCTGCTTTTTACAAGGGGACCATAGGAGACCATCTGCAGATTTGAGCATCTGGAGATTAAGGGATTAACTGTTTGGTTTGCAGCCACAGCAGAGCCTTTGAAAGGGCACTAAGTTCACTTTCTAATCATTTTTGAAAATTGCCTATTAGCTATCCTAAAGCAATTAGAGACCTTCAGAGCGACAAGTTTGAAAAGTCACTGGGTTAGTTTAGCTTCAACTCTGAACAAAAGAATAATTATAAGGTTAAGAACTTAAACAATTTGCAGTAAACAGCAAAAAGCTAAGTAAAATTTTGATCTAAGAAAGTTATAAATGGATTAAGGATCCAAATAAACTTGAAATATTCACTTTTGCTATAAGATTTTAGAATTAGTTATAAAAAAAATTAATGCCTTCTCATGGCAACCAGATTTAGCTTGACTACCTTAGCTATTGTTAAATCATAACAATGAAAAGTAACTTTATGGTTGTAGAAACTGGACAAGAGAAAGGACTAAAAATTCTAAGTAGAAGTGTAGCAGATGATAAAGGAAAAATACAAGTCCGCTTTTAGTGTTATTTAGTACTGGACCTTAAAAAATGACACAAACATCATAACATTAGAAAAATATTAAAGGAGATGTTTCAAGAATCGAGCCAAAATTTAACAGCTACAATATCAACAGTGTTAGCAATGATGTCTACCTCTATGGATAAAAAGAAGTTCTATGGATAAGAGAATATGGAGGATATGGAGCAAATTTTGTCTGACAAAACAGAGAAAGTCCCGAAAGCAGAACTACAAATGATAGACCAAGAGGCATGAGACACCTATAGAGCAGGGGTGGGTTCTACTTACCTTTACTACCAGTTTGCATAGCGCCCACGTGAGCTCTTCTGCACATACGCAGATCACCTATGATGACATCCAGGTCAGTGGGCGGAGCCCCCCGCCAGTTTTACTACCAGTTCTTGTGAACCAGTCTGAACCGGGACAACCCACCACTGCTATAGAGGTAGTTCTCGGCTTACGACCACAATTGAGCCCAAAATTTCTATTGCTAAGTGAAACATTTTATGACTTTTCTTGCCATTGTTGTTAAGTGAATCACTGCCATTGTAAGGCTGGTAATATGGTTGTTAAGTGAATCTGGCTTTCCTTTTGACTTTGCTTGTCAGAAGGTTGCAAAAGGCGATCACATGAGCCTAGGATACTGCAACCGTCATAAATATGAACCAGTTGCCAAGCATCTGAATTGCAATCATGTGACCATGGGGATGCTCCAAAGATCGTAAGTGTGAAAAATGGTCATAAGTCACTTTTTTCAGTGTTATTGTAACTTCGAACAGTCACTAAATGAACTGTTGTAAATTGAGGATTACCTGTATAGAGAAAAAAAATGGAATGAAAGTGATGAAGCAAATTAAACAAAAAAGAAAGGGGCATTGGATCCAGAATGCAAAGGTTTTCTTACTCCCTTGGAATAATAATTAGAATAAATATTAACTTATTCTGCCACTATCTCTTTTTTAAAACCTATCTCAATAAGCATAAGTGCTCCCACTGTGGAAAAGCACTATGGAGTGCCAAATGTACCCGTAAAGCCATTGTTCTGATTAATTTTCCTTCTTTCTCCCCCTTTCACCCAAGAAAAATAGCATCACCATGAAAAAAAATTCTGCCAATATTATCCACTATTTCATGGAAGCCATTATTCATGCCACTTTCTATCCCTGCATGCACTGTTTTCCTGAGCCTATTAAGTCCAACCCAGTGACTGGGCTGCCCCAAAAATCTATTTTTAGGACCAAATAGAAAGTCAGAAGGTTTGGAAAATATAAATATCATCTTCTCTTAATGACCCCATAATCCTTTGTGGGGTGGAGTCTGGGCAACTGAATGGAGCTGAGTGTTTACCGGCTGGAAGCCCTTCCTGCTGCCAATGCGGAGTGTTTTTCAGCAGACATATTCTTGTTGTGCCCAGAGAGAGAAATATCTGCCTCTACCTAGGATCGAACTCATAGCCTCCTGATTGTGAAGCGAGAGCTCCACCTCCAGGCCACCGCACCACTCTTTGGAAAATATAAATATAATGATAACTAATTCCTGATAGATGTATTTTACAGATCAGGTCAGCTCAGATAAGAATTGGCAAAGTAGCACATTCCTTTAGCTCCCATTTCCTACCCTTAGGAAAGGAGCCATTGTTAAGCATTAACTGTAAGTATGTATGAAAACACCTGTCTTCAAACTAGGATTTTCCAGCTGTGTTGGACTACAACTCCTATCACATTTGTTTAGAAAACCAAATTCCTATCCTACCCAGGCAAAAATCATTGGCCCTATATAGGGAGGGGAGAAAAGTACATTCTAGGATATCTGGAAGGATGGAGTAAGGTAGAAAAAGGGGAGTGAAGGAGGCATTTCCCATACAGTATAGTGAGTATGTTCATATAACTCAGGGGTGTCAAACACAAGGCCTGTGGGCCTGATCCAACTCGCAGGGTGCTTAGATCTGGCCCATGGGGCCAACGTGGAAACAGTGAAGGATCAGGTCACAGTGCCTCTGCCAGTGAAAACGGAGTTCTTGAGGCCTGCGTGTGGCCCTCCCGGGTTCCATTTTTGGCATGCGGCCCTCCCTGGCTCTGTTTTCGCTGGCAGAGGGCTGCAGGACGTCGAGCTGGCCATGCCCACCCTGGCCACACCTACTCTAGCCACACCCACTCTTCCCCCTGAGGTCAGACACAACCCTGATGTGGCCCTCAATGATATCAAGTTTGACAGCCGTGATATAACTCATGAAACTCTAAACCTAGGTTAACAAAAGAAAACAGTTCAGATCATGTTACCCTGTTTTCCCGAAAATAAGACATTCCCTGATAATAAGCCCAATTGGGTTTTTGAGCGCATGGCAATAAAGCCAAGCCCTTATTTCAGGATTCAAAAAAATGTAAGACAGGGTCTTATTTTCGGGAAAACACGGTACTATTGCAGATAAACAATAACCATGACCCATATATAAACATATGGCTCATTCAACAATGACTTAGGTCATTGGTTGGTTTGGGTTCACCCAAAATGCAGAAATCCCATTTTAGTTAAGTCTGATTTGTTTGCAACCCTTGCCGATATCAGAAAAATCCTTCATTTCCCTACCAAATTATTTGAAGCAGCAGCTTATTTCTTTGCCTCCAGTAATGCTAAAGATTAACCTTTTCATGCATCCATCTAATGAACCACATTATAGATTAAGCAGTACAATAATCACAGAAGCAGCTGAAACCGAGAGCACAAAAATCAAAGGGAGGAAAATCCAGCATTTTATGATAGAATTCATATGAAAGAGTTTTAAATAAACATAGGTTTTAAGCATTTCAGAAATTTAGTTCAATAATTTTACATTGTTTAAACTCAATTTATATTGTAGGGCTTTTAAAAGAATACTGAAAAGATTACCTAACTGTCTATCTATCTATCTATCTATCTATCATCTATCATCTATCATCTATCATCTATCCATCCATCCATCCATCCATCTATCTATCTTAAACATGTTTATGCAGATTTTTAAAAAAGAAAAGCTACTTCCTTAGTGCTAGTATGATATGCCATCATAATTTGATCAATTTAAATGCCTGGAATACTGATGTTTGAGCTGTTTACATGAATAAAATTCAATTTCTGTAGCCAAGGCTCAGAAAACAGATTTATAAGGATTGGTCAAGGATTCCATGCTCATTTAGAACTGGAATTCAAACTAAATTCTGATAGCTATTTAATCTTCAATTAAACACATGCAATGAATGGGTGTCCACCATGTTTCCTGCCCATATTCTGTGCTGTGTCCTATAACCTCTGAAAGATTTTGCTGCACATTAAGGGATTCCAGAAAAATTGGAGGTGCTACTACAGATGCAACAAGAGACAAATACTGTAAGATGGAAAGGTTTTTTTTCCTTTCAAAAGCCACCTTGCTTCTTGAGCTAAAGCCATCTTTGGTGTCAATATCATGGAAAGCCATGATATTGGCTCATGGAAAGTCGTGATATTGGGTATTCAACATGGAAAGAGAAGAAGGATGGAACAAGAAAGCCTTGTCATGCCACTTTGCAATTTTTCACAAGGTGGGGAGGCAACCTTTGGCCGGGCTCTCTTCTTATGCAGTGAATTGGGTAACCCCAAATTGTCCTGACACAATTCTCCTTCTTCCCAAAATAACAAAGATAATGACTATGATGGAATAGATAGCATCAACAAGACCATATACCAGTGATGGCTAACCTTTTCTGGACCGAGTGCCCAAAGCGCATGAATCCCCAAAATGCAATGTGTGCACAGCTCCTATGCATGCATGCATGCCCCTCCCCGCATGCACCCTTCCCCCCATGAATGCATGCATGGCCTCTCTCATGCGCCCCCCACATGTGTGGCAGAGACCCAAAGACCAGCTGGCCGGCAGGAGGCATGCGCACATGTGCACTGGAGCTAAGCTGTGGCGACGGCTCATGTGCCCATAGAGAGGACTCTGCGTGCCACCTCTGGCACATATGCCATAGGTTCGCCACCACTGCCATCTACACTTCTACTGTTTCCTTTAATGAAATTGGAAAGGGGAGAGAGAGAGACAGAATGCTTATTGATTCATATATGGGGCAGGGAGTTACTTCATTTACATTCTTTTCATGGACTTTCTATTGGTATCTGGTTGTAAACAAAATCCTGGGCTATTTGAGCCTTTAGCCTGATCCAGCAAGAGCTTATATTTCAGAAGAACTAATTGTATTAATGAGCTGTGGTGGTGCAGTGGTTAGAATGCAGTACTGCAGGCTACTCCTGCTGACTGCTGGCTGCAGTTTGGCAGTTCAGTTCTCATTGGCTCCAGGTTGACTCAGCCTTCCATCCTTCCGAGATGGGTAAAATGAGGACCCAGATTGTTGAGGACAATATACTGACTTTGCAAACTGCTTAGAGAAGGCTGTAAAGCAGTGTGAAGCACTATATAAGTCTAAGTGCTATTGCCATTGCTATTGCTATTGCACCTGTTGAACTACTCCAGAAAAATTTTATCTCTCCTTTCCCAGACTCACTTTCCCAGACATCTACACAAACACACCCATCTACATAAACCTTCCTCTCTTTAAGGACATTAAATAAGCTGAGGCTCACAAAAGGAACAGAAACCTTCTTTATTTTAGAACGTGGCCACCGTCGTCATGGATGAAAGTGAATGCCTATTAGCTGACTCGGCATACGAGCAATACATTGCACTGTGACGGTTTACCTGTCAAATTTTGGAGCAAACGTCTGCAAGAGAAATGCTTGAAGTACGTCCCTGTGTAAATGTGTACTGTTTTACATTTGGAGTTTTGCTGTTAGACTTATAGAAAGACTTAATAGGAAACAGCAACCCCTGGTGACAGACCTCAATAATACATTGACGTCCTTAACACCCAAGGGTATGGGTGAAAGCAACTGTCAAGAGGGACGCCTAGTGGTCGAATTTGATCCAGGAAGTTAGCAGAGATGCCTGCCTTATACAATAATATTCTACAGGAAAAACAGAAAAGCAAGCAAATTAATTCTTAAGACCAGAAAATCAGGTGGAACGTATCACTTGTCACTTTTATGAAACTGCAGAGAAGGAAAGAGACTGGGAGTATCAATCACAAAAGATGCGCTATCGGAACTTCATCTAGAGGTACATGACACAACAATTATGTCAAAACTAACCGAGAGAAAGCCTTCTCACTGCCTGGTTGGAAAATCACCTGAGAATTTCAATCTTGTCTTGACATCCATAAAATGTACAAAGTCTCTTAACTGTTCTTTATTTTCATTCACGTTAGCAGAATTTCAATGTGAAATTTTAAGTACACCATAGGTATTAAAGTCTCTATTGAGTTCACGGGGGGGGGGGGGGCTATATGTAATATTAGAGCCTGTTGGTGTGGCAGACTAAGCACTGTAATTAACATTCAGCTGCCTGCAATTACTGGGAGTTCAAATCTCACCAGGCTCGAGGTTGACTCAGCCTTCCATCCTTTCTAAGGTAGGTAAAATGAGAACTTAGATTGTGGGGGCAATAAGCTGACTTTGTATAAATATACAAAAGTATGAAGGCTATTGCTTAACGCATTGTAAGCCGCCCTGAGTCTCCAGAGAAGGGTGGCATATAAATCAAAATTTTAAAAAAAATAAATTAAATGTGACTTATATTCACTCTTGTTTTCTTGGTCAGAGGAAGTGATATAAAAGTGAAACAAAGAAGAACAAATAAATTAGGACGCGTACCTTATGAGAGATTCTATACCAATTCAAATGTTCTCCCCATAAATAAATTAAAAATATACAGTCCATGGGAAGGAACCAGTAGGTTTCACTTTTCTCCACTGCGCCAGAAAGGAGGTATTGAATAAATACCTGAAAATTCAAATGGTTGTCCTTAGAAGAGATCACCTGTTAGTGATCATTATCCATTCTCAAGGACACACTCCTTAACAATATATAAAGGTGTGAGCACCTTCCACGAGTGTCAAGAATCACAAAAAGAAAACAGGAATAGAACTTGGTGTCCTTCTCCTCCGAACATGCATTACCCCAACCAAGTGCAAGGGTGGGATTCTATTGGTTCAGACCAGTTCGGGCGAACTGGTAGCTCCAATGATCAGCTGGGAACGAACCGGTTAGCTCCGACGATCAGGTTGGCCCGCCCACCTGCCCCTGCACTTTACTTACCTTTATTTTCTCAGCTGATTGGCGCAGTAGAGCGGATTGCCACGCCTCAGCTGTTACTCCCAAGTGGTAACACAGAAGGTTAGTATTTGTAAAACTGTGCATGTATGCACAGCGCGCATTAGGCATGCGCACACAATCACTGAACCGGTTGTTAAACCGGCAGCATCCCATCACTGACCAAGAAGAATATTTGAAATGTCTTAATACAAATACACTTTGGAGACTTTAAAACCAGGCAACCCATCCTGCAAAGTGCTTTAAATCCAAAGAATCTTTCTAGACTTATATTCTAGATGGCGTTTGCTAACTAAGGTATCTTGATAGGATCCAAGACACAGGCCAATAGTTTGGAATTGTGGGGAACATAAATAGTATGGGAGCACTATTAAGAAGCAATTATAGTCAAAACAGCAACAAAAACAATCTATCCAGACTAGAAAAAACTTTATGCCCATACACGACTGAACTGAGTAAGAGGCCTCTCTTTTCTCCTTCCCACCCAGACACGAGCAGTTTATTCCCCTTCTAAAACATTTTTAAAAAAAAGTTTGTCTAGAACTTTTCAGAGGCAAACTGATATTTGCATCTGGAGGGCTGAACACGGAGGAGCACTTACATGTACTTTATTCTCAGTTTAGATGGGACAACGGCAATTTCTTCCTTCTAGAGACATTTGCAACTTAAGGGAATCTTAGTAGGGGGAAAAAAATATCTCATGGACCATGGCCACGAGGGGAATTCTGTCGAGCGAGATCTCAGGCTTTCTTTAACAGAATGAAAAGAATAAGGGAGAATGCACCAGGACCAGCTCACCAATTTTGGAAAAAAATGTAAAACACAAGACATTTGGCATCTAAAGAGGAATGAGATGTAACAACATTAAATCTAAAGTTCAAATTATTACTTATCTGCACCATTGGGTATAGAATGTCTTCCCTGAAGGTTGAAAATTTGAGCAGATACCAAGGAGGAAAGCTCTTGCCGTCTCCAGTTTCCATCTAATCTTCCTCTCAGTAACCAGCTGAGTAAACCAAATGAAGCCTCTGGTATTTGACTAAGCTCTGTATAGCACGTTAGGTAACAGCAGCAATAGTGAGCCAGCAAATAAGCAACCAAGCCGCGCACCTTTGTGAAGGATGCACAATACCTTGTCTTAGACACCTCTACCTCCAGCACATCTCTCCACCTCCACTCCCACTATTCACACTGTACACACCACCAGCTGCTGCAGCAGCAGAGCTCATTTCACTTCTCAATTAATTAAGGGAGAAAGGCCTGTTTTTCTTCCGTTGGCAGAGGTACACCTATGTTAAAAAGCACAAAACTCTCTCGGTACTAAGAATTAAAAGACAATTTATTCCTTCAAACGGAAATTGGTACTCTTGATGGACCATCATTTTCATCTGCCTGCAATTTGGCAGTTCAAATCTCACCCGGCTCAAGGTTGACTCAGCCTTCCATCCAGTGATGGGATTCAGCCGGTTCGTACCACTTCAGGAGAACCGGTTGTTAACTTTCTGAGCAGTTTGGCAAACTGGTTGTTGGAAGAAATCATTAGGGCAGAGAACCGGTTGTTAAATTACTTGAATCCCACCACTGCTTCCATCCTTCTGAGGTGGGTAAAATGAGGACCCAGATTGCTGGGTGCAAGAGGCTGACTCTGTAAACCTCTTAGAGAGGGCTGTAAAAGCACTGTGAGGCGGTATATAAGTCTAAGTGCTATTGCTACTGCTATTTTTCCTCTTATTGCCAAACACAAAGTGTATGGGGATAGGGAACCTGAAGATCTCTAGCTGTTGCTGTATTACAACTCCCAGTCACACTAGCCACAGAGGTGGGCTACTGGGGGTTCGCAGGAGTTTGGGAGAATCTCTTGCTAAGATTCTGTGTAGTTTGAGAATCCCCAAATCCCACTCCTGGCTGGCCCCACCCCACCCACCCCTCCCCTCCCCTCCCCTCCCTTGAGTCCCTATGTGGCCTGTTTTAGATGCAGGTAAGTGCAGGGCGTGCACAGAGACTCAGGGAGGGTGAAAAATGGGCCTACTGGAAGTTTGGGAAGGCTGGGCTCCAGAGGGCCTCTAGAGCCTGCGGAGGCCATTTTTGCCCACCTGGAGGCTCAAGAAAAGTCTCCTGAGCCTGGGGAGGGCAAAAACACCTCCAGAGCCCAGGGAGGGCAGAAATGCTGTGGTGCAGGAGGCTGACTAGGCCATGCCCAGCATGGCCATGCCCACCCAGAAACCGGGCAAAGAACCCCTTTGAATTTTTGAAGCCCACCCCTGACTAGCCATCATGGTTTGTGCTGAGGAATGCCAAGAGCTATGGTTTAATGACCCCAGTAAAATCATGGTTTCCCCATCCATGATCTATAGAACCCTCTGGAAAATGATCTGCTGAGCTTTAGAGCTGTGCACTTTTGCAAAGGAATACTTCCCCTCCCCAGTCATTTTAGGAAAGTGCTTCTTTGAAACAAAACCGTTTCAAAGTTTTGATAACACCAGTGCCTGCATATGCATAGTGCATATATAGAAGCCAATACTGGTAAAATGGTTTAATTGATTAAGATAGATCAAATGTTTTCTCAAGGCAAAATGCCACAGCTACAGGTTCTTGCAGTTGATGCATCCTTGATCAGTTTTAATTTTTTTCCTTCTATTTTGAACACATTATTGTCCCCAGGATTATGATAAAGTACTTCTTTCTTTTAAAAAATGTTCTGTTTTGCCATTTAACCTTTCCCAACTTAGTGTCCTTTAGATGCATTGATATTCTGTAGGGTTTTCCAACAGATTATAATGGCAATACTTTTTCTGTCTAAGACTACTGTTTTCAAGATTTCTTGAATACACAGTTACAGTAAAATTGAGGGTAATGTTGCACCAAATATTTTTTCCTTTTTTTTAACATTCATTAGATGAACTTATAAATAACTATATCTTGTGATTGAAACAATATAACTCTCAAATGGATTAGGTCAGTGGTGAAATCTAAATTTTTTTTACTACTGGTTCTGTGGGTGTGGCGTGGTGGGCGTGGTGTGACTTGGTGAGCGTGGCAGGGGAAGGATACTGCAAAATCCCTATTCCCTCCCCACTCTGAGGCCAGTCAGAGGTGGTATTTCCTGGCTCTCCAAACTACTCAAAATTTCACTGCCGGTTCTCCAGAACCTGTCAGAACCTGCTGCATTTCACCCCTGGATCAGGTTGATTATTCATTCTTTTACTTCAGCCCATCATATGGGAAATACCCTCACCACTATAATCCTTTTTATATTCCTTCTACATAAGCACATGAAGACAGTCAATTTGACTAAATAATAACAGAGTTGGAAGGGACCTTGGAGGTCTTCTAGTCCAACCCACTAAAACAACTATGAGGAATCTCCAGCCTATGAGCAACAAGTGCCCCCTAACTTTCCTCAGTTGACCTGGTTTAGAATATTATTTTCAGATCCTTTTCTCTTCCACAAAGCCAAATCATTCAATATTTATCAACCTTATTTCTCCCATGTAGGGAGCATCTTATTAAAAGTCCAACCGGATTCCAATAGGTATATTACCAAGGTGCCAAAGAAACTGGGTATAGCACAGCGATCTAAATAAATTTTTTCCTTGTAAAACAGATCTGGATTCCAATGTTAACTAAGAGGAATGGATAGGTTAATAAATGAATTGCTTTGGTAGGGAATTATTGTGGGGCATTGTTAAATCAGCAAGGACAGTTGAATAAAAAGTATTTTTGGTTAATGTTTGGGGCTTTGTTATTGTTGAATGTTATAAGAAATTACAGAAGAACAGCTCTCCTTTCAAATAATGATCAGTTTTTATTTACTAAACTGAAAACTGTGTCAAAAGTGTGGGTTCTACGTCAGAGAGAGAGAGGGAGGGAGGGAGGAAGGGAGAGAGGGAGGGAGGGAGAGAGAGAGATATGATGGATGGATGGATAGATGGATGATGGATGATGGATGATGGATGATAGATGATAGGTAGGTAGGTAGGTAGGTAGGTAGGTAGGTAGATACAAATCTCTCTCACACACATGCGCACTCTCTCTCTCTCTCACACACACACACAGACAGATTGATATGCTCTAAACTCCTTTATTCATTGGCCCATCCAAATACTTCTCCATGAAAGCATGATACCATGGATGAAACCGCAGATCCATTTAGACCAGAACTGTCTGCTTTGTCAACAGTTTCTGTGTGGGTTTTCCTCCATAGTTTTATCCTTTGAACAGAAATCTTGGATACCGGAACTCTATTTCCTTGGCAAACACAAATTTTAAAGGATTACATTTAGGAGCATTGATGGGAAAGCCCCTAATCCAATCATTTCTTTTTTAAAAAAAAAAGATATTACCTTGAGGTTTGGGTTTGATAAGCTTCCCACAAGGCTTTGAAATGGTGACCGTCTTCTGGCAGTCCGCATTGTGCAAAGCTCGTTTTAGATTTCCAGTTCGAGTCTTCAGAGCGGTGTTTAGATCACACTCTCCCCATGCCTGGAACTGATATTTACATTCCGCTGTGAAAAATAAATGTCCGTGTTACTTTTTTTATTATCAGCAGCTGATAAAAGCAAGGCTCAGTATAATAACACAGATATTTCATCCAGCTTTTATTCAGAATAATGCAGGCAATAAGGCAGATTTTCATGGCGGAGACCATAAAACCACTTCCACTGTCACTGTATCATGGGCTCGAAAATTGAATTTGTACAAATGAATTAAGCAGGATTTCAAACACACTCCCGAAAGGTATTGGCTCCAGCTCATTAGAAACAGAGGTATAAACAAGATGGAAATGGAGTGCTCACAAACCCAGGATGCGAATTGCATACTGATGTCACAATCATAGCTCTCTGAATGCCTGGTAACAGAATCGCAAGGAAAAATTACTATAGAGCAAATGCCTTTTGAAAGGAGGGGAGGAGAAAATAATGTGAGAATGATGTACAAATACCTTTGCCGTGAAGTTCTGTTAATCTTATTGTATTCCGCTAACCATCCTAAAATTACCTCAAAATTCTCCTATCTAATTTTATTACAAAATGGTAGTACCAGTTTATACCGCACTGATACTTTGAAGTGGACTACCAGATTCTGTAACAGCTTTGTTCCCTATGCCATCCTTCTGGTAAACTTGCAAGATTCATTTTTCTTGCCATGTACATGTTTACATCCGAAATAGGCTGTGTTGTTTCACTGTGTCATATAATATATGTGGTTATGTGGCCAGGGGGTGGGGGGGGGTGTTTCTAAATTTTTTTACTACCGGTTCTGTGGGTGTGGCTTATTTTGTGGGCATGGCTTGATGGTCATGTGACAATTATTTAGGATTTAGCAGAGGTACTGGTCTACCAGGCTTTTAACTGCTTGCAGAGCTGTACCGATCTACCCATTTATTTTTGCTGGCACTGAACTACTCATGTATTTTTGCAGGCACTGGTCTACTCATTTGTTTTCTTTTAACACTGATCAGCTGTAGGGCGGCCCTTTGAAGCTCCACGGCAAGAGTTTTTCCCTCTAGCCATCAGCTGGGACTCAGGAGGCAGCAATAGATTGAGGGTGGGGCCAAATAAAAGGTAAGAATAATGTGGGGAGTGGATGGGGGGGCACAGGGGCAGAACCGGTTTGGTGATGTCATATTGTCACCGCTACCAGCTCTGGAGAACCAGGCCGAACCAGGAGGAACCCACCACTGGTATGTGGGTATATGTTTGTTTGTTTGTTTTTTTCATGTTTAAAGGTAAAGGTAAAGGTTCGCACATATGTGCTAGTGGTTCCCGGATCTAGGGGGCGGTGCTCATCTCTGTTTCAAAGCCGAAGATCCAGCGCTGTCCAAAGATGTCTCAGTGGTCATGTGGCTGGCATGACTAAATGCCAAAGGCGCATGGAACACTGTTACCTTCCCACCAAAGGTGGTCCCTATTTTTCTACTTGCATTTTTTACATGCTTTTGAACTGGGACAAGTAATGGGAGCTCACCCCGTTATGCGGCACTAGGGATTCGAACTGCTGAACTGCCAACTTTATGAACAACAAGCTCAGCATCTTAGCCACTGAGCCACCATGCCCCTCTCTTTTGTCATGTTTAGGTAATGTATATTGGAAGTGCTGACCCTTTGAGAGTTGTATGCAACAAAATTTCATTTTAATGTATTTTAATGTATGCCGATTAGTATACGTTTAAAATAACAACAAAGTTATTCTAAGTCGTCTAAGACTAAGTCTGGATCCAGTTTTGGTCACCACAATACAAAAAAGTTGCTGAGAGCAGAGAAGGATAATAAAGGGGACTGGAGGCTAAAGCATATGATGAATGGTTATGGGAACTGAGTAATTCTATCTAACAAAGAGATGGATTAGGGTTGACATAATAACAGTCTTCCAATATTTGAGGGCTTGCCACAGAGAGGAGGGGGTCAACCAATTGTCCAAAACACATGAGGGCAGGACATGAAATTACAGATGGAAGATTATCAAGGAGAGAAGCAACTAAGAACTAAGGAGAAATTTCCTGACAGTGAGAACAATTAATCAGTGGAACAGCTTGCCTCCAGAAGCTATGGGTGCTCCATCACTGGAGGTTTTCCAGAAGAATTTGGACGGCCACTTATCCCAAATGGTATAGAGTATTCTGCTTGAGCAAAGAGTGGGCTCGAAGACCTCCAAGATCCCTTCCAACTCTGTTATTCTGTATTCTGTCGAAATGGACTTTAGACCCATTTATAGAATCCAGATAAAACAGTCCAATATGTATAAAACAAAGAGTAGTAAAAACAAAAATGATGATACCGTAACAAAGTAAAATTGAAAAGCTCATCTTTGTTTTCAATTATAAAGAGCAAAAAGGCAGGATAGAGGAAAACAAAGCCAAAGGGGAAAGAAATAGTGAGAACTAGAAGAATCCAGACATAAGAAGTGAATAATAAACTATGAGAGAGAAGGGGGGGAGGGAGGGAGAGACGGAGGGAGAGAGAGACAGAGGGAGGGATGGAGAGAGTGATTTAAACACACAACTAAATAAAATAAAGATCAGTGGTAGGGCTGTGTTGTCAAAAAAAGATAGCAGCCACAACCATGGGATGAAAGCAGTGGTGAAATGTAAAATTTGTAACTACTGGTTCTGTGGGAATGGCTTGGGGGGGGGGGCGGTAATATGACTGAGTGGACATGGCCAACCTTTTTTTTAACTTTTAAAACCATTTCTTCTACAACCTCTTCGGCTGAAGAGGTTGTAAAAAAAAATGCTTTTAAAAATAAAAATAAAAGCCTCTGATGATTGCATGACTCAGCTGGGCAATGGGGGGGGGGGCAGGGATTTTTGCTACCTGTTCTCCGAACCACCCACCTCCATCGCTACCGGATCGGGTGATCCAGTCTGAACTGGGAGCATTTCACCCCTGGATGAAAGCCTCGGTCTTCTTTGTGTATTTATGGAGAAAGTTTTCAGCTGCATAGTTCTGGCCACCATCTTGAGATATTTGACAATCCCCACCACCACCACAGATACACTGTTGATGAAGATGGTAGAAATGATCAAATCCAGGTATACATTTATTAACTTTTATCATTCTGCTAAAGAATTGGGAAAGAGTTCATCTTACATTTATTCGCTTCAACTGTGGTCTGCCAGTGGCCTGTGGAACTGGCAGCAGAGTCGGACAGTGAGAAGATTGGGGAGGAACATGGGCCAGTCCTGGAGTCTGGGGAAGGCTCGGATGAGGGCTCTGCATTGGAGGCAGAGATAGCGCCAGGGCCATCTGGGAGTTATGTGCTGACTCCAGAGCCTCCAGAGTCTGACAGAGGAACACGGGGAGCCTGTTCCCAGTGCGCACATGCGCAGAGCTGTCAGAAGGCAAGAACAGTTAAGACAAAAGGGACGACTCAGGAGTAGGACTAGGAGATGATTGGTCCCTTCCATAAGACATAAAGGAGGAGTAAAGGCATGTGAGCCTTTGCAGGAAGCAACTTTATTCGTTTTGGTTGGTTTAAATTTTGAAGCTCCATTTGGACTCTGTGCTCCGTGTGGCCTTGCAAAGCTAATTGCCAATTAGGTCTTTTGCAGTGTTTCAAGGGAGATAAAAGTGAGTGCTTATTGGCCTTATCCCAAAGGACTGTGGCAGACTTCTGTTGGACTCTTTACAAACTATTTGTGACTCATTATGGGCTGTGAATGAACAGAATTCACAGCTATTGAAATAAAAAGGGGTTTTGGGACTAATCGTGTGCTTTTTACTGGCTCAGGAAGCCTAGGTCAGAAACTGATAAAGTCTGATACCAGTCAAGAAATCTTCCGGGAAATAGAATTAAAAGGGGAATTATAAAGTTTAATTCATCCTCATAGAATTAACCCCACCCCACCCATCCAAATGCCCCTGCCACATGTACTATTCAACTCCTTCTTCTCCACAAAGTTTTGGACATTGGTAGTGCCTTCTAAAGATTAGGTAACCTTTTTGGAACATATCCTTTCATTAAATGATGAAGTGGATTCACTATGTCAGAACTTTAAATTCAAAGAATTTAAGGGAGTAGGGTCAAGAAAACAAGCTGGGAAGCTAAAAACCCACCACCCATCTTAAAGATTTCTATAGAGTAGAGTAGAAATTTTTATTGTGCTGTAATTGGATCTCTCAGTATTATTGTGGTGGCAAAGCTTCTCTGTCCCATCACTTTCACCTTGGGATTGGTGATGAAAGATCCGAGGAAGTTGAAATCTTCCCTATAGAGTAGGCTACCATGAAATTCTCCAATTAGCAGGGTAAGCAAGAGAGCTCAACAACTCCCCATATCTGAATTGAAGTGGTATCCACTCATTCCTGCATCAATAGAGACCTTTGCTATCAAGAAACCTGCTGTTCCCATTTCCTAACTTTATCCTGCCACTCTTTCACTAGTCATTTGTCTTCCCTCCAAGGTCATGGATTAAAAAAAAAATCTAACATATGTTGCATGCCTTGAGGCTGACCTTGGATGGTGTTCAAATAATGGGGAAATTACTCCTTTAACATTGATATATCTGAAGACAACTTCAATCTGACTCATTCTTGGGTTGAAAATGAGCAGTGTGCCTTGCGAATGAGGCCAGAGAAAATGCTGTTATGGCATGTTTGTGCTATGGGTAGATGAATGGGAGGAAAGATCAAAAGGGAAAGCTGCAAGAATGGTGAACAAGAAGGTGGAAAGGACATATTCTACAACAGAGCCATAGCCAAGGTTCCCCATTGCAGTTGATAGAATAATAAGGATAAGACTTTGGCTGCAAATGAGTGTGCAAGTTGTCCTCCGTGTATTAAAAATACATGGAATCTATTATCACTTTGACACTATGATCTTTCTACCTTTGAATTTCATTGAAACGTTTGATGTTAGGGATGCTCTACAAGCCCTCTGTTGCCAAAAGGTTCTTCCGTTTTCATTGCAATACAAGACATGTGAAAAATCCCTTGAGTTCGAATTCAGCCTGATCCCTGTACAGTCCATAGAATGCTGACGAGCTGGGTAAATTTATCTTTCATGTATGGATGATCAGCTGTTGTTCAGATTGTAAGGGGGAAAAAATGTAAGCCTGGATAAGAATGAAGAAGAGGTTGACCAGTAGCAAGGTGGATGAATCCACATATGGAGGAAATGAATGCACCAGTTGTTGTGGCCCGCCAGCAGCCTGCGTGGATTGTGGCTGATCCCGATGACGAGGAGGCTGGTGTGGGGTTGCACCAGCAGCCTTCGCAGTCAGCACTCGTGTCGGACAGCGAGGAGGCTGAAGAGGATGTGGTGCCAGAGGCAGAGACTCAGCCTGGGCCTTCAGAACCAGAGACTCCTTCAAGTGGAGAGAGCAAAATGGACGAGCCTCTCCTCAATGCTCGAGCATGCAGGGCTGCCAAAAGGCAGGAGTAGCTACTCAGGAGAAGGAGGTCTCCTCGAGAGTAAGGTTTGAGGATAATTGGCCACTCCCTTAGCCTATTTAAGTCACATGCAGTTAGTAATTTCTTGCTGGAAACAACCTGTAATTATTACAGAGCATTTTGGAGAGTGAGTGTCTTATCGTATCTTGTTTTCTGGGCTGGCTGCCAACCTTTGCCGGACTTTGTTTATTCTTGGTACGTTATAACTTAGATAAGGACCATTGGTGTGTGTCACAATCCTTGGGAATCCAGAGCTGGGGCAGAACACCAGTGGAAGATGTGAAAGGCCAGTCTGAAAATGAATCATCCTGGATAAATTCTATTTATGTGGTCCGGAGAAATAGAATAACAGAGTTAGAAGGGACCTTGGAGGTTCTCTATTCCAACCTGCTGCTTAGGCAGGAAATCTAACACCAGGGGTCTCCAACCTTGGCAACTTTAAGACTTGTGGCCCTCAACTCCCAGAATTCCTCAGCCAGCTAAGCTTCCCTTAACTGGCTGAGGATTTCTGAAAGTTGAAGGCCACAAGTCTTAAAGTTGCCAAGGTTGGAGACCCCTACCCTACACCACTTCAGACAAAGCCCCTATAAGTTAACAATGCACTGATGACATAATTTATCCATTCATTACAGAACAAGAGACCATCTTCCTCAGGATCTCTTGTGATAGGTAGCTGTAACTTCAGCCGCTCTAACAAGTATAGTGAAAACTTTTGCCTAGTCTGAAATAATTTCAGATAATTGTCCAGAGGGCAGGACAAGAAATAATGGTTGGAAACTAATCAAAGAGAAAAACAACCTGGAATTAAGGAGAAACTTCCTAACTGAAAGAACAATTAACCAGTGGAACAGCTTGCCTCCAGAAATTGTGGGCGCTCCAACACTAGAGGTTTTTAAGAATAGACTGGGCAGTCACTTGTCTGAGATGGTATAGGTTCTCCTGCTTGAGCAGGGGGCTGGACTAGAAGACCTCCAAGGTCCCTTCCAGCTCTATTCTATTCAGGATTCAGAATTTCCCCAGACCAAGATTTTAATCATGTTTTCTCACCCCTATCAACTCTTAAGAGTTATTTAATCATTTAGAAAAGGCAGGGATTGGAGCTCCAAAGTGAAAAAATTGCAGTGGTCACATTAAACAGTGGAACTCCTTGACTTGGGAGATTACTTTGGTACCTTTTCTGGAGGTCTTCTTTAGGGAAATATTTTATCTGGTATATAACTTTAACTACAAGCATGCTTGTTTCTACTCTTCATTTAGAATAATACTTTGTATTAATTTATTTTAGGGGGCACAATGGATCAGGGGTTAAAGATGCCAAACTTGTCAGCTAGAAAGCTTGTCAGAGTACATTCATAGACTGGAATAGGCAACAAGGTCAGCCAATGAATAGACATGGCAACTGGGTCAGCCAATGAGCGCGGTTTGGAAACTGAAACAGTTTGGAGCCTGGGCGTGGCTAAACTAGTCTGTCTGCTGAACTGAAACTGGAAACTCTTCTCTTCTCTGCGTGTGTATGCTTGTCCTTTCTACCACATTGGAAGAACCACTCTTGGTATTGTAAATATGTCTCATGTGTTATTATGTATATAAAGAGAAGTTAATGAATACTGCTGAATCAGTTACCTGTGTGTGCTTTCTGGATTTGATTTCTGCAACAAACTATAACAAAACTGACAGCCGGGGTTTAAGACCTAAATTCCACATAACATCCGTTACATGCCCCAGTTCCTGCCCACCTAGCAAGTTGAAAGCATGCAAATGCGAGTAGATAAATAGGTAGATAAATAGCTTCCCACTTGGGTAGGAAGTTAACAGTGTTCCGTGCACCTCAGTGTATAGTCATACTGACCACATGACCATGGAAGTGTCTTTGGACAATGCTGGCTTCCTGGGCTAAGAAGAGGAGATGACCCTTTAGAGTCAGACACAACTGGACAGGGGAAACCTTTGCTGTTTACCTTTATCAATTTATTTCACTGTAAACTAAGGGTCTGTAGCAAAAAGCACATGGGGTAGCATCACAGTTCCAATTTCCACATTTTCAGCCACCTTCATAGGATACCAATTAAAATTCTGCACAAAATATAGGTCATATCATGATCTTTGGACCAAGACTACCGTGTTTCCCTGAAAATAAGACCGTCTTTTTTGTCTTTTTTTTTTTTTGCCACCAAAAAAGGCACTAGGTCTTATTTTCGGGGGATGTCATCCACAGACTAACCTCACATGCGGGCGTCACCCCTGGTCTCCTTTTCGCTGTTAGAAGCCTTCAGTGACTTCTTCTGTGGCCGGCAAGGCTTTCCTGAAGGCCTCTGCAGCCAATAACAGAACTCCAGATTGATCCGGAGCTTTGTTATCAGCTACAGATGCCTTCAGGAAAGCCTTAGCCAGCCTTGCTGGCTACAGAAGAAATGGGCCGGCAAGGCAGGTGTCGGGTATGCAAGGCCTGGCTACAACTGTCCAAAGGTAAGTAATGGGGCAGCTCCACCCCCCATCCCCACCCTAGCTTAATTTTTACCCATGCACTCTGGAATGGGTGGGATCTTAATTAGGGCTTATTTTGGAGGTAGGGCTTATATTGGGTGCACATGTAAAAATCAAACTAGGACTTACTTTCAGGGTAGGTGGTATTTTGGGGAAAACAGGGTATGGAGGATGTTCATACAAACTGCCCCTGTAACTTACAGAGACAAGTGTGTGGCATAATTAAAGCAAGTATACATCCAGAGGAACAAAATACACTTCCACCTCTTGCCAGATATGCTGAGGAATGTTTCCACGTGGAAAGGTATGAAGAACAAAAATCAAAATTCTGGGGCTGGAAGAGGCAAAGCAGCAATTCTTCAAGCCCAGATGGCTGCAAGAGGAAGAGACATGGAATTGAGCTGAGCAATATTATTCAGCTGGTGCCAATAAATTCTGGATCAAATTTTTCTTTTTTTGTATTGAAAACTGCAAAAACTGATATTTTTCTAATACCAGCTTTAATAAACATGCTATTACCTATTTTGGATAATAGGCAAGTGCTAGAGCAGTGATGGCTAACCTTTTTGCTGTCGTGTGCCAAAAGCGGGGGGAAAGCGGGGGGGGGGTTCTGCGCGCATGTGCCTACACCCATAATTCAATGCGCCCCGCCCCCTGCACATGCGTGTGTGACCCCTCTGCACTCCCCCCGCTTTTGGCATGCGATGGCACAGTGGGCCCAGTAGGCCTGTTTTTTTGCCCTCCCCAGGCTCCAGAGGCTTTCTAGGAGCCTGGGGAGGGTGAAAACATCCTTCCCCGCCTCCCCGGAGGCCCTCCAGAGGCCGGAAATAGCCCGCTTCCCGACTTCTAGTGGGCCCAGAAGGCACGAAAATCAGCTGGCCAGTACGCGCATGCATGCTGGAGCTGAGCTACGGCAATGCTCATGTGCCTACAGATATGGCTCCGTGTGCCACCTGTGGCACGTGTGCCATAGGTTCGCCAACATGGTGCTAGAGGTTCAGAACTGAGTTTGTGTCTATGCCTTACACTTGACTTACATTTGTTTAGTGACCAAAGTTATGGCACTGAAAAAAGTGAGTTATAACCATTTTTCACACTTATGACTGTTGCAGCATCCTGATGGTCATGTGATCAAAATTTGGATGCTTAACAACTGACATGTATTTATGATGGTTGCAATTATCTAACAACCATGCTAATAACTTAACAACTGCAGTGCTTCACTTAACAACAGTGGCAAGAAAGGTCATAAAATAAGGCAAAATTCACTTAACAATGTTTTGCTTAGCAAGAGAAATTTTGGGCTCATTTGTGGTCATAAGTCAGAGACTACCTTTATAACACACCATAAAATACTCCAAATAAGCTTTCCTTTCCTTTCTTTTCATTCATCTTTCTTGGTAACTTGAAGAGAGGAATGAAAGTTTGCCAAATAGATTTCCCTGCCTGATTAAATATACCATATGCTAAATGTTCGGATCAAGTCATTAACAAAGTCATTAAACAGAATAAGAAGTTTTTAATATGAATGTGAGACCGAATTATCTACCTATCTGTCTGCTGGAAATGTCTTTCTTTCTGACTGCCTTTCCTTCTTTCTTTCTGACTGCCTTTCCTTCTTTCTTTCTTTCTTTCTGTTTTTCTGTCTCACTTTTGTTTTTGCTTGGTTGTTGATTTCTTTCTTCCCAGCTTTTCTTGCTTGCTTGCTTTTCTTTTTTTCTTGCCTCTCTGTGTTCTTCTCTTTCTCTCTTTCTCTCTTTTTCTCTTTCTCTCCTCCTGTCTTTCTCGCTTTCTCTGTCTTCCTCTCTTTCTGTTTCTCTGTCTTCCTGCTTTTCTCTCTTTCTCTCTTTTTCTCTTTCTCTCCTCCTGTCTTTCTCGCTTTTTCTGTCTTCCTCTCTTTCTGTTTCTCTGTCTTCCTGCTTTTCTCTCTTTCTCTCTCTTTCTCTTTCTTTCCTCCTGTCTTCCTGTCTTCCTGCCTTTCTGTCTTTCCAGGCTGTTGGCTGAAATTCTGGAAGATGCTGTTCTAATATATTTCAACATTGAAAAAGACAGGTTTAAGTAATCTGAATACATAGGTGCCTCAACGTTGGTTGTGTTTTAATGCTTATATTACATATTAATTTTTTAAAATTTTGCTTATTAAAAGGGGAAACTTTTTTTTTCAAATTGCAAGTTTTTTTTTAAAAAAAATAGTAGATTAGTCTCTAATAATGATTAATCAAAATCCCTTGGGTTTTACCTCCAAATTGCTTCTTCCAGTTGCAGGGAATCTTGCATCTTTGGGTCTTCATTGTCTGCTTACAATCAATTCCGCTCCGAGTGCCCTCACGGGTCCCAAGGCCACAATCTCCACTTGTAGGAACACAGACACTCCATTGCCATTCTCCACAATCAGATTTTTTCACCTTCTTCTCTGAAAAGAGTCATAAGGAAAAAGCAGGAGACAATGTTGTTGTATAAATTTAAATTTTTAAATCTTATTCTGATTTTAATGTTTATTATTATTATTATTATTATTATTATTATTATTATTATTATTATTATATTATATTATATTTATATACCGCTCTACTCCCGGGGGACTCAGGGCGGTGTACAGACAAATGATAAAATACATATAATACAAATATTTTAAAGAATTGATTAAAATACAATTAAATAATTTGGTCTTAAACCTAAAATTAAAACTCTAAATTTATGAGATTAAGATTTAAGAATATAAGAGCAATTTTAGAAGAGGTTCGTCCAGGCCAGCCTGCTGGAATAGAAACGTCTTGAGGGCACGGCGGAAAGCGTGGAGATCTGGGATTGTCCGTATCTCCGGGGGGAGCTTGTTCCACATGGTGGGTGCCCCCACAGAGAAGGCTCTCCCCCTGGGGGCCGTCAGTCGACACTGTTTGACCGACGGCACCCTGAGAAGCCCCTCTCTATGGGAGCGTACTGGTCGGTGAGAGGGTACTGGTGGCAGAAGGCGGTCTCGAAGATACCGTATTAAACCGTACACCACCCCAGAACCGCTCTCCAAGGGAGATGGGTGGTTAAGAAGTATGAAATATGCATGCATGAATGAATGAATGAATGAACGAATGAAGAAAGAAACCAAACCAAACCAACAAACAAATAAATGTTGATGCCCAGCAGTGGTGGGTTGCCCCCTGGTTCACACCGGTTCTATAGAACCGGTAGTAAAGCTGGCAGGAGGCTCTGCCCACCGACCCCAATGTCACCAAAATGCTTCTGCGCATACGCAGAAGAGTGTGCGCATGCGAGCAAAGCGGGCACAGGCGCGTGGCCCCTCTGCAAACCAGTAGTAAAGGTAAGTAGAACCCAACCCTGGTGCCCAGATATGAAAATCAAGAGTTCTTTCTGTAATGGGATCTGAGAATAACTTTGGGAGACTGAAGAAAGAACTGCAGCCTAGACAATAGTCTGACAAGAGATATCTCAGCCTCCAGAAGGAATGCGGATGGAGAAAGTATCTCAGAAAAGAATGTCCCCAGTTCTTTGGAAAGTAAGGACATTGGAGAGGACCAGTGCATTCAGACTTCCAAGATTCTGGTCCTGTAGCCTTACAATAAAGGTAGTGTTGTTGCTCATGATTTTGGTTTCCTATATTTAGTACTTCAAAAGGCTGACATATTTTTACAGCTGGACAATTTCCAGGAGTGAATCGCTTTTCTTAAACATATGCAAAGCTTACGAGCCACGATGGTGGTTAGAATGCAGTACTGCAAGCTACTTCTGTTGATTGCTGGCTGCCTGCAATTTGGCAGTTCAAATCCCACCTCAAGGTTGACTCAGCCTTCCATCCTTCCAAGGTGGGTAAAATGAGGACCCAAATTGTTGGGGGCAAAAGGCTGACTCTGTAAACTGCTTAGAGAGGGCTGTAAAGCACTGTGAAGCGATATATAATTCTAAGTGAGAATAGAATAGAATAGAATAGAACAGAACAGAACAGAACAGAACAGAACAGAACAGAACAGAACAGAACAGAACAGAACAGAATAGAATAGAATAGAATAGAATAGAATAATAGAGTTGGAAGGGACCTTGGAGGTCCTCTAGTCCAAACCCCTGCTTAGGCAGGAAACCCTACACCACTTCAGACAAATGGTTATCCAACATCTTCTTAAAAACTTCCAGTGTTGGAGCATTTACAACTTCTGGAGGCAAGTCGTTCCACTGATTAATTGTTCTAACTGTCAGGAAATTTCTCCTTAGTTCTAAGTTGCTTCTCTCCTTGATTATTTTCCACCCATTGCTTCTTGTCCTACCCTCAGGTGCTTTGGAGAATAGCTTGACTCCCTCTTCTTTGTGGCAGCCCCTGAGATATTGGAATACTGCTATCATGTCTCTCCTAGTCCTATTATATTGCTATTATATTATATTGCTATTATATTATATTATATTATATTATGTATTGTATTGTATTGTATTGTATTGTATTGTATTGTATTGTATTGTATTGTATTGTATTGTATTGTATTGTATTGTATTATTCTATTGCTATTGCTATTGCTATTGCTATTGCTATTGCTATTGCTATTGCTATTGCTATTACTATAAATCCTTCATTGTGATTATTTAATCCCATCGTTCCAAAAAATGCAAAACAGGAAAGCTCTGAGTTCTACCTTTATCTTTTATGAAACCATAAAACAGGATGTTAGAACACCATACATCAGTCTTGGATTGCCCTTTTTATACCTTTTCTAAATATTAAAAATGTGTGCTTCTATAAAGAGAATGTGAGAACCTCCAAGAGAAATATAAAACGGGTAAACAATTATTTCACTCAATCTGTAACTTTAATTGGCCAGGTTTGCAAACAATTTATATAATTGCCTTATATAATGTTAAATGTTACGATAATTACTACGGTATATCTTTCATATGCCTGAGACACATCTGATCTATAGGGATATAATGTAACTGCTATCAAATTATTTATTAATGTCACAGGGGGGCTCTTAAAATGGCTTCAGTTAACTTATTATAAAACTCTGCGGCTCTTTTATACTGAACCGGTCCTCCCGTCATGTCAAGTTTTGACCTTTCTAGGAACTTTACTGAGTCAGACACTTATTCCAGGTGCAGTGCCATACATGTCTTCCTCGTCATAAACCAATGAGTCCAAGCTGTCAAATTCTACTGCACTTAATTCCTCCATTGCCACTTAGAGTGAAACACACCATCAGCATCTTGTCACTTTGGCAAATCCCTAGATTCTTTATCACACAAAAAAAAAGGAAAAAGGAAAAAATTAATGGCTTCTCTATGTTCTAAAACAAAGCACAAAGCACTTGACAATGTTATGTCTATTGAATCTGTCCCATGGGGGGAGGGAATAGCATGGATGAGCTTGCTCAACAAAACTGGTAATATCTGTAATAGAGCTGTGAACAAAGCAAGCAGAAAATAAATGCCGTTGTATCCAGATTCTCTGCTATACTGGCACCTGGTTTTGGCTTTTCTTAGAAAATACTGACGCCTCGTTCTTGGCTATTCCTAGGAAGATGGATGACCTTCTCAAACCAGGAGTTGCATTTGGTTATTTTGGGAGCTACATGCCTGTGGAGCCAGTGGAAAATAGAAATAGTCTTTAACTAGACCCGTGATGGCGAACCTATGGCATGGGTGCCACAGGTGGCACGTGGAGCCATATCGGTGGGCACACAAGCTCAGCTCCGGCATGCATGCGTGCGCCAGCCAGCTGATTTTTGGACCTTCTGGGCCCACCAGAAGTCAGGAAACACACTGTTTCTGGCCTCTGGAGGGCCTCTGGGGAGGTGGGGAAGGTCATTTTTGCCCTCCCCAGACTCCTAGAAAGGCTCTGGAACCTGGGGAGAGCAAAAAATGGGCCTACCAGGCCCACCGTGCCTTTACGTGCGAAAGGTGGGGGGAGCACGGGAGGGCGAGGCACATAGAATTATGGATGTGGGCACGCTTGCATGTGACCCCACCGCGCTCCCCCCACTTTTGGCACATGATGGCAAAAAGGTTAGCCATCACTACACTAGACCCTTATATAAAACCTTTATATCAGTGGTGAAATTCAAATTTCTTTACTACTGGTTCTGTGGGCGTGGGTTGGTGGGTGTGGTGTGGCTTGGTGGGCGTGGCTTGTTGGCCATGGCAGGAAAAGGATGTTGCAAAAACTCCATTGCCACCCCACCAGCCAGAGGTGGTATTTGCCGGTTCTCCAAACTATTCAAAATGTCCGCTACCGGTTCTCTGAACTACTCCAAGTTTCCGCTACCAGTTCTCCAGAACCTGTCAGAACCTGCTGGATTTCACCCCTGCTTTATATACTTCCCAATGCATCCTATAACAAGTAAATGCAGATACTTTCATCAGTCTGCCATGCAGCACTTCAGAAGGAAAAAAAGTGAACTGATGGATAGGCAAGCAGCCATGCAGTCAGATCAGACACAGAGATAGGATCCAATCAGTTACATTTCATTGCCTAGCCAAGATCATATGATGGCTACTAGATGGCTGCTAGAGGAGAATGACAAAATGTTATTTATTTAAAAGATTGTCCATCTTAAAACACAACTTTGAGAGATTCACGCCAGGGATGAAATCCAGCAGGTTCTGACAGGTTCTGGAGAACTGGTAGCGGAAACTTTGAATAGTTCGGAGAACCGGCAAATACCACTTTTGGCTGATCCCAGAGTGGGATGGGGATAGAGATTTTGCAATATCCTTTCCCCAGAAGTGGGGAGGGAATGGAGATTTTGTAGTATCTTTCCCCTGGAGTGTGGTGGGAATGGAGATTTTGCAATATCCTTCCCCTGCCACGACTACCAAGCCACGCTCACCAAGCCACACCATGCCCACCAAGCCACGCCCACAGAATCAGTAGTAAAAAAAAAATGAATTTCGCCACTGGTTCATGCCAATAGTAAAACTACAAACTATAAAACCATCAAATCTTAAAAACAAACCCGGAACCAAAAACTAAAAACCTGTTTCCTCAATGAACTTCTAGGATGACCCAAAGGGTGCTTCCATCACTCTATCCAAGTGTCAGGAAGGATAAAAAGCAGGGGTGAAATGCTCCCAGTTCGGACCGGATCGCCCGATCTGGTAGCGATGGAGGCAGGTGGTTCAGAGAAACGGTAGCAAAAATCCCTGGCCTCCCCATGCCCAGCTGAGCTGCGTGATCATCAGAGGCTTTTTTCTTTTAAATGGCTCTGACGATCCCAGCTGAGTTGCCTGATCGGCAGAGGGTTTTTAAAAATCCCTTTGACGATCAGGCAACTCAGCTGGGATCATCAGAGCCTTTTGAAAGCATTTTTTTACAACCTCTTCCCCAAAGAGGTTGTAAAAAAAAAATGGTTTCAAAAATAAAACAAAGAAATATTGGCCATGCCCACCCAATCACATTACACCCCCCCACCATGCCACGCCCACAGAACCAGTAGTAACAAATTTTAGATTTCACCACTGATAAAAAGGTAGGAGTTGCACTTGCACCATTCATTTTAACCAACGGATTTGGCTTTTACAAGTCTAATTAAGTCAAACCCTTAGAATTCCATACTGGGGATCTATCACACTTTTGAATATCTTTTCTGAATCTAAAGGGAAAAGCTAGTGAAGAACAATGGTTAAAGCACAGGGGTACCTATTTGAGTGTATGCATATGTGAATTAAAATCCGATTCCACTGAGGTGCAGTTATCTTCATATACTTGAAGATAATCCAGAAGCTTCACCTTTTGCAATGTTCAGCAAACTGGTTAGTTATGGATACGTTTAGGCTTATCCAGGGGTGTCAAATTTGATTTCATTGAGGGCCACATCAGGGTTTTGTTTGATCTTGGGGACTGTGGGGCCATGTCCAGCTTGACATCACTCGTGTCAGGGGTGCCTATGGTGGCCCAAGTGCTCTGCCAGCAAAAACAGGCTCCTGAGCTCCGTTTTCAGCTGTGATGACCTCCTGCAACCCTCTGCCAGCGAAGATGGAGCTCAGGAGGGTTGCATGTAGGACGGTACTTCATTGTTTCCAGGGCGACCCCGTGGGCCAGATCTAAGCACCCCGCGGGTCAGATCCAGCCCCTAGGCCTTCAGTTTGACACCCCTGGGTTTATCCATGAAACACTAATACTATAGGGATTGCATGGTCTGTCAGTTAGCTTCCAGATACAATTGAAGTTACTAGAAGTTACTTTTAAGGTTGTGTGTTACCCAAGATCTGGATATTTTCGTGACTATTTCAAGTTGACTCTGCCTGCTGAGTAAAATATGGAAGAAAGGACTTGCTGAGGGTCTCTTCTCCCCAGGGGGGAATATCATTATCAGAGGTCTTCAACTCCAGCCTTTGCAGTATGGTCTCCCTCTTTGTGGAATGATTTGTCCCCAGTATTTAGGCCACCCCATTCGGTTAAGATGCTAGGCTGTTGACCAAAAGGTCAGCAGTTCGAGACCTGAGCGCTGCACAGCAGGGAGAGCTCCCGTTACTTGTCCCATGTCCCAGCTCCTGAAGTTCAAAAGGAAGCAAATGCAAGTAGATAAATATGTACTACTTTGGTAGGAAAGTAATAATGTTCTGTGTGCCTCAACTTACAATCATGCTGGCCACGTCAGCACAAAAACATCTTAAGGCAACATTGGTTCCCTCAGCTAGGAAATGGTGAGGAGCATAACCCCAACGAATCGGACATGACTGAGCGGAGAAAATTGTTACTTTTTTATTTTCTGAAATCTGTAAAAATATGATTCTTAGTTTGGAGATGAATAAAATGTCATCCCAAATGAAGGGGCATTGAACTGATTAGTTATAACTGTATGTATGTATGTTTGTGTGCGTTATTTATTTTTTATTTATTTATTTATTTATTTATTTATTTATTTTGATATTTTGATATTTTGATATTTTGATATTTTGATATTTTGATATTTTGATATTTTGATATTTTGATATTTTGATATTTTGATATTTTGATATTTTGATATTTTGATATTTTGATATTTTGATATTTTGATATTTTG
>WNWU01000037.1:13820070-13879671 GCA_012654045.1 Ptyas mucosa
ATATTTTGATATTTTGATATTTTGATATTTTGATATTTTGATATTTTGATATTTTGATATTTTGATATTTTGATATTTTGATATTTTGATATTTTGATATTTTCTGGTATTAATATTGTAAGCCAGTCAGGGTGCCAGGAAATGGAGCAGCATAGAATTTGTAGCAATAAATAACAATTAAAAAATACCTGAAAGTTTTCTTTCTTTCTTTTTTTAATAGTACATCATCTTGTTGTCTGTGGCACAATGCCATTTAACTTGTGGGAAGTGTTGGGTATATTTATTCTGGGAAGACAAACTGTGGGGAGAAAATGATAGCTGTCTCTAAATATATGAAAGCCTGTCTTGTAAGAGATGGAGCAGAATTGTTTGGAGTTATTCCAGCAATGAGATACAATGGGTTTCAATTACAAGAAAGTAGGTTTGGTTGGTCATAAGCAAAAATCTTCAGATAAAAAAAGCTGCCCGCAGCAACCTCTCTCACGTGGTAGAGGAGTTTGTTTTGCTGGTAGGGAAAACTGGGAATTTCTGGGAGTTGAAATCCAGACATTTCAAAATTGCCAAGGTTGGGAAACAAATAATACCCCCCCCCCCCGTGATCATTTGTTAAAGAGGCTGTAGTAGTGGATCCCTGCACTCGGAAGGGGATTGGATCTGATGATCTTCAGTGTCTCTCCCAACCCACATATTCTATGATCTACAGTTACTGTTGATGGTGATGAAAATGTCCTTTTTGATTACAAGTGAGGAACCTATCGTTCTTCATTTATTGCTGATTTTCAATATCCAGCAACTTGAACAGAATCTGGGGACTACAGATTGATCATACCTGAATGAATTAATACAGTCAGTGCCTTCAGACAGCCATGCAGTAGATCCACTCTGCTGCTGCCAATTTTCAATAAGTTTAAATTCCGCAGCATTATTTAAAGGTAAGATAGTATAAGGGTGGAATGGGGTAATCAATGTTTTTTTTTAAAAAAAAATGTGGATGGTGTTTAAGAAAAATGTGATTTAAACATTACATACCCTTTATAGATGGCATTTGCCCCCAGCGAGATTGGCCAAAATGTTTCCAAATTTATCTCCCAAATGTTGGAAATGTGGCCATAAGGAACATACTACCATATGTGGTGGATGTGTCCCAATGCAAAAAAATACTGGTGTAAAATTAAGAGATGGCTGGAAGAAATTATGCAACAAAGGATAGAATTTAAACCAGAGCTATTCTTATTAGGAATATTAGACCCGAGAATGGAAAATAACTTGCCATACATAATACTATACATATTAATGGCGGCTAGGATTGCCCTCGGACAAGATTGAAAACAAGTTAATACACCATCAGAGGAAATAGTGATCAGAAAGATACTTGAATGTGCAGAAATGGACAAAATGACTATGGAAATAAAGGAAAGAGAAGATTCGGACTATTACAAACTATGGAATAGAATATAGAAGCAGTTAGAAAACAGAAACCTAAATAAAAAATAGGAGTTTGAAATAAATATTGATTAAATAATAATTAAAGTTATTAATTAGAATAATTAATTAAATTATTAAAATTAAGTTATTAAAAAGAGCCGAGGTGGCGCAGTGGTTAGAGTGCAGTAGTGCAGCTACTTCAGCTGACTGCTAGTTCAGCAGATCAGCGGATCAAATCTCACCAGCTCAAGGTTGACTCAGCCTTCCATCCTTCCGAGGTGGGTAAAATGAGGACCCAGATTGTTGGGGGGCAATATGCTATTTAGTATACTGTCTTTGGTGTAAGCCGCCCAAAGTCCTCGGAGTGTGGGTGGCATAGAAATATGACTAATAAAATAAATAAAATAATAAATTATTGTCAAAGTTAAATTACAGATTGTGTAAGTATAATGTAAATATACGTAACCAGTATGGTTAAAATGGCTGTTATAGTTGTTATAAAGGATAGAAAGGTAAAGTAGAAGAGCGAATTACAAAAGCAGAATACACATGCCGACTCAGAAGGCTGTAAAAATACAATACATTGTTATGTGTGTCTTGTTTTTTATTGTTTTTCTCTGTTTTTAAAGGTGAAAAATGCTTAATAAAAACTATTTTTTTAAAAAAATAAACATTACATATCCTGGTTTCCTTTACTGATCTAGTTACATCTAGTTACAGCACATCCTTTTGTTCCACTAAAGCTGCCTTAGTTTATTAAAGGAATATTTTAAAAGGGATTCCAGAGTGTCAGCAACTAATATCACAGATGAGAAAATTATACGTCTTCTCATCTTGAGGCGTTTTCTATATATAACATTTAACTATTCTTAGAAGCATCTTTGCTGTCTGCACTAAATCAAAAGATAGAAGCTATTCTATCTTTTGGGAGACATTTTGATTAAAAGGCCAATTTTAAGTGTCCTGTAACAAGAGTAGACAATCCCATAGTGGGCAACCCACATTAGACATGTATTGATACTGGATAAAAACTGTAATTTGTTTGGCACATATCTTCCATATGTATTGTTTTAATGTTTCTGAGTTCTTGATATGGACTCTAATTGTATTACTTTCCCCCTTTAGACCTAATTGGGCTTTTCTTATGAGCAACAGTGAACTGAATGGCTAATAGCATTGAAAGTCACCTACTTATTCTGGTTATATATAAACTCTGCGTGTAAATTTATTTTACTTTGTCTTTTTCTCTAAATTATCAGTATTACTATTGTTGCAGTTAAAATAGCTATCATGTAACTATCCGTGTGAGTCACAATGTCAAAAAACTGAATGTGTCCACTCCTCCTACAAATGCAGGAATAGTATGAGGTTACACACCCCATTAATTATACTGGAGTTGGCAGTGTGACTTCTACGGGCACTTTGTCACCCACAAAAACTCCCAAATTAAAACAGAGGCTCAAGGAATGTGCAAGGATGCCATCTATTGAGATTCAGCATTGTTATGGGCAAGATTACAATATTTGAGAGACTGTCACAGAGAAGAGGGAGTAAACCTATTCTCCAAAGCACCTGAGGACAGGACAAGAAGTAACAGATGGAAATCTATCAAGGTGAGATCCAACCTAGAACTAAGGAGAAATTTCCTCACAGTGAGAACAATTAACCAGTGGAACAGCTTGCCTCCAGAAGTTGTGGATGATCCATCACTGGAGGCTTTTAAGAAGAGATTCGGCAGCCATTTGTCTGGAATTGTATAGGATCTCCTGCTTGAGCAGAAGGTTGGATTAGAAGACCTCCAAGATCCCTTCCAACTTTGTTATTCTATATTCTGTAAGGACCCGCCAAATCTAGTGAGATTTGGTACGGATTCTTGAATTAAATCTTTTGGATTTTGCAATCTCTGATTAGATTGGTTCAGCTAAAGGCTACCGGGGGGGGGGCACAGCAGCTGCATTCAGCATCCATGCTTTGTTTCATGGGATGGTAGCAGAGGTGGGTTTCAGCAGGTTCTGACCAGTTCTGGAGAACCGATAGCGGAAATTTTGAGTAGTTCAGAGAACCGGTAGTAAAAATTCTGACTTGCCCTGCCCCCATCTATTCTCTGCCTCCAAAGTCCCAGCTGATCGGGAGGAAATGGGGATTTTACAGTATTCTTCCCCTAGAGTGGGGTGGGAATGGAGAGTTTACAGTATCCTTCCCCTGCCATGCCCACCAAACCATGCCACGCCCACCAAGCCACACTCACAGAACCGGTAGTAAAAAAATTTGAAACCCACCACTGGATGGTAGCCTCATGGCCTGGCTGGGAAAGCATGGAAGTGGAGCCAGTTCATTCTCATCCTTTGAAAGTAGATCCCACAATTTAATGGATAGATGTGAAGTGTCATAAGGACCCAATTTGTGGGTTTGCTTCAAGAGGATGCTTTCCATAAAAACTAAGGACCTGGCTCCCTACTTTGAAGCCCCACTCAACATTGTGCAGTATTTTTTTCACTTAGCTGAAACAGACCACTTTAATACCAACCATCGGGAAACCAGAGATGGAAGCAGAAATTACAACATACCACCACCTCTCTAAGTGTCTATAATTATTTGCACTTACCTATTTTTTCTTTTTTGCCAGCCTCGGTAGTGCTCACAGCTGCCAGCAGGAAAATAAATGTGAAGACGAGAACTGCAAATATCTGACACTGTTCTTGCTGTTTCTGCATTCTGGAAATTAATGAGGAAAAAAAAATAAAGTTAACATCAGATGTCAGTAAATAGGTAAGGACAGCTCTGAAGTGATAAAAAGAACAATCTTTGGCATCCAGAATGCACCGAGAATGGATCAAAGGAGTCTAATGCACATTAGTAACAGATTAGAGAATGAGCTCATTAAGACAAGAACCCCCCAGCCATATGGAAAGCCAAAGGTTGCCTTCATTAGCAATCATGATATTCAACAGATAACTTACTACTCAACCATAATTTATGGCATGGAACTCGTCTGCTGCACCTGTAACATTATTTGTTAACAATGTTGTGCTATCACTTTGGTTTCTGCTGGGTGCATAACATAACAAACATTCCACAGAATATATTTTCACATCGGTGTGAGTGCTAAATTGGCACACTCACTCTGCTTATCATCCAATTCCCCTTGCTCCCAAAGCTAAATACTGAACTTAAGAGTATTTAATACTAGATTCTTCTCTTCTTTTCTCTATTAATTCTCTGCGCTGTTTATTCTGGCTTAGTCTTCACTGCCCTTGCTTTCAATCTGATAGTTTTTGCTGAAACTACACAGTTATTGTTAGGGGTGTCTATGACATCATCTTGCCAAATATGGCAACTGAGGCCCTCAGAGGAATCACTCTGTTATCTCAAACATCAGGCATACAATGCAATGTTACTGTATATACCAATGGTGGGTTGCCCCTGGTTCGGACCAGTTCACAAGAACCGGTAGTAAAACTGGCGGGAGGCTCCGCCCGCTGCCCCGATGTCATCAAAGTTGATCTGCACATGCGCAGAAGCTTCTGTGCATGCGCAGAAGAGCACATGCACACGCAGGCACGATGCGAACCAGTAGTAAAGGTAAGTAGAAGCCACCCCGGTATATACGTATGGAAGGATATAATCCCATAGGGTTCAGTGGAGTTTAATGTCAAGTATGTATAGCATAATGCTCATCTCATAAGGATGAGAAGAGTAATAGCAATAGCAATAGCGCTTATATACCGCTTTACAGTGCTTTACAGCCCTCTCTAAGCAGTTTACAGAGTCAGTGTCAGCGATCTAATTTGTTCTATTTTCATCACTGCCATGAAGATCCAAGAGAAGAAAAAAAAAATAGTTAGCAGAAGCAGTTTGAAGTTTTAGTAGCCTGACATTTGATCTAGTGTTCTTCTCCTCCCCCTTAGTAGATAACGTAACCCAGGTGATGGAGGGAGGGGGACATTCCTGTGATCTGAAGTAGTTGGCAGAAGAGACTGACTTGGAAGATGGCCAATGAGGCGCTGGGGTTTTGAGAAGCGGAAAGGGAGGGGTTGGTTTCAGAGAATCAGTTTTGGCTGCAAATGAGTTCAGGTCGGATCGTAAATTCTTCAATAAATGAGAGATTCATCAAAGACTTTGTGTTTGAGAATGAAATTTATTTGAGATTATGTCGAAACCTGACAGTCAGCATATTGCCACCAACAATTTTGGGTCTTAATTTTATCTACCTCCGAAGGATGGAAGGCTGAGTCAACCTTGGAGTAAGGGCAGCAAAGCATGAGAAAAGACTGAATATGCAATAAAATTTGTATAATTGTATACTTTTATATTTGCATCACATATGCTGATTTTTCCAGTACAATGATTAGCAAGTAATTCACAAAATGGCTGGGTGACTTTGGGCCAGTCAGTCTTTCTCAGCACAACCTACCTCACAGGGTTGTTGTTGTGAGGAAAAGAGGAGGAGGAGAAAGGTGTGTTGGATGTGTTGAGTTATTTGTAAAATGATACAGGTGAGATACAAATAAATAATATAAATAAAATATTCATTGCCTGAGTGGCGTAGCAGACTAATGCCTCCTATTAAGGCAGCATTTAACATCCAGCTGCCTGCAATTACTGCGAGTTCTAATCTCATCAGGCTCAAGGTTGACTCAGCCTTCCATCCTTTCTAAGATGGGTAAAATGAGGACCCGGTTTGTGGGGGCAATAAGCTGACTTTGTATAAATATACAAAAGTATGAAGGCTATTGCTTAACACATTGTAAGCCGCCCTGAGTCTCCGGAGAAGGGCGGCATATAAATATATTAAAAAAAAAATTGTGGCATCCAAACATTATGAAGAGGTTTGCAAGTGTTAAAAATCACCAGAGGAAGGGAGGAATTTTGTTTTCTCTGTGGCAGTCACAAATTCGAATAGGCAAGCTAAGTGGGCTCCTCGGAGACCTGAGCAAAAACATTAACAAGAAAATGAAAGCAGATGTCAATAAAATTGAGTAGCTTACAAACTAAGAATAACCTAAGAGTGAAGTGACAGCAAACAGCATATTTGGGATTGGAAAGTAAGACCTGGTTTGGTGGGGAAAATGTATTGAAATGTATTTGAATGATTTCAAAGGGATTTTTTTTTTACATTCAGTTTCTACATTTATCTGATTTAATTTGAATGTGTGTATTGCCCTCATTCCAAGAATAATGAATCAAGATTCACACCAATGAGTTAACTAGGGCAAATTATTTGATCTTCCAAATTCAGCACCTGCTAGCTTTACAAAATATACCCAGGTTGCTTTAAAACCAATCTGCCTTTTTCCTTATGTTGTCCTACCAAATGTGACTGCAAACCAGTTATCACAGTAGTAGGATCTCTTCCTAAGCCAGCAATATCTCATCTTTGGAAGGATTGGGGGTTAACTATAGGAGTCAGAGAGCTGATATAGAGAGGATGTTTGGGTTAGGGCTGGTTGGTCCACAGGTCCCCACTTTCTCCTCTGTGAAGAAATAGCATGCACTGGTAGGAAAGGCATAACAGAAGAACAAAAGGACTTTCTCTCCCCTGAAGTATACAGGGGGAAAAAATGATTTTCAGAGAGTGGACAAGAACTAAATTATCTGTATTTGGAACAAATCATAACCTGTCTAATGCCACACAAGCATTGGGAATAGGATTAGCAAGAGCACAAATTATGATTCCTATGTGGAATTCAGAAGCTATCTGAAGCAAAGATGAAATGAAATATATGTAAGAATTTTTTTTTAAAAAAAGGAGTATATTGTTAAATGTAAAATAGATCAGCAAATAGAGAATGGTTTATATGTAAAAATAACTGAAAGTAATTGAAATATTAGGAAAAGAGAAAAATAATTATTGAAGTGGGAATAAGAAATTAGAAATTAAAGAAAATAAGAGGTGGAAGGTTAATTAAGTTGAAAGATTTTAAGGTAAAAATGGAATAAGTTGAAATACATTGCTAAGAATTAAAAAACATGATGGGAATCTTGATAAATGGAGAGAAAATCGGGGATGCCTGGATACCATAGGAAAGAAAACACTGAATTGAAAATGAATATAGCAATAGAGAGAGATGGAAGAAGGAGTAGGGAGATTGAAGGAAGGGAGAAGGAGAGAGAGGAATAGAAGAAAGGGAAGAAGAGAGGAAGAAAGGAAGGGGAAATAAGAGTAGGGGAGAAGGTTAGATGGGGGAAGAAAGGAGGAGGGGGAGAAAGGAAGGGGATAGTAGAGAAGAAGGAGGGGAGGAGGGAAGAAGAAGGGAGGAAGGATAAAAGAAGGGAGGGAGAAGAAGAGAAAGAGAAGAAAGATTGCTGTAAAACAAAAAAAATGAAATGGAAGAAAGGCATCCCCTAACATGTTTAAATATATTAGGATAATGAATTATGAAAAATTAAAAGAGAATATATATGATTAAAAATGGAGAAAATAGAATTTGAGGGCGAAAGAAGATACTGTTTATAGAAACAAGAATAGAAATATTAAGATTTGATTAAAAAATATGGGAAAAGAACACTTTGGCAGAAATTGTAACTAAGTAAAATATATTTGGATATGACAAGTTGTATATGATATGATATGATATGATATGATATGATATGATATGATATGATATGATAAGATATATGATATGATATGATATGATATGATATGATATGATATGATATGATATCATCAATACTCTGTTTCATAAAATATGTGGGTGGGTGTTGGGGGGGAAACTAATAAAACATGATTTTAAAAAAAGAAGAAAGTATTTGAAGCATTGATCATGAAGCTATGCTGTGCAAGCTTCCTCAGATGAGAATGTATCATGGCCATCAGTGGTGGGTTTCCAATATTCTTACCACTGGTTCACCGTGCCCGCCTTCCGTGCATGCGCCCGGCCTTCTGTGCATGTGCTTTGCTCTCATGTGCACCTTCTGCATATGTGCCTGGCCTCAAAAATGTGACTAAATAGGACGGCACAGGGGCGAGTGGGCAGCCCACCCACAGTCGCTGCTACCGGTTCGCTCGAATGAGCTGGTTTGCTGAACCGGTTAAATACCACCTCTGATGGCCATGAATTGTGGACATGCATTGTTCCCTCCCATTATTTGCCACATCTCTTTAACTGCTCAAGGAATCCTTGCTGAGATTCACCCTACACTTTCAACTTCCTATTTCTAGGTGAGTGAGTGTTGTGATCCACCAGCAGCCTGAGGAGACAGTGGCGGCGGACAGCGATGAGGCTGAGGAAGAACATGGGCTGGTCCTGGAGGCTGGGGAAGGCTCAGATGAGAGCTCTGCATCAGAGATGGGGCTAGGGCCATCGGGGAGTGAGGTGCGGACTCCAGAGCCTCCAGAGACTGATAGGAGTGAGGCAGAGGAACAGGAGGAGCCTGTTCTTAAGGCATGAATGAGAAGAGTTGCCAGAAGGCAAGAGCAGCTCAAGCAAAGAGGACAACTCGGGAGTAGGGCCAAGAGATGATTGGCCCCTCCCATAAGGCTTAAAACAGACCAGCAATGGTGTTTGGGCTTTGCCGGAAAACAATGTTGGTAGCTTCGTCTTCTCTTTCGTCTATGTCTTGTATTTATTTTTGTATCTGGGATTTCTGAACGTTTGCCAAGAAAGGCCTTTGGAAGTTTGCCTAATTGGACCAAGGTTTGCGATAGGATTGAGGAATTTGCTTTAATTTAGTTGAACGACGCTGGGAATGAAGTAATTCTCAGATGTTCAAATAAAGTATGTTTGTTTTTTCACGGACTGATTTTCCTACTACTCACTTGGGCCTGGGTCACAACAGCAAGATAGTTCTGTACTTAACCTTTGGGTCCTACATGGTAAGTCTTAAGAACCTATTACTGTTTTTAAAATGCTATAAAGGTCTCACCTATATATTTGTCAGAGCAGTTTTTGCTGAAAAGCTCTGCATTTATCCTTTGACTATTAAAAATGATCTCTTTCTGAGCACTTTTCAGATAGGCAAAGTCACATTACCAAAATAAATGAATCAAAGTTTTTTGCTGCTCTGAAACCAGACACAATAAAATCCTGATTGCCCATAAATGAGCCTGTTTAGTGAACTAGTTAAGGCATGAAGCTAGAAACTGGGAGATTGGAAGTTCTAGTCCTGCCTTAGGCACAAAACCACCTGGGTAACCTTGAACCAGTCACATCATCTCAGTCCTAGGAAGTGGGCAATCTACTTCCAAAAAGATTGCCAAGAAAACTGCAAAGACAATCACCCATAGGAGTCAAAAACTGACATGAAGGCATGCGCTCATTCTAACACACTAATTCAATCCAGGTAGTCCTTGACTTACAACCATTTGTTTAGTGACTGTTCAAAGTTGCAACAGCACTGAGAAAAGTGATTTATGCCCTTTTTTCACACATATGACCATTGCATCATCCCCGTGGTCATGTGATCAAAATTTGGATGCTTGGCAACTGGCTCATATTTATGACGGTTGCGATGACCTGGGGTCATGTGATCTTTTTACAACTTTCTGACCAGCGAAGTCAGTGGGGAAGCCCAATTCACTTAACAACCCTGTTTCTAACTTAACAACTGCAGCAGTGATGAAATGCTCCAAAGTCTGCTACCGGTTCGCTGCATGCACACATGCATGGTACCTGCCAAATGCATGCTGCACACGCATGTGCATCACAGGCGCTACCATGCAGCGCTGAAAAAAGAGGCTTAAGAAGGTAAGTAGAATAGCGAGGGAGGGAACAGCTGTCCCGCACGATTTAGATTTCCTAGAAAGCAGGATTTCCTGCTTTCTAGCTAATATAAATTGCATGGCACAGCTGATTGTTGGAAATACCAGTTTGTCTGAATCGGTAGCATTTTTTTACTACCGGCTCGCCTGAAATGGTAGCTTTTATTACTACCGATTCAAGCGAACCAGACCGAACCTGTAGCATTTTACCCCTGAACTGCAGTGATCCACATAACATCAAGAAAGGTTATAAAATAGGGCAAAACTCACTTAGCAACTGCCTTGGTTAGCAATGGAAATTTTGTATTACAGTCTATTCAAAACTGATTCTCTATAAATAAGGTGGACATTCCAATTAAGTTCTCACATAGCAAATGTAATCATGGTTACAGTAGAAGAAAATGTTTAGATTAAGAAGACACGATTGTCTACGAAGACAACCTTAGACTAGCAATATATCTCTTCACTATCTCTTTTAGGGTATTTGCCCTGCCGCTACTGGAAAAGTGAACGTAGATCTTACATTTTAGTGACACTGATCTTGAGGGAAACAGTCTTTCACCTCCCATCTTCAGGCAACCCTCACAGTTTTCAAAAAGCCAGGTTTTAAATGCACGTTGAAAAGAAAGTTAAAAGATTTCCCCTCTAATCTGACAAGGCAAGATGCAATTCTCACCATGAAATGTGTTTGAAAATGTCATTTGGCACTCTTAAGAGGCTCCTGCTGGTAGCCATCTTGTGAAAAAGCCACATAATTGCTGTTGATGCATACTACTGAGAAGGGAAGCCCTCTCTACTGCAGAGAGCAAAGCAGACACAACTTCCACAATGAAGAATGTATTTTAATATTTGGAAATGACACATAGCTGCTTGACATAAAAGTTATTAAATGATTAAAAATGGACTCAAAAATCTTGAAAATATTAATATTTTAGTATTGTGTCTATAATTGATGGTTATACACACCACTGTTTGGACCAGGGGTCTCCAACCTTGGCAACTTTAAGACCTGTGGACTTCAACTCAGCTTCAGCTTTGCTGGCTGAGGAACTCTAGAAGTTGAAGTCCTCAGGTCTTAAAGTTGCCAAGATTGGAGGCCCCTGGTTTAGACTACCCCAGACTCAGGGGTGAAATGCTCCCGGTTTGGACCGGATCGGGCGATCCAGTAGTGATGGTGGCAGGTGGTTCGGAGGACCGGTAGCAAAAATCCCTGCCCCCCCCCCCCGCCCATGCCCACCCAATCGCCTGGTCTCCACTTGCCCATTTGGCAACTTGCTGCTTCTTTTGGGCTCGCTCGCCTTTTCTGCCTTGCTTCGACTGCTACAATCAATTGCATCCGCTAGCAACTCAATCTGCCTGCCTGCAATCAATCCAATCGGTGAGCAGCTCAATCTGCCTGCCTTGTGCCTTCGATTTGGTAAGTAACTGGAGTTTTTTTTGGGGGGGGGGGCTTTAAAAAAATAGTTAATTGGAGGGTTTTTAAGGAATTTTATTTAATTTTTTTTAGACATAGCAGTTTAAAGTTAAGGAAGTTTTAAATTTAGCTGCTTTTATCTAAAAATATAAATAATAAAATAAAATAAAATAATAAAATAAAATAAAATATTTGTGCAGCTTTCTGAGATTTGGTGTGTTTCTGTAGTGTTTCACTCTAACTACACAAACACACAAAATCTCACAAAGCTGTATGTGGCATTTTGTATGGAAAAAGTGTGAAACTTGGTTTCTGAGCTTTTTGTGGCTGTGTGAGCTTCCTGCTTGTTGCAGGAGCCATTTTGGGTCAAATGCAGCTGCTTTTATATTGTGTGTGAGTCAGTTGTGTTGTGTTGTGTGTGTGTGTGTAAAAGTTGGTTTTTGGTACTTCTTATTGTTTTGTGTACTTTGCTTATTATTTTTATTATTTATTATTGTTGGCCATGCCCACCTGGTCACCTGACCACCAAGCCATGCCCACCAGGTCACCTGATCACCAAGCCACGCCCACCAATTAAGCCACGCCCACAGAACTAGTAGGAAAACATTTTAGATTTCACCCCTGCCCAGACTCGTGTCTAATGTAGTACTTGTCTACCATTAGGAAGGAAGGAAGGAAGGAAGGAAGGAAGGAAGGAAGGAAGGAAGGAAGGAAGGAAGGAAGGAAGATTAATTCTTGATTCTACATTTGAGAACTCAACAAATAAAATAGGAGGAGACTTGGGAATTGTATGCTGATCTGAGTTTAGTTTAACTAGGCTTTAAGTCAGTAATTCTCAGCCTGGTGAGAATCAGGCCATAGGAAAAATAAGTAGATCACATATCTTCCCATATCTCATCTATATTCTGCAGTGCTTAGCAGATTCATAGTTTGGATGAATTATTCTATTGATTATTCTCGGTATAAATATGTCCGTGAGTCATAGATGTCAGGCCTCATATTAAAAAGAAAAGCATAGTTCCTAATTCACAATAACAGAAATATCTAAAGTGTGTTGTTAGAGAATTGCTCAGACCCTTTGGAATATTTTATCCATCTATCCATTTCTGCCATTTTTGACTTAATTTATTTAAGAATAATAGGAACTACCAGTTAAGATTTCTTTAATCAACTGACAGCCCTGGTGATCTATATTTTTCTGGCACTTCAGGAGTGCATTAAAAATGCATGGGAGAATACTGAATGTAGAAACTTTAGGTGGGTGAGGATATACTATTCCACATTCCCTGGGGCAAAAATCATTTATCCATATTTTAATGCTACTCTTTAATCTTACTCCTAAGGCAATTTACAAAAAGAATAAAGTATGTGCAGAAATGGGGGGGGAGCAGTAGACTAAATAATTTTGATAAGATGAATGAAATATCCCGAAGTGAGATGAGAATCCCCCTCTGAGTACATTTAGCAAATGATCAAACATACAGGATGACTATGAGAATGAAGCAGTTCAGAAACTTACAGCCATTTGAGTTCATCTGGTATGTAAATACGCTTCAGTGGGCTTGCAGATAGAAGCAACAGTTAGTTTTAACCATTCAGTTCAGTGGTGGGTTTCAATTTTTTTTACTACCAGTTCTGTGGGCATGGCTTTGTGGGTGTGGCTTGGTGGACGTAGCAGGGGAAGGATACTGTAAACTCTCCATTCCCTCCCCAATCCAGGGGAACATTACTGCAAAATCCCCATTTCCTTCTGATCAGCTGGGACTCGGGAGGCAGAGAATAGATGGGGGCGGGGCCAGCCAGAATTTTTACTACCGGTTCTCCAAACTACTCAAAATTTCCGCTACTGGTTCTCCAGAACTGGTCAGAACCTGCTGAAACCCACCTCTGGTTCAGTTGTGTTCGACTGTTTGTGACTTTATAGGTAAGTGCTCTCCATGCTCCCCTGTCAAGCACAGCTTCTTTCAGATGTTAAATTTTCATCTTTGCATCAGCTTTGATGGTATCAATCCGGCGAGATCTTTGCTTGTTGAATCAAAATTAGTGACAATCATATTCTAGCCCAGGGGTGTCAAACTCGATTTCATTGAGGGCTGCATCAGGGTTGTGTATGATCTCAGGGGGCCGGGGTGGGCATGGCCAGCTCAACATCACTCGTGGCAGAGGCCCTTGTGGTGGCCCGAGTGCTCGCAGCCCTACCAAGTTCTGTTTTCGCTGGCAGAGGGTTGCAGGAGGCCTTCGCAGCTGAAAACAAATCTCGGGAGGGCTGCGCACGGCCATCCCAAGCTCCATTTTTGCTGGCAGAGGACAAGACAGCCCCACAAGCCACATCTAAGCACCCCATGGGCCGGATCTGGCCCCCGGCCTTGATTTTGACACCCCAGTTCTAGCCTGTCTTAGTGGCTGCTTCTGAAAAGTTTCCATAATGCTACCCAAATACCAGTAGTCCTCGACTTACAACACTTTGCTTAGTGACCATTCGAAGTTACAACGGCACTGAAAAAAGTGACTTATGACCATTTTTCACACTTATGACAATTGCAGTATCCCTGTGGTCACGTGGTTTACCTTTGGACGCTTGACAACTGACTCACATTTATGACGATTGCAGTGTCCTGGGGTCACGTGATCCTCTCTTCTGGACATCCGACAAGCAAAGTCAATGGGGAAGCCAGATTCACTTAACTGTGCGACTAATTTAATCACTGCAGTGATTCACTTAAGAAATGTGGCAAGGAAAGTTGTAAAATGGGGCAAAATTCACTCAACAAATTTCTCACTTAGAAAGATAAATTTTGGGCTCAATTGTGGTCGTACATTGAGGATTATCTGTATAATAATTCCAGGGCATTGTGGGAAATTTAAATTTGATTTATGGGCACCGATTGGAGTTGCAGGGATCCCACAACAACTACACAAAGATATTTTATGCTAAAGGTGGATTGAAATGCTGAGAGATCTAGAACATCATCTCATATTGCCAACTATTAAGCATTTTTCACTACAAATAAAAAGGTAAGTACAGTATAATGGAAGCAATATGATATCTCCTTTGGTTTCCTCCCCATTTTCACAGCATCTTCTGGGAAATTGATTTAATTCTTAATTCTGTAAAATAATGATTCATTTTCATTCTAAAATAAATCATTTTATTTATTGATCAAATTTAGGTACCTCCATTTCACTCTCAGGATGACTCCAGATTAAACATTGTTGAGTTGTCCTATTCTGGAAGAAATGGAGTCAACAACAGTACAAGACTGAATGAAAGTATAAAGTATACAATGTAGTTATAAAATATATATAAAGCATTACACATGTATGCAAGCACTTGTCTTCCTTGTGGTTTTCCTCCAATATAACCTTCTTACTCCTTAATCCACTTATTCTTATCATTCCTGTCCATTATCTTATAAATCTTCTTCCTGTTCCATCTTCAATCTGTCACTCTTTGGTCATCCTTTTATATTCACTCCACGTGGGCACATAGTTCTGGGAATTACAACTGGGTTCACCTTGGTTTCAATGGGTAGGAAGCTTTCTGCTAGAAAGATCAAGACAGTGGTTGGATTCAAAAAATTTAACAACCGGCTCTCTGCCCTAAGAACTGGTTTGGTGGGCATAGCCATGGTGGGAATGGCCAGGGGTGTGACAAGCAGCACTCAGCCTCCTGCAGCCCCCTGGGAGCAAAAATGGGCACGGGCCGATGCGCCACCTCCTGTGCCCCGTTTTGGGCCTAGTAGGCCTCCTTGCAGCCTCATGGAAGTGAAAACAGGCAGCAGGGGGGCACGCTAACCCCCATGCCCCATTTTGGGCCTAGCACGCCAACTCCTGTGCCCCATTTTGGGCCCCATTTAAGCCTCCCTGCAGCCTCCTGTGAGCAAAAACAGGCCACGGAGCCCCCCCCTCACCCTCCTGTGCCCTATTTCGGGCCTAGGAGGCCTCTCTGAAGCCTCCTGGGAGCGAAAATAGGTCACAGAGGGGGTGCACCCCCATGCCCCATTTTGGGCCTAGGAGGCCTCCCTGCATTTACTTGGGAGCCAAAATGGGGCGCGTGGGGACTCCTGGAAAGGGTGGGATGGGGAGGGGAGGAGCCAGCAATTTAACTATCGGTTCGCATGAACCAGCCCGAACCAGCTGAATCCCACTACTGGATCAAGATGTCCTAACTCAATTCAAAACAGCTTGGAGTTGTGGGGAAAGTTATGGTTACTTTGTCCACCCTCAAAGAGGAAGCAGCACAATTTCCTTCGGTCAGGGATCCAGAAAAAAAAGAGAAGGGATTCAAAACTGCTCAAAAGTACAAGTGGAGTTCATAAAATAAATGGGAAGAAACAACAGTTAATAGGAGTTCGATAACTGGAGCCATAAAAGCATGAGATGTAATGAGAAGAAAAGCATCCGCTTCAGACAAGTGCAGTGGAACAAGTTTCTTCTCCAGAGGAGCATGAGAGAGAAGCATTATTGAGAAGTAATGGTTCATTTCACCATTGATTCCTCATAGGGATTTTTTAAAAAAAAAATGAGAGAAAATTAGCATGTTGTAAAAAGCAGCAATATTTTGACTTAATTGAGTTCATGTGCTAGCTTGAAAGCAAAGTCAAAAGCATTTCTATAGGCTTCTTTTTTAAAATGAGTCTTATTTTACCTCAGAAGAGACTTGGATTTGCAGAACTATATAGCTGATACTGTAGATGTGAGAAATATTTTAAAGAAATGCAATGAATAAACCTCATCTTGCCTTCACAACAAACCTGTTAGACAGACCCTGGAAGCTTGTGAGAAGTGAGGGCTGAACCCTTCTCTCTACAATCCTACACAACTAAAAAAAATATCAATGGTTTAGGATGTCACTCCTTTATATCAAGAACCTTGCCTTCAAAGAATGGCTGCCCAGTCTCTTTCTTGTGTGGAACACTGGTCTATATAAGGGGATCAGGAGTCAGGACCATAGCCACTGATCAGAAGGTATGAAGTTGTAAGTTTACAGCTGTTCAACCTTTAGCTACCTGATGCCTTCTAGTTGTATGACTCCCAGAATTCCCAGCCTACATGGCCAATGGGTATGTTGGCTGGAAATCATGGGATTTGTAAACCATACAATGACATTGCAGTTGATAAGGAAGGCATGGAAAAGAGAAACGTTGATGCTGTAACCATTAGAGTGTTGGCTATTAAAGGTGAGTAGTTTACAAAAAAAAGATTGAGTTTTATAATTCAGTACATTAAATACAGTTGAATGAAGGATTAAATTCCAACAAGTGGAAGGTCATGATAGAGAGATCCTCCCTGGATCTAAGGAGAATTTTCCCAACAGTGAGAACAATTTTTTTTTCAATTTGATTTATATGCCGCCCTTCTCCGGAGACTCAAGGCGGCTTACAATGCATTAAGCAATAGCCTTCATACTTTTGTATATTTATACAAAGTCAGCTTATTGCCCCCACAAACTGGGTCCTCATTTAACCTACCTTAGAAAGGATGGAAGGCTGAGTCAACCTTGAGCCTGGTGAGATTCGAACTTACAGTAATTGCAGACAGCTGGTTTAAATCACTATGCACCACTAATTAACCAATGATTCAGCTTGCCTCCCAGTTTTGTGGGTGCCCCGTTACTGGAGGCCCAAGAAAAGATTGGACAGCCATTTGTCCAGCATACAATAAGGTCTCCTGCCCTGGGCAAGTGGTTGGTCTATAACAGGGCTGTCAAACTCAAGGCCTGGGGGCCAGATCTGGCCAGCAGGGAGCTTAGATCTGGTCCATGGGCCCACCCTGGAAACAGCGAAGGACCGGCACACAGTGCCTCTGCTAGCAAAAATGTGGGAGCTTTGGAGGGCTGCAGGAGGGTTGCAGGAGGCCATCACAACAGGAAACGGAGCTTGTGAGGGCTGTGTGCAATCCTCCCAACCTCCATTTTCACTGGCAGAGGGTTGCAGGCTGGGCAGATGAATGATGTGGTGGCCTGGAGGTAGAGCTCTCGCCTCACAATCAGGAGGCTGTGAGTTCGATCCAAGGTAGAGGCAGATATTTCTCTCTCTGGGAACGTTGAGAATATATCTGCTGAATATAATTTCGCATTGGTGACAGGAAGGGCATCTGGCCAATAAAGACTCAGCTCCGTTCAGACTCTGCCCCGCAAGGGATTATAGGGTCGTTAAAAGGAGATTATGATATCTTGACTGGGCAGATGCTACTTATCTATAGACAGGCCCTACAGGTAACCCAGGATAAAACCAGCAGCTTGATTAGCACCTTGAAACATCAAAGCATCATCCTTTTCTGTATCCGTTGAAATCTCCTGATAATTGTCAAGGGCAGTCCCAGTTGCAATGAGTTACAATGGCAAGCAGGTATATGATTAAAACTTATCATTCCATATTAAACTTAATTTGCACGCTATAAAAAAGGCTTATTTTCTATTATTTCCATCTTGTACATTTCCTGATTTATACCCAGAGGCTCTAAACCCTATTCTTGATTTGATTTGCTCATTATGCTTCTTACATACTTTCAGCTCTTGAAATACACCGTATTTTTGGAATGCTATTCAATCTGATTGCTAATGACCTCTCACCTCTGTTCTCTATTAATCTTTCCGAACAAAGCAAACTATTTCCATTCATCCTGGAAATTGCCTCTCTTTCCATATAACATATCAGAAAACTTCTCAGAGTATGTGAGGTAGGGGGCATGGGGCTTGGTGTGATAAATAAACGAAAAATAAAGAAAAATAATTCATCTAAAGCAAATGCACTGTTGCAAATGCTTCTGTTTTCCTCACATGCTTTTGTAATGACAGAGGTCTGGAACTGGCTTTTAAAGCAGCTTCCTGGTGTAATTGTTTTCTTCCTCCCTCCCCCCCCCGACTTTTGGTCTTCTCAAAGACAACAGGGAGGGGAGTTATCTGTAAAAGAAAGTTCCTTGTACAAGATTAAGGATGATGGCAAGAGGTATGGTTTATGATATGTGCGGTTGAGGGAAGTAATCTTTTTGTAGCCAGGATTTGATCATTTGGGAGCCTCTTAAAGACTAGAGGCGGGGTGGGCTGCTGGGGGTTCGCAGGAATCCTTAGGGGTTTGGGAGAACCTCTAGCTAAGAATCTGTGCAGTTCAGAGAACCCTCAAATCCCTGGCTGGCCCCACCCACCCCGCCCCGCCCTCCCAGGAGTCCCCACACTGCCTGTTTTGGATGCGGGTATGTTCAGAGTGCACGCGGACGCTCAGGGAGGGTGAAAAATGGGCCTACTGGAAGTTTAGGAAGAACTCCAGAGGGCCTCTGGAGCCTGGGGAGGCCATTTTTGCCCTCCTGGAGGCTCAAGAAAAGCCTCCAGAGTCCGGGAAGGACAAAAATGCCCTCCTGCCATGGTGCAGGAGGGTGACTAGGCCACGCCCACCATGGCCACACCTACCCAGCAACCAGGCAGAGAACCCCTTGCTAAAAATTTTGAAGCCCACCCTGACTAGAGGTGACATCACATTATTTAGTAATATAAGGAGTGGGGAACTTGACATTTTCAGACTTCCTGGAGGATTAGGGGCTTTAAAGAAAAATACAAAACTCTTTAAGACTAGCAAAGATTTCACATATCTATACTAGCCCTGAGGAAAAAAAAATACAGTGAAAAAAGAATCTAAGTGCCAGATTTTTTTGACTGCTAAAATCCTACAGGGTTTTGGAAACTACAAGCACGGAATAATGAAGGCTTTTGATCATATGGTTCTTCACCCCTGCTAAATGTCAATCACATCTCTCAATGACAGTCCTAAGAAAGCTTTTCTAAATGTTGCTTTTTAACATTATCTCCTACTGAATTATTTTAAAAAATTGCTCAATTGCTCATTCAAAATTGCAAGTCTGCCTTTTTAAAATTATACCACAGCAATCTCCATTTCATTCATTCAAGAAACAGAAGCTCCTTGAAGGTTTTATAAAACTGATTATGCTCACTAGTAGGCCTGTGAATGCTTCAAAATTGACTCAAAAGAGTTGCTTCAAAGTGCATGGGAGATACAGCAACAGTTTTTAGCAGTTATAAATTGGGGGGAGGGGGAGAAGGCATCTGTGTAAAGCAGGGGTAGTATTCCCTTACTTTCCCTACCGGTTTGCATGCGCCCAGCCTAAAAAACATGCCTAAATAGGATGGCATAGACCCGGGGCGATTTCCACTACTGGTTGGGGCAAACCAGTTCGAACTGGCTGAATACCACTTCTGTGTGTAAGCCTAAAAACACACACGGCTGCTTTTACATATCATATGAAAGACATAGTTGCTTTAATAAATCGACTCGTTAAAGCAGCAGAATCTTTTTTCAGACTGTGGCTTCAGTTGTTTTAATCAGGTGTTGTACTGCTGCTCCTGAATGTTTTAAATTTTAGAATTATTTTCAAAACATATTCAGTCCTATTCATTAGTCCTACGAAGACTGGCCTGATTTAATGAGACATTTTTGAGCCACGGAGACAATGCAATTCTTTTCAGAAAGCTGCTTTGCATTGTCTTGAGGCTTCATCCACCATCTGTAACAGTGGTGAAATCCAAATTTTTTTACTACCAGTTCTGTGGGCATGGCTTGGTGGGCATGGTGTGGCTTGGTAGGCGTAGTAGGGGAAAGATACTGCAAAATCTCCATTCCCACCCCACTCTGGGGCCAGCCAGAGGTGGTATTTGCCGGTTCTTTGAACTACTCAAAATTTCCACTACCGGTTCTCCAGAATCTGTCAGAACCTGCTGGATTTCACCCCTGATCTGTAAATGCTGGACCAGGCCTTGAAGCAAAGCAATACGATTATTTGGTTTTGCTTTTAAAAATGGGAAGAAATGCTGCCTTTCAAAATAGTATCATGCAGGTGCTTATCTTATCTTCCTCAAAGCAATCCATCTCTTTCGAGCAGGGGTCCTCAAACTTAGCAGCTTTAAGACTTGTGGACTTCAACTCCTAGAATTCTAGGAGTTGAAGTCCACAAGTCTTAAAGCTGCCAAGTTTGAAGACCTCTGCTTTAGAGCTTTCCATCAGATCTTGCTGCTGTAAACACCCTCTTTAGTAACTATCCAGTTCTACACCCTACTTACCTTTCTTTTATTTATTGAAGTTTAAAATAAATTAACTATGAAATCAGAAACTTATAAAGAGAAAACCAATTTTTAACATCTTCCTTATATATAACAACCTAACTGGGCTTCACATAGGTTCTGGAGGCATTCACAAAAAATTAAAATGCCGGTGATTGCAGCCCAGTATTTTATTTGGAAGAATATTTACTACTTCCTTAGAAAAATGACCAGTGGTAACTTGAGGTGGTGGAGAACATCGCGTGACAGGAAAAAAAATTTGGCAGGAATAACTTTTACCAACTTGCTTTCTTGTAGACCAAAACTATGTCACTAAACCTCATGATGGTCATACTGTGAAGATACACACATACACACACAAAATTCCAAATATGGCCAGTGAACTAAAATTATTGCAGACTCTTGCATTAGTCTTGAGCTGTACCTTCCGTGACCATGCATCCTAAGGGCTGTGGTGGTGCAGTGGTTAGAATGCAGTACAGCAGGGCTAACTCATTGCTCACTCCAGGAGTTCGATTCTGAGCAGCTCAAGGTTGACTCAGCCTTCCATCCTTCCGAGGTCGATAAAATGAGGACCCAGATTGTTGGAAGCAATATGCTGACTCTGTAAACAGCTTAGAGAGGGCTGTAAAGCACTGTGAAGTGGTATATAAGTCTAAGTGCTGTTGCCATTTCTATTCCCCAAAAAACCCACCTATTTAGATACACTGGTAGATAGGAGGATTTTGTGCATATACGGATATGCAGACTAGCTTTCACATGTTTCCAATGCAAAAATATAAATTTGGGGGTCTACAGTATAAATATTTGCACATTATATCTGGAAAACTTTCCAGAAACCAATATCCTAAATGTGATGCAATGCGATGTAATAGGACTATCACTACTGCTTGCACAATGAGTAGAACCAGTTTTGTCCTACCTGAGTGAGACTAGAATCCTGCTTTATATTTCATGGATGTGTTTTAGATTCACTTTGGTTATTATTGTTATCCTACGATACAATATATTTCAGCACTGATACGAAAATCCTGATAATTATTTTTGCTTTATATCATGACTAGCTTTTAGGAGAAACAGACATCCTATTGTTAATAAACAGTATTTTAGAACTGTTTTGAATAAAAAAAAAACCCTTCTTGTGTAAACGTGTCCCTTTACACACTAGAAAAAAGATCCTACAGCCACAAAGAAATCAGTTATCTTCTTTGTCTTTGAACAAAATTTAAGGTTACATCTTAAGCCATCTTCTCTGTTGAATGAGGGAAAATGAGGAACAAGCTTCTTTCTAAAGCAGCTTCTCTTCATTTTAAGAGATGGTTTGTTGTTATTAAGCTATCTCTAAGTAAGAGCAGATTAGCATCATCTTGTGGTCTGCCAGAGATTTTTTCTGTGTTCATTTATATTTTTCTATGGCAGAACCCTTTAAACTGTGACTTCCATTGCAGAAAACTGTATATTTTATTTCTTTTGTAAGTGAATATTTTGCTTATTGTTTAAACCTAAAATGTATTGCCCTATTCTCTCCTTTTGTTTTTTATTTTCCTTTAATAAAGTTTGGTGCTATTAATCTCTTATGATATTGATCTATCTGCCAAGAAGATATGGGCTGATTCTCTTAACTCCCATATCTCAATACTATATGTCCAGAAGATGGCACTAGAGAATTGATTTCTCTTGTTTACCCCTTTTAAATTGCCAAAAAAGTAAAACAGAGTGGGGTAGCCCTATGTCTCTCATTGCACTGGGCATGAGGAGGCTCCTTAGAGGATGGCAGTGAGAACTATAAAGCCAAATACCAAGGTAAGAGGATATATAACTAGGATATATAAACCAGAAAGCTTCAGCTTTTCAGCCTATCAGCTCACATGTGTTATCTTCTATCTGAAGCATCTTTACACAAGAGAAAATTTATAGATCAAGTCTATGGAGATTATCAGTCATCCAAGTCATGGTTTTCCCAAAGGTTCTTTTTCAAAAGGCAACTGGATTTTCTTTGTATTTTTCTTGAAGAAGTCTTGCTTCTCATCCAAGACGCATCCTCAGTTCTGATTGAACACCGGGGAGTGGAAGGATTTATATTCCCTTGCAGTCATCTGGCTGTTAGCTCCCTGGGAGTTGTTGAGGCCCTAGGAGGTTTACCTATGCCTTCAGGGTCAACTAAACCAGAGTGCAAATGGCTATGGAACTTTTTTGGAACTGCTGAAAGAACTTTGTTGTAAAGAGGAAATAAGTGGAGTTTCACCCCCCCCTCCCGTTGAGAGAGAGCTGTTCAGTTTTAACAGAGATGTCCTCTTTGACCCCTTTTTCAAACCAGTGGTCCTCACTGTCCAGAATGTGGACTTTGCTGTCTTCAAAAGAGTGACCTTTGTCTTTCAAATGCAGATGGACTGCTGAATCTTGTCTTGATGGGTTTGTTCTCTGATGTTGTGCCATGAATTTGTGAAGTGGTTGTTTTGTTTCTCCAATGTACAGACCTGTATATGTCTCACTGCATTATACTGCATGTATCACATTGCTCAGTTTGTGCCTAGATGTTTTATCCTTGGGGTGGACAAGCCTCTGCCATAGTGTATTCTTGCGCTTAAAGTTTGTATGTATGTTGTGTTGGTTCCCGAGAATGCATGGAATAATGCCGTTGTTTCATTTGTTGTTCTCTCCTTTGTCTGTTATGGAGGAGCTCCTGATGGGCCTTTTTCTGAATTCAATGAAAGCCCAGTTGGGATAGTACAAGTTCTGAGGGCTTCCTTGATGTGTTTTAATTCTTTTTCTTTTCCCTCTTTGCTAGTAAGAACACCTTCAATCTGGTGGTGTAGGATTCAGATCACTCCTATTTTGTATTCCAGTGAGTGGTGAGAATCAAAATGTAAATACTGATCTGTGGGGGGGGGGGGGGTTTCTGTAAACTTCAATGTTTATGCTTCTGTCTTCCCTAATGTATACAGCACAGTTGTATACATTAGATAAAGCAGCACATTAGGTAAAGGGGTGGGTTGTACTTACCTTTACTACCAGTTCGCAACGGGGCCACATACACAGAAGCGTCCTGATGATGTTGGGGTCGATGGGCGGAGCCTCCCGCCAGTTTTACTACTGGTTCTTGCGAACCGGCCCGAACCGGGGACAACCCACCACTGATTAGGTAGATTATTTTCTTTAAAATAATCTACTTAATGATTAAGTTCCCGTGTGAACTTAACATATCTGTCCATAGAGTTGATGTGTTTGATGAAGGCTTCCACTTCCTGTGTTTTAATCGTCTTAAAGGTTAACACAATTGTCAGTTTTACTAGGTGAACTAGGCATAAAACATGGCCAGATAAACTAACTCTCCGTTATTTACAAAGCTACATTAAGAGAACCTTGCAAATCTGGAAGTATAATTCTCCCCCATCACCTTATACCCGAGTAACTTAGGGAGGGTCCCTCCTGAGTCTCTTGCTCTGACCACTATGTAGCTGTGGGCTATGTGTCTTCTTATCTGACCATTCCTAGGCAGCATCTCTTTGTCCAATCTTCCAAGATCATTTCCCACATACTATTACACACACTTTCATGGATTGCGTCCATTTTTTCAGATAAAAACTGATGAAGTAAACATCGTCAACCCAATTGCAAACCACAAACATGATACTTTTTAAAGATTGCACTCTAATCCATCATGTCTTCTTCTCTGGAAGCTATTATAGTATTTTCAGGATTAATTTACTGTATCTAATTAAAATAATCCAGAAACTAAGATCTAGTTTGGGGTCTTCTAATTGTGAATGAGATCAGAAATGACAGAGATGGGGAGGACCAGAGATAAGCAGCAAAGTATTAATTCCTTGCCTGAAGGTTTAAAATTTAGCTTTCCTTTCTGCCGTTAAAAGGCTTAATAGCAGAGAATTGGAAAGAAGTTTTGTGGAAATGTTTTGGCTGTGATTGACTTTTTTTAAACCTAGTAAAACATTTTAAATTATTTCCAGCTGTGTTAATATAAAGACTGCCTAGTCACCCTCTATTCTATTTTTCCACCCACCCAGGGATTTTGTATATCAGTAAGAAGAGAAAAGGCTTCAACTTGAACAGCTAAATTATATATTTCCAAAAATGGTGGACCAACTACGGTATTATTTCCTTGTTTCTTCTTCCCAGCAAGTTTTTAGAGCATCCTGGTGCCATCTAAAAAGAGTTTGCATTTTTGCAAACTCTCCAATAATCTACCGGTAGTTAAGATCACAGTTTGATGAGTCTCTTGTATCTTTTCCCGATTTTACAAAAGCTTTGAAACAATATATTACAAAGTATCAAAAAAAAAAGCATGCCAGATTGCAAACAAACAAAAATGCACATCTTGTAAGTAGATGTTAGCACTTACATCCATATAAAAGTAATACTAAAAGTTAAATAGCCATATTCTTCTTCTTTTTTTTTTTTTTGTATGAAAAGATATTTGTGCAAAGTGTGTGCTGAGAGGAATAGTGACTGACTAGGACAGGGATGGCTAACCTTTTTGCCATCGTGTGCCAAAAGTGGAGGGAGCGCGGGGGGGTTGTATGCATACGTGCCCACACCCATAATTCAATGTGCCCTGACCCCCCTGCAGATGTGCACATGACCCCCCGCTTTTGGCACGTGATGGCATGGTGTGCCCAGTAGGCCCATTTTTTGCTCTCTCCAGCCTCCAGACGCTTTCTAGGAGCCTGGGGAGGGCAAAAACAGCCTTCCCCACCCCTCTGGAGACTGGAAACAGCCTGTTTCCCAACATCCAGGTGGCCCAGAAGGCCTGTTTTTCACCCTCCCCAGGCTCCAGAGGCTTTCTAGGAGCCTGGGGAGGGCGAAAATGGCCTTCCCCACACCCCCGGAGGCCCTCCGGAGGCCAGAAACAGCCCGGAAAGACTTTTGGTGGGCCCGGAAGGGCCAAAAATCAGGTGGCCAATGCATGCATGTGTGCTGGAGCTGAACTAGAGCAAAAATCGCGTGCCCACAGATATAGCTCCGCATGCCACAGGTGGCACGCGTGCCATAGGTTTGCCATCACGGGACTAGGAAATTCTGGGAGGTGAACTTAAAGTTGCAAGTTTGAAAAATAGTGATCTAGTCAATTCATGCAAACTGAGTCTTTTGCTATCCTTTTCTCTATGTTAAACCAGTTGCTGCCTCCATATGATGTTTGCATAGTGGCTTCCTGATTTGGGTACAGTGATTGCACCAACTTGACCAGATGTGCTGGAACCCCCAGGCAGTGGTGGGATTCAAGTAATTTAACAACCGGTTCTCTGCCCTAATGATTTCTTCCAACAACCAGTTTGCCAAACTTCTCAGAAAGTTAACAACCGGTTCTCCCAAAGTGGTGCGAACTGGCTGAATCCCACCACTGCCCCCAGATATTGTAAGGTTCTCCAAGGTTCATCTGACGATGAACACAATCAAAGACTTTCTTGTGATTGATAAAGCACATGTAAATAATATTTTGGGGGTTTTTTTATTTTGCCATGATCCAGTACACAAGTGCCACATCCACTTTGGAGACTTGCTTGAACATCTGGTAATTCCCTTTTGGTGATTGCTGCTAGACATGGTTTGTATAATTTTAAGAGAGAAGCTTGCTGATCTGGCAAGAGCAATTGTGTGATAATTGGAGCAATCTTTAGAGTCACCATTTTTCAGCAGCGGAATGAACACTGAGGATTTCCAATCCTGTGGTTCAGTGTTGGTATCCCAGATTTTCTGGCATAGGACTCTAAGCTTTGTGCAAAGTTCAATGGCACAGTGAAAGACACAGTTGCTGCTTAATGGTGATAGACTGGGAGATGTTATTATCAAGAGAGGAGTCTTTCAAGGGGAGTCATAGCCTCCCCTACTAATTGTCACTGACTCTTCTGTAAACATTATTGAACAAGTTAGGCCATCCTTATTAAATATCAAAAAGATCTGCCAGATTATCCTATCTCCTCCATCACCTCCTATCTCTGAAGCTGTATGGAAAACTACCAACTGAGTTCAGGACTGTCCAGTGGTGGGATTCAGCCAGTTCGGACCACTTCGGGAGAACCGGTTGTTAACTTTCTGAGCAGTTTGGGAAACTGGTTGTTGGAAGAAATCATTAGGGCAGAGAACCGGTTGTTAAATTACCTGAATCCCACCACTGGGACTGACCCTATATACAGGCAAGATATTGCAATGAAGTTTGGCCAAGACAAATGTGCTACCTTTACCATCAGCAATTGACAATAGTGAAAACTGAATGATTTAAGATGTTTTACCTGGAAGAACTCACATCCTGAATGATACATTTAACACCATCAAACAACATCTACCTATTTCGGGTCCTTGGGAAGGACTTGCTAGGTCAATGAAACTGTCAAATCCAGTCTAAATATCTGATTGACTGTGTGACCAATCATCTTAATAAACATTTTATTCTACTCAACTCCCAGCGACTCTGGGCAGCATGTGACTTTAATAAACCATTTTATTATGACAATGTTTTATTAAATTTATGTATAAATCGTGTCATTGTAAACAGCAGATGGAAAATGTCCTGTCTTCTCAGCAAGCTCAGGTTAAAAGTCACAGAGGCTTTGTCAGTGACAAAATTCTAGTTCCTGGATTCCATCCGCAAAAGTGAATGTGTTTGATTGTAATTAAAAAGTACTGTTTGTGGTTTAGCAGTTGCCACTTCTTATCAGTAATATTTGGGAGTAATTGTGTACAGGTTTTTCTCCATGCCAGCACCAATGCATCACAGTCCTCTACTGGAATGTAATAGATTAGATCGATGCAATCATGGCTTTTATTCATAGGTCTCATGAGCTCTACATCAGGTGCTGCAAGTTCAATATTGTTTATGCATTCGTATATTATTATGAAAGGGCTGCAAAAGTAGTGAAAGCAGGATTGGATGTGTCATTAAACCTTGCTTCTACATGTTGCTCAAAAATATGTACAAATTCCATTTCATGACTTGATTCAACAATTAAGGAAATGCTATGCATCAAATCAAATGAAGATCTGTCTACTTTAGACTTGATTCTATCGGTCCACAATAGAAAGTGTCCTCACATACTGTATAAAAGTATGGTACGCTGCAGTGGTGGAATTCAAATGTTTTTACTACCGGTTCTGTGGATGTGGCTTAGTGGGCATGGCAGGGGAAGGATACTGCAAAGTCTCCCTTCCCATCCCATTCCAGGGGAAGGATACTGCAAAATCCCCATTCCCTCCCCACTTTTGGGGGAAGGATATTGCAAAATCTCCTTTCCCACCCCCCTCTGGAGCCAGCCAGAGGTGGTATTTGCTTATTATCAGGGGATGTCTTATTTTGGGGGAAATAGGGTACCTCTTCATAGTGCTTTAGAGCACTCTCTGGGCAGTTTACAATGTAAGCATTATTTGCATATTGCCCCCAACAATCTGGATCCTCATCTTACTGACCTCGAAAGGATGGAAGGATGAGTCAACCTTGAGCCCCATCAGGATCGAACTCCAAGCCATGGGCAGAGTCAGCAATGTAAAATACTGCATTTTAACTCTTGCACCACTGGGCTCCTTAGAGGATAGAGGCAGATAGACAGAGGCAGGGAGATAGAAGCAAATTACATATCAACTTAGGCAGACAGATAGAGGCAGGGAAGGATAGAGCCAAATTACATATCAACTTAGTTTTTCACAAGCTGAAGACTGAGTAGTAGCGGAAAATCTTTGCGAAATGCAAGTTTGCAGTACAACTTATGGACGTTTTAAGTGATATTTCCTGAGTAGACCTTGGATTTTCTACATTTAAAAAAAAATCTTGGGAAGTTTCCTAAACTGTACAATAATTAATCCTCATGAATCTATATATATAAAAGCCAAATATCACTCACTCATCACAAAATCTCCAGAACTGTAAAGCCTACAAACTTGAAATTTGGCATGTATGTTCCTCTTGGCTTCTAGGTGCTCACTAAGAAAGGATTTTTCGAAATGACCATCAGATCATTAGTATTTCATATACAGTATTATATTCACATGCTCTGAAGCTAAGGAGTTAGACATTCTACTCCCCCCTCCCCGCCTGAAAAGAACTCTGTTCCAACTGCCAGTTGCCTTATATTAACACGCTCTGATGCTACCCCTTCGCTAAACTGGGCATGGGTGTGGCCAGAGCATGGCTCATCTGGCTTGCAGGCTGGGACATTCAACTCCCCTCCCCCTCTGTTCCAACCGCCAGTTGCCTTATATTAATACACTCTGATGTTACCGAGTTACACATTCTACATTACGTTTCAGGCTTTAAGTGTCAATTTATCACACCCAATCACATAGTTTCGTAGTGAAGCACATGCGTCCAAATAGTGTCAAATATTTTGATTTGGAGGTGATCCTTAAAAATCTCCTAATATAGTTCTATGTTCACTTGAAAGAAATCAGTGCATTGTAACAGCATTTGGTAATTAGTTTGCCCATTCCCATTAATTGTGTGAAAAATATCATTAAAATATTGTGATATAAAAGCCCCCCCATGATTAAAAGAGTGAGTGACTTGATATGTATTCTACCCTCTTTCCTCCTTCAGAAAGTTTATATGGCAAAGGTTGCAATTTTCAAACACGCTTTGTGTCTTTCTGCAGAACTTCATAAAGAGAAGACATTACCACCATTAATTTAATCATAGATAAAACCAGTCACTTCTTTGGTGTGCCCTTTTTATTTCCAGACTTAATATAAATATGTGGTTGTGTTGAGTTTGACTCCTGGTGACTGTATCCATTCAGGCTTCAAGAAATTTTCCCCACCAATAAATCCATGTCCTTGATAATAATTTCTAGCTTGTCCAAAGAAGTTCTAATAATCACTTTGTCCTTGTCCATCTATATCAGTGATGGCTAACCTTTTTGCCATCGTGTGCAAAGTGGGGAGAGTGTGGTGGGGTCACACGCATGCATGCCCATACCCATAATTCAATGTGCCCTGTGCATGTGTGTGCAACCTCCCCGCTGGCACGCAATGGCACAGTGGGCCTGGTAGGCCCGCTTTTTGCTCTCCCCAGGCTCCAGAGGCTTTCTAGGAGCCTGGGGAGGGCAAAAACGGCCTTCCCCACTCCCCCGGAGGACTTCCGGGGACAGGAAACATCCCATTTCCCAACTTCCGGTGGGCCCAGAAGGCCTGAAAATCAGCTGGCTGGTGCACGCATGCGTGCTGGAGCTTAGCTAGGGCAACACTCACATGCCCACAGATATGGCTCCACGTGCCACTTGTGGCACGGGTGCCATAGGTTCGCCATCACGCATCTATATCATCTGCTGTCTTCCCTATCTTCTATTTCTTTCAGTTTTGCCAAGCATAATTTTTAGGTCATTCCTCAATTCTCAAAAATATATATTGTTCGTTTACTACTTAAATACCATATTTGAAGTATATGTTTTCCTCCAAATACTAGTTGCAAGGGAATAGAATAAGAAGGAGATAGCTCTCCCTTCCTGCTTGAGTGAACATCCCAGAGGCCATATGGCTGAAAAACAAAATGCTGGACTAAATTTGCTTTTGATTTCACCAAGGAAGGTTTTTCTTATGTATTTTCCAGTATATATTTTCCAGTAAATGATCTTTGAATAATTAGCATTTTTCAAATGAACTATCCCTGGATGTTTCTACCTGTAATTATCCATATGTAAACATTGGCGCACGTAACAGTAATATAATCTAATGTAGCAGAAGATATAATCTAATATTAGTTTATTTCCAGGGCTTCTTTTAATTGTCATGGGCAAATGTTAACTTTTTAGTATAATATCACCTTTGCAATTTGAAAGAGAGCAAATAAAATGAAGGAATGAATGTAGCCCAATCTTAAGACGTAGTACTTAATCTTCATATAGTTTTAGAATTAGCTTGATTTCTCTATTGTTTCTTTGCATGTGGAATACATGCAATTGTATTTCATTCGCCAGTCCGCTGTTTGAAGTTTATTGCTGACCAGTATTTAAAGACACCTTTAAAAAATGTGAATTGATATAAGAGAAGTCACTGGTTTATAGGGAATGGTGGTGGTGGTGGTGGTGGGGATAATCTATGGGCTTTGTATATGGTCATCAATTTCTTCTATACCAGTGATGGGTAACTTTTTCTGGACTAAGTGCCCAAAGTGCGCGTGTGTGAATGTGTGTGTGCGTGCCCAAACCCCCAAATGCAATGCGTGCACGGACCTGCGCATGCACCCTGCCCCCACACATGAGCACGCATCCCCCTGCCCATGCCCCACTCCCTGCATGCACCCCCATGCATGCGTGTGCAGGGGGGTCTGCACGTGTCCCCGTGTATGTGTGCACAGGCCCCGAGCACGCCCCCCACTCATGCGCAGCAGAGACGTGAAAACCAGCTGGCTGGCGGGAGGCACGAACGTATGCGCGGAGGAGCTGAGCTGGGGCGACAGCTCACATGCCCACAGAGAGGGCTCTGCGTGCCACCTGTTCACCACATAGGTTCACCATCATGGTTCTATACCATTCATGTTCTAATGGACCATAGCTTGAACCCTTCACTTTCATAAGGGTGATGTGCCCAACCGCTTTGCCATGTTGCTTCTTTTGAGCAAAGGCTGCAGAGAGCAGACACAGGTTGGGTTATTCTGAACAAGTTTGTACCGTCATGTACTCTTCCTCTCAAAGTTCTAGTGATGATTGACAGGAATAAAAGAACCTTGTTTCAAAGCTTTTCTTTGAGCATTTATAGCTGGTAAACCTATTTGGGGGGAGAGGGAGAGATAAAGTCATGCTGGTGGGAGGAGGTAATTCTGTGTTCCCTTGCCATATCTTGCTGTCCCACCACCTCAAAAGCCACTCTTTCTTTAACGAGTACTTATGTTTGTAGCTATTCACACATTCTGTATCAAGGCTCCTTGCCAGGCGTGTGATAACAGTCCCTATCTCTCATTCTCTTTGCCCATTCTCAACAGATACAAGCAGGTTACATGAGTAGTTTTATGGTGAAGTTTGAGAAAATCATGCTTACAAAACAGTTCTGGGGATAGGAGGATACAGAAAATTTGAGCTGTGAATATATGCGCGCGTATGTATGTAATAAAATCAAAGGGCTGGAAGGGGCCTTGAAGGTCTACTAGTCCAACCCCCTGACTAAGACAGGAGTCCTTGTTTCATACTGGACAAATGGTTCCCCAAGGTTTTCTTGAAAACCTGCAGCAATGGAGTATCCACAACTCCATGGGGCAAGCTATTCCATTAACTAATTACTCTCCTTGTCACCAATTTGCTATCCTGTTCCAGGTTGGATCTCCATTTGACTAATGTCTACCCATTGCTTTATATCTTGTCTTCAAGTGCTTTGGAAAATAAATCAATCCCCTCTTCCCTGGAGATTCCTTCAAGTATTCAAAGTTGGCCATCATCTTCCATCTATCATCCCCTAACCTTTCTCTTTGTTAGGGTGTTACTTCCCTTAGAGTTTCAATCTATAAATTAGCCTCCAAACTAGGGGTGAAATCCAGTAGGTTCTAACAGGTTCTGGAGAACCGGTAGCGGAAATTTTGAGTAGTTCAGAGAACTGGCAAATACCACCTCTGGTATTTGCCCCAGAGTGGGGTGGGAATGGAGATTTTGCAATATCCTTCCCCTGGAGTGAGGTGGGAATGGAGATTTTGCAATATCCTTCCCCTGCCACGCCCACCAAGCCACGCCCACAGAACCAGTAGGGAAAAAAATTGGATTTCAGCCCTGCTTCAAACCCCTTATCTTTGTTGCTCTTCCCTGCACTCTTTCTAGAGCTTTAGCATCTTTTCCTTTTTTGTATTGTGGTGACCAGAACTGGATGCAGTATTCCAAGTTTGGCCTTACTATTGCAGTATAGAGCAGTACTATCATGTCTTGTGATCTTAATGCTATCTCTTTGTTGGCAGCTGTAGCATACTGCTGACTCATACTTAAGTGATGGTCCATCAGGACACTTAGATCCCTCTGATACTACTGTTGAACCAGGTTTTGTGCACTCTGGATTTGTGTGTTTGGTTTTCCCTGCCTAAGTGTAGAATCTTACTTTTCCCACCACTGAATTGAATCTTGTTGGCTAGGGCCCAATGTTCAAATCTGTCAAGATACTTCTGAATCTTGAGTCTATCTTCCAAGGTGTTAGTAATACCTAACCAGCTTAATGTCATCTGCAAATTTGATGAGTGCCCCTTCAATCCCCTCATTTAGATCAGGGCTGTCAAACTCCCAGCCTGCAGGCCGGATGCATCATGCGCTCTCCACACCCACGCCTGGTGTGGTCCCGATATGTCACGTGACACAGCCGTGACACTGTGTGTTTGACACCCCTGATCTAGATCATTTATGAAGATATTAAAGAGCAATGTGCCCAAGAGAGAACCTTGAGGTACCCCACTGTATGATTCTCATTCTGCATGTACATGTAATTTCATTGAGGACAACTGCGATACTGAATCCCTTTGTAATACAAGGTGTTTTGGCTACTCTTTCCTTGGGCTTGAGGCTCCATATCTGTTCCTTATTTGCCAAATACTACAGCATCTTTGGCACATAGACAGTGGCGGGACAAAGAGGCACTGGAAACTTTATCCATAATGAACTTGTAGGCAGCACAAATAGTGGAGCATGGATCACAACAAATTTCATCATTTTGTATCATTGTGATTAGTAAACAACTTTAATGCTTTGATCTGATAATTAGGGAACCTCACATTCCTGATTAATAATCAACATATAGGGTAAAGTTTCCTTCAAGTTTGATTCTTATTTATTACATGAACATCTTCATATAGTTTTCTAGATAGCAGTGTAGAAGTAGCATGCCACTGCCTTCTTCTTGAATATTCTGATCCAAAGTCCAGAAGTTTTATGGTGGTCTCTCATCTAAGTTCTAACTAGGACCAACAATGTTTAACTTAAGATCATCCTAGGCCAACCAGATGTTGCTACCTGCTGTTAAAGAAGTGTGTATATGGAATAGAATGATAAAGATCAGAAAATTTGAAAACGATAAAAATGTATTGGGTAAACTTCAATCATCTGATTGGATTATATATGAATAGAATAGAATAGAATAGAATAGAATAGAATAGAATAGAATAGAATAGAATAGAATAGAATAGAATAGAATAGAATAACAAAGTTGGAAGGGAGGTCTTCTAGTCCAACCGCCTGCTTAGGAAACCCTACACTACTTCAGACAAATGGTTATCCAACATCTTCTTAAAAATTTCCAGTGTTGGAGCATTCACAATTTCTGGAGGGAAGTTGTTCCACTGATTAATTGTTCTAACTGTCAGAAAATTTCTCCTTAGTTCTAAGTTGCTTCTCTCCTTGATTAGTTTCTACCCGTTGTTTTTTGTCCTACCCTCAGGTGCTTTGGAGAATAGCTTGACTCCCTCTTCTTTGTGGCAACCTCTGAGATATTGGAACACTGCTATCATGTCTCCCCTAGTCCTTCTTTTCATTAAACTAGATGTCAAGATCCTTCTGTATCTTACACCTATCTTCTGGAGTGTTGGCTATTCCTGCCAGCTTGGTGTCATCTGCAAATTTGATGACTTCCCCATCTATCCCCTCGTCCAAGTCATGATGAAGATGTTGAAGAGTACTGGGCCTATATACAGCAACATTATAGTTGGATCCCTCATAAACTTTATTTGCAGCCATTTTTATTGTGGTTAGTTTTATTGCTGTATAATGTCTTAAAGCCAAGGAAACAGGAATCTGGTAATTCAGCCACTCTTAGAAATCTTTTAAGATTGGGAGTGAATGTTAATTAATTAAATGAACAACCTTATTTTTTCATTAACCAAATATTACCATTGCTGAAAGAAAGAGACTCATTTAATTCCTCCCCCTCCAACATTGTTCCATTATGCTGTATTACCTATAATGCTTAAATTGCTTTTAAAAAATAAAACACCAGTTTCTTCTAAATGAACACTTCCTGCTCACTAAGGTAATTTAACAGTGATTTCAGGTCAAGTGTCTTCTACAATTGGGAATACGTTCCCTCCTTGCCATAATAAAAGGCCTGAAAACACATTTTAAGGAGCATTTTATGTGTTTATTGCTTTAAATTTGTTTTTAATACTGTTCTATGAATTGTGTTGAACAAATTAAAATAACTATCATAAAATAGTGTGAAATGTAGCAATCAATAGTATACGTGTAAAAAGAAATTATGGGGTGTAGGTAAAAAAGTAAGGTAGTAAAACATTTTATGAAGGAAGATATTATTAACAGAAATTAAAGAAGTGTCATTGTTCCTTCAGTGGCATAGAAGAAGCATATGTTTCAATTCATTTTTATTCCATCTGTGTTCCAGGAAGCTCATAGCCAAGTATATATTTCATTTTTCCTTTCAAGGCTACCAGAAAGCATAAGCTAGCTAAGTTGCAATGGAAAATCCAGTATCTAAGGATGCTTATTAACATTCTTTAACTAACTTCAGAAAGCCATGCTCCTGGTTATTCTTAAAGCTCTGCATTTTAATTTTTGGCATATTTAATTATATGTATTTCTCTTATTTTATTGTTCATGCACGCATAAGATCAAAAGAGCATGCCTTCAGCTCAGAAGCCACTGCCCAATAGATTTAAAGTTGTGTAAGAACTTTTCTGTATCTTTAACCGAGCCACAGTAGCTCAGTTTTTAAATAACTCTAAGACATAAAGATATGTTCATACTATGCCCTAAAGCAAACAATGTTTTTATTTATTGTTGTGTTTGAAGTAGGCCATCCATTCTTAATGACTGTGTCCAAAACTCTTCTAAATATTAAAGCATAGTTAACCAATCCTAAATAACTGTCTTTACACAACCAAATTAATCAGATTATGGTTTACATAATGATGTAATCCATGCAACAAGCTAAATTTGCTCCACCAGTTAAAGTTTGAATGGTTTCAGTCACACAATATTACTAAACCTGATTAGTCTAACCCAGGGGTAGGTTCTAAATTTTTTTACTACCGCTTCTGTGGGCGTGGCTTATTTTGTGGGCATGGCTTGATGGTCATGTGACAATTATTTACGTACTGGTACTGGTACTGGTACTGATCTACCAGGCTTTTAACTGCTTGCAGAGCTGTACCTATCTACCCATTTATTTTTTGCAGGCACTGGTTTACCCATTTATTTTTGCAGGCACTGATCTACTTATGTATTTTTGCAGGCACTGGTCTACTCATTTGTTTTCTTTTAACACTGATCAGCTGTAGGGCGGCCCATTGAAGCCCCGCGGCAAGAGTTTAAACAGTTTTTTTCCCTCTAGCCATCAGCTGGGACCCAGGAGGCAGCAATAGATTGGGGGTGGGGCCAAATAAAAGGTAAGAATAACGTGGGGGAGGGGGTGGGGTGGGGTGGGGGAGGGGAGAGGGGGGGCAGAACCAGTTCAGTGACATCATATCGTCACTGCTACCGGCTCATGAGAACTGGGCCGAACCGGGAAGAACCCACCACTGGTTTAACCTCAGCTCATTATGTTGTGACTTATTGGCTTGTGAGACACCCACTTTGCCATTTCAATAGGTTATGTAAGAAAAAAAATGTTGAAAGCATGAGTTGAGGCTGAAATTCTATATTTACAATTATATTGGCTAAAGAACAAGTCCTTCTGAATTTACGGAAGCTCACATAGGAGAACACACTTTCTTTGGGGTTGCAAGTGCCTAAATCAATCTGATCTCATTATTTGTACTAAAGCAGACATCTACAACCAACCATCTTATCTTTCCACAAATCAGATCCAACCATGGACAAATATTGTTCCATATTATCTTCACAAAACCATCTGAGGTAGCTTAGTGCAAGTCATTCATCCTAGGGCTATCACTAAGCCCTGGCACTTTAGACCAGAGGGGAAGACCAAAGAGCAGGATTCCAACACCTTTAAATATATATATATATATAATGGTGTTTTCTGTAAAATGATATTTTATGTAAAAGTACCCTGTTGAAATCACCTTTTCTATGAAAGGCAAGGGTGTCTAACCTTGGCAACTTTAAGACTTGTGGACCTCAGCATCCATAATTCCCCATACTGGCTGGGGAATTCTGGGAGTTGAAGTCCACAAGTCTTAAAGTTTTTTTTTTTAATTATTCATATTTCTATGCCACCCACTCTCCGAGGACTCTGGGCGGCTTACACCAAAGGCAGTATACTAAATAGCATATTGCCCCCAACAATCTGGGTCCTCATTTTACCCACCTCGGAAGGATGGAAGGCTGAGTCAACCTTGAGCCAGTGAGATTTGATCCATTGATCTGCTGAACTAGCAGTCAGCTGAAGTAGCTGCAGTACTGCACTCTAACCACTGTGCCACCTCAGCTCGGTGCCAAAGTTGCCAAAGTTGACTCGGTTACCAAAGTTGCACACCCCTGATGTAAGGAGAATAGGAGCCCTATCCATTGTTCAATTTGGCACTGTAGATGCAGATTAAAATTGTATATTTGGGGTTAGTTACATTAAATAGAAGAAATACTATAATACTGAGCTATAGATAAGATGTCTTTTTCTATTTGTTTCTAACTTCTATATTCTTTTTCTTCTATTTGTTTCTAACATTTATGTAGAAAATGAAACTTTCATCATTTTAGTTTTGAGTTGTAGCTTATTTCTTTTTTATGTATTCTATTTCTGCCTCTTTCTTTTACTTACATTAGCCAACTCTGTTTAAACCCATGCATTAAATTTACTCCATTTCTAGACATATTTCACTTTTGCATTGAATGCTATATTCTCTTCTGTACCTCACACATTAAGGTGTCTGTATGTCTCTCGGTGGATGATTGCTGCTGTCTAAAAATAAATGGTGTTATGATTACTTTTCACTCATATGTTCATTTAATTAAATTTTGCCATCATTACACGCAGCATGCTATAAAAGTACCATCAGTGTAATGTTAAAAAGGCCATTTTTGTTTCTTTTCTTTGGCTTCTTTCCTCCCTTTTCATGAATTGGAAATAGTTTAGAGATATTTTCAACTGAGGTGTTCCATACCACTTCCTACAAAAATATGTCTCTGTCTAATAAGGGAACGGCAGAGGGTTTGTTCAGAAACAATTTAGGTTGGAAGGGATTATAGGAAAGGACAGTTACAAAAAGCTAAAAAGCTGGGAGGTGGAGGTGGGATTGGGGCAAAAGAAATGAAACCAGAAAGAAAACAGAAGAAGGAAGTGAAGTTTAGGAAGAAATATAAAAGGGCATGCAAAGATGAATAGATACAGTATATGAACATCGGGCACAGAGAAATTTAAAAAGGGGGAAGATCAAATGGAGAGTGAAAGCAATGGAAGAGAAAGAAAGAGAAAGTATGGGAAATGGAAAGGTGAGGGGGGAGAGAAGAGACAGAAGAATTAAAGGAGATACCAGTTTCTTTCAAGTTGGCAACAAGATTCAAGTGGAAGGAGACACTAGTGGGGAGCAGAAATTATGACGAGAGGGAAGGTTGGGAGGCAGACAATGCAGGGGAAGAGAAGAAAGTGACAACAAGGAAAATACAACAAAAGAACAACAGAAAGACAGTGAGAGATGAATAAAAGATGGATCAGAGGAAAGCTGCAAGGAAAAAAATGAGAGGTGAAAGACACAATGAAGTGATGAGAGGTGAAAAGAGAGACCGAGGACAAAGAAATGGTTGTCCAGATCAATGGAATAGGACCATGATGGCGAACCTATGGTACACGTGCCACAGGCGGCATGCGGAGCCATGTCGCCTGGCACACCAGCTCAGCTCCAGCGTGCATGCGCATGCCGGCCAGCTGATTTTTGGGCCTTCTGGGCCCACCAGAAGTAGGGAAACAAGCTGTTTCCTGCCTCTGGAGGGACTGGGGGGGGTGAGGAAGGCCAAGTTTTCTTTCTCACCTGGCTCCAGATCTTCTCTATGCATTTGGGGAGGGTGAAAACCTTCCCCACCCCCTTGGAGTCCCTCAAGAGGCCTGAAATGGCCCATTTCCCAACTCCCGGTTGGACAGGAAGTGACGTTTTTTGCTGTCCCCAGCCTCCAGAGACTTCTAGAGACACCTAACAGGCCTAAATAGGCCTAACGGGTCATCGCATGCCAAGAGTGGGGGGAGGGGGTTGCGCACGCATGCGCAAGGCAGGGCACATAGAATTATGGGTGTGGGCACGTGTGCAAACCTCCCCCGCCCCTCCTCCTGGCATGCGATGGCACAAAGGTTAGCCATCACTGGAATAGGACATAAGAACAAGAAGAAAAACAGAAAAGGAAGGAGAAAACTTCAATCGCTCTTCATTTTTTTATTGATTGACTTACTTATTTATCCCTTGATCATACTCACTACCCTTTCCAGAACCTCTTCCAATGCTTTTTAAAGTGTGATGTCCAAAACTGAATACAGGGCTCAAGATAAGAGAGAAAGAATTTGCTTCCTCTGATTTGAAAACTAGGCGCTTAAAACAGCACCATGCTTTTGGCAAGCACAGTGCACTATTAATTCCTATTCAACTTGACGGTGACTATAATTCTAAGACATTTTTCTTATGACTAAATCGTGTATATTATGCTTGTAAATTTATTTATGTTTGTCTGCTACATTTCATTTTGTCATTTCAGCCCACTTTAATCTGTTAAAGTAATCTTGAATATTTTGTTTTCTGCCGTGTTTGTTATCCCACTTAGTTTTGTGTTAACTCCAAATTTGATATGCCATTCCCTCTATCTATCCAACAAAGATATTAATGAAAATGTTGCAGTTATTTGTTATATTAAGCCAGTTCAATAAGGAAGTATTTGTGAGCACTCCCTGAAAACAATTTTGCCATCATCTAAGAATTTACCTGAGAATTTACATCTAAGAAATTCCTGTTCATGATGACGATCTCATTTGACTGGGATGCGGTGGCTCAGGGGCTAAAGCGCTGAGCTTGTCGATCAAAAGGTCGGCAGTTCAGTGGTTCAAATCCCTAGTGCCGGGTAATGGGGTGAGCTCCCGTTACTCTTCCCAGCTTCTGCCAACCTAGCAGTTTGAAAGCACGTAAAAAATACAAGTAGAAAAATAGGGAACACCTTTGGTGGGAAAGTAACAGCGTTCCCTGCGCCTTTGATGTTTAGTCATGCTGGCCACATGGCCACGGAGATGTCTTCAGACAGCGCTGGCTCTTCGGCTTTGAAACGGAGATGAGCACCGCCCCCTAGAGTCAGGAACGACTAGCACACATGTGTGAGGGGAACTTTTACCTTTACCTAAGAATTTACCTGAGATAAAATCCATTATTTTCATATTTTCTTATTTATTGCTCTTTCACTAAGCCTAACCAGCTCTTGCTGCTTGTTTACTATGCTGCTATTATATCGAATGGAAAAGGTAAAACCCACTTCCAAAGTCTATTTCAGGGGTAGAAGAAATAGAATAGCAATAGCATTTAGACTTATATACCACCCCATAGTGCTTTACAGAACTCTCTGGCAGTTTATAATGTCAGCATTATTTGCATATTGCTTCCAGCAATCTGGGTTCTCATTTTACCAACCTTGGAAGGATAGAAGGCTTTTGAACCTCATCAGGATCGAACTCCAGACTGTGGGCAGAGTTTGCCTGCAATACTGTATTTAGCTACTTAATCTCTGTGCCATCATTACTTCACTGGATAATGAAGTAATGCAAGACAGTGGAAGGACCACTTCTTAATTCCTATGCACCATGTCATTTTTCCTTCTACCTCTCCTTCACAAGAAATTAAGAACTGCTTCTCTGAAACCAAAGTTGGGGCAAACAAGAGGGAAAGCATTCCTCCAAGCAATTAGTCCCAGCTGCTAGTCACATACGCCAAAGATGATGAGCAAATTAAAAGCACTGAAGCTTTCCTTCCAAACCTCAGAGCAAGTTTCTATGAGTATCTGACCTGTGAATCAGAGCAATTGATCTATTATATTCTCAGGGGAATTCAAAGGGAGATCGGATTTGAAACAGAAACTGGGAAGAGGGAAAGAGCTAAGATGTCATGTTCTTTCTATTTGCCATTGGTCTCAGAATGTAAAAATCCCAAGGAAGATATCATCCCAAACCTGGAATTTCAAAAATGCTTGCATGACTTTTCCCAATTGCTGAGTTATAGTGCTTTAGAAGGCCAGGTCCTGAAGATGAAACTCAAATACTTTGGCCACCTAATGAGAAGGAAGGACTCACTGGAGAAGAGCCTAATGCTGGAAAAGATTGAGGGTAAAAGAAGGACGACGGAGAACGAGGTGGCTGGATGGAGTCACTGAAGCAGTAGGTGTGAGCTTAAATGGACTCCAGAGGATGGTAGAGGACAGGAAAGCCTGGAGGAATATTGTCCATGGGGTCACGATGGGTTGGACATGACTTCGCAACTAACAACAAGTGCTCCCCACCCCTTTTAAGTGAACATGAAATGAACAGCGCTCCTGGCCAATCCCATTCTTTTCTCTATTATCCATGTTCTGACTCATAGCCTAATAGTTCTGTCACATGCAGGCCAGGGTTGGGTTCTAAAATTTTTTTACTACCGGTTCTGTGGGCATGGCTTATTTTATGGGCGTGGCTTGATGGTCATGTGACAGTTCTTTAGGATTTAGCAGAGGTACTGGTCTACCAGGCTTTTAACTGCTTGCAGAACTGTACCAGTCTACTCATTTGTTTTTGCAGGCACTGATCTACCCATTTATTTTTGCAGGCACTTGTCTACTCATTTGTTCTTGTAGGCACTGGTCTACAACCACACTGCCTTTTAACACTGATCAGCTGTAGGGCGGCCCTTTGAAGCCCCACGGCAAGAGTTTAAACAGGTTTTTTCCTTCTAGCCGATCAGCTGGGACTCAGGAGGCAGCAATAGGTTGGGGTGGGGCCAAATAAAAGGTAAGAACAATGCAGGAGGGGTGCGGGGCAGTATTTGAGTGGGGGAAAGAACCGGTTCGGTGACATCATATCGTCCCCGCTACCGGCTCAGCAGAAACGGGCCGAACTGGGAGGAACCCACCACTGATGCAGGCAAGTGATAGGCTGATCTTCCAACTTTGCTGTCCTCTCTCTTCATTATGAAGTCTTTATGAAGACTCTGTGTTGTCGCCTTCCTGAGATCTTCTTCTTTTGTTGAGTTATAACTGGCAATGAATAAGTTTATAAAAACCTCACAGGCACAACAATTAGCCGAGTCTCAATCAGCAATTCCATTCGTGATTTTTTTCGACGCGGTCTTTTTATGCAGGCAAGAAATGCAGACCAGATTCCCCCATATAAGGAAGCAGGGATAGGGAAAAAGTGGTTTTACTGCTATACGACTTAAATCTTGGACTAAGCAAACAAAGGCTTAATGGCCCTGCCAGCTAAGTAGTCTAGCATTGTCGTGTAGTTCTTCCAAGCCACTGGTTAAATTTATCAGTTGCTGCCATATGCTACTTCTACCAAAATGACAATATGTGCTCATCATATGGATAGATATATTTATGGCACAAAGCTATTTGCGGCTGGAACAGAGTTAGCAAAGATACATGTATTCCAAAACTGTATCACGTTTGTTCAAATTTGAAAGATCACTAGCCCAAGACTGCCATCATAAAGAGTTCTTTAAAAAGACAACAGTAAAATTGATTTTTTTTTAAAAAAAAAAAAAACCTGATCAGAAATGGGAAAGGATTGACAGTCTGCACCAATATGAAAAGGCCAAGAGGTACTTCATTAAACCAATTGTTGGTTACCTGATTTTGCCTTAACTAAAAATCCATGAAAAAGTGACTGTATTCAGCTTCTGATAATCACTGGGTGGTACCAACGTAAAGAGAAAGACAACTGGTATAGGTTAAAATTTTGCTCACAGATAAATATCATAAAATTAAAGCAGTGACAGTCAAATAGTCAATGATAGCTGTACAAGCCAAGATTTTTAATACACATCAATTAGTTTGAGTGTTAAATGTTTTACTATTTATCCATTTATTCGTTAAATTGTTTTATGTAATGCCAAACTTTTGATTATATTTGTAATATATCTGTGTATAGATACAGTATTTGTATGTATGCCACTGTGTGTATTGTGTATAATATGTCTTTGTGTGGGTGTGTAAATGAATAATAGCTAAGGATGATCTCATTTCAGTATGAATTGAAAACAACATTATGGGCACAAAAGATACAGCCAAGGAACATTTGCTGTATGATTGCAGGTGGGAACATGGGAGGAGAATGGTCCTGTTTCTGTTATATTTAATTTGAAAGAAAGGTTAAATATTCATAATGCTTGTAAAATATCTGAAATTGTAATTAACATTGATGGAATATCCACTTATCTATAGTCATGATTCTACGGCATCAAACTAACAGAATATTAAGAATTTAGGTTTATTATATAAATATTAGTGTTCTGAAATATGCTAATATTAAAACTGAGAAGAAAGAGTAATAGTCTATATGGCTAGACTTAATAACACATTAAAGGATTGACCTGCTTCTATATTAATACTTTATGGGTATATTTCTAGTTTATTCAAATGTCACTCAATTACTCTTTTGTATTTTTCATTATATTAGCAACATATTTTAGTTGTTCATCGTATCTTCTATTATCTATATATCTATAAAATGTTTAATTTTTTTAAAAAGTTGATATGATGATGGTAGGTGTGTTTTCTAGTTGGTCTTTTTTTATAATTGTTATTATGGTGAAGGTGTTGGGTTGCATGCATGAGAATGTTCTTGGTGTTGCAATACAACTTCCGCTATGAGTCCTGATTCCATTTGTTGATAGGTTTGCCCATCGAACTGAAAAACGTGGTTAGGCAGAGGTTACTAAAATCCATGATTCTGGGTGTTTCAATCTTGGTATATTTGGCTAGGTCGATTTGGCTGTGGAGCAGTATTGTCATGGATTCTTTGGTTAATTCTGGGTCTGTGGATATGAGAAGAGCTGTGGCATCAAATGATTAGACCATGATTAGTTTGGATAATGAAATAGCTGCAAGAAAACAACCAAGCTCAAGAGCACCAAGGACCTATCATAAATGGATTTTTTTTTAATTAGTCTAATTTAAAATGCTGGCTCTGGTTTTTTTTTTTTAATTATCTGTCCTATTGCTCCCTTTTTTAAATTTTACTTAGTTTTGATTTGTTTTATTATAACGTTTTACACCATCCACTGTCTTGAATGCTTTTTTATAATGGAAGAAAAGAATATCAGAAACCTGTAAAAAAAACCAAAAACCTGCAAGTGAATTCTCCAGAGGTTGAGTCCTAGATTTTATATGAATATGAAACATGTGCCTCAAGACATCAGCTGTATATTATAGATGTATTTCATTGATTTGTATCTGTTTCACATATTTCTTTTGTTCACTTTCTGCCTTCGTTTGCAATCATTATTTCAATGTAGGTAACATTCAAATGCATATATCCGTTTATTTGTTTAAGCTAAGAACAACGTTCAGAGTCATGCAAAATCTGATACAACCTTTCCAACATAGCATCTTTCGAGGGTGTTGACTTGGGAGCTGCAACCCCTTAAATTGTAGCTGGGAATCGCTGAAGTTGAAACTATAGCATTACGCCATATTGAGGAAAACTGATTGCAGCTCAATGTGTGCACTAATTCAAGAAGGGCCACTCAGGTTGATTTGCTTGGAAATATCCAAACAAAATCTTCAAGGATTGGTACCATGGACATTTATACAGCTTTGTGCTGAGGAATGGAAATCTATTGTGTTTGGCTCTCTTTTGAAAGCCAGCAATTTATCTAATAGAAAGAGAAGAAAAAGGTTTAATTTATTAACATATAGGGATAATCATCAAAAACCAAAACAAGGACTAATGTTTGATGTAATTAATCTTGTTCAGTAGATATTTCTTTCATTTGTTTGTTTGTTTGTTTGTTTATTTATTTATTTATTTATTTATTCATTCATTCATTCATTTATTTATTTATTTATTTATTTATTTGCCACCCATTTCCTACCCAACGACTCTGGGCAGGCTATAGCATAAAACATTAAAGCAGAAAAGACATTAAAAGAGATCTGTTTCTATCCATGAAAAGCCACCAAAGAAGTTAACTATCTATTTGTGTCAAAGAATAGAGATTCTCCCAGCCACTCAGCTCATAGACAAACTGTGAAACAGCAATCCTGCTATACATGTTTGGGACGTAAAATCTTCACCTCTAATTTGATTTGCTCTGTGCTTGTCAAGACTGTGTAGAAAAACTGCTGTTATATAGGCTCAGTTTAGTCACTGCATGAGAGCAGTATGGTGGCGTACTGGTAAAGTTTTTCACCTCCCACTCAGAAGGTTGAGCGTTGGATCCTAGGAAGCAGCAGATGTTTCTCTCTCCTAGGGCGCAAAGAAAAAATTTTTTTGCTGTGAACTCTGCGTAGGTGTCAGGAAGGGTATCCAGCCAGTAAATGCTCAGCTTCATTCAGTCTTCCTGATTCTATCCCAAATAGGGACCACAGAGTTATAAAAAAAAAGAGTTTAGTTACTGCATGAAGGGCAAATAAGTTAAAAATGTGCATCATTCCCCATTCTCAATCTTGACATAGCGAATCATCACATTTTAAACATGCAAAAATGAAGCATGAATTGATTGCCTATATGAATTGAGGTTCTCCTTTTCAATGGCAGGCAGAAGTGAGACATAGAATAATGACCTTGTGAGATAAAGCCCAGTCTCTGAATTCAGGATACTCTAAATGCATCCTGTGATTTTAGCCTCTATCCTTTTTCTACATATACGTATACCTGACCGTCACATTATACCTGTTCAAAATAACTACTGTACACAAAGTATCAAAATCAAGTAAGAAATTGTTATCAAATCTATCAATAGTAATCAATTTCTTTAAAAAAATATCAAATAGGAATGATAAGAAATTATACTTGTCTAATTGATATTAACACCATTCACTACATTTCTCCATAACGTTCTATCTTGTAAAGCATCCTTGCTTTCACCACTTCCATACACCGACTCAAACATTATTTTATAAAATTCTCACCTCTTTTGGAGCATTTTATTAATTTTCTCAACCTTCCCTTTCCTCCCAACCCTTTCACACGCTCATCATGCATAAACTTGCTTTGCAATTCAATTTTCATTGATCTCTCTCTCTCTCTCTCTCTCTCTCTCTCTCTCTCTCTCTCTCTCTCTCTCTCTGTTTCTCTCTCTCTCTCTCCCTCCCTCCCTCCCTCCCTCTCTCCAAACAACTTTATTTCTTTCCTCCTGGTAACTCACATTTGTATTTCATCCCTGTTTCTTAAAAGCCATTCATTCTTGGCTTTGGCCTTTTTTTTTTAACCACATGCATTTCTTAAGTATCCAATCACAATGCATTTTCATTTATTTTTATGTTTCCTCAATCCAGCCCTGACTTTCACATAGCACAGTGGGCAGAAGCAGGCTCTTCATAGCACAGCCGTCTTCATAGCTTTTGAAATTCATTCATTTCTCCAACAGACCTCATGCCGCCAACTATTTTACTATCAGCGTTTGCAGATCTTAAGATTTCTCCATCCATTCTCCCATTTCAGTAAACATTCTTTCAAGATATACAAATTCATCTATCTGCTCCATTTTTTCTCCATTTATTTATAGCTTGCAATCATTCACTCCATTTGCCTTGTCAAACACAATTACCTTGGACTTTGATACATTAATCCTCAGGTGCACACTCCCCGTGGCATCATTAAATATAACATTCACTGAAAATTATTCAAGTTCTCGGCCAGCAACATGCTGTCATCTGCATAAGGAAGTATGTACATATTTACCAATAAGGTTAAACACATATATCTTCAATATGTGTGTACAATTGATACATTTCAGTTGTGACGGTAAATTCCTTATACATTTATCTGTCTATACAATAAATAAGTTGTCTTACTCCCTTTTGGTAAATATAGCATTTATCCTCACAATGCCTTATTTCCATCATACATTGTTCTTATCATTTTCAAATAGCCAGACTTCAACTTCATATTCATTGGATAGGTTCCATAACTCAAGCCATTCACTTTTATACACTCTCTCTAAAACCATTTTAAATATTTCTAGATCGGTTGAAAGATTATCTGAAAAAATAATCTTTTAAACTATTCACAGATATGAAATATATCCAACAAACAGTCTTCTTTTTGTAGCTTGCTCTCTGAACTTGAACTGTGCATCATACATCAATAGTTTTTGTTACATCCACATCACAATACATCGTTCCCCCATGTTTATTTTTCCAATCCAACATCCTGCTTTTGGCAGATCCCTTTGAATTTCATCATAAGGAACCATCTCCAACCAGAAGATGCCATGAACTTCCAACTACAATGGGATTAAGGAAAAACATAGTCAACATTCATGCTAAGCAAAATAGACAGGTGCTGTCAAAACACATGGTTAAAACTGGAAGAGTTCTCTCTGGATCCTTTTAAAATCCTCACTTCTAACTTGTACTGCTCTGTACTCATAAAGACCGCACAGAAATACTGACGTTATACAGGCTCAGTTTGGCTGTTGCATGAAGGGCTGGGAAGGTAAAACATGCATCGTCCCCCATTCTCAATCTTCACATAATGAATCATTCTAAGCACGCATAAAACAAAGTATGAGTTGATTACCTATATGAATTCTAATGGATGAGCCAGCTAATCAAAGCACCCATGAATAAAACCGTAATTTGGCATATTAAAAACTTGTAATCATCTTCTAAAAGCTGGAGAGAATAATTCCATATTCAACATTTTTTTTTAAAAAAGAGAGATTTGTTTTATATTGGCATAATGCAAAAAAAAAAAACTTCTTTCTAAAGAAGGAATACAGCTGTCCATCTTCCACTTCTGCTTCTAGTGCTTTTCAAGGTGAATATTGTTCCAAAGGATCTTCTGTTGTCATGGCTGAAGAATGGCATGATAGCTATTCCATTAGAAGCAAACTCCCACTCCCTTTTAGCCAGAGGTGGTATTCAGCCAGTTCAGGCAAACTGGTAGCGGCAAGTGTCCAAGAATGTAATGCTGTCCTATTTAGCCACATTTCCGAGGCTGGGTGCATGCATGGAAGGCGCGTGTGAGCAAAGCGCATGCGTGGAAGGCACGAGGGAGTGAGCGTGCATGTGTGCGGTGAACTGGTGGTAAGAATATGTGAAACCCAACGCTGCTTCTAGCATCTGTTGATGTTACCAAGGTTGGTAAGGAGGCATCTGTAAGAACACCACCAAGGTCAGAGAGTACCAAAGGCACAATGGCTCAACCCTGAACTACACATATTTTCTTCTATAAATACTATTCTACCATCCCCTGAAATGAGGATGGGATGTAAATTAGGAGACTATCTTTTCTCCATTAGAATGAGAGAATTTTTTTTAAAAAAATAAAGCCAAGAAGCAGTCTGAGACACACGAACAACTATTACACTTTTTAAATTAAGAAAGAGAACAGTTAAGTCAGACATATTTCCCCTTTATCCGAGAGAGAGAAAGAGAGAGAGAGAGAGACAGAGAGAGAGAGAGACAGAGAGAGAGAGAGAGACAGAGAGAGAGAGAGAGAGATGGGGAGGGAGGGAGAGAGAGAGAGAGAGAGAGAGAGATGCTGGTGAATGAGAGAACAGTTCTTCTGCACTGAGGAAAAAATAGGTCACTGTGCCAGTGAAAAGGGCTGGTATTTGAGAAAGAGACAGTCTCCCCCCCCCCTTTTTTTTTTTAAATCTACAACTGAAAAGCAAGTTTTTCTACTCAACGATGGGGCAAATTTATCCAGTTTGGTTTTGTTAGGTTACTCAACTCAGGAAGCTCAAACTGCCCAAGGAGCTGCTGATCCAGTTCTACAGAGGAATTATTGAATCTGTCATCTGCGCCTCTATAACTGTCTTGTTTGGTTCTGCAACCCAACAAGACAGACACCGACTTCAGAGGATAATTAGAACTGCAGAAAGAACAATTGCTATCAACCTGCCTTCCATTGAGGACCTGTATACTGCACGAGTCAAAAAGAGGGCTATGAAAATACAGACCCCTCACATCCTGGACATAAACTGTTTCAACTCCTACCCTCAGAACGACGCTATAGAGCACTGCACACCAAGACAATTAGACACAAGAACAGTTTTTTCTCGAACGCCATCACTCTGCTAAACAAATAATTCCCTCAACACTGTCAAACTATTTACTAAGTCTGCACTAATATTACTATTAATTTTCTCATCGTTCCCACCACCCATCTCCTTCCACTTATGACTCTATGACTGTAACTTTGTTGCTTGTATCCATATGATTTATATTGATTGTTTCCTAGTATGATTTGATTGCTTATTTGTACCCTATGACTATCATTAAGTGTTGTACCTTATGATTCTTGATGAATGTATCTTTTCTTTTATGTACACTGAGAACATATGCACCAAAGACAAATTCCTTGTGTGTCCAATCACACTTGGTCAATAAAGAATTCTATTCTGTTCTATTTCTATTTCTATTTCTGTTTCTGTTTCTATTTCTATTTCTATTTCTATTTCTATTATTTCTATTTCTATTTCTATTATTTCTATTTCTATTCATCATTCCTCAACTTCAGTTTAGGAAAGAAAAAAATAGACGAGGGCTTCTATGTATGGACAGACAGACAACTTCCAAAGTTGGAGCCCAGGCTTTGTACGGATCATCAACCGCAGGAATAAGATTAGTTTGTGGAATGTCAAAAGAACTGTTCATTGCTGGTATGAACAGACTTGGGAGGAGATTGCTGAAACACAGCACATGATTCTACCAATGAATCACCCTTCTATTAAGTCACTAAACATAATCCTGACAGAGACAGTGAGGACTTGCGTTCCTTCTCATTGATCTGTTTCCACTCTTCCTCTCCTCACTCCATCTTAGTTTGATTCTTTGGACAGCCACTTTTTTAAAGAGAGTTACTCTAGGTTACATTGTGCCATCTCTAATGGAATTCCAAAGTTTAATTCATAAAGTGGCCACTCTTGACCTCTGGCCACATTGCCACCCACTCTGCCACCCCCTTCTTTTCCTGTTGCCATGGAAATGAATAGCAGGCTAAAAAAAATGGGAGCAAATGAAGTCTAAAGCTTTTCACAAAACCCCAGAGAGAAAGATGAATGAAACTCATTCATCACAGAGTAAGAGACCCAGTTAAAAAATTCTGCTGGAAGAGCAAGCCATAAGAGAAAGGAAAGGAGAAAGAAACAGAGGGAAGGATGAAAAGATTACTTCATGCAGGAAGTTATATGATCTGAGAAGAAAACCCAGTAATGAGGAAATAAGATAAAATATAGTCCGCAGTCAAAACTGAGGGCTTTTTTTCCCCAATAATACCAACAGCAATCCTTTAATTTCCCTGATGTTTTCGTTTACTTTCCAATATCTCAGAATGTTTGCATAAGAGGGTTATTTTATCATAAACCCAAATGAGCATTTGGAGCACTCAAAACATTTCAGAAAAGACTGAGCAGAAATGAAAATGTGGCCTCTTTCCAAATCTCTTCTACTTTAAACCTCCTACTCCCTTCTGAACCACCTATTTTATTTGCAAGAAATATGGAATAAAGCAATAATACAATATAATACAATAATAAAATAAGGAACTTAGTAAAATAAATAGAAGACAGAGAACTAGATCACATTGGGCAAAATTGTTTGTTTGTTTGTTTGCTTGCTTGTTTGTTTGTTTATTGTTCAAATTTATATGCCTGCCCATTTTGCAGAAAGTGACTGGGCAGCTACAACAATCCAATAAAACAATAAATACGAAATAACTGTTGCTTAAAATCATTTAAATAATTATTTAAAAAATAAAGAGCTGTAAAAGCAGAACTAAACAAGAAAAGAAAAATAATAAACATAGAGCTAGCAATAATAATGGAGTCACCTCCCAGGGCTGAAATCCATCAGGTTCTGACAGGTTCTAGAAAACCGGTAGCGGAAATTTTGAGTAGTTCAGAGAACTGGCAAATACCACCTCTGACTGGCCCCAGAGGGGGGAGGGAATGGAGATTTTACAATATCTTTCCCCCAGGAGTGGGGAGGGAATGGGGATTTTACAGTATCCTTCCCCTGCCAAGCCCACCAAGTCATGCCCACCAAGCCACACCACGCCCACTAAGCCACAGAACTGGTAGTAAAAAAAATTGGATTTCACTACTGTCACCTCCCAAATTTACTCATCCCCTGCTTGCATAGCCAGGTCTTGAGGGACCTTTGAAAGCATGGGAATGATGAGGTTGACCACATCTCTGGGAAGACAAGATTTCATAATGGGAGTCCCACAGCAGAAAAGGCCTTCTGCCTAGGCCCAGCTAAATGTAGCTCTCTAGACAGAACCCACAGCATGCCCATTCTACTAGATCTGGTGGGATGGGAAGCTGAGATTGGGAAGAGATAGTCTCTCGAATATCCTGTAACCATACCATGTAGGACTGTAAGGGTCAACACCAACATCTTGAATTAGATCCAGGAACAAACCGGTAACTAATACAACTTGCACAGCAGAGGTGTAATGTGAGCTCTATCAGAACACACATAATTGCTTGTGCCACTGCATTTAGCACAAACAGAAGAGCACCTCACATATGTGGGGCCAAGGACAGGATCTCTCCTCCCCAATCATCATTAACTGGAATTGACTCTGGAGGACCAGCACAAAATTGTGGAACCTACCGTAGTTCTCTGAATAAATCCAGAAGGATGCCAGGGTCAATGGTATTGAAACCAAGAGATCAAATAAGGTATGGATAGATGCAAAACCACCATCCTCCCCAAACCAGAGACCTTTGAAAAGCACAACCAGTGCTGTTTTTGTTCCTTACCTACATCTGAAATCAAACTGAGAAGGATCAAAATAATCAGCTCCTCCCTAGGTTCTCTGAAGCTGCTCCACAACCACCTTCTTGATCACATACCTCCAAAAGGGAGGTTGGATCCTGGACAGATGTTGTCTAGTATCAAAGAGTCCAGTGATCCAAGGCCTCCTTAAGAGATGAAAGAATATCCCCCTCATTCAAAGAATTAACTTCTGTTAGGACCCACTCATAAGACATCCACAGGCCACTTTCACAAGCCAGGAAGGGCACAAAACTAAAGAGCAGGTAGCTGAATTCACAGTCCTAAGAACTCAGGTCTAACAGGTTCAAACTCTTCCCATGTAACCAAGTAAGACTCCTGGATCTCCAACAAAGCCAGCATCCAACTATGAGAAAATCCTAGTGATTTTGTCCAACAGATGGAAGACCACTGGTAGACTCATGCTAATTCTCCAAAGCACCTGAGGGCAGGACAAGAAGCAATGAGTGGAAACTAATCAAGGAGAGAAGCAACTTGGAACTAAGGAGAAATTTCCTGACAGTTAGAACAATTAATAAGTGGAACAGCTTGCCTCCAGAAGTTGTGAATGGTCCAACACTAGAAGATTTTAAGAAGATGTTCGGTAATCATTTGTCTGAAGTGGTATAGGGTTTCTTGCCTAGGCAGGGGGTTGGACTAGAAGACCTCCAAGGTCCCTTCCAACTCTATTATTCTAGTCTATTCTATTCTATTCTATTCTATTCTATTCTATTCTAGTCTAGTCTAGTCTAGTCTAGACTAGTCTAGTCTAGTCTACTCTAGTCTAGTCTAGTCTAGTCTAATTCACACTTGTAACTCTTGCACTCCTTCAAGAGGTGGGCGATATGAGTTCACTAATGGCATACTTTGTACAGAAAAGCTGTTAATATATTGGTAGTATACATAACATATAAGAACAAAAAAGGTGGTTCCTGTGCATAAATCAAGACAGGCTGGAATTTCACCAATGAAGCTAGAATAAAATTAAATGAAAACAGAGAAGCAAGATTTTGGGAGGCAACTCCATTTAACTCCATTCAATATATAAATATCATCCATGCATCACAAGACAGACGACTGTATTGAATATGGGTAAGATATTACGTAAGATACTACATAAGATAAATTCACACAAGGATTTTTTTTTTAATGTAAATAATACTACCAGAAATAACTTCACTGATAGATCAGCTACTGTCTCCCATATATCTCTGAAATTCAGAGTTCTTGAAGAAAATTGTGGGTCTTTTAATCTTGAATGTAGATAAACATTGATGTTCTATATGTAAACAAAGGTAAAATTATGTGTATTGAGGCACACACATTCCCAGCCTCCACATATACTGATGAGGTCTGAGCTGCAACTATCAAGGATAAGAATTAACTTCTGGGCCAGAGTGGATAGTCCAGTGAAGATTTCAACTCAGTATACAGCAGCTGTGAAAAGGCAAAGTTATGCTAGAGATCAGTAAGAAAAGGACCAAAAAAAACCCCCTGACAACAGTATATGTCAATCTATCCTACATACACATCTAGAATTCTACATATGGCTTTATATATGAAATAAAATATAGCTGGGAAAAGTGCCAAAGCATATGTGTGTCATACACCTCCTTTACAAAGAAAGGTTAAAATGTTTAGGATTCTTTAGAATGGAAAAAATGTGACTGTATGAGATTAAGGAAATACATAAAATCATACATGTCATGACAAAGTAGACAGAATGTTCTTTTCTGCCCCTTAAAATAGTTAATGCACTGATTGACAGCTCTCCCCAATTTCTCCTGCTTCTTTTATATGCCCTAATTGTCAGACGGGGAAAAAATGCCATAAACACCATAGAACCATGATGGCAAACCTATGGCACGGGTGCCACAGGTGGCACGTGAAGCCATATCCGTGGGCACACAAGCTCAGCTCCGGCACGCATGCATACGCTGGTCAGTTGATTTTCGGGCCTTCTGGGCCCAACAGAAGTCAGGAAACACGCTGTTTCCGGCCTCCGGAGGGCCTCTAGGGGAGGTGGGGAAGGCTGTTTTTGCCCTCCCCAGGCTCCTAGAAAGGCTCTGGAGCCTGGGGGGAGCAAAAAATGGGCCAACGGGCCCACCGTGCCATTGCGTGCCAAAAGGAGGGGGAGCATGGGGGGCGCATAGAATTATGGATGTGGGTACATGTGCTTGTGTCTCCCCCCATGCTTCCCCCCGCTTTTGGCATGTAATGGCAAAAAGGTTAGCCATCACTGCAATAGAATGATTATTCACCTTGGACCTTGATAATGCTATAAGCAATAAAAAAATCAGATCAAATCAGAGCAGCATTGGGAGACCCGAAAGACCAAGTTAAGGGCAGATCATTATGGAAAAAAATCTATCTTTGTGGTTAAGAGTCAACAACTTGATAGCATTTAGTCAATCAACCAATCAAAAATCTCTTGTATGTTATTGCACATGTCAGACAGCATTATCAGTTCCTGAGACAGAGTTACACCAGTAATGTGATACTCTCAACTTCTGGAACATATGCAGTTTCATCCATTTATATCCAACTGTCACTTCCTAAAGATCTGTTTAAATTCACATAATGGATTTAGATCACTACCATTTATATTCTAGTGCCTGTTTTTGATATTTATTGATCTAGAATTACCAGCTGTCTGATGGAGGGTATTTTCACTTTAGGTAATTTTAGTTTCTTTTTCCTATCTTTCTCTTTCATTTGGCCTGTAAAGTTTGAATATTTAATTCACAACATACTCACCCAAATTAAGATGTGCAGGTGAAGTTTCCAATATCATAAAAATATGTAACTTATACCAACCAAAATGATGAACAATATTTGAAAAGAGGTACATTTTGTCAGAATATTCATGACTGGGAAGATATGGTAACAAGGTCAGCCAATGAATAGGCATGGCAACAGATCAGCCAATGGGAGCTGAATTGGAAACTGAAACTGGAAGTAGGCTGGGCGTAGCTCAGCTCTGTGTGTGTGCTTAAAACTGAAATTAGTCTTCTGTACTCTGCTTGTGTTTTGCTTGTAGCTGCTACCATGTTGGAAGAAATCTACTGTTGGTGTTGTAAATTTACTTCATGTGTTTTATATATATAAGAAGTTGATAAATCCTGCTGAATCAGTTTATCTGTGTGTGCTTTCTGGATTTGATTTTGCAACAAACTCTGACACATTTCTACTTCAAGGCTGTAAACCAGGGCTGTCAAACTCGCAGCCCGCAGGCCGGATGCATCACACACTGGCCATGCCCATGCCCAGTTTAGCGAAGAGGAAAAAAGTCCTGATATGTCACATAACGCTGCTGTGACACCGTGAGTTTGACACCCCTGCTGTAAACAAATGGATCATTAAAAGAAACACCTCCGTGCAAGTGTTTTGCAGTGGCTCATTCAAATGACACTTTGCAAAGAGAAAAATCTTGAAACAGGACTGACTCTTCCACTTGACACTGGTGAATAGCCACTGCAGCAATTGTTAGTATTATATATATTTTTATCATCAGTCATGAAGATTTTCTAGGATTTTCTGTGTTTAAAATCTGCTTTGATTTGAGTGGTTTGGGAATACTCCTTGGAGCTCTTCTGAAGGCTCTCAAGAAGCATATCCTAGCTTTATGTTTAAAAGCGTGAGAAGGAACCCCTTGATTAAACTTTCCATGGAGATTTTCAAACAGCTGCCCAACTCAGTCATGAAATCGGCACATACCTTGTAACCACAAAGCCTCTTGACATCAAATCTTTGGTATAAATAAGTATCAAAACTCATGCAGGCAGAAAAAGTCCCCTTATGAAATGAAATTGGATCTCCAACTCAAGTGATGTTAATGAAAAGGAGCAACTTTGGCAAGAAGAATGTAAATTGGAGATTTAAAAGAGGCCTAGGAGCAAATGTGAAGATAAAAGAGGTAAATGAAGGCTGACAAGCCATAAGGAATTCTTTAACAGCATCCAAAAAAAAAAAAAAAGAACTTTCAGGACAGAATTGGTGGACCTGCTATACTACCAGGGTACAATCAGAGCATGAAGAGACTGTCCAGAAACAAAAAAATATATCTCTGTTTGCTACAATTGTTTTTTCAGAGAAAGGAAAAGCAGTATCTGAAGGTGAGACATATGAAAAAGTATACAACCATTTGATACTGTCCCGTAAACACTGCTTATACACTGCTTAAGGGTAAAAAATGCATATACATATGCATATACATATAGAGGTACCTTGATTTATGATTGTTCGTTTAACGATTGTTTAAAGTTACAAAAACCTTGGGAAAAGTTGTTGGGAGCAGTCTTGGAGGCATTTCGTTTGGGCCATTTACTATTAGCTGGTTTGGCAATTCCTTGATTGGGTATTGTTGACTTCATCAAGAACAATGATGAAGTGAACCCACACTGACAGGACAAGTCGCTAGAAAATAAACAAACCTCACTCCTTACTAGCACTGATGTATGTATGTATGTATGTATGTATGTCAGGGGTGAGTTCTAAATTTTTTTACTACCGGTTATGTGGGTATGGCTTATTTTGTGAGCGTGGTTTGATGGTCATGTGACAATTCTTTAGGATTTAGCAGAGGTACTGGTCTACCAGGCTTTTAACTGCTTGCAGAGCTGTACCGGTTTACCCATTTGTTTTTTGAGGCACCGGTCTACTCATTTAACTTTTGACTTTTAACACTGATCAGCTGTAGGGCGGCCCTTTGAAGCCCTGCGGCAAGAGTTTAAACAGTTTTTTTCCTTTAAGCCGATCAGCTGGGACTCGGGAGGCAGCAAATAGATGGGGGCGGGACCAAATAAAAGGTAAGAATAATGTGAGGGGAGGGCTGGAGGGCCCAGCTCCCCAACAAAGAGAACCGGTTCAGTGACATCATATCGTCACCGCTACTGGCTTGGCCGAACCGGGCCGAACCAGGAGGAACCCACCACTGATGTATGTATTTATTTAGCTTGTCAAACATGTATAAGATAACAGATAAAAGTATAAACATGATTATGAATACAGGAAATCGATATTTATAAATGGGGACAGTAGGACAGGGACGGTAGTTACATTGGTGCGGTTATGCACGCCCCTTACAGGTCTCTTAGGAATGGGGTGAAGTCAACAGTAGACAGTCTAAGGTTAAAGTTAGGGGGGTTTGGGAATGTAACCACAGAGTCCGGTAGTGCATTCCACTACTGAATGCTGAAGTCGTATTTTCTGCAATCGAGTTTGGAGCGGTTTACCTTAAGTTTGGATCTTTTGTGTGCTCGTGTATTATTGTGGTTGAAGCTGAAGTAGTCATGTTAATTAATAAATCATGTTAATTAATAAGTAGTTAATGTTACCTAGTTTGGGTAATAAAACATCTGCGAGGAAACAACCAAGCTCAGAGAGAGCCAACAATTTCTCATTTCAACCCTGAACTATGAATATTCTTCTTTATTGATCTGATGTCCTCAAACTCCATCACATCAACTCCCCAGGCTGATCTAGGTGAGGGGTGAGCACTGTGCAGGCACTGTCCTTATTCTCCTACAACTCTCACAGCCAACTGATGGAGAGCATGGCAACTGCCAGAGCTGAACCTGACTCGGCTTCTTCCCCTGCCCCTGTGGCATGCTTATTTAGACTTGATTTCTAATTTCTGATTGATCTCACGCAGGCCAGACAGGGACAGCCAAAGGGCAGGCTTGCTCTAAAGCCAATGGTTTCCAGGCACATCACGCATTCAACAAATACTCCCAATAATCAGGCTAGTAGGCAATATAAACCCTGCAACAGAAAAGCTTGAGCTCTATGGCTAGCTTATAAGAAGGAAATTGGGCCAGTCTGTATAAGCTAAAGATCAGTAGTAGAGATGAAACCTTGCTATCAGGATTTGACTCCTGGCATTTCCACAGGGGACCCAGTGATTCAGTGGCTAAGGTGCTGAGCTTGTCAATCGAAAGGTCGGCAGTTCAGCTGTTTAAATCCCTAGTGTCATGCAACGGGGTGAGCTCCCCTTACTTGTCCCAGCTTCTGCCAACCTAGCAGTTCGAAAGCATGTAAAAAATACAACTAGAAAAATAGGGAGCACCTTTGGTGGGAAGGTAACAGAGTTCTGTGCATCTTTGGTATTTAGTCATGCTGGCCACATGACCACGGAGACTTCTTTGGACAGCGCTGGCTCTTCAGCTTTGAAACGGAGATGAGCACCACCCCCTAGAGTTGGGAACGACTAGCACATATGTGCTTTACCTTTTACCTTTATATCCACTTACAAATAACCAATTATAATGCTCAGCTTCATGAAAACTAACTATTGTTTAAACCTGCCTAGCTCTGTGATATGGCTTTTTTCCATGTTATCTGGGAAATGCATTGTGTTGACATGAAAAGTAGCCATGGTATGGAGGCTTCCAATCTGACCTCAGACTTCCAACGATACCAAATGTCATAAGAATGAATCACATTGCTCCCATGCAAAATAGGATCAACAACTAATTGGGCCGAGCCAGGTTTGGTGGCAGCAGGCTACCCAGCAAATATTCCATTTATCATTCAACTCCAAAAACGATTGTTTTAGAATGGGGCTGTCAAACTCACAGCCCGCAGGCCGGATGCGTCACAAACTGGCTACCCCCATGCCCGGTTTAGTGAAGGGTGGGGGGAGTCACGATACATCATATGACAACGTCATGATGACACGAGTTTGACACCCCTGGTTTAGAATGTTAAAGAGAAACTGTGACCATTACTGACTGTCCTGGACTCCATCAGATATAGAAAGTCAGGAAGATGACTTTGAAGGAACTAGTTAAGAACTATTGCATAAGCAAAGAGGGTTTAAGTACTGGGAAGCAAGATAATTTGGAGAAGACTCTCCAATTCCCTGGATTATAAGAATGCAGAGAGCACAACACAATCATTCTTACAAGATTCTGTTACTAGAGTCTATATTCAACAAGTATAGCTCTAATCCTTCAAATCCAATCCAGGGGTGGGCTGCTGGGGGGTTTGCAGGGGTTCGGGAGAACCTCTAGCTAAGATTCTGTACAGTTTGGAGAACCCCCAATTCCCACTCCTGGCTGGCCCCTCCCCCCCCCAGGAGTCCCCATGCAGCCCATTTTGGATGCAGGTAAGTGCAGGGCGTGTGCAAAGGCTCGGGGAGGGTGAAGTTTGGGAAGGCCAGAAACGGGCCTGTTTCTGGCCTCCAGAGGGCCTCTGGAGCCTGGGGAGGCCATTTTTGCCCTCTCAGAGGCTCGAGGAAAGCCTCCAGAGCCTGGGGAGGGCAAAAAGCCACCCTCCCACCATGGCACAGGAGGCTGACTAGGCCATGGCCACCCAGCAACCACGGCCACCCAGCAATCGGGCAGCAAAAAGCTAAAAATTTTGAAGCCCACCCCTGGTCTAATCCCCTGCTCATACCATTTCAGACAAATGACTGTCCAGTCCCTTAAAAGCCTCCAGTGTTGGAGCACCCACAACTTCTGAAGGCAAGCTGTTCCACTGTTTGATTGTTCTCCAGGTCAGGAATTTTCTCCTTAGTTCTAGGTTGCTTCTCTAGTTGGTTAGTTTCCATCCATTGTTTCTTGTCTTGCCTTCTGGTGCTTTGGAAAAGAAAGCAGCCCCTCAAATATTGGAATACTGCTATTGGAACACTGCTATCATATCCATCCCTAGTTCTTCTTCTTACTAGACTAGACATACCCAATTCCTGCAACTGTTCTTCAAATGTTTTAGCCTCCAGGCCCCAGGTCATCAGGATATAGGTATATCACTACACATATGGAACCAGCTCGATCAATTCAGGGGGTGGGAGGGAATGTAGCAGAGGTGAAATGCTCCCAGTTCGGACCGGATCGCCTGATCTGGTAGCAATGGCGGTGGGTGGTTCGGAGAACCAGTAGCAAAAATCCCTGTCCCCCCCCCCCAATACCCAGCTGAGCCACGCGATCATCAGAGGGGGTTTTTTTTTACTTTAAAAAGCATTTTTTCTTTGGCCAAAGAAATGCTTTTAAAAATAAAAAAAAATAGCCTCTGATGATAGTGCGGCTCAGCTGGAATCGTCAGAGCCTTTTAAAAGCATTTTTTTAACAACCTCTTTGCCGAAGAGGTTGTAGAAAAAATGCTTTTAAATGGCTCTGACAATCCCAGCTGAGTTGCCTGATCGTCAGAGGCTTTTTTTTCTTTTAAAAGTATTTTTTTTGCCTTTATCAGCCAAAGAGGTTGTAGAAAAAATGCTTTTAAAAGTTAAAAAAAA
>WNWU01000037.1:13879771-13896224 GCA_012654045.1 Ptyas mucosa
AGCCATGCCTACAGAACTGGTAGTAACAAATTTTACATTTCACCACTGGAATGTAGTAGTAACTGAGATGACTAGCCCACATAGAATTGTGATTCCCATAAACAGGCCTATCAACTCTGAATGGAATTATATCAAGAATTCTGAAGTCTTCCCTTGGGGAACAGTAATAGACAATTGAGAAAGTAAAGTGCTATAGAACTGAGTACTTAGCTCTCTGTTCTATATTAATGGCATTTTTCAACACCTATTTGGTTCCCTGATCACCCCTCCTACAATCAGAAAGCAGCTTTGTAAAGGAAGATGTCTGCACTTCAGTCTCTGGAGAACTCCAAAGAACATTCAACAAAATACAGGATGTCCTCAACTTACGACCATAATCGAGACCAAAATTTCTGTTGCTAAGTGAGACGTTGAAGTGAGTTTTGCCTCATTTTACGCCCTTTCTTGCCACAGGTGTTAAATGAATCACCGCCATTGTTAAGTTAGCAACAAGGTTGTTAAGTGAATCTTAACAACCTGTTGGAATTTGCTTGTCACGAAAGGTTGTAAAAGGGGATCGCATGACCCCAGGGTACTTATGCAATCATGATAAATGTGAGTCAATTGCCAAGCATCTGAATTTTGATCACATGGCCATGGGGATGCTGCAACAGTAGTGAGTGGGAAAAATGGTTATAAGCAGAGGTGGTATTCAGCCGGTTCAGAACAGTTCACTCAAACCGGTAGCAGAAATTTGCGGGTGGACCTGCCCACCCACCTGCCCTGGCTCTATGCCATCCTATTTAGGCATGTTTTTGAGGCTGGGCGCATGCGCGGAACGTGTGTGCCCCAGAAAAGTGTATCACGGAAGGCCAGGTGCATGTGTGGATGGGGCTCACACAAGCAAAGCGTACGCATATGCATGCATGCACTCACATCTGCGGACCGGTAGGGAAAGTAAGTCAATACTACCCCTGGTCATAAGTCACTTTTTTCCAATGCCATTGTAACTTTCAACGGTCACTAAATGAACTGTTAAAAATTCACCTGTATGTGAATAAAGGTAATCTATGAGACTAGATTAGATGAGAGCTATTTTCTAAATTCAACTTCTTCTTCTTTCTCTAGGAAGGGAGCATAAGCTTTCCCTGTTTCCCACTACTTGCCCTTAGAGGCAAAGGAAGAAAAGTAGCAAGGAAGGACCAAAGGGGAACTAATTTTTTTTTTAAGAAAAAACCATGAACAATGATGAATGTACATTTAGTCCTCTGGAGATGAGAGACTAAACCATGGGGTTTTTTGTTGTTGTTTCATTGCTGCTTTGCTTTGCTCACCCGTGATGTAATTCCCACTGCAGACTCAGATGCACCCAGCCAAGCTGTTAATGAAAATGAGAGAGCTCAGACACCAAGTAAGAATATGGTTGTGACCTCTGGGAAAACAGCTATCCAAAACAAACAACTCAGTCAGGTAACCCAGGCTATCGGGAGCGAATCAGGACACCTCTGAAGCTTTCCGGTAGTAAGTGCAAGGGTTCTTCGTGCACAATATGAATAAGAGTTTAACGAACAGAGAATTTAATTGGGTGAAGATTGATACTGAACCTCTTTCAGGGCTTGGTAGGATTATTATTCTGAAATTGAAATTATTACTCTGAAAGGAATGCAGATGGTGGTTGTGGTTGTTGTACTTCGAGCCCAAGGTATAAAAAGGTGCACACTAACGAAGAAGATGATTCCAAGCTAGCACAAATTTTAAACACGTCGTGTACAAATTACCAGTCATTTTTGGTTCCTGTTTTCAAAAGATCAGTGATAGCATTTTTCTCTTCAACAGCTGACACATCTCTTTGATTTTAAAAAGCCACCAACCTGCTAATTACCGGTGATGATAGATAGATAGATAGATAGATAGATAGATAGATAGATAGATAGATAGATAGATAGATAGATAGATGGATGGATGGATGGATGGATGGATGGATGGATGGATGGATGGACGGACGGACGGATGATAGAGGGAGAGAGGGAGGGAGGGAGGGAGAGAGAGTTACAGTAGATAGAGAGAGAGAGAGAGAAAGATAGAAAGAGAGAGAGAGAGAGAGACAGAGAGAGAAAGAGAGAGAGAGAGATGGATGATAGAGGGAGAGAGGGAGGGAGAGAGAGATACAGTAGATAGAATAGATAGATAGATAGATAGATAGATAGATAGATAGATAGATAGATAGAGATAGAGAAATAGATTGATAGATAGATGATTGATAGATGATAGATGATAGATAGATAAATATTTTCAAAAGATCAGTAATAGAGTATATATATGTACCATATGTGTGTGTGTGTGTTTTCAAAAGATCAGTAATAGAATATACATACACACACAAACACACATACATACATATACATACACACATGCACATACTTTACTATATAACTAAAATAATGATTAAATACAAGGTGAAACCTAAAATTTCATAAGAATAGCTCTTTAGCAGTGTGCTTCAGCACTTAAAAATAGACCAAATCAGGAAAAAGACTCCATAGGAATACTAGAACTATATTGAATTGAGAGAGGCTAAATAACAGAATCTTAATAGCCTAATTGTAGTTTACCTCCCTCCCTCTTATATTCCAGTGAAACAAGAAACTTTGTTGTTGTTGTTGTTGTTGTTGTTGTTGTTGTTGTTGTTGTTTTGCAGACTTTTCATTACCCAGCTAGATAATATTATCAGTGCTGAAATTTGGCCTTTTTTTTAGCAGTTGGTTGGATTGTTCTTAGTGGTTCCTTGATTAGATTGCTGTTAAGTGTTAGCTTGTTTGTCTGACTTGGAAGATTCTTTGGTATACCAATAATGTGGTCATCCAGAGAGAGGAAAGCCATTATACAGTGAGAGGCATGAAACACTCAATAAGAAAAAAAGGAAAATACTGATCTCTCTCGCTTTATAGAAAGTGAGAAATATAATCATTGTGACTTATTTTTTCAAAACACTTTCCTTTATAAATCCAATTCTATGCAATTATATCTGAAATAAGACTAAGAGCTTTTTGACACAGCATCACCAGAGCTGTGGTGGCGCAGTGGTGAGAATGCAGTATTGCAGGCTAACTATGCCAACTGCCTGCAGTTCAGTCCTGACCGGCACAAGGTTGACTCATAAACTTGCTTTGCAATTCAATTCTCATTGATTTTCTCCCTCCCTCCCTCTCTCTCTCTGTCTCTGTCTCTCTCTCATGAGAAATATAATCATTGTGACTTATTTTTTCAAAACACTTTCCAGAAGACACTTTCCTTGTCATGATTTCTATGTAATGATATGGACAAGGTTAACAGGAAACATTGAAATTCTGAATCAGCTTATTGGCTCAACTAACCATTGCTCCAATGCTCTTTCTAGAATTCAGGCAATTATTTCTCCATCTCTTTATGGAGAGAAAGGGACTGAACTTGGGGGCTTTTAGTATGCAAAACAGTTACTTACTGAGCTATGGCTCTTTCGCTCATAAATGCGCTGTAAAGATGATTTGAAAAATTACAGCTTCATTACAGGATAAGCAAATTAAATCCAAAAATAAATATATAATCTGAAATGTTCATGTCTAGTCTTTTTTTCCCCCAGTTTCGTCCTTCCCAAGCAAACATACTCTTTCAAAAATAAGAAAATATGTACCTTTACTGCTGAGAACTTTAGGAATTATTTTCAATAGGCTCTACCTAACTTCATTAATGTACATGTATAAAATTCTCCTATGATCTTTCATCTCTCATTAGCTCTCTTTCTAAACTGAAAGAGGAAAGAGGAAAACCCAAAGTTTCCCAAGTATTTTAATATTGGAAATATGATGAATATTGGAAATATGATGGTTTTTTTTGAAAGCTGAGAGATTGGAAAAGATAATATTGAGTATGAGCTGGGCAGATGGGATACTTACTCATTCTACCATCATGTTGCTGGATAAAAAGAAATGTTTTGTACAAGAGTTTGTCTTTCATATTTCAAAATATGCCATCGTTCCCCAAAAAAGGAAAGATGGCATCAGAAGAACAATTTTTTCAACAATAGAACATCGCTGACTTAGGAGATGTTCTCTAAAAGTGCTTAAAGGAAGCTGGATGACCATCTGTTGGGAATGCTGTAGAAGTAGATACCTGCACTAGACAGAGAGAAAGTTTAGATGAGATCCTGTTCAACCCTTACATTCTATGGCTCTAAGTTACAGAATAGGTACTATAATGTTGGTTTCAATGAAAAAGAAATAAAATGAAATACGGGAGAAATGCATTTTTTTATCCCCAAGTTTTTAGGACACTCTAGGGCAGGTGTCAGCAACCTGTGGCTCTGAAGCTGCATGTGGCTCTTTCACTCCTCTGCTGCGGCTCCCTGTCACTCAAAATATGTGTCACAACCGCTAATGTGTGACACCTGCCGGCACCCAATTTATTGAGCTTTTCAACTCCCGGTAAGCCAACCATGGATAAATCCAAGAAAAGAAAAGTTTCAGAAGAAAACAGAATGTTTAATTCAACTATATATGCTAGTTTTGTGGCCGCTCAAGAAATAGGCATGGGAAGGGTTTTGTGGCTCCCGGTGTTTTCTTTTCTGTGAGAAACAGGTCCAAATGACTCTTTGAGTGTTTAAGGTTGCAGAGCCCTGCTCTAGGGAGTTTATAATTCAGAAAATGATAATGCCTTTATAGATAGAATAGAATAGAATTTTTTATTGGCCAAGTGTGATTGGACACATAAGGAATTTGTCTTGAGGAATATACTCTCAGTGTACATAAAAGAAAAGATATGTTCATCAAGAATCATAAGGTACAACACTCAATGATAGTCATAGGGTACAAACTAGCAATCAGGAAACAATATCAATATAAATTGTAAGGATACAAGCAACAAAATTTCAGCCATACAGTCATAAGTGGAAGAAGATGGGTGGTGGGAATGATGAGAAGATTAATAGTAGTGCAGACTTAGTGAACAGTTTGACAGTGTTGAGGGAATTATTTGTTTAGCAGAGTGATGGCATTCAGGGAAAAACTGTTCTTGTGTCTAGTTGTTCTGGTGTGCAGTGCTCTATAGCATCATTTTGAGGGTAGGAGTTGAAACAATTTATGTCCAGGATGTGAGGGGTCTGTAAATATTTTCACAGCCCTCTTTGATTCGTGCAGTATACAGGTCCTCAGTGGAAGGCAGGTTGGTAGCAGTTGTTTATCTAATCTTAACCCATATTTTTCCTTTTCCTCCAAGAATGTGATCAGTGCCATTGTAGTATTTATGGCCATAGAATTAAATCCCTAACTTTTAATATGTTGTACACTGATGGATCTCAAGTACTCTTTCAACATACAACAGCATCTGTCTCATGATTATAAAGGAAACACACCTCAGAATTTCACTTCAAGGAAGTTTCACTTCTTTAATCCATCCCAGCTGGTGCCACAATTTTGGGGCCTCTTCAGCAATAATATTGATTGAAATTTAATCACTCAAAGGAATACATTAATTTCTTATCCAGCCCTAACCTCAGTGAATTAATTAACCTGTTTGGGAGAGGAGGGGTCCATAAATTCATTCATCATTTTGGGGAGTCCTAGTACTACAAAGTTTGACAACTGTTGAAGTAAATGCCAAGGCAGAACAAATAAAGCTGCAAAAAACACACACACACATACACACATCCAGGACGTGTACATATTTATTCATTTTGCAAAAGCACCCTTGCAGATTATAAATGTCGATTACAACAAGCAGCAAAGATGTCTGGCAACACCAGATAGAAACAAATATCATAACATGGGACAATGATTACATGGTGTACATGACCAGCATACACAGTTCCGGAGAATTTCCATTCTTATTTGTTTGGTCTGACAAAAGAATAGCTCAAAGCCACTGTAGCAGATGCCACAACTACAGCTGTGATTTTTCCCAGTTTGCAGCACGATTACAAATGGCCGCTATGCATCCGACGTCTAGCCAATCTCCAGACACAATCCAAAATGGAGACAAGTGAATCGACCACAGGTGGCTTATCTGTTTTTTTTCCCCCTGAAATTTTCATGAAACTTTAATAATCTCATTTTCCACTTATCTGAATATTGTGATGTTTCAACAATATGCACAGTCATTTTGTGACACATACAAGTTTGCCCCTTAGGTTAAATGTGTACAGCAGAGCAAAGTTTGAGAAATGAATGTGTTTAAAGTGATGCCATTTTCTGTGCATTTTTAATGTTAGTTGGATGTAATAATGAAAATCTTTATTCTTAGCTATGGCAACAATATTGGCATTTTTTAATGCTCTGGTTCAGATTAGGGATTCGCAGACCAGTAAAAATTTCCATTTTATTATAATCATTTGCAGGACAGTTAATCACTTCTTTAAAACTATGTTTTTAAAATATTTATGTCTATTTTCTTAAATTGACCATGTGGGAGGAAGTCAGAACACACATAATGTCATGCAGAAGATGAATATTTTTTCTCAACATAAGCTTTCTTTCTTTCTTTCCTTCCTTCCTTCTTTCTTTCTTTCTTTCTTTCTTTCTTTCTGTCTGTCTTTCTTTCTTTCTTTCTTTCTTTCTTTTTTTAAAATTTGATTTATATGCCGCCCTTCTCCGGAGACTCAGGGCGGCTTACAGTGCGCTAAGCAATAGCCTTCATACTTTTATATATTTATACAAAGTCAGCTTATTGCCCCCACAAACTGGGTCCTCAATTTACCTACCTTAGAAAGGATGGAAGGCTGAGTCAACCTTGAGCCTGGTGAGATTCGAACCTGCAATAATTGCAGGCAGCTGGTGTTAATAACAGGGCTTTAGACCACTGTACTACCAAGGCTCTCTTTCTTTCTTTCTTTCTTTCTTTCTTTCTTTCTTTCTTTCTTTCTTTCTTTCTTTCTTTCTTTCCAGATGTAACCACCCTTCCTTCCCATTCAAATGGATCTGATCAAATACATGGGATTTTTGTGCACTATTTTGGCAAAAGGAATGTTTGCAGTCTATTCAGTGCCAGGAAGGGCCCCTTTTTAATAAAATCTGTAAATCCACTCCAGTAGAAATCCACGGTAAATTTCTTCTCCATCCATAATTCAGGCAAATATTAAAAGTTGCAACTGGTTTTCCTTGTTTGGAAAGTGAAGGGAAAGTTTTAAAATTGAAGTGATGCTTAGAGCATCTACAAAACTAAAGGATTCCACCCTCACCCACCACTAGGGATGGTGCCCCAATAAAACCAGGTTTAAAAGTAGATTCTAATTCCTCAGATCCATTTATAGGACGTCCTGTGGTTTTATCAGTGAGAAGTAAGTATTACTGAGTGGCAGAGGTGGGTTTCAGCAGGTTCTGACCAGTTCTGGAGAACCAGTAGCAGAAATTTTGAGTAGTTCAGAGAACCAGTAGTAAAAATTCTGACTGGCCCCACCCCCATCTATTCTCTGCCTCCTGAGTCCCAGCTGATCGGGAGGAAATGGGGATTTTGCAGTAACCTTCCCCTGGAGTGGGGAGGGAATGGAGATTTTACAGTATCCTTCTCCTGCCATGATCACCAAGCCATGCCATGCCTCCCAAGCCACACCCACCACTGTTGAGTGGAAAGGTTTTGTTTTATTTTGTTTGCTCTGGGCATTTGGTGATTTTGTGTCAATTCAAAAGTGGTTTTGGATCAGAGGTGGTATTCAGCTGGTTTAGACCGGTTCGCCAAAATCGGTAGCAGAAATCACGCATGCTCAAGCAGGAGAACCTGTCCTATACCATTTCAGATAAGTTCAGTGCCTTTGACCTTTGAATGTAAGGCATTAATCCTAATATAGTATATACAAGTTGTCCTTAATTTATGGTCACCATTAATCCAGGAATTATGGTTATAAATCATGGTGGTTGTTATGCAGGCCACCACATGACTGCGCCCAATGTTATGACCCCTTTTGTGGCCATCATTAAGCTAACATTGCGATTGTTAAACAAACCTCTTTTCCCCAATGAGTGTTGTTTGGAAATAAACACAGGGAAATAGCAAAATAAAAACAGTGAAAATGACCGTTATGTGACTGTGGGATGCTGCAAATGGCCACATATAGGAGCTGGTTGACAAGCACCCAAAATTAAATAATAACAGTAACAGAGTTGGAAGGGACCTTAGAGGTCATCTAGTCCAACCCCCTGCTCATGCAGGAGACCTATACTAGAGATTTGAACCATCGAACTGCCGACCTTTCTGACTGACAAGCTCAGTGTCTTAGCCACTGAGCCACCTAGCCAGAATTGATCATATGACCACAGGGGGAGTACAAGTGTTGGAACTTCAGAAATGGGTAGCAAATAATTCTGGGGAGGTCCATCAACCCTCAGCAACTTTAAGACGATGGACTCCCAACTCCCAGAATTACCCAATCACCTTTTTGAGGGTCAGAGTCCACACACCTAAAATTTGCTAAAGTTAAAAAAAAAAACACACAACACTGCCACAGAAGCTTTGATGACTACATTGTATATCATACAAGGACAATCAAGGATCATTTACTCTCAAAGTAGTTGTTTTAATGCTGCTCTTCAACTGCTTTTAAAATTTTATTTTAAGCTGTTATCCAATTATCTCATGCCCTTTTAATTCAATTAATTTAATTCGGTCCTTTTCTGCGTACTGAACCGAAGAGTCCACAAAATGCTAATGATAAAGGAGCGTGTGAAAGTATTGAATACATATGTGGCCTACTAATGATCCTCCAGATGTAAAATGAACACTTTCTAAAATATTTTTAAAAATACAGGAAACATTCACCTACTGAACAGGGGATAAAACAGAGGAAATATACCTTGCTTAAATAGGAGAGTGACTAGGAGAAAACCGGAAAGGTGAATGACTGTGAGGATGCTTTTAAATCCTCTGTTCCCTGTGAGCAAGGACGATAAGATCAAAGGCAATTACACAAAAGATCTGGGTCGAGCAAAGCGAGGCTGGGAAGTCCCAAGAGAAAGTATGTGACCTGGTTTTATATTCAGCTACACACTGACTGCTGTGTACTTTTCTTGAAAGGTAAGAAAGAGACTTAAACTGAATCTCATCCAAGAAACTTATTTTGACAGCTGAATATACATTTCTTAGAATATATTTTTCTGGAAAAAAATAGGGTTTTTTTTTTCACTGCCCTCTAAAAAAAGAAAGTCTACTTTGTAGAAATTTCTTACCGTATTACTGTATTACTTAACACCCTCCCCTTTCTTTCTCTCTGTCTCTCTCTTTCTTTCTCTCTCTCTCTTTCTCTGTATCTCTCTCTCTCTCTTTCTCTGTATCTTTCTCTCTGTGTGTCTGTCTTTCTCTCTTTCTCTCTTTCTCACTCTCTTTCTCTCTGTCTGTCTCTGTCTCTCTTTCTCTCTCTCTCTCTCTCATTCTCTATCTCTGTCTCTCTGTTTCTGTCTCTCTTTCTCTCCCTCTCTCTCATTCTCTATCTTTGTCTCTCTTTCTCTGTCTGTCTCTCTTTCTTTCTCTCTCTCTTTCTCTCTCTGTCTTTCTCTCTCTCTCTCTCACACACACACACTGACATACTCAAAAGCTTCAGAAAGGGCTGATTTCCAGACATTATGAAGAAAGCAAAATCAAAACAAAAGCTGGGATGCCAAGCAGTTCTTGTTAGAGTCACTTGCAATGAAACAGAATCTATGCTAGACTGAATACTGTGGCCATTATACAAGAAATCTGAGAACTTCTTTTTTTCTTTTTGAGAGCAAAATTTGGAAATTTGGTGACATTATCGCCACAGTTTCACTGCGCAATTTTGCAGAGGACAATTGTATACAGCCTTTTGTAACATTAACAAATGATACACCGTACTCGCAAGTTGCATTAGATTCCACCTTGGCTAATCACCTGCCTATAAATAAAACTACAACAACTAGACAACCTTGGCTGATCTATTGCTAATCTCAAAAGAAGCTAAGCGGAGTTGGATGGAGTTAAGACTCATATGGGATAACATTCAAGGAAAGGATAATATTTGAGAGTCACCTTATCAGGGAGGTGAGCGGCATATAAATTTTAATAAATAAAAATGAATGAACGAATGAATGAGCTATAAGCTAGACTGGGAAATCAAAACAACATTCCAGAGTAAACGCTTAATGTGTCGCCAAGAAAAATGACATTGTTGTCTCTGTGAAAACACCAGTTGCTGAGCTCATTTCCACCTTATAGATAACATGAGCAAAAATCTGACATCACTGGAAAGAAATTTTCCTCTTTTTTTTCTTATAAAGTGTTTAAACTCTAGATCAAAATGATTAAATTGCAAATCAGTAGAATAGCAAAACAAGAATGCATCTAAAATTATTAAGAATGATAACAATGATTTAGGCCAATAATATAGCCTCCTATGTATCAAATCACTTAAAATAGAACAGAGATCTCAGCTGTTTTCTTTAACAAGAACGGAAAAGTATGTCATGAATAATGCTAATTTATAGGGTTCCTGCTATTGCCATTGGTGAAAAAAAATTGATGCTGTGGAGCATTCACTCATGACCTCGTGAGAGCCTTGTATGTTCTGAAATTGTGCATTTGTGGGCTGTCAGTGCAAATCCTGCCTTCCCCCACAGTGTTCCATCTCAACAGGTCAAATATTTGTGAATAGCTATAATATTTGCAATTATGATTTACAGTCCAGTCCAAACAGATTACAATTTCATTAGTCAAACTCATCTCTCATAACTCAAATAAATTCATGAAATCCAACTACTTTTGAGACACCATCTTCCTTAAGCTTCGAGCAGAATTTGTATGTCTGGTATTCCTCGTTTTTACATTTGTTCACTCCACACAAATGTGAACGTTGATATCTTTCTGAGCCAAGATTCAGAAAACACTACCCGGGAAGTGTAAAATAGTGTGGATAACACAGAATAAATCTGTGGTCAGATCCATAAGGAATTCAGCGCCTCCTAACATAATTCTGCATCTTTTAGCACTGTTGGCAACGACGATGGTTCTTAATGCATGGGAAATTTATTTAATTCATACACTCAACATTAATAACCCATGGCTGATTTGCTAAGGATCAGAAATAATATTTGTGAAGGAATATGTGGTTCGGAAAACCCATAATAAAAACATAGGGTGTTTTCAATGAATACATCAAAAGTACACTTCTTACTTACGATATTCTTACCCCCTATACATAAAAATCCCCTCCCTTTTTTTTTTTTACAAATGCTATGAAGCAAATGATATATAAACAATTACTTAACTACTTGATAACTGAGTTTATAGAAGGAAGGGAAAAAAGAATTCTACTGGGATATTTCAAGGTTAACATTCTTAGCAGATGGGAGATTTTGATGCTAATCACTTGTCCTGCTGATTAGGGTATTTCTTAGCTCTGCCATTGTTTCTGGACTCTGAGCCTTTGAAACGCAACTGATTGGTCTTCTTTTGCCCTTCTTTCTCTTCTCTGTCCACACAACCATGCAGGCAGAAACTCAATACTTCCTTTCCATTTCACCCGGCTTCCTTAAACTTTTGTAATATTTATCCATATTGATTTGTCATAATTTCCAAGTGATGCTGTTAGCCAATAACTAAGTGGAGTACTCTGCTGTTTCATCAAATCCACACTCAGCTGAGATCATGGAACCTGATGATCCATTATCCTATTAGCCTTCAGAAGTAATCTCCTGGGTGAGATTCGCTGCTTACTTTTCATTCCTTCTATGACTGGCAAAGGAAAGAAAACTGTGTAGAGCCAGCTAGAAATGAAAGCAGGAACAAAAGGTATTTTCTCACAGACATTTGAACTATAAAAATATACACTACATGCCTATGTTGGGGAGGGAAAGGCATAACACGTGCATATTCATGAGAATACTGATGCCATTTTTCTTTTATAAAATATATATGTAAATCTAGGTGGAGACATTTTTATTGAATAACAGAGTTGGAAGGGACCTTGGAGGTCTTCTAATCCAGACCCCTGCTCAGGCAGGAAGCCTTATACCATTAGAGATGAATGGTTGTCCAATCTCTTCTTTAAAACTTCCAGTGTTGGAGCTTTCACGACTTCTGGAGGCAAGTCGTTCCACTGATTAATTGTCCTAACTGTCAGGAAATTTCTCCTAAGTTCTAAGTCGCTTCTTCTTGCTCACTTTGAAGGGAAGAATTCTACTCTAGCAGATCTGGGGTGGGTTCTACTTACCTTTACTACCGGTTCGCAACGGGATCGTGCGTATGCGCGAGTGAAGCAAGCATGCGTGCCTTGCTTCTGTGATGTGCAGAAACTTCTGCGCATGTGCAGATCACCGATGATGACATCCGGGGTGGTGGGCGGGGCCTCCCGCCAGTTTTACTACCGGTTCTTGCGAACCGGTCTGAACCGGGGGCAACCCATCACTGTAGCAGATGTATGTCCACATTTTAAATAGTGTGTGTGTGTGTGTGTGTGTGTGTGTGTGTGTGTGTTGAACATTTGTGGAGCTGAAGGATGAGATGCATAATCTCAAGGTCATTCCAGGAAGTGCTGCAAAGCAAGAATAACCTCTACAAAGACCATCACCCAATAGTCTATCTGATATCTACCGTGCATTAAATTGTAAATTCTGATTTGAGGATAGAGGAAGTGTGAAAAAGAAAGAAAACTCCCAAATGTTCCAACCATTTCATTCATTTTCAAACGTACAAGTAGATCTTGACTTACAACCCCAATTGAGACCTGAATAAGTGTGAGTACTTTTTTTCCAAAATCACCATAACTTTGAACCATTGTTATACGAACAGTTGTATGTCGAGGACTACCTATAAGTCAGATATGTCTTGGGTAAATGCTAGTTAGATTTTGAACTTCCCACTATTCAGAACATGGATTTGATGGGAATGAAAAAAAAACATTCTTAAAAATATTTCCATTGTGATGACTTGAATTTTTGTTATATTCCACCCCGCAAAACTATTTATTAGACCATAGATGTTGTCCTAATCTGTTATCTGATATTCTCAACTGAAACAAAGCCTCAGGACTTCTGACTTTATCCCCATTACTGTGGTCTTCCTAGTTTACATGTGCGAATACACCTTTTTATCTATTTGTCCAATTTAAAGACTGACCGTCTCAGTCGCAGAGCAGCTATGGGCAGTGAACAGTTTAAAACATCAAAACCATGTTAAAATCTATACCTATATTTACTATATCTCAGAAAAAGGAGGCCGATAAAATAGGGATGGAATCAGGGGTGGGCTTCAAAAATTTTAGCAAGGGGTTCTCTGCCCCGGTTGCTGGGTGGGCATGGTCATGGTAGACGTGGCCTACTCGGCCTCCTGCAGCACAGTAGGGGAGGGGCATTTTTGCCCTTCCTGGGCTCCGGAGGCTTTTTTTGAGCCTCCAGGAGGGTGAAAATGGCCTCCCCAGGTTTTGGAGGCCCTCTGGAGGCCTTCCCGAACTTCTGGTAGGCCTGCTCTTCACTCTCCCCGAGCCTCCGCATGCAACCTGCACTTACCTGCATCCAAAATGGGCTGAGTGGGGACTCCTGGGAGGGGGGGCAGGGTGGGGGGGGCGAGCCAAGAGCGGGATTTGGGGGTTCTCACAGAATCTTAGCTAGAGGTTCTCCCAAACCCCTGAAAACCCCCAGCAACCCACCCCTGGATGCAATAAGTTAAAAGATAAAAGCAGGGAAAGGTTATCAGCCCCAAGGTTGCATGCTCCTCTGGGAGCCCCAGGTAAGTCAGTAGAGCAAGATCTTCAAATTCTTCTGAAAGGCCAGGAAGGTGAGGACCCAGCTCACCTCTGGAGAAAGGATTTTCCAAACAGCAGGAGCAATGGCAGAGAACACTATCTTCCTGCACCCCACCAGTTAACATTATTTAACTGACAGGGTCCATGATATGCCCTTTCTGCCTGATTGGGTCAATTCCACAATTCCACAGCTTACCTGGAACCCATGCCATGTAAGGCTTTAAAGGCAATAATCAAGATCTTGAATTGGCCCACAAGCAGATCTGCCTACCCAATGCACCTTGTACAGCAGAAGTTTTACATGCACAAATTTTGGGGTGCCCAAAATTGTTCATGCGGACATCTTCTGTACCAGCTGAAGCTTCCAGATTTTAGAGACTGCCCATCTCAGTCTCAGAGCAGCTATGGGTACAGTTGGCTAGCTCCCCTGTAAAGCATGTTGCAATAGTTCAAGCAGTAGATGAACTGCATGTGAGTGACTAAGAGAAGAACTAAACAGGAAGAGCTATACTAACACACAATACAGTTGACCAAAGACCCTCCTATCATCTGAAGACCATCTGATCTTCAAGCAGGAGTTGTGAGTCCAGAAGGACCTCCAGATGACTCATCAGTTCCATCTGGTACTGTGCGACCCCATCAAAATTGATAAAAATCCAGGTACAGATAAGCCCCCCGCCCTCATTCACATTCTGTCCTACCCAGAATCAGCTGAAGCCAGTTGCTGTTCCAAACTCCCAAAGTCTCCTGACACCATGAAAGAACATTCAAAGTATCACTTAGTTCACCCAGGACATAGTGTATAACTGCGTATTATCAAAATACAGATGATACCTCAACCCATGGTGATGGATGATCTCACCCAGTGGTTTCATGTGGATGTTAAAAAGAATGGGGCAAGCATTGAGTTCTGTGGGACCCAGGGGCAGGATTCAGCCGGTTTGGGCAAATCAGATGTTAATTTTAACATGGTTTGCCGAACTGGTAGTTCCAAGGACTGGCTGACCCCACCCACCCCGGCCTGTCCCACCTGGGAGTCTCCACATGACCCGTTTTGGATGCCAGATAAGTACAGGGCCCACTGAGGCTCTGGGGGGGGGGGGGGTGAAAAATGGACCTACTGGAAGTACCAGAAGTCTGGAAATGAGCCCATTTCCAGCATTTGGAGTGCCTCGGGAGGCCGGGGGAGGCCGTTTTCACCCTCCCAGAGGCTCAAGAAAAGCCTCCAGAGCCTGGGGTGGGTGAAAAATGGGCCTATCAGAAATATGGGAAATCCAGAAAGGAGCCCATTTCCAGCCTCTGGAGGGGCTCTAGAGCCCAGGGCAGATCATTTTCGCCCTCCTGAGGCTCAAGGAAAGCCTCTAGAGCCTGGGGAGGGCAAAAACGTCCACCCTGCCATGGTGCAGGAAGCCGACTAGGCCATGCCCCCATGTCCATGCCCACCCAGCAACCGGGCAGAGAACCGGTTGCTAAAAATTTTCAATCCCACCCTTGGAGGGACCCAAAGAAGTTGTGGGCTGGACTTCTCGCTCCTATCAACACCGATTGGAATCAGCCTCAGAGGAAGGTGATGAACCAGCAGAAAACTGTGTCTCCCACTCTCAACTCCCTAAGTCGGGTCAAAAGGATTCCATGGTAAAAAAAAAAAAAAAAGCTGCTGAGAGGTCAAGAAAATCAAGGATGGATCATCCCATTCTTACTTCAGATCATCTAAAAGTGTGTTGATCAATATTGTTTCTGTTCCATATCCAGCCTGACTGAATCCCCCCTCAATCTAAATAAAAACAATGAACTTTTGATACATAAACTTTTAAACACTTTCACTGCATTGTAAAACACCATGCCAGATGATGGCTCTGCCTTTATTATTAAACATATTTCACTTCTGGATGAAAAGAGAGAAAAGCAAATATCTATCTGAGGCTATCCTAGCACAGGAGAAAGGAGTGTTTTCTCTCCAGATGAAACAGTGATTTACATCTTTTTATAACAATAAACTTTAAATCTCTGGCCAGCTGACAAACCATGTTTATTCCCTGGAACTTTGATTAAAATTTAATTAAAAGCAAAGAGATGAAATCTCTGGATTTTAGTACTATATCCCGTGAGACTCATAGAAGCATGCAAATGAGAAGATACAATTTTTGTCACATGTTATTTTATTGTTTATGAACTGAGCTCAAAAAGGCAGGATAAGATAAATCAGGGAAAAGAAAGTAAAGATATGCCCCCTGGCCCTGTTCTCAATGTTTCATTGGCCTTGCAGTGATGAGCCTTCAGCCCAGGGGTGCTATTCGGCAAGTTTTGACAGGTTCTGGAGAACCTGTAGCGGAAATTTTGAGTAGTTCGGAGAACTGGCAAATACCATTTCTGGCTGGCCCCAGAGTGGGATGGGAATGGAGATTTTGCAACATCCTTCCCCTGCCACACCCACCAAGCCACGCCCCCAGAACCAGTAGTAAAAAAAATTGAATTCCACCGCTGCTTCAGCCATACTTCCAGGGGGCCATATCTTGTAAAAGGATATTAAATGCAGACACATGGAGGTGCATCTTTAAGTAAAATAATGAAGAGATACCAATGCCATACATTTATAAAATAGGTCAACTCTAATAGTGTTTGAAAGTCAATTCAGATTCTTAATTTATATTTTCTTCATGAATTTGCTGTTCAAGGAAGGAAGGAAGGAAACTAACTGTATAATTCTAAAATATTATTATTATTATTATTATTATTATTATTATTATTATTATTATTATT
>WNWU01000037.1:13896234-14018187 GCA_012654045.1 Ptyas mucosa
TTATTATTATTATTATTATTATTATTATTATTATTATTATTATTATTGGTTGCAGGCCAGGAATGAAGAATGTTAAAAAAACCCTGTCCCACGAATACAATTTTAAATGATTCCAAACTGATCTGAAGTTTGGTGCAGACCATTTGCAGGTAGGACACCTGGACCTCCAGCCAGGATGTTGAATCCACATCTGTTATTCAACCCACAGGTATCTGATCCTTGGGAGCAGTAATTCATTTTAGCTATCATCAATTCCATGAAATTATTTTTTAATTTTAACACAGGTTTTATATTTAAGCATTCAACTCATTGTCCAGCCTTCATTAGTCATCATTTTTGACATCAACTTTCTTGACAAACATGAGATAATTCCATCACACAAATTGGAACTGACAAATTGGAATCCATGGAACTCAACTTTGCCTTTGAGGCGAGCAATGGAAACTGAGTGGTTGTGTTGTACTTGTGTTGCCCAATCTTTCTCTTTTCATCCTATTTCTGTACTGAAATTATAGAATCAAAACAAAAGTTCCATTTCCTAAAACAGGGAAAAGAAAAGAATGTCCAGAGATAGAGTGACATATAGTTTCCTACTGCCTTCTTAACAATTAAAGATTGAACTTTAAAGACTTTTCCATATCACAAAATCCCAGGATGTTGTCTGAAGGCACATGATGCAGCAACCATATTGAAACCCTGTATAGTCTGCCATTATTCCTCTATGACTATTTGCAGTTCCAAATGACAAACATATATACATATATATTATTTATTTAACAAATGTATATGGTCACCCACTCACTGAACATGACAGCATACAATCAGCAATATCACAGCTGTTAAAAAGTTATACAAAAACAAAAGCAAGTTTGTGGGAAGAGGAACATCCATCTAAACACAATATAAGCATCATGCAGGCTACTTTAAGCCCTTCCAAGTAAACTTGGCACCTTTGTTTAAGAAATATTTTAGGAAGTATAATTTCTGTTACATTAAATTGTTGGTCACCATCACATAAGTAAAAAGATGGCACCAAATAAACGTTCTTGTAAAAAAAAATCTAGATTTAATTAAATTCACAAAAATAGAGTCAAAGAAGCAGAACAATGTGCATTTACAGACTTTTCATGCTAGAAAAACTCATTTTGGCCCTAGTAATCTGCAGCCATGTCCCTGTCATCTTATAAATGTCAGCATATCCAGTGAAGCTGAAGCAAAGGTGACTAACACTAGCTGGTACTTGGGGGGGGAAAAGCATGCAAAGCTCTGTTTAGTGCTGACACAAGGACATTCACTCTTGAAAGAAGGGATGGTTAAAATCAGGCTCTTCTATATCATCCCCAACTCCCCCTTTCCCTTCTCAGTGGGGTTCAAGAGACAATCCTGAGGGGATTTGGGTCCTCTTTTCTACTTTTTAAATTGTCTCTTGAATCCTTTCAGAAGGAGTTAAACAATGATACAACTCCATATATTTTACTCCTTATGATTCCCTCAGTAAGGACAATAGAAAGAAGGGGTCACCAGGAAGATCCCTCCTGAGTTGATGAATGCCGCTCACATTATTTGAAATAAAGTACTCAGCACTTTGAAATTATGCAGGGGATAATGGACCCATCCTCCCCCCCCCCAAAAAAAAGAAGACATGTCATCCTTGTTCCCCTCACAAAAACACATATTCTGAAGTCCCTCGGGTCTTATCTGCTTCATCAACTTTCTTCAGCCTTGGAAACAGATGAACGGAGATACAACCTTAGGAGTACTTAGCTTCCTTTGACTCATTGCCTTTCCCCCCCAAGTTGCATTTTTATGTGAAATTATGTGTGGGTGGCTGGTTTACTGTACAGTCAGAAACAAGTTAAGCAAAAAAAAAAAAAAAACTTACTTTGAGTTGCAAAATCTCCTGCCTCTGTTAAACGGTCTTCAAGATCAAGGGATGAGTTGTCAGAGCTGGCTTCACCTTTGCTCAGGAAAAGCAAGGGGGTCTTCTGGATTTTCTCTCCCCTCTCTAAAAACTATAGACACCTCTGCACTCCCTGCGTTTCCGACCCGTTCCTCTGTCCCACTTCCTCGCAGTTCACTTTCTTCTCTTTGAATGTTCTCACCACGACTGTGCTACTCAAGGCAGAGAAACTGATCTTTCCTTTGACTATGGATAAAGCAGGCTGTGAATGAGCAAGTGTAGAGTGTGTGTGTGAGAGAGGGAGGGAGGGAGGAAGGGAGGGAGGGAAGGAGGAAAGAAAGGGAGGGGAAAGCACAATTCACTCACGGGTACTGATTGAGAAGCTCATTAAAAGCAGGTCACTCAAGGGTTAGACTCTCCCATCACAATCTGACAAAAAACCGAGAAGAGAGAAATGACAAAAACTTTCCTAGTCAGGAGTATCACCCTTTTTTGGAGGGTTAAGTTGGTTTTCCTAGAGTTTAAGGCAAGGAAATGTAAGAGTTAACACCTCAGGGTTTAAAAACTTCAGAGGCTGTAAGCAGCATCCAATCAATTTCTAAGCTTTTCTCCACCAGGGAATCTCAGCCCAAGCTCAGGAGATGAAGTAGGGCGGGGAGGGAGCTTACTCCATCTTCTTTAAACAGCTTCGTTAAGATATTTTTGTCCTATTGTGCCTAAGCAAATGGTCAACTCATGTGATCATTGTAACAGTGACGGGAGGAGTCCATTCACAAAAATACTACAGTAGTGGAGTCTACAATTGGGCGATTGAGTTTCACAAGAGGCTGACTGGTGTACGGCATTAACGAACTAAGAAAGGGGTGAGCTCCCTCAAAGTCAGATGAAAGCCCAATTTGTTAACAAAAAAGATCTTGTTTAGTCTCTTGTTCAGAAAAATCATCTTGGGTGAAATAGCATTTCAAAGGCAAGAAAGATTTGGAAATATTGTCTTTTGTGGGTTGTTGCTCTTTGATTCCAAGGGACACAAATGACATTCTTTCTACAATCTTCCATCCAACAGCTTCCCCATAACTCTCAAAGGAAAACATCAGTAGGAAACTATTCCCATGGTAAGGTAAAGGTAAATGTTCCCCTCGCACATATGTGCTAGTTGTTCCGATTCTAGGGGGAGGTGCTCATCTCCGTTTCAAAGCCAAAGAGCCAGCGCTGTCTGAAGACATCTCCGTGGTCATGTGGCCGGCATGACTAAATGGCAAAGGCACACGGAACATTCTTACCTTCCCACCAAAGGTGGTCCCTATTTTTCTACTTGCATTTTTTATGAACTGCTAGGTTGCCAGAAGCTGGGACAAGTAACAGGAACTCACCCTGTTAAGCAACACTAGGGATTCGAACTGCTGAACTGCCGACCTTTTGATTGACAAGCTCGGTGTCTTAGCCACTGAACCACCACATCCCTTTATACACATACACGCACACACATAATCAAAATTAATACCAGTTCTGGCAAGTTCATAAATGAAGAAACTTGAAAACAGATGATGGAAAGAAATGATCAGGCACTTTGAGAAAAATAGAACAGGAGAACAAAGAAAAACAAAAGAAGAGAAAATGGTGGTTACTCTGAAGACAAATTTTGGCACAGTCCTAGTCAGTTCTGCATTGTTTGCTAAAAAGAAGCAGAGATGAATGTCCTTTATGTTTATCTTTCAATATCACCCTTCCCCTTGACTTCCACACCTGTTGTTAGAGCAGCAGCCCCCAACCTTTTGGGAGCCAGAGACCAATTCCACAGAAGGTGGTTTCTCTGTGGACCAGGAAGGACATGGTTTTGCATGCTTCCTGGATGCCACGCGTGCATGGATGGGGCTTCACTCGGTTGCCTGGTTCCTGGTGGGCCACAGACCAGTGCCAGTCTGCAGACCGGGTATTGTAGAGTTTATCATCCACTTGTAAGGTTAACATCCTTGACCTAACTATGAGATTATTTTATTTTATTTTCTACATCTACTGGAGAAGCGTTTTAATAAATAAACACCTTTTGGAGGAGGGGAGATAGAAAAAATAACAGACAAAGTAGAATTAGGACACAGATTTCTAATGTCCCTTTACATGTTTTCAGTGATACTTTTAAATACCTTGGCAGGACTTCTTCCTTCTCTCTCCCTAAATTAAACCAGGCTTCTTTCTTTCTTTTATAAAACTATTAATGCCAAAAGTCCCATCTAATATGGCTTTCCATATCATGGTGTAACTTAGATTATATCTTCCTTCTGGTTATACTGGCTGAAAATTATAGAACCTGGTCACACCTGGGTGACACCATAGAGGAGAATGGATCACAGTCCTTTGCAAATTAAAAGCAAAAAAATTATTTCAGTGTGAAATTACAGTACACTTCTAGGTCTTCTTACAGCCATTCATCTAATCATATTTCTTTCCATATAATATATTTGTTCCATATAATTGTTGCAATAAGAAAACTTTTGCAGAATCTGCAATGAGCTGCGGAGGCGCAGTGGTTAGAGTGCAGTACTGTAGGCTATTTCTGCTGCCTGCCGGCTGCCTGCAATTTGGCAGTTCAAATCTCACCGGGCTCAAGGTTGACACAGCCTTCCATCCTTCCAAGGTGGGTAAAATGAGGACCCATATTGGGGGCAATATGCCAACTCTGTAAACCGCTTAGAAAGGGCTGTAAAAGCACTGTAAAGCAGTGTATAAGTCTAAGTGCTATTGCTATTGCTATCTCAAATAGATACACTCCAAGATGCTGTTACATAGAGGAGGCATTTAGCATCCTTTCAATTACAGATTTCTCTCAATTTTATTGACTACAATTAGGAGGTCTCTAGAAATTATTACAGCATGGCACTGGCATCCTTCAGTCTCAAGAGACTATGGTATCGTGCTCTGGAAAGAGGTCCTAAAACAGCATCTAGTGTGACTAAAAAGGCCAATTTGAGAGTGGCAATCCCTTCCACACTGAGGGCAGATACATTCTGTCCCCTGCCCAGCCCCCAGATTTCGCTGGTTCGGGGACTGCCTGTTTGCCTCAGCCTGCCGAACAAGTGTCTCTTCGAATTGGAGAAGGCCATGCTGCGTCTTTAGCCTCCAAGATGAACACTCGGAGGTCAAGGTTTCCCAATTGTTAATGTCCATTCCCAGGGCCTTTAGGTCTTGCAGATATCCTTAAATCACAGCTGTGGTCTCCCTCTAAGGCGCTTTCCCTGCACTAATTCTCCATACAGGAGAACTTTCAGAATCCGACCATCAGCCATTCTCACGACATGCCCCAGCCAGCGTAGACGTCGCTGTTTCAATAGTGTATACATGCTAGAGATTCCAGCACGTTCCAAGACTGCGCTATTTGGAACTTTGTCCTGCCAGGTGATGCCAAGAATTCATTGGAGACAGCGCATATGAAAGGTGTTCAACTTTCTCTCCTGCTGGGCATAAAGGGTCCAAGACTCACTGCAGTACAAGAGTGTGCTCAGGACGTAGGCTCTATAGACCTGGATCTTTGTATGTTCCATCAGCTTCTTATTAAGCCATACTCTCTTTGTAAGTCTGGAAAATGTGGTGGCCGCTTTACCAATATGTTTACTCAGCTCAGTATCTAAAGAGAGAGTGTCAGAGATAGTTGAGCCGAGGTACACAAAGTCATGGACGACCTATTACAGCATATAGATATGCATATATACAGATAACAATAGCAATAGCATTTCAGCTAATACCACTCCCTAGCACATTACGGCGCACTCTGGGTTGTTTACAATGTAGAAGCATTATTTACATATTGCTCCCAACAATCTGGGTCCTCATTTTACCAACTTTGGAAGGATGGAAGGCTGAGTCAACCTTGAATCTCATCAAGATCGAACTCCAGGCCATGCAAGCACAATGATTAGAATGCAGTATTGCAGACTAGCTCTTCCCACAGCCAGGAGTTCAAGCAGCTCAAGGTTGACTCAGCCTTCCATCCTTCCAAGGTTGGTAAAATGAGCACCCCAATTGTTAGGGACAATACGCTGACTCTGTTAACTGCTTATAGAGGGCTGTAAAGCACTATGAAGCAGTATATAGATCTAAGTGATATTGCTATTGCTAATACTGCACTTTAACTACTGTGCCTTATAATCATTCATTTAGTGACCATTCCAAAGTTATGACAGTACTGAAAAACAAAAGATTTACAACTGTTAGTTGCACATACCATCGTTGGTATGAGCATTGCAGTCCCATGTGGCCATGTGATTGGCTTTTGCAAATTTCCTAACCAGCATCCAACAAGCAAAGTCAACGGGAAGCCGTATTTGCTTAACCACACACCAAAAAAAAGGTAACATCAGGTGTGATCACAGGATGACTCGCTTAACAACTGTATCATTTAGTGGCAGAAGTTCCCATTCCAATTGTGATGAAAGATAACCTGTAATTTATTTATGATAGTGGACTGAGAAACAACCCTATGATACTTTGGCAGCTATTGTTCAACAATGGGTCAATATTTCTCCCCTTGAGTGTTTCACACTTGGCCTGTGATATTGCTATATATATAGAAGACCAAGGCATAGTTTCTCAATGGTTGCTAGATGTGCCTATTTTTTGAATTATGCTTTTTGAAGCATTGATCCTTTTTCTTAATTTTTCTGTTTTAAATGATGGCGTATGATCCAGGGTCATCCCCCACAGGATTTTACTGTGTTTCAACAATGTCCCTTGCCAGCTTCGTTTATGTCTTGATTGTTCAGTGAAAGAGAGTGACCTTAATCTTACATGTATTGATCAAAGTTTGTAAAAGCGTGACTGTGTGCTTTATTAAAAAAAAAATCTGCTGTTAGGTTTCTTTGTAATGTTTCTACTACTAGATTGGGGTGTCATTGAGGGCCACATCAGGGTTGTGTTTGACCTCAGGGGGCCAACTGGGTATGCCTGGGGTGGGCGTGGCCAGGGTGGGTGTGGCCAGCTCGACATCCTGCAGCCCTCTGCCAGTGAAAATGGATCCACTTTTGCTGGCAGAGGGCTGCAGGAGGCCGTCACAGCCAAAAATGGAGCCCGGGAGGGCTACTCACAGCCCTCACGTGCTCTGTTTTCACTGGCAGAGTAAAACTGCTGGCCAATCCTTCACTGTTTCCAGGGTTTCCCCACGGGCCAGATCTCAGCACCCAGGCCAGATGCAACCCACGGGCCTTGAGTTTGACACCCGTGTACTAGATGATCAACATATGAAGCTTCTTTTGTTTATGTGAGTGGACCAATCCTGCATACCTAAATGTTAATGATGAATGGTGCCATTACATTTCCTTGTGAATATTCAGTTAAATATGCCATCAGTTACGTTTGCCTCTAAGCTAAAGCTAGACATCATTTTGAGTGACTTGATTATTTATATTATTTTGAAACCTATTAGAGATATTATACCTTCCACTCAATATCTGTAGTTAATAATATCATTGCGCTGTTGAGAATTCAACAAACACCGTGCCTTGATTTGGTTACTTCTCTAATCAAATTCAAGGCTGAATTTCAATATCTGACCCATACAGTATGTGATTTTTGGAGCGTTAAAATTCATCTTATGGATTATAAGTCATTTATAAAATATGGTTAAAAATCATTGGAGGGAGGCTGGCCTAGGATTCTTTGGATCTTAAGATTTTTGTTCAAAGTCAGCAATGTTCTATCTCTTTCCTCCATGTGTTATAAGTTTGACCATCTTTATACATTGGTTGAATAGTTTCAAAAGCCGTTTCCTGATGCCCTATTTTAGTTGTTCCTTCAAGTGTTCCCTGAAACAGCTTTGCCAGGTTTTATTTGTTCAGTGGCATTTTCGAGCTCTACAATTATAAGAGGGTCTTTAAAGCACTCATTCTCTTGATATCCCTGTAATTCCATTTTCTTTTTGTGTAATTTGTTTGGAGGGCTGCCGTTTAGGATCAATTGCTGCATTACTTAGCTAACTGCCATATTGTAATGCTGCTCCAGCTTTCTTCGTCATTGTTCAGGTTTCTGATCATGATTCAAGCTTTCTTGCTATAATGGGCCACATCTATTCTCAATCAATACCTATCATGACCTACATTGTTCTTTAACAAGCTCTTCTCCTGCAAGGATTCATCCTTTGCAAAGCAACGTTTTGTACTTGTGTACACAGTTATATGGAGCCAGATATAAATAAGAAAAGAGTCATACGAAAATAATAGGAATAGAAATAATAATTTAAAAAAAAAACAAGAACAGAATGAAGAAAACCCAGAAAAAAATATTAAATGGAGATTTTTATAAACAGTTTAAATTAAATTAAGTTTTTTTTTTCAAAAACACATGCCATATTTTTCAGAGTATAAGACGCACCTTAGTTTTTGAGGAGGAAAATAAGGGGGGGAAATCTGCCGCTGCCTACCAGCATCCATCAGTATTCATCTGGCTAGCATCCTGTCAGTATGTGAGAGACTTGAGGGCTGTTTGGAAACTGAAACAGTATTTGCTGTGTGAGCAAGAAGAAGACAGGAAGGAGGTTGGGTGTGGCTTAGCTCAGCTGTTCTAAAGGTGCACGCTGTGCTGATCTCTGAAACTAAAACTGAAACTGAAATTCCTCTCCTCTGCTTGTGTTTTGCTTCAATTTACTACCATGTTGGAGAACCTGCTTTTGGTATTGTATATTTACTTCATGTGTTATATTATATATAAAGAGAAGTTATTGAATCCTGCTGAATCAGTTACTTGTAACTGCTTTCTGGATGTGATTGCTGCTGCAAACTCTGACAGTCCTTGTAGCAAATAGTGAACAGCCAGGTCAGCTTCAGCACATTATTGCAGCCTGATTCAGAATGAGCAGCTGATTGGCGGGTAGATCGGCCTCCTGGAATACCCCCAATCAGCTGTTCCAGGCTGCAGGGATTGGCACAGACCATCGCCGCCCCCGTGCCTCGTGTTTTTGGCTACATTCAGTGTATAAGATGCACCCAAATTTTCACCTCTTTTGGGGGGGGGAAGTGTGTCTTATACTCCCAAAAATATGGTAAATATAAAAACAGCATGTTGATATCGTATAGATATCAAGGTCAAAGAGATGACCTTGGAAGAAACTATATCATAGTAGTTAGAAAAACATGATTTAAGTCCAGGAAAAGAAGAAAACGTTAGAAAGAAACTCAAACTTTTGGGCGTGACAGGGAGCAAGGAAAAACTCTGCCAAGCTTTCAAGAATGCATTACTATAGTTCACATCAATAAAGTTCTACTCATTTTTGTAGATTTTATTTCCTGATCTGGCCAACCTCACATATCAATTTGAGATTTTATGTCACTATTAAAATTAGTTAAATATTGATAGTGGGTTGTTATGCAGTAATTAACAACTTCGGCCATATAGTTGAAACTATAAATTATAAACTTAAGCAAAGAAATTGTAATTATTTCTGTTTAAAAAGCTTGGCAAATTTAGAATAGAATAGAATAGAATTCTTTATTGGCCAAGTGTGATTGGAATTTGTCACAAGGAATTTGTCTTGGTGCATACGCTCTCGAAGTACATAAAAGAAAAGATACATTCGTCAAGAATCATAAAGTACAACACTTAATGATAGTCATATAGAAACAGTCAATATAAATCTTAAGGATACCAGCAACAAGGTTACAGTCATGCAGTCATAAGTGGGAAGAGATGGGTGATAGGAACGATGAGAAGATTAATAGTAATGCAGACTTAGTAAATAGTTTGACAGTGTTGAGGGAATTATTTGTTTAGCAGAGTGATGGCGTTCGAGGAAAAACTGTTTTTGTGTCTAGTTGTTCTGGTGTGCAGTGCTCTATAACGTCGTTTAGCAAATGATAATAAAATTGCAATCTTATCTTAAGGAGAAATCAAACCTTGGGTTTGGTACAAACCCATTTACAAGATTATAATCCAAAAGTAAGATTGCCCACTGCATTACATTTTGTATCAGGTTTACTTTTTTGATATAAAGTCCCACCATAGTGATGTTATATAACAATTGTGACACTGCTTAGTCCTTTCCCTTTTAGCATCGAACCTGCAGTTTATGGATTACAACTGTAGTATAGTCAGATCATGTATAATTGACAGGCTGGATTTTATTATAGATTTTACTTGTTATTTATTATTTTATACTAGAATTTTTAATCATATATATACTGAGTGTTTTTATTTGTTCTGGTCTCTGTTCTAAGACTGTAATAAATTGATTTAACAGTAACAGAGTTGGAAGGGATCTTGGATATCATCTATTCCAATCCCCTGCTCACGCAGGAGACCTGTACGAGGGATTCGAACCGCCGAACTGCTGACCTTTCTGATCGACAAGCTCAGTGTCTTAGCCACTGAGCCACCTAGCCACCTAGCCAGATTGATTGTTATAAAGTTAATTTTGACTCCTATAACTTGCTTTCTTCTTGTTTTTAATTCTTCTTGTTTGTAATATCTAGTGAGAATGTAGAGAATTCTAGTTAGCTATTAAAAACCCCGATCCAGTGTATTTTATGGGAATATAAGATTTTGTAATACATAAGTATAAATAGACTGGAAGAAAAAAATCCACCTTTAAAATTAGTTTCATTTTATTATAAGTTATTTTCCAGAATTAGTGTGGTTTGCAACAGTGCCAGCAAAAATAAAAACAATAAAACAAAAAGAATCCAATTAATTATTAAATTTCAAAAACAAAAATTAAAATTGCCTATTTTGGCAGTCAACAAGGAAGCTTCTGATCAGTAAAATGTATCAATTTTCTCAGCAAGTAATATTAAGTGGAAATTTGATATTTTTCTTTGATTGATATTCTCATTGTTTCATATAGCTTGTTCTACTTAAATTCTGCATACTCATACTCATATTGTCTTTGACTTGTTGACTTTCTGAATTATACTTCACCAAGCAGTTTATGGAAATCAAACTGGTCCTAGAGGAGATCAACCCTTACTGCTCTTTAGAAGGCCAGATCCTGAAGATGAACTCAAATACTTTGGCCACCTAATGAGAAGGAAGGACTCACTGGAGAGGAGCCTAATGCTGGGAATGATTGAGGGCAAAAGAAGAATGGGATGGCAGAGAATGAGGTGGCTAGATGGAGTCACTGAAGCAATAGGCATGAGCTTAAATGGACTCCAGAGGATGGTAGAGGACAGGAAGGCCTGGAGGAACATTGTCCATGGGATCACGATGGGTCAGACATGACTTCGCTACTAACAACAACAAAACAGTTTATAGATAAGATCCAAGCAATAATCTAACTTTGGTGTAAGAAGTTTTTCAAATTCAGTCAAATTTGTTAGTATTCTACCTTGTTTTTCTAATTTCTTTTGGACTACATTATTATCGGTAGATACTGAATCAAGTGAAGTGATTATGGCCTTACAGAAGAGAGAGACCCTTGAAGGATTTCCTTCTTGCCTTATTAATAATTCACTCTTGCACTCTATACAAATTATCCTTCCACTGATCAAATTTCCCTTTCATGAAAATAAATATTTAATATCAAGGCAAGAGATTTGGACTGATACTTTTTCTATGTTTATCCCATATTTTATTGAATGAACCCTTAATGATTTTAGAGGGTTTTTTTAAAAAAATGTGACAAATATTTGCACAACCTCTCTGGAAGTCCTACTCCTTTTATAGAAGCAATGTAGCCTTAAGATGTTATAACTTATTTCTTATCCAACTTAAACAACTACTATGGTAATGAAAGTAAAAAAATGATGCTGTCAGTCCACCTCATTGTTTTGAGGCTTGTAAAAATTTTAACTGTTTTTTTTTTAATTTTAACTCTTTTACAGAGTATGTAAACAAGTTATTTCTCTTTTTCCTAAAAACTCTGGCAATATTGCAAAGAATCTGTGTGGTCCTTTCACTTTCAGGTTTTGTATTTCTTCATTTGTTTCCTCTTTAGTATTGGGTATACTGAAATTTTCCTTTTTTTGTTCTGTGAATTTTGTATGCTGAGTTCTATTTAAATATTTTTCCATCACTAAGTGTTGTATCTTTTTATTCTTGCCACTCGGTCTTGGAAGTGTTATTCCCCAAAGACAAATGCACCAAAGACAAATTCCTTGTGTGTCCAATCACATTTGGCCAATAAAGAATTCTATTCTATTCTATTCTATTCTATTCTATTCTATTCTATTCTATTCTATTCTATTCTATTCTATTCTATTCTATTCTATTCTATTCTATCTTGTCTAAGTTTTGTGTCTTTTTACAATACAATCTGGAATATTTCTGAAATTTTTTACCTCTTCTGTTGTCAAAACATTTGCTATCATCTGAAATATAAGTAATATTTCTTTCTTCTTATCTCTTTCAGAGTTGATAAGCTAGCTATCTGGTTTATTACCATTTAAAAAAAAACCCAAAGATGTTTTTAGCAAAATTCAAGTTCTTTATTAGAATAATTTTGATGAATTGGACAAAGATAAGACAATCAAGATTAGAGTCAGATTTTAAAAAATCTTAAGCATACATATAGTTGTTATTAAACAATTAAACAATGAATTTCCTTAGTGCTCATGTAGATAAAGACAGGAGGGGAGAGGCGCTTTTAGATGTGCAATATTCTGTTACTGTAACTCAATAATAAAAGTAATGTTCATATATTTGGCTTCCTACTTCATAAACCTGGCAAGATCTCCCCTATTTTATATTTAAGATAATTACCAACTGCCATTAATGTTGTCTCGGGATACTGATCCTAAGTAAACTGCCATATTTTTAATATGTTCTTTTTACCACAAATGTCATAGCTGGAATCTCATGTCGCTTATCAAATGTTTTCTGTGATTTGCCAACTCAGCACCTTGATTCTTTGCAGTTCTTTTCTCTGGTGAAATCTGCACCTGATAGAACTGTTCCTGGAGGCTTCAAGGAGAGATCCAGAGGTGGTTCACTCATATCCCATTTCTAATTGCCAGGCAAAGTTTGTCATTAGAAGCGCTTTGTGAATGGTATTAGCAGAATTAATAGCCCTTATTCCAGTGGTGGGATTCAAATAATTTAAAACCAGTTCTCTGCCCTAATGACTGGCATGGTGGACGTGGCCATGGTGGGCTTGGCCAGGGTATATGACAGGCAGCATTCAGCCTCCTGCACTCACCTGAGAGCAACAACAGGCTGTGGGGGAGGAGCACTGACCCCCTCTCATGCCCCATTTTGGGTCTAGGAGGCCTCCCTGAAGCCTCCTGGGAGTGAAAACGGGCCATGGGTGAGTGTGCTGCCCTCCCCCCTGCACCCCATTTTGGGCCTAGTAGACCTCCCTGCACTTACCTGGGAGCCAAAACGGGGGTGTGAGGACTCCTGGAAGGGGTGGGAAGGGGTGGGGCCAGACAGCAATTTAACTACCGGTTCACATGAACCAGCCCGAGCCGACTGAATCCTACCAATGCCTGATTCCCAGGACTGCCCGGTGAATGCTTATCTGTGATTTCAGCTCCCATGTAAATGGGTTCCAGGTCTACTACATGTTTGTAACTTTTAAAAGACACACTAGTGTAAATTTCTGAAAATAAAACGTAGGTCAATAAAGTCTGTGCAGTGGTACTGTGGGAAGAAATATCCATCTGGTTCAGTTCCAAGTTCCAAGTTCCAAGGGAGAAAGACACTGGAAACATGGAGGCTGATTGGAAAGATGGTTTATTGATGAACAGGACCACCAGTGTTTATGGTTCTGGTGCAGCTGACAAAATGGAGTTGACAATGGTGGGTTTTTACATTCTTTTGAGCTTTGCATTTCAGCTTCCTGTTCCTGTGCAAGAACATGTATTCTATTGGCTGTTGTCAGATTCCTATGGAGTCATGTAGGGGTTATGTAGGGGTCATAGCTGGCTCTATAGGCAAAATAAGAAATGCAAATTCTAGCTGCTTGTCTAGCTAATTTTGTCAACCTTTTGTTTGTTGCTTATCTGAGTTTCAGTCTTGACCCAGTCTTTCTGAATGGATTACCAAATCTGCATTTCTAAAAGCTGGCTTCCTTAGTTTCTACTTGGGGCAGGGAAACGGGCTCGTTTCTGAATAGGCTGGCCCAATCTTTCTTAATGGGCACAAAATATCTACTGGGGGCTATTAAGAAAGACCAAGTCTGCTTTCTGTCTTTAAAAAATAACATGTTTCTTCATTAGGGAAATATAATATTCTTCCTTTTTAATATTTCCCAAAATATTTCATTCTTCTGGGGGTTAGGTGCTGACTTTCTACAGTAGAAAGCAGAGTAGTGTTTCCTGCAGTGTATGACAGTGAATCACTTGTGTGCTCATATTCACTTTTGCGGGGGCACTGTTTTTAAGGTGACCAACTTTTTTACAATGAGAAGGAGGACACAAATACATTGAAGAAAAAAAATCATATATAAAAGAAACGTTTTATTTTAAAGCCACTTGCGCATGGCGTGCTCTCTCAAAACAATTCTCTTGTGCACAGTGCATGGGTCTCATAATCGCGTCTCGCTGCACTGTACCAAGCTTTGATGAATCGTCATGTCAAATATAAATACATCACATCACACGCAATGAATCGGATAGGATCGGCATCGGTCGAATATGGAGATTTACAGATTAGTCTTCAAATATCGAAAAGGAGGACATGTAGGAGGACACTTTTTGAGAGAGAACTTACAAAAGAGGAGGACGATTGGTCACCTTACTGTTTTTATTTGTTTGTTTGTTTGTTTGTTTGATTGATTGATTTATATGCCGCCCTTTTCCAGCGACTCAGGGCAGCTTACAATGCATTAAGCAATAGCCTTCATACTTTTGTATATACCTGTTTACTAGGGCTTTCAGCCCCCCCCCCAAGCGGTGTTCTTTTTTATACAAAGTCAGTTTATTGCCCCCACAATCCGGGTCCTCATTTTACCTACCTCGAAAGGATGGAAGGCTGAGTCAACCTTGAGCCTGGTGAGATTTGAACTTGCAGTAATTGCAGGCAGCTGGTGTTACTTAACAGCACTTTCATCATGTCAGTGTCATCAATTTCTCTGAAAATATTGCAGAATTGTCCCCAAATTATACAAAAATTATACAATTATATACAAAAATATAGCATAATCCTGTCACATAACATATAGCACATGCAGTCTTCCGGGCTATCTCTAGTCCGTTTGACCATATTTGGGGCAGGCTGCTTAAATGCAATCTCACCCAGTTTTACTACAAGCGTGCATAAGTTATTTATGCTATTAAAAACTACTTTGCCAGCCAATGTAGCACAGGGAGTAGTGAACTGACACACACCAACAGTGCTGGGAAGATTTAAAGCAACAACAACAACAACAACATGGTAAGAAGCAATATAAAGTTGAAGAAGAGCAAGGATAGCTTTTAAGAACAAAATGATTTGAGGAGGTACAGAGAAAGATGTCTATATAAGCTAGATTCACCTGTTTTCTTTTGTTTTCCTTCTTTCATGCCTTTCATTTCTTATCCTTTTACTTTTCTTTGCTCTGCAGAGTGTTGCTTCAGAAGAAGAGAATAATATGAGGGTGTATACATAAGAAGAAAAATTCATTTCATTTGTTTCTTCTTTCTGCATATTTTAAAATAGGACATTCAAATTAGTAGGACAAATGGCCAGAAGTGGAAAAGCATGTTTTTGCCTTCTGCAACTAACAATAGCTTTATCGGCAAAAGACAATTTACAGAAATTGCTGAATTTCCAAACTCTGAATTTAATCCAAAGTATGTATTATTAAATCTTCCACCACTGCCAAATTTTTAAAGAATTCTAATACGCCGCTCTTCCACATCAGAAAATATTGAGAGTGAGACATTTAACATCTGCACTTGAGACAAAAAAAAATTCTAACACAAACCTTGGACAAATTTTCTCTATTTTTTTTTTTTTAACTGGGTGGGAAAATGTTGTCTTTTCTCCCAACACTTCAAATTCTTCTCTTGCTTTCATCTCTCACAGGAGTGCTTGCTGTGCTGTCAGATTCCACTCATATCATGTGAAAAGAACCAGCAGAGAGAAAGGTGTTGCTATGTGTACTTTATCCCTCCAGAGACCAAGGCTGTGAATTCCGACAGGAAGGAAGGAAGGAAGGAAGGAAGGAAGGAAGGAAGGAAGGAAGGAATTAAAAAAGGAAGGAATTAAAAAAAGAAAGGGATTTTAAAAAACTGAAGTCAAATCAGTTAGTAGCCCAGCTGATATAGCATCATATCAGCTGAGGACCCAGATTGTGGGGGCAATAAGATGACTTTGTATACAAAAAAGAACACTGCTTAGGGGGGGCCAAAAGCCCTACTAAGCTGGTATATACAAAAGTATGAAGGCTATTGCTTATTTGTTTGTTTGTTTGTTTGTTTGTTTGTTCAATTTATATACCGCCTTTCTCCGAAGACTCAGGGCGGCTTACAATGCATTTTTAAAAAACCATTTTAAAACCATTTAAAAATTAAGACATTAAAACCCATTCACACCATTCATGGCTGGATCTCACAAGATCGCAACAGCGAGATCAATGGCCCCAGGCCTGCTGGAAAAGCCAGGTCTTCACCGCTTTTCGGAAGGCCAATAGGCTTAACGCATTGTAAGCCGCCCTGAGTCTCCGGAGAAGGGCGGCATATAAATCGAATCAATCAATCAATCAATCAATCAATCAAACAATAAAGAAATAAATATCCTCAAAATCAGTTCCTCATTTATATATTTCATTCTAGAACAGCACCATCTAATGTTGGGTAAAATCTACATGGGTTCAGCTGACTAATGTTAGCCAAATTCTGCATTGTTGAGAATATATACACAACAACCAATCATACTTATTTACCGGCAACTAAAAAAACAAATAAATTAGTTTTCTTTTAAGGTTTCTCATCTTTTCCTCCTATCCTTACATCTTATACCAGGGTTGTCAAAATCAAGGCCCGCAGGCCAAATCTGGCCCTTGGGGTGCTTAGATCTGGCCCACGGGGCGGCCCTGGAAACAGCAAAGGACTGGCCCACGGTGCCTCTGCCAGTGAAAACAGAGCTTGGGACAGCCGCACACGGCCCTCAGAGGCTCCATTTTTGGCTGCGATGGCCTCCTGCATCCCTCTACCAGTAAAAATGGAGCTCGGGGGGACCACACGTGTCCCCCCAAGCTCCATTTTTTCTGCAGAGGGCTGCCTTCCCAAATGCAGATGCGTTTTCAGCTGTGACGGCCTACTGCAGCTCTCTGCCAGTGAAAACGGAGCTCATGCGGCCATCCCAACACATTATGTGTAACCTACACATTACGTGTTTTTATACTGAGCAAAAATAAAAACATGGCTATAAATTAAAATTAAGATCTTCAAGTTGAATGCATAAGACTTTGTAGCCAGGCCTGAGGTCATATAAGCAGCTATTCCTAATGTCACATAGAAAACTAAGCAGATTGCTGCAAAGGGTGACCACGGTGTATTTAAAAAGTCAAGATGGCAATTGTGATGACACCATTGAAGCTCTTACGACTTTTAATATTTATTATGATTCCCATAAAAGGGGAAAGGATACAATCGTGTGATTATAATTACCATCTTGACTTTATAACACACTCTCCTCCAGGTCTCCCTTTTACAAACATGCTTCCTGTATAACAGACAATAGCATTGCTCTGGGTCATGAGTATATATAACACACCCCCTTTAGAATTGCTAAAGCTGCCACATATTTTTTTCAGACACTTATTTCCACCATGTGTTATTTCAACTTTGCATCTTCCCAAAGCGCCTCTTTAGAAGGATTTTCACAGTCCTCATATTCATATTTCTCGGATCAACATTGTATTGCTAATTAGGGCACACAAAACCTTTGCCAGACCAATTCTTGAATATAGCTCGTCTGCCTGGAACCCACACTATATATCGGACATTAACACGATTGAGCAGGTTCAGAGGTCTTTCTCGAGAAGAGTACTCCACTCTTCTACTCACAAAAAGAATCCCTTATGCCACCAGACTCGAAATTTTGGGCTTGGACAATCTGGAACTGCGCTGCCTGTGGTCCGATCTAAGCATAGTACCCAAAATTGTCTGCTACAACATCTTGCCTGTCAATGAATTCTTCAGCTTCAACCACAATAATACATGGGCAAACAATTGATACAAACTCAAGGTAAACTGCTTCAAACTCGATTGCAGAAAATACGATTTCAGCAACAGAGTGGTCAACACCTGGAATGTTCTACCCGACTCCATTGTTACAGCTTCAATTTCAAACTGTCTATCATGGACCTCACTCCATTCTTAAGAGGTCCGTAAAGGGGGCGTGCATAAGCTCACCAGCATGCCTACCGTCCCTGTCCTACTGTCCCCATTTATCTGTACTTACTTCCTTTGTTTATGTTTATACCTATACCTGCTATCTTGTACATGTTTGACAAACAAATAAAATAAAATAAATAAATAAATAAATAATAAATTCCAAGAAGGAGAAATGTCTCGGTCACTGTGTGCACTGATGAAAGACATCTTGCACAACTGAACACACAAACAAAAATGAGAATATGCTTTGGCTGTTCTAAAAGGATTTTAAAGCTGATCCAGCCTCCCAAATACTTTTGCTGGTTCTAGGAAGACAAGCTCTCATGCCAAACAAATTGCATGCCTAGCTAAGCTAGAGATCAACTTGTCTTGATCTTATTTCTTCCTTTCAGATGGTCTAGAAATACCAATTTCTTTCTTTTCTCCTCTCCAGCCACTAGCCAGCCACTTTCCTCCTCTCCAGCCTGAAGCCAGACAGTGGGGGAACAGTAACTCAATTCCAAGAAAACAAAAGGAAGGAAAAAGAAGGAAACATGTGAGTCTTTTCAAGACTTTTTCCACCTCTTACTCCACTGTTGTTATCAAGCCTATTGAGCTGCCAAATATCAGCTGTGAGTGCTCACAGCTGGCAATTTCATCCACCATGATCAGATTCCCATTAGTGATCTTGAATTATTTAGCATAAGTATTGAACACTGAGCTTCTCAGACTACTTTTTATATCACGCCTTGGTCATGACAGGCATAGCTTCCTAGAAATTAATTCTGCAATTTGAGGCGTGAGTATGGATGGAGACAATCTATGGAGACTTCAGTGGTGCATACAGTCATAGTCTAAGCTGCATGTTAGCAAAGAATATCCAATATCCATTATAAAAGAAGGGAATTCAGCTCATCAGAAAGTCCATAACCTGGAAAGCACCATAAAATCAAAGCAAATACTACATGACTTCAAATGTAGCGGGGGACGGACCTCTACATCATCAGGGATGTCCAATCTTGGCAACTTTAAGACTTGTGAATTCTAATGTCTTGGTGAACTCCAGCTGCTTATTTAACAAAAACCCTCAGTTGAATGAGATTCTGTGCCTAACCTTGAGCAGAAGCGTCAAAGTATGTTCAGCTTTGCTAGTAGTGACACCCATCCGTGGAGATAATTCCATAAGAAAGCTGCCCCCCCCTTAAATCTTTTTTTCCCCATGTTTTATTTGTTTTATTTATATAACATTCAATTTTCATCAAACAGTGTGTGTTCTGGGTACAGTTATGTTTAAATAGTCATATTACACATCTTTGTTGTGATACTCATCACCATCATATTGATAATATAATAACATAATAATATAATAACATATTTAATACTTAAAATCATCTTCTTTAACAACTCTCCACTTTACCATTTCCTCTTTTTATATCTCCTCCTGTCTAACTTCTGTTTCTGTTATCTAGCCAGTGATAAACTATGTTCCATATCAAAAAAATATTCATTTTCTTCTTTATCCTTAATAGTAAGCGTTAATCTGTCCATTTCTGCACATTCTTATATTTTCTTAATTACATTCCTCTCTGACGGGATTTCATCATTTTTCTATTGTCGCACAAATACAATTCTAGTTGCAGTTAGTATATGCAGGATCAAGTATGTAGTCTTTTTATCATATTTTTCTGGTAGAATGCCCAACAAAAATATCTCTGGTTTCAGATCTGTATGTCGTTTTATCATTTTTTCCAGCCACGTATGTATTTTCATCCATGTATTTTTTTTGGTTTTGGGCATGTCCACCACATATGGTAATATGAACCAGATGATTGATTACACTTCCAACATTTAGCAGATCTGTCTTTAAATCTCGAATGTCTTAACATGTTGTTGTATTATTATTTATTATATGGCAGATTCACACCATATTTTGATAACCATACAAGAGCTAAAAGTACAAAATATGAAATCTAAAATCTAAACTACCATAAACATATGTCTAGATTACTGATGCAATTTTTGGCTTCACTTGTCACAGCCAGGAAATCACCCAAGTCTCCATTATAGGCTCTGTTTTGGCACCCTGATACTATGTATTAGATAGTTTGTTTTTATAGTTTGGCTAGCTGGAGAATTATGGGAATGGAGCAGTGGTGGGTTGCCCCCGGTTCGCACCAGTTCTACAGAACCGGTAGTAAAACTGGTGGGAGGCTCCGCCCACCGACCCCAACATCATCAAAACACTTCTGTGAACAGTAGTAAAGGTAAGTAGAACCCACCCCTGGAATTGAGAATCCACAGATCTTAATATTGTCAAGGTTGGACACTCCTGATGTAGACATTTTTTTCTTCCCTATCCGCTCTTTTAGGTAAAGAAATAGATTGTACAAGTTTCATGGAACTATATTTTATTGATACAGGCTACAGTAATGGAATCTTGAAAGTCTGAGGTTTTCCTTTTCTCCTTCTTATAACCCAGTGAATTAGGGTGGAACCAGCATTAGGGTCTTTTTCATGCTTTCTCAGTTTCCCAGGCATAAAATATGTTTTTGTTTTTGTAACCATTTCTTCCTATTTTCTCCAGAGTCATCTCTTTGACTATCTATGTCTTCTTTTATCCAATGTTTGATCAGCATTTAGAAGAAATGGGACCAAAAATGAAACTAAACCAGCCACTTAATATTAATAACCCAGACACTATAATGCTACTGCAATACTCAAAATCCATTCTTAAACAGGAATAAAATCTATGTATAGAATATAACTTCAATGCTAGCAGAAGTCTTTATTATCTCTCCATTATCTTGAACATAATTGTTATATATTATAGGTAATGCTGAGTGGATTCTCTTTATTCAATTCAAAATTGGCTGAGCTTCTGTCAGCATATGAGCATTCATGATTGTTTTCCAAGAATTCTCTCCATTGTCAAGTGAGAATAATGCTATCTTTCCTTATATTGTTCTCTGAGAATTTTGGCTTGGTTTTACCTTTTGAACTTAAGTTCCAGAACACCTCCTAATTCAAACTGATGCCCAGAAATTCAGCATCATAATGCATCATTCCAAACAAAACCTTCAGGGAACAAGAAAGAATTGGGTTTTGATGAAGAATGACAATGGTTGCACCACACATTTTAAATAATAAAAAAAACCTGGCGTGTTTAAACATGAAGTTCAGTGTTTTGCAGTGAATGTGAGTATCATTGCAAATAAAGCTTCAAGATCAAAGAATATCTGCTAATATTCCAAATGGCCAGCTTTGTCATTTAATCATTTAGTAGTGACCAATTAATGCTGCATGGATAGGAGAATTTAACATTCAAGAATGGATATAGTTCCACTTAGAAAGCAGATGGCTTTAGACAAAAAGCCCATTGAGTATTGATGATTCATATTCAGGGTGTCAATTAACACGACAATCCATAGGAGAAATTGGGGGGGAAAGAACGCATGATTAATAATATTTTATGTAGTTCAACATAGGCAATATTTTTTTAAAACTCAGACTTGATTATTTTTAATTTTGTTGTTTACTAGAACATAACACAGAACTATCAGCAGTCTATAGATTAGTATATTTACACCTATTCACAATAACCTGAATGTCAACAATTCATACTTTAGTCCTTTCATTCATACTTCAAGATACTTTTTCCCTTTCCCATATGTGTTTATCATTCTAGTCCACAAGATCAGACTACCCTCTTTCAGATATTTTACATCCTTCCCCTTCTCTTAACCTCTGGAATACACCACATTTCTATTTATTAGGGGTTTTTTTTCATTTATTAATCCATGTTCTTTCCCATTTACTTCTGTATGCAAGAAGAGAGGGAAGTAGTGTTCTTGTAAACCATTTTTGGCCTTAGGAATGGCCAAAGGTTACTGTATATGAAATTTTGTACTTTATGTTTGTTATAACTATAGCTATAATTACAGATGTAGTAGTGTATGTTTTTAATTTGTAGTTAAATAAATAAATAGTCATCTCCGTTTCAAAAACATAATTTTCCACCCTCCACAGAGATCCCCCATATGGGCCCATAAATTGTCCATTTCCCTACACAACTTAGTCAATTTTCACATAATGCATTCTGAAGGAATGAAGTAGACTAAGTTACCATTTACTGTCATCCCCATGCCACACAAAACATTCCCTGAAATTCATTTCCTCTTTTCAGGTTGAAATACAGGCTTGCTTTTTATACTAACTTGGCAGTCATAAATATAACAAGAAATAAAGAAACACTTTTGTTGTTTTATTCTCAAGTATCTTGCAAACTTTACCCTTGGTGTGTGTGGATTACCAAAAATCCCTTGGAAGATTGTCTTCCAAATAGTCCCAACTGCTAGATTAAAAAGAAATTATAATTGCCAAACTGGAAGAAAGCTGCACTTACAATATTTAACGTATTCCTATTAACTTGTTCTGCCCCAGCTACGGACCCCAAAGAACGCTGCACACACAAAGTCTGTACAAACCTTAGTTTACTACTTAAGGACTACTAATGAGCTTTCTTAATAGTTGTTCGAACACAAGTACAATTTAAATCAGTCTTTTCTAAACAAGGGCTGATAATTTAACTTCATCAACAGCCGACAAGAATTCAAAGAATAATAATTCAGTTCTGAAACACAGTATTTCAGATAACCATAATCTTACTGTGGTTGGCAGAATGCCCAGAAGCAATTTGCAGGAAAACAAGAGCCAAATCAAATGTTTTCTGGAATCAAGAAGTGAAGGAATATGAACGACGTTGTTTCCTGCAAATTGCATCAGTCGTCGTCCTTTCTTAAATAGGCTAGGGGAGTCGCCAATTAGTCCCAAGCCTTACTCTTGAGGAGACCTCCTTCTGAGGAGCCATTCCTGCCTTTTAACAGCTGTACATGCTCGTGCATCGAGAAGAGGCTCCTCCTCTTCTTTCTCTTCACTTATGGGAGCTTCTGGAGGTTCTGAAGGCCCTGGCTGAATCCCCACCTCTGGCACCACATCTTCTCCAGTCTCTTCATTGTCTGACTCAAGTGCCAGCTGCACAGGTTGCTGGCGCAGCATCACACCAGCCTCCTCGCTGTCATAATCAGCTACAAGCTGCACAGGCTGCTGACGGGCCACAACACAACTAGTTATATAAGCAGTCCAAGCAGAATTAGAAAAAGGAAGTTTGGTGAAGAAATTTCATATTATGTGAGTCTGCAATGGACTTTACAGTTCATTTTAGAACCCTAAAGAGGTCCACTTTGACCCTCACATAATTTTGATTTTTATTCCTTGAAGACTTTCACACCAGAATTTCATCTGATTTGCAGTTTACCTGGAGTAAAATGAAACTCTATTAGATCGCTTATTCCCACTCAATCTCATAATATCTACAGTAAAAACCCCATTGAATTCAGATGAGTGAGGACAGGATTCGTCGAACAAGGATCATCTTAGGAGAATGAATAGAAATTTAGTCACTACTTGCAGCAATGCCATGCTTTAAATTCAATCTTAATTACCAGCTCTTTATAAATTGATATTTATGCAAGATTAACTGTAAGGATGTGAGGGCTTCTGTTTGTTCATGTGTCTCTGAAGGTGTAGGAGCTGTTCATACCAGTTGGCCCTGTTGTCTAATGACTGTGTGATCATGGTGTGAAATGAATTTTGCATATTTAACAGCGTGTTCATAATGTTTGACTGCACAATAACCCTGAATACAAAACATTTTGCATAATATTCAAATAAAGTCATTTCACATTTTCTCAGCTTCCAGGAGGAGGTGTCTCATGAAATTTACAATAATTGTATTCATGGTAATATTATTTAAAAGTAAAAAATCTCTCACAGAGATGAGGAAAAAAATACACTTTATGTACTTTAAAAGCAGATATGATCTGTTGGATCGTAAGGATGGAGAAAGCACAGTAATATTACCCTTGAGGTTAAAAGAGAAATCATGAAAAGCTGGTAGGTCCCATGAATAGACCTTTCTCTAAATTCAAATTTAATTTGATACAAATAAATTGAAATTCAGTTTTCCTTGAATGCATACAGCAGGAGTCATGCTTCCTGGCCATTTAGGGAAGCTGTTAAATTTAGAAAGCAAGCATAATAAAGATAAATATGGTAGAATAAGGTTGTTTAGGTTGTTTAGTTTCAGATTAAAGATTAAATGTATTGTTCCTCCACGATCTCACAATAACAAATTTGGTCAAAACCAGGGGTGAAATCCAGCAGGTTCTGATGGAATTTTGAGTAGTTCGGAGAACCGGTAGTTGAAATTTTGAGTAGTTCGGAGAACCAGTAGTGAAAATTTTGAGTAGTTCAGAGAACCGGCAAATACCATCTCTGGCTAGTCCTAGAGTGGGGAAGGAATAGAGATTTTGCAGTATCCTTCCCCTACCACCCCCGCCAAGCCACGCCCACCAAACCACACCATGCCCACCAAGCCACATCACACTCACCAAGCCATGCCCACAGAACCGGTAGTAAAAAAATTGAATTTCACCACTGGTCAAAACTCCAAAAGAAAGATTCACAACAGAGCACAGATTACAAAAGAGAATGGCATCAGTTTATTCCTCATTCTTTAGCAGAAGGTTAATAATTTTGGAAGCCTTAGCAAAGCAAGCAAATCCTACGTTGCATAGATTTCCATATCCTTGAAGGCACCAACTGTGATGTTTGAAGATCAAAGCACATTTAAAAAAAAAAAGTTATTATTGAGCTTCTAACTTGTGGAACAGATAGAACTGCTGATGGGAACCACTGTTTCAAGGCCCAAAATGGCATTTGATTCTTATTCTCTGGCTGGTAGGGCAGAGAAGTAGTTGCCAAAATTCCCCTGTGGAGAATGCTGCCTGCATTGCCTTGGCATCTGAATTCTTTTTCTCAGAGTGTTATGAAATCCATATTCAGGATAAAATTCATCATGACAATGAAATATGTTTTAATCCCAAAGGAGCACCAAGTAGTGGAATCCTGGGAGATAAATTCTGGAATAAAGGAATTTCTAATGCCTCATGGAAATGTCATGCGATACACATAATATATTTTGATGTTGGAGTGCTTAAGGTTTGCAGAATAACATTTTTCCTTTTATAAACATAGAATAGAATAGAATAGAATAGAATAGAATAGAATAGAATAGAATAGAATAGAGTAGAGTAGAGTAGAGTAGAGTAGAGTAGAGTAGAGTAGAGTAGAGTAGAGTAGAGTAGAATAGAATAACAGAGTTGGAAGGGACCTTGGAGGTCTTCTAGTCCAACCCCCTGCTTAGGCAGGAAACCCTACACCACTTCAGACAAATGGTTATCCAACATCTTCTTAAAAACTTCCATTGTTGGAGCATTCACAACTTCTGAAAGCAAATTGTTCCACTGATTAATTGTTCTAACTACCAGAAAATTTCTCCTTAGTTCTAAGTTGCTTCTCTCCTTGATTAGTTTCCACCCATTGCTTCTTGTTCTACCCTCAGGTGCTTTGGAGAATAGATTGAACCCCCCCCCCCCTTCTTTGTGGCAATCCCTGAGATACTGGAACACTATCATGTCTCCCCTAGTCCTTGTTTTCATTAGACATTCCCAATTCCTGCAAACATTCTTCATATGTTCTTCAACATTCTTCATAGAAATGTTCGTCAGAATGGCTAGCATTATGTTTTTTCTTCAGAAGATAAACCACCAATTTAAATAGTACCCAGGCTGCCACAAAAGTGTCCAATATCGTAAACATGTTCTTGTTTTATTTATATTAACAAATCAATGCATTTTGAAGAGAATTTTAAATGAAAGAGCCTGGTTTCCATATTAAAGTATTGTATATACATTTTTTTTGTAGTTACATGGTATAAATGTATATGAGGAGTGTCCTGTAGGAATTATAGCCACGCAGTGGGACTGAGAAAACCCCAATTCTGGTGCTTCTCAGTCATAGAAGCTTCCTGGGTGACCTTGAGCTAGTTACTCTCTCACACATTCAAGCCTATTTCATATGGTAATGAAGGCAGATTATAGGAGGGGATAACGGTACACTGTTTTGAGCTATTGAAGGAAAGATGGAATATAAATCAAACAGTGATTTGAATGCAACTACAGTACCAACGGGTTTTAGTTGATGTTGTGTTCATATAGGATGCTGGAAATTCGAGGGGTTCAAGGGCAAGCACTAGCAGTTTCAGATGAATAGATCATCAAACCTACAGTATTATGGGAATTATCAATGTCTGAAACTCTGGGGAATGGGTATCAATTTTTTTTATTTTCCTTACATGAGCCATCCTATCCATTCTGATTTACTGCTTCTTACGTAACTTAATTCTATCCAATCAGTGTTCAAGTCTGGGTGTTTGGTGGGGTGGTTTTTTTAGTTTTAGTTTTTGGAGAGGGGGAGAGCCTTCTCTGTGGGGGCACCTGCCCTCTGGAAGGAACTGCCCCCAGAGATTCGCATGATCCCCGACCTTCGCACCTTTCACCGTGCCCTTAAGACTTGTTTGTTTCTACAGGCCGGGCTGGCTTAGTAAATGAATTTTAAATTGGGTGTTTGTAGTTTTTAACATAAGGGCCAAATTTTATCTATCTATCTATCTATCTATCTATCTATCTATCTATCTATCTATATATCTTAAATTGTTTTTAAATTTTATTGATATATGTTTGTTTTAATATGGCTGTACACTGCCCTGAGTACTTCAGGAGAAGGGCGGTATCAAAATCTAATAAACATAAACATAAACATTAAAAAAGTAGTCCTCATTCATTTCTAATATTATACTTAGGCATTTATTCACACCACTCATTGATATAGTCATTTTTTCATTTTTTTGGCTCACAGTAAGAACTGGAACTTATTGCACTTATTAGCCCTCAGAACCATTAGTCTGTCAATCAGTGGTGGGTTTCAAATTTTTTTACTACCGGTTCTGCGGGTGTGGCTTGGTGGGCATGGCATGGCATGGCATGGCTTGGTGGACAGGGCTTGGTGAGCGTGACAGGGCTTGGTGAGCGTGGCAAAATCCCCATTTCCTCCTGATCTGCTGGGACTTGGGAGGCAGAGAATAGATGGGGACGGGGCCAGTCAGAATTTTTACTACCAGTTCTCCGAACTACTCAAAATTTCCGCTACCAGTTCTCCAGAACTGGTCAGAACCTGCTGAAACCCACCTCTGCTGTCAATATGTGTGACGTTATCAGCCTTTAATTTGTTACCTCATGGAATATCTCACACTTAAGATGATCCCAAAGAAACAACTCATTGCAGAACAATTAGCATGAACTGGTACAGCAAAAAAAAAGATAAATAATCAGAAATAAAAGGTGTATTTAACTAAACTCTGTGTTCCATTCAAAACACCAGAAGAATTGGGAACTATAACATGGAAGAGGTAAGGGCTTACATTCCTCAAAATCTTGGCACAATCTCCTCCAGAAAGATAGGTTGTGGTCTTATGACTAAAGAATGATGGTGGTGGTTGAGGAATCTGGTATAAGCAGATGATGATGATGATGATGATGATGATGATGATGATATCCATTTATTCATTTCTGACTCTTAGCAATTCTATGGGCCAGGTCTCTCCGCATCTTCTGACCTTGCACTACTTCTTTGAGTTTTTCTGTTTTCTGGCTGCTGTCAGCTTTGATGGTAGTGAGCATATATCTCCACTAGACTTTCAAGTGAATGCTATGAAAGTTTACTTCAACCACTTTGGGGAGTCAGTAAAATGAAACAGAAATGATATATTCCGAGGCTAGGAAAGTTGGTCTTTATATAGCATTTTTGGTCAAACAATTGCTTAAGCAACTGTAACCTTCTGTCAGACATTACTGTCTCAGATCTGATGGGGCTTGTAAAAATAAGCCATCTGTTCAGCAGTTTTCTCTGTAGCATGGCTCTCCTAGCCAATATGACTGATATTCTAAAAGAAACATAAAACACTGCTCAATGTAAATAACCGATCGACCAAGATATTCCATTTCTCAGGGAGTATGAGGAGCACAGGGAGATAAATTTACAAGGAGCCACAGTGGCGCAGTGATTAGAGTGCAGTACTGCAAGCTACTTCTACTGATCACCGTCTGCCTGCAATTTGGCAGTTCAAATCTCGCCAGGCTCAAAGTTGACTCAGCCTTCCACTCTTCCAAGGTGGGTAAAATGAGGACCCAAATTGTTGGGGGCAATAGGCTGACTCTATAAACTGCTTAGAGAGGGCTGTAAAAGCACTGTAAAGCAGTATATAAGTCTATTGCTATTGCTATTGCTATTGTTATAAACAATTAATGCTCACCTTCTTCCATGGAAAACACACGCCTTATACAAAAATCATGGGCTGTTTTTGGTTGACTTGACTGATGGGTTTACTAAATTTTGAAGGTTCATCATCTGGTTTCAGATCTTCATTTCTTTAAATCGTATCTGCCTCAAAGAAAAAAAATCATTTTCTTTCTTGAAAGAAGAAATTGTACTCTTCAAAAGTTGTGCTGTTTCACACTTGTGTTTTGCCTTTCAACACAGTAGCAACAACGTGCCTTTAACTTTTTTTTAAATTTTAAAAAACTGTTTATTTAAGCAGTGAAGGAGTATTTTTAAGCATCCAAAATTGGTGGAAAAATAAGGAAGAAAAACACTTGGCTACTCTCCTACAGAGCAATCCTTCCGTCTTCTGCATTCATTCTGAAAACTTCTCTCTCTCTCTCTCTCTCTCTCTCTCTCTCTCTCTCTCTCTCTCTCCCTCCCTCCCTCCCTCCCTCCCTCCCTCCCTCCCTCCCTCTCTCTCTCTCTCTCTCTCTCCCTCCAGTTCTGGATTTAAGAAGAGTTTTGCTATTCCCCTAACCCCCACCCACCCACCCACTCAGCCACCCTCCATGGTCTTTCTATGCCAGCTGGCAGCTTCTTGACACACAACTCAGGGACAGTATAGAGTGTGGTCATATAGCAATGAATGAGCTCTTTGTGAGATGACTGCAGTTCTTGGAACAGATGTGGAGTTGAACAATATGATATCTACAAATGCTGGGCCATTGGTTGGTGTTCATAAAATGTGAGCTGAAATCATTGAAAATATGCATATTTTACCGTGGGAATGAAAATCTGTAGAAAACAAACAAACAGTGAACCGGGCTCAGAACTCTGTTTTTAACAAGGTAGGCTGGCAATTGATTCCACTAGGGATTATGCCAGACCTTGTCATTATGAGACTCAGAAGAAAAGTATGTGTAATTTGCAATTATGGGTTACAGGCATCCTTTCCTTCCATTCTAAGTTGCTCAACAGCTCACAATCATTGCACAAGTATGTACGGGGTAGGAAGCACAGGATTGGCTGCTAATCTCTTTTAGGGGCATGTAAACAGGTAGGAATGAGGGTTCAGAACAGTCTGAATCCTTCTCCCATAGAGAAGCAGTAGGAGAATTTGTGGCAATTCTCTATGCAATCCCCAGCCTGATGTCAGGGTTCGAAGAAGAGAAGAGAAGAGAAGAGAAGAGAAGAGAAGAGAAGAGAAGAGAAGAGAAGAGAAGAGAAGAGAAGAGAAGAGAAGAGAAGAGAAGAGAAGAGAAGAGAATTCTTTATTGGCCAAGTGTGATTGGACACACAAGGAATTGGTCTTTGGTGCATATGCTCTCAGTGTACATAAAAAGAAAAGATACATTTGTCAAGAATCATAAAGTAAAGCACTTAATGATAGTCATAGGGTACAAATAAGCAATCAAATCATACTAGGGAACAATCAATATAAATTGTAAGTATACAAGCAACAAAGTTACAGTCATACAGTCATAATTGGGAGGAGATGGGTGATAGGAACGATGAGAAGATTAATAGTAATGCAGACTTAGTAAATAGTTTGACAGTGTTGAGGGAATTATTTGTTTAGCAGAGTGATGGCGTTTGGGAAAAAACTGTCTTTGTGTCTAGTTGTTCTGGTGTGCAGAGCTCTATAGCGTCATTTTGAGGGTTGAAGTTGAAACAATTTATGTTCAGGATGTGAGGGGTTTATAAATATTTTCACAGCTCTCTTTTTGACTCATGCAGTATACAGGTCCTCAATGGAAGGCAGGTTGGTAGTTCTTTAAACATTACAAGTTCTTTAAACCAGCATTTTGTTTTTACAGTGGGAAACCAAATGCTTCTGGTCGTCCTCTAAGAACAACCTGATAGCCATAGAATATTCCTGTTCTCAAGGCTTGTAGCAAGAGATCTGATACAGATGGGTGGATGGAGGAATCAGTCCATTTCATATTCATCTGTGTTTTTTTCCCAATTTATTACATCTTCTCACTACATCATAAGTGCATCTTCATCCTAATTCCAGAGGGGGAATTTCAATAAAATGTTACAGTGGATTTGATATAATACATATAAATAAGAATCCACGGACTGCACCTAAGCAACAACTACAGTGTACATATGCCATTCCCATTTCTGCATAATTTTTCCCATTTATTGATATAAGGACATATTTAGGACAACAATTTTTTTCTTCCTGTGGGCAGTGGAATTGAATCTGGAAGTTATTTCGTGTGCAGATCTATGTTGTTTGTTCGTACCATTTGGAAACTCTGCTGAACCTCTTAGGATTCGTCATGATGCTATTTGAATGCTTTTCCAACAATTACATTATGACAATCTAGATTTGAAAGCGGCTCAGAGGCAAAGCTTTATAATTAACAAGATAGATGAACAATGACTTGCCGAACCTTATTTTCTATGGATAATAAAAGTAGTGGGTAGTGAGTAATAAAAAAGTGACTCAAATCCATAAATCTGGCTTTTGTTACTGATTGCAGAGCATTCCCTCTGAATTAATTGTAATGACAGCCTCATAAATGCTACTGGTACCCATATAATATTGTTCTGCAGAATGATGATATTGATAAGTTATACGCACCCATATTAGAAGTGTTCATAATACAATTATTTTTATAGTATTTCAAGCAGTGAAATCACAGCAGTAGCAATGGTGTGGCAAAGAACGCATACTCTCGTGGAACAACAAAAGGCCAAGAAAATTAAACAAAGCAGTGGCTGGTTATTCAGAACAGTACCCATCTAGCTAAATGTATGCTACAGAAAATTCTCAAGATCAACATTTTAGTGGGAAGTTTGACTCAATCTCCAATCCATTCCCAAATGTAGTAAATTCCATGTTGTTTTTACACAATTGTTTCAATGCCAGCATTGACCAAATTCTTAAAAGGCATGGTGATAACACATTTTTAGAGATAGTTACAGTGGTGAGTTGCCCCCGGTTCAGACCAGTTCTATAGAACTGGTAGTAAAACTGGAGGGAGGCTCCGCCCACCGACCCCGACATCATCAGGAAGCTTCTGCGCATGAGCTTCTGCGCATGCGGCCCTGTGGCAAACTGGTAGTAAAGGTAAGTAGAACTCACCCCTGGATAGTTAGGTAGTATAAATAGAGGACAGAGGTATAATAATCACAGTCTTTGACTTGGCCCGTCCTATGCTTAAAGCCATGGTTAATATAACCATTATTTAAAGAATTAAATCCAATGGCTGAGTTTGGCTAACAACCTCACAAACCAGATGGACACATTTCAGTTTAGCTGACATACGGGTACATAAACTGTCTGCTCACAACATCAGTGTGTTCAGTGTGCTTTGTGCTCAGTCAATATTACCCTGTACAAGTTGTGAAGCAGCTGTTGTGTGTGTGCAGAAAAGGCTGTCATTCCATTGAAGCATTGAAATGTACTTGCTAGCTCTTCATTCCACTGCAGTCATCCGCTCTGCTTTTTTTTAATCTTTATTTCTTCCCCCCAAATAATCCCCCAGGGAATTATTAATGTGGGAAATGAAAGAGGAACACCTTTGATTTTGAATGGTTTTTTCCTTTTAGTCTAGGAATTTAAAAACAAAAGCTAAGCCGGTTAGAGCAGGGGTGTCAAACTCAAGGCCCGGGGGCCTGGATCTGGCCCATGGGGTACTTAGATCTGACCCTGGAAACAGTGAAAGACCGGACCGTGGTGCCTCTGCCAGTGAAAATGGAGCTTGGGAGGGCCACACATGGTTGCAGGAGGCTGTCACAGCCGAAAACAGAGCTTGGGTGTGTTCTGTCCCCGTCTCCCACACGCACACACACAGCCAGCCAAGGGTTAAATAACTTTTTCAAACACCCAATTGTTAGTTATCAGAAACTTGGCAGCAATGCAGTAGCTGCCTGCCAAGAGCTTTTACTCCAAGAAGGAGGGGTTGTTCCTCCACCAGATAACACACAAATACAAACAGTTTGAATCAGTCCAGTAAAATAAATCCACAGCAGATTAGGCGTTGTTTTTCCAGAAGTGCAAAGTGACTCGCCAGAAGTTTAGGTTTGTCCGTCACAGAGTCTGAATGGCCACCACACTCCCTTTTATAGCCTGTGAGGTGTGGTCCAGTGATTCAGCTTAATCTCTGGCACGCCTCCTCTTCTGCTGCGTATATTTGTCTCACCGGCGCTGGCGTGGATCCAGCCACGACTTATCACCGTTGTCGCTATCCGACTGATCGGAGACACCTGGCTCCTGGCCAATCTCTTCTCCTTCTGCCAACGCCTGAGGCATTGCCAGAGAGGAGGGTCCTGGAGAGGGAGGCCTGGCCGGCTCCTCTCCTTCATGTTCGGATAAGATGGGCTCGGGGATCGGAGCCACAACAGGGAGGCTGTTTTCACTGGCAGAGTGCTCGGGCCACCACCAGCACCCTGATACAAGTGACGTTGAGGGCCATACCTACCCCGGTCCCCCAAGGTCAAACAGAACCCCGATGTGGCCCTCAATGAAATCAAGTTTGACACCCCTGAGTTAGAGAGACGGTTCAATGTATTCATTTTGTATGAGGTTGACAACATGACTGATTAGGATTTGAACCAGAGACCTTTTAGACGACAGCTGTTGCTCAGCTCATGGATGTGACAATCAGGATGGAGATTTAAAAGGGGCAAGGCTTTGATTGCCTAGAGAGGAACACCGTCTTGTCTTTTATTTTAGAAATAGAAATAGAATAAGAAGAGTTGGAAGGGACCTTGGAGGTCTTCTAGTCCAACCCCCTGCCTAGGCAGGAAACCCTACACCACTTCAGACAAATGGTTACCGAACATCTTCTTAAAAACTTCCAGTGTTGGTGCATTCACAACTTCTGCAGGCAAGTCGTTCCACTGATTAATTGTTCTAACTGTCAGGAAATTTCTCCTTAGCTCTAAGTTGCTTCTCTCCTTGATTAGTTTCCACCCATTTTCACTTCTCCCACCCCTGCGGACAGCACCACTACCAGATACGCATTCATTTCCTTGCCTCTCATTTTTGGCAAGACATGAGTCATGTCCCTATGAGAGTCAAGCCTTCATATATGATCATGATTGCTTTCTATCTGGAATCCATCTCTCTTAGCTTCCTATGGAAAGGGAACAATCTGGTGAGAAGGACCATATGGTTGTAAAAGACCTTCAAAGGCCAGTAATAATGCATAAAATGTGAAATTTTAATGTAACCAAACATGATGAGCATTTTCTGATATTTTGGCATCTTTAGGTATCCTAGTTCTGTACATTAATTTGAGAAGTGTTTTAGAACAGAAATATGCAACAACACAGACACTTTTTTTCCAAAAAAGAATCACATTTATTGTGATTATTGATAACATGAAATATTGTTGTCCCAATTATAATACAGACTGGGACAGTCATTTCAAGAGTTACAATGGAACCAAAATGCAACAAACGTGATCTAGGATTAGCCATGTTTCACATCATCAGGTCCTAATGAGGCCTGGCTAAATCTAGATCTTACATTTTTTGGGAAATACGTTCCTCTTCTATGTGCATTCTTACTCAGATGCACCAACCTTATAAAAACAAATAAAAGCAAATATATTACTGAATTGAATTCAAATTGCTCACATTTATTTTGAGTGGGTTTCCTGCCCCACACAAGATCACTATGCCAGAAATGGCATCACATGACAAAACTTTCCCAAGCTTACAAAGATTTTAGCGATCTTTCATTTAATGCAGTTTAGTCTCATTTGGGAAAATTAATAGGGGCCTGGCTGTCATCAGGGCTGTCCTATGATCCATTTGCCATCAGTAAACTGGAGGGAGGGAGGGAGGAGAGAGAGAGGGAGGGAGGGAGGGAGGGTGGGAGGGAGAGAGACCTTCAAGAATTGAGATAGTTTTCTCAGAATGTCTTTAAAAAAAGGTTGAAATTTACTCCTCAATTATTTTTGTTAGGTATTACAACAGGTTGTACTACAATAGAGACTAAATTGATTTTAAACTTAATATCGGCAGCTAGATTGTTGGTGGCGCAATATTGGAAGGACTTTTTGCCTACTATTGATGAGTGGATACTGAAAGTGGCGCAGAAATGGCGAAGATTTCAGCTTATCTGAAGGACATTACTCAAGAAAGATACATATTGGAGTGGAGAAAATGGATTGAATACAACCAGAACAAATACCAGACAAAGAAATACCAAATTGCTTATGGATGAATGTAAACTTTAGATGTATATTATCTGTAGTGGAGTTATGGTTCTATGGGAGATCTGTTATTATAGTTGAAGTTAGATCAATTTAGTTTGTGATTGTTATATGCAATACTCTGTATTTTGCTCTGAGAAGTCGAGGTGGGTGGGTGGAGGGGGGGTTTAGGGAGGGTGGGGGGAAGGGAGGTGGGATGGAGGGTGATAATAATTGTTGTAAAACTTTTTCAATAAAAAAAAAGAATTGAGATAGTTTTCTGAAGGGGTTATATATTCAATAGATTTTGTGGACATCATCATTAGTTAGCTACAAACAGGTATTATGGGAATTACACGACTAAGCAAATAGCTAAGTTTCTTATTCTGTGTTTCCCATTTTAAGTATGTTAAAGTGCTTTGTATTACACAGTCTTATTGTGAACTTCCATGACTTTGCAAATGACACCAATTTTGTGGAAAACAAACAAGAAGATGTGCAAGTTGATGTTACATCACAAATTTTAGTTAATTAAGTATCACTAGGAAAGGAGACACACCTCCTGTAACGTCTCACTCCTGTAAACTATAAAACATGCCAAAACTATCCATCAGATACTAAAACCCTCCAGGTGATCAGTTTACACTTAGTCCTATCTCCTATGGTTCTTTAATAGCATCCCATATTAATAAAAAAGAAAAACAAAAATGATGCCATCGTGTATAAATGAGCATGACACATGAATCTATATAATCATTGACTTTAATTATAAAAATCTGTGGTTATGTCTATAGACATATCTATTTCTGTGTGGAACAATAACTGGAAGAATATTATATCGGCAATAACACTGGAAAGCTACAATCATTCATGGCTTTGTTTTCTGGCTTATCTCCATGAAGTGAACAACAAAACATCCCTGGGTATGTTCCCTTCCACTCATTGAGCTACACGAGTCTCGCATGTCAATTCCTACATACAATTGCCACTTTCTGGATATTTGTGTTATTTGTGAAGCTGGCCTTTAATAATAGAAGGTTGTACTAGGAGGCAGATTTACCATCCAAATGACCACAGTGCATGCAATGCCAATAGCTATTTATTAGCAATAGTTATTTGGAATTGGTCTGCTTAGTGAAGTTGTACCAAAAAAAAAGCACAGCAAAAGCTTCTAGTGTTCCAGAAAAGGACAGGAGGCATTAAAAAACAGTATTAAGAAGTGAATGAGCATTGCAGGAGACAAACTGTATACTGAGGAATAGATATGGTGCATACTTTCAAGTCACATCTCCCCATCCAAAAATAAAAATAAAGGTAAGGTAAAGGTAAAGGTTCCCCTTGCACATATGTACTAGTCGTTCCTGACTCTAGGGGGCAGTGCTCATCTCTGTTTCAAAGCCAAAGAGCCAGCGCTGTCCAAAGACATCTCTGTGATCATGTGGCCTGCATGACTAAATGCCAAAGGCGCACGGAACGCTGTTACCTTCCCACCAAAGGTGGTCCCTATTTTTCTACTTGCATTTTTTACGTGCTTTCGAACTGCTAGGTTGGCAGAAGCTGGGACAAGTAATGGGAGCTCACCCCGTTACGCGGCATTAGGGATTTGAACTGCTGAACTGCCGACCTTTCAATCGACAAGCTCAGAGTCTTAGCCGCTGAGCCACCGCATCCCTTTTATGTAAGGTATGTAAGGAATCACTAATTCTGCATGCTTTTCTTTTTCCTATCGTAGGTATCTCTGGAATGCCTCTGTGGCTCATGGAGGCAGCTACATCTTCCAAAAAAGTTTTGTATTACTGCTTCAAAGGCTTTCCTAGAATGGCTCCACTTGTGAGAGCACACACAGCCATTTCGCTTAGTTAGCAGTCCTACAAAAATGGTTGTTCTTTGATGGACACTCTCAACAAAGGAAAGGGTTTGAAGCAGCCACACATTCATTGTATTTATTGATAGTCCTTTGAGTAACACACACACACACCCCGAAATGTTTGGGGAAGCCTGAACATTATGTATCTAACTTGAAATGAGAACATTAACCACATCCAGATATGGAGCTCCACTGTTCATTGCTTAACCACCCACGTCCTGGGCTTCTCTGATGAATGACATGAAGAAAATATTCATATTAAGGTAAATGTAAAGGTTACCCTCGGACATATGTGCTAGTTGTTCCTGACTCTAGGGGGCAGTGCTCATCTCCGTTTCAAAGCCAAAGAGCCAGCACTGTCCAAAGAAGTCTCCGTGGTCATGTGGACAGCATGACTAAATGCCAAAGGTGCACGGAACGCTGTTACCTTCCCACCAAAGGTGGTTCCTGTTTTTCTACTTGCATTTTCGAACTGGGCGGGCGCGATGCGAACCAGTAGTAAAGGTAAGTAGAACCCACCCCTGCTTATGAGCATTTTTCAACGTTATGACCATAGCAGCATCCGCACGATCATAGGATCAAAATTCAAATGCTTGGCAACTGGCTCATATTTATGGTGGTCGCAGTGTCCTGGGGTCATGTGGTCAACTTTTGCAACCTTCTGACAAGCAAAGTCAAAGGGGGAAGCCAGATTCACTTAATAACTGTATTACCAATTTAACAACTGCAATGATTCACTTAACAAATGTGGCAAGAAAAGCCGTAAAATGGGGCAAAACTCACTTAACAAATTTCTCACTTAGCTATATAAATTTTGGGTTCAATTGTGGCCGTAAATTGAGGACTATCTGTATTTATGTTGCTGTAGATAATCACTGTCCTTAGTTTGCAGATATTTAAAACTTTAACTGAATTATCCAAATGCACCTCTCATTTCTCATTACCATTTGATCCCACCAATACGTGCACACACATTTGCAAATGGAGTCTCATCCGTCATGAATCAAATGCAGTGGGCTCTGATTTTTGGCAAGATAATTGTTTGTTTTGCTAAATCCGTTCTTCTTGAATTTCTGTTTAAGTAAGATATGGCTAATCAAATTGTCTTATCATGGTGGCTGAGACCAGCTACTAATTCTGCATGTGCCGTATTTCAGCGTTGTATAGAAGCCAGTTCTACTTAATCTACTACAGTGGTGGGTTCCTCCCGGTTCGGGCCGGTTTGGCCGAACCGGTAGCGGTGACGATATAACGTCACCAAACTGGTTCTCTTTGTTCGGGAGCTGCTAAATCCTAAAGAATTGTCACATGATCATCAAGCCACACCCACAAAATAAGCCACGCCCACAGAACCAGTAGTAAAAAAATTTAGAACCCACCCCTGATCTACTACTAAGTAATCTACTAATCTACTGCTAGGTGGCTCAGTGGCTAAGACATTGAGCTTGTCAATCAGAAAGGTCGGCGGTTCGAATCCCTAATACAGGTCTCCTGCATGAGCAGGGGGTTGGACTAGATGACCTCCAGGGTCCCTTCCAACTCTCTTACTGTTACTTAATCTGGCAGCTTTAGCTGTACTGGAACGGCCACTTTGAATTCTGGGAATTATAGTCCCAGCACATTTAAACAGCATCAAGTGAGAGAAACCAGCTAAACTTCAGAGTGTTTTGTTTAAATGGAAGACTACTGAAGACAGAATGTCATATTGCTTAGTAGAACTTTTTCAAAATTCCATCTCTAATTTGTACTTTTAGTAGTTCAGGGGGAAAAACAACCCTTTGACATATATCTCTTCTTGGCAAAGAAACAAGTTCTAATACTCTAGATTTTCTTTAACTTTTTTCAGAAATATATTCACAGGTCTACCCCCAGGTGCTAATTGCTTGCATACTACTTTTTTTTTTACAAAAATTTCAGGACACCGTCAATAGTAACAGGTGCGGTTAAGTGTTAATTTCTCTCCCAGGGTCCATGTTTACATTATACAATGACTGCCTGTGACAAAGCTCTCAAACAGGGGAAGGACTAATGTCTCCATGTCAAAGGCAGCATAATGAACTTAGACTAAAACTAAACCCTCCAAACAACAAATAAACCTAATTACTTTACCGGGGACAGAGATCAGCAGGAAATAAATATACTACTATAATATTATAAATATACTAAAAGATAGCTAACTTTCATCATACTTTTCTTGGCTTAAACGTCTATTAACACTTGTGGTAGAATAGTTATCTATAGCTTTTCTCTTGACACCTAACCATTTCCCCTCCTCCCCCCCCCCACTTTTCCACAAAGGTTAAGAATTGAACACAGATGATAGAAATAGTGAACTTTGTTGGCATGCATAGTTCTACAAACACACCAAAGGCAATAGATATGCTGACACCTCGTGGGTAGATATCACGGCCAGTAGGAAATCATTGGCCAATCATTACTGCATCAATGGGTGAAAGCTTGACCAATGTTAGACCCTTGTGTTTAACCACCTCTCGAAACTAACTCCTGGCTTTATACTCTGCTTTTCCTGGTCAAGCCAGCAGAAGACCTGCCCACCATAAGTGAGAGCACTCCAAAACTTGCTCCAGGCTCTGTTCTAAGTTGGCACAAGCTTTACTCTAGGTTTTGTTCCTTGCCTTCCCTGTGTAACCTCACTGTGTGGGTTTATGGAGGCAAAGAAGACTAAGTTTAAGTAAAAATGGGGATTCTGCAGTAACCTTACCCTGGAGTGGGGTGGGAATGGAGATTTTACAGTATCCTTCCCCTGCCATGCCCACCAAGCCACGCCCATCAAGCCATGCCACGTCCACCAAGCCACACCCACAGAACCGGTAGTAAAAAAATTTGAACCCCACCACTGGATCATTGGTGAGATTGTGAGCAAGGGTCACAGCAATTTCCTCCTGATCAGCTGGGACTTGGGAGGCAGAGAATAGATGGGGGCAGGGCTAGTCAGAATTTTTACTTCCGGTTCACCGAACTACTCAAAATTTCCGCTACCGGTTCTCCAGAACTGGTCAGAACCTGCTGAAACCCAACTCTGCAGTGATCCATGAGTGACAGTTTGAGATCCTCCCTACTGTATGCGTAACCTCCATCTTGATATTACCTTGTATGTACTATGAATATCCATTGGCTTTAGATGAATTATGAATCCCAAACTGAATTAGGTTTTCGCATAGAATCAGGAGTTGCTCAAATTATAGCAGAGCTTCTCCAAAGCAGACTGAATCTGAATTTGAATTTGAATCTTTTCAAGCTTTAGTAGCGATTCACAGCTTGGAGACGGGGGACAAGAAGAGAAAGAGGCAGATACAGATTGTATGTCTGCAGAAAAGGAAAAAATACCTACTCCCATTTCTCTCTAACTCTATAATGAAAATTCCAGGATCGGAAAAGTGTTTGCCTGTACACACCCTTAATATTTAGTTGCATGCTTCTGCCTCATTATCAACACAAAAGCTTTCGTAAGATTGATAAATTTTGAAACTCCATTATCTCTTATAACTTGTTGCAAGTTAAATACTAGCAACGTTGGATCATATCAGAACTCTATAGCTGGCGATAGGCGACCGAATTTAAGGCTCATTCTCCACCCTACTTCTTCCATATGTAACAGGTCCTGCAATGCCAACATAGCTCAGGGAACAGTCCCCAGTGTGGAAAGAATTCAGGTTTGCCGTTATGCTTTCCATGCAAAAGTTAATTCAGTTTGGCATAGCAACAACAGGAGCAAATGACAAGGGGCAGAGATTCTATCAAAGATATCATATCATAACATAAGTTACTTTAATGGACTCTCAGTTTACTGCAGTTTCTTCTCTGCATTGGATTAGGAGAATGACTTCCAAGTCTACCAAATTAGGATCAACTACAGTCTCAGATCTTGATGGCTCCTTTTGTAATATGCAATTATGATTAGATAGATGATTAGATACCATCAGTCCTAGGATTTGCATTCCGCAAAGGCCTAGAGGAAATCAACATGGAGAAGGCTAACCAAAGAGTTCTTCAATCCAGCAACTCTTTTTAAAGGCAGTATTCAAGCTACAATTCTAAACAAATATCTTCTCAAGCGAATAACCACAAATGTGTACCTCAGAGAAGATTAAGATACATGGGAAAGGCTTTGCTACAGAAGCTTAGAGTGTTTATCTTATCATTTGATGTATGTTGATTTTCTGTCAAGTCATAGATTCTGTTTAATATCTTCTACCCAAGGTAAGTCTCAATATGTGACAGCACCTGGTTAATCTCTTCTGAGCTGAAGGTTGGAAATGAAATTGGGCCAAGCCTCGTTCAGGACTTGAAACAGGCAGTTACAGAGAGTACCTGGCTATAGTTTCGACCAGGAGTCTGCAACCTTAAATACTCAAAGAGCCATTTGCACCCATTTCTCACAGAAAACACCAGGAGCCACAAAACCTGGGTGGGTGTGGCCAACCCAATGCCACTCACTTCCACCAGTCGCATGACACACACACACCCAGCCATGCCTACCCAGCTAGTCATTAGGGCAGAGAACCAGTTGTTAAAAAACACCGGGAACCACAAAATCCTTTTGACATCTCTCTCTCTCCTCCCCCTCCCTCCCTCCCTTCCCCCTCCCTCTCTCTGTGTATCTCTCTGTCTCTGCCCTGGCCGCTTCTCCATCCCCCACCACCTTCTCAGGCCAGGCAAGGAGTGACTGGGAGGGGAGGGCGAGGGGCGGAGCCAGCCAGTGGTGACAAGGAGCCACAGCAGAGGGCCCAAAGAGCCACATGTGGCTCTGGAGCCACAGGTTGCTGACCCCTGGTTTAGACAGAGAAGTTGAAAAAAATATTCTAGAAGGATGGCAGTGACAAACTATTTTGCTTACTGTTGCCAAGAAAATTAAAGGGATCTGTTCACTGAGTTTTATGTCAAACTTAACTTGAAGGAAATTTAGCCAAATCCACTTTTTAGCCAATGTGAAAAGCTACACATTGAGGTATGTAAACAAGCAGAAAGTGTTATGGATATATTTCCCATGATCATGATCTGGCATCTTGAATCATTTTTTGTAGCAAAGTTTGTCAATACTAGACCAAAAATAGCTAATCTATTGTAATCAATTGTGATCAGGAAGTCACTAAAAAAGGAACCAAGATATCTCACTAGACTAGATTGGTCACTAAAGTGACTATGAGGTCCACATTTTATTCTGTGAATTTGGGACACTCGTAAGTTTCCACCAAACCTAAGGCCTGAAATGAATCTATGTATGCAATCACTCTAGAATTTGAGTAAAACCCTCATATATTCTAAGAGGTATTTATCACTTTGATAAATCTGACATGTTTCTTTGTGCCCTGTATTCTCACCTTTCTATGTATAAATAAATAGTAAAATCAATCTTCTTCTGCATGATTCTTTCTGTCACAGACCTGATATATATCCAAAGAAAACAGGGAGGAAATGGGTTCAGAAGAAGCAATGATGTAATAATGCAACCTTGGAGAGAATATGAAGCGAGAATTCATTATATAGTTTTTCAATAAGCATTCCAGATCCCCTTTGACAGAGTTGATTTAATCAAGAATGGTGAAAATTTTAGCAGAAAGACACAGATGCTGGTTTACTGATGTGCAACATAGCATCTGAAACAAGAATATAAAGCATGAAAGTGAGAGAAATGGAGGATGGGAAACACAAGATTTTCATGGCAAGAGTTAGAAGAAGATAAATGTTTGCCTGGATTATGAATGTTCGTGTTGTTTCTGTTTCTTCCCCCCACATTTTGTGTTGCTGTTGCTTATTCAAATAGATTCTACAAGAGGAACATGGGAGACATTCATGCTACTGAGGGAGAGCAGTGAGAATACATTTCCTTGGCCTATGGATTCTCCAGGCCTTTGAGTCTCCTTCTTTATCCCTACAAGCTGACATGTGGGAACAGTTCCGTGGCAAGTCTCCATAGCCCTTAGAAACATGTGGCTTCTTCTCAGAGTTTGCAGGAGAGCAAGAGACTGGTGGTTCCATTTGCTTCTTCCTCACATGACACCTCAAGAGTACCTCAGGTGCAGCTTTGTCATTTCCTAGAGTTTTCTCTTGCACACCACAGAGATCACACGGCAGTCTCTAGATCCTCGTGGGGCACTACTGGATGATTCTGATGACTCTCCAAGTAGGAGGCTAAATCTGGATCCCCAGCCTGCTGGGCCCTGTCTCGAGGTGTCTTACCCTATAATGGCAAGGCAGGGGGGGGAAAAAGAGAGAGAGATAAACCCTCAGCAATAGAAAGGTGGAACCAACACGTACAGCATGTTGAGCATACAGATTCATTCCCTTCAACCAGGGGTGTCAAACTGGCAGCCTGTGGGCCCTGTGGGGCTCAGTGAATGGGGAAACATCGCAAAACGTCATGTGACAGCAACGTGATGTGGTGAGTTTGACACCCGTGCCTTTATTTGACTGAATATGAATTCATTTTTTAAAGTGAATATTGAAAACACAGTTACATTTAGCATGGTTCCTCTGACAATTCTGTTGACTTGTTTCGATGGGCCACCATATATGAAGCTCCAATGAGCTTTGTTTTGGAGGATTCTAAGTGTGAAGCCCTGCTTTAAATCAACAGTTAAGCCAATGAATCTTCGAATGCTACAACCTAACAATATTTTTTTGAAGACTTAAACTGATTAGTTACCAAGAACTACGAATGCAGTGGCCTCCAAATTAAAATTAAAAACATCTTCACCGGTATAAGTGCTACATGAAATCCCATCGTTTCAATTCTTAAGTGGCATTTCAAGACCATATAACTCTTTTAAAGTGCTGATTTACCAGCTGGCTATATTGCTCATACACTGTGGTTTTACATGACTTATATTCTTGTAGACTCCACAGTTTTGACTACTGTCAAAAGCCATCCTGAAATTGCTGATAGCAAGTGACAAACGCTAGGTAAATAAAACCAGCAGGGCTTCTGCCGAAGTGAACGCAGTGAAAGCATGCTGAAAAACAAGCACGCGCTGAGGCTCTCAACATATTTGCAAAGGGTTGGCTACATATTGATTTCACTTGCACACAGAACTATTAAAATGGATTTGTTTGGTTTGGTTTGGTTACCTTGGAGTCCATTTTCCTCAACGATGCCCCTGCCTCTACCAGCAGCTGGCAGATGCCACGGTGGCGTTGGCAAGCTGCCTTGTGCAATGCTGTCTCACCCCTGGATGTTTAATGGGGACAAAAAAAAACAACCTATCAGTATAATGAATTACATTCAACAGGACATAATTTTGAGGGTTGCTGACAGGTACATTTTCTTAATTTGTCCTCTAGATCTTTGGTACAGCAGAATATGGTCTTAAGAGTGCTCAAAGTTTTCATTTTAGTTTTGCTTTGTTTTATTGCCATGCTTAAAGCAACGTACTGAATATTAAGTTGTTACCCACACTGAGGTCCAATTTTAAATCACTTACATGATGGGTTTTTTCCCCTACACCTCTGCCCATTTGGATGAATTCCCTTGAAGAGTAAATTTCCTTCTCTTTCATTCCCAGAATCTGAACAATAAAATTCTTTGGCTTCAAACAGTGGAGTATGCTTACATGTGTGTGCTTTAAAAACTTTAAAGCAGACATCAATATTGATGTTGTATAATTCCCTAGATTTTGGAACTGAATATTATGTCATCTCTGAAGATATATACACTATAAAAGCTGGGTGTTAACATTTAAACTAATATGAAGAAGTTTTATTCCATTTTTTTTTTTTTTTGGTTTGGCTTGGGCTTAAAACCAAAGGATTTAGCAGAGATTGCAAACACAAGCTGTGATTCTCACAGGCTGTCTAATGATGGATCTTTATGTTCTTATTGTAGTAATTACACAAGGAACAAAAGAAAGCAATTAATTCTATCCAGAAGCTAAGAGATGCAAGTATAGATTAACTAGATCCCAACCACAGCTAGATCTCTAGAGATTTTAAGGATTTTTTTCTCCTTTGTCTTGCAGCACCATTAAATTTTCACTAATCTGGTTATTCCTTTCAGATGCTTTTAGATTAGCATTATGCCAATCTGTTCACTTTCCAACGATTTGCCCAATTTCAAATTAGGAAATATTAGTTCAAGGTGATAGCTTAGAGGTGTCTATAAAGCTCTGTATAGATGTTTTGGCTTTTTACTTCATGGATACCCCCAGCTCATACACTGCTTCACTGTAATGTATAAGTCTTTTCCCCCCAGCTTTTTCTAGGCAACAATCACCTGATAGCACCATATTGGTAACTGATCAATAGGGCAGAGTCAAATAATCATTCTGAGGCACAATAAGTTGAATGGAAGGGACTCTTACAAAGGAGTATACAAACTCCTTTGGATAAATTAAAAATTAAACTGAAAATTAAACTGAATTAAAAAAAATTAAACTGAAATTTAAATGCAGATCTTTTTTTTTCAATATAATGTCCCTAAGAATTTCCACAAAATTGCTTTTAGTCCCTTTGTGGGGATAGTAAAACATGGATTTGACCCAGTATTGATTTGAACTTCAGCTTTCATCACTACTGGTCATGTTGGCTAGAACTGAAAAGTTTTTTTTTTCCTTTCTCTTTTAGATTTGGAGGGAAAAATCAAAACAAAAGCCCTAATCTGTCGTGAACTTTCATGTATCTAATAATGTCCTCAAAGTAATCATTTTGGATTTGGTAGACAGGACTGTAATACTTGCTGTGGTGGGGAGGGGAAGGGAGATCAGAGGATTTCAGAACTTCGTGAGTTTTAAAAGGAATTTCATAGAGTCTTTAAATAGGAATGGACAGGCTGAAGTTGTGTAAATCAACACATTAAATTGTTATTTTATACTTAATCTTACATGACATTGCTTTGATTTTCTATGCAACTAAAAGTAAGCTGGAATGAAAATATGAGAAGAGGAGCTGAGTCAGCAAGACTTACGTTTCGCTATCTGTCATATCCAGTAACTCAGAAGGACCTACAAAAGAAAGTAAAACAGATGATGTTCTTGTTTCCTAAAGGTAAAGGTAAAGGGTCCCCTCACACATATGTGCTAGTCATTCCCGACTCTAGGGGGTGGTGCTCATCTCCATTTGAAAGCTGAAAATCCATCGCTGTCCGAAGACGTCTCTGTGATCATGTGGCCGGCATGACTAAACGCCAGAGGTGCATGGAACGCTGTTACCTTCCCACCAAAGGTCGTCCCTATTTTTCTAATTGCATTTTTTACATGCTTTCGTACTGCTAAATTGGCAGAAGTGGGGCAAGTAACCGGAGCTCACCCCGCTACATGGCACTAGGGATTCAAACTGCTGAACTGCCAACCTTTCGATTGACAGGCTCAGTGTCTTAGTCACTGAACCACCACGTCCCTTTTTTCCTTGTTTCCTACTGGATGTTGAAATCTGTTCCTCATCCCGCTCCCCCAGAAATTTTCTTCCTGTATGAAAGACACCTTTGTGTTGTTTTTTGTATTTAACTCATCCTCAGAGTACTTAAACACTTGTTTCAGGAATTTTTTTTTGAGTCTATCTTATTACTGGAGATGGCTGAGGATGCAATAGTTAATGTTTTTCTCTGCGAGTTCTGTAATCATTGTTTGCTACCCAGACTTCCCTATCTTGAAGAGCCCTCTTGAGACTGAATTGAATTATGGGAGGCAGCAGAATTATGGCGAGATGCTGATATAACAAAACAGGATATTCACTCACAATCAGCTATACTGTTCATAGCAACAAAGTGATTTTTCTTCTCCTTCTGGAAGGGAGGGGGAGCAAACAATTTCTCCAAGCTGAATGAATTTAGAAAGTGCATAAGATATTTTTACTCTGTCACCCTGAACTAAATTCTAGATTCAACTTCAGAGACGAAAGGAAGAATTTCATTCCCTTTCTCACCCAGTAAAAATTGTCTCAATCTTGCTTTGGACCAAGGTTCCCAAAAAATGGTCAACATCAACCCCCAAGGGTTGTTGTCAATCCAATCCATTGTTGTTATTGTTATTATTAGTAGCAGTAGCAGCAACACTATTATTATTATTAAAGTAAAGGTAAAGGTAAAGTTCCCCTCGCACATATGTGCTAGTCGTTCCCGACTCTAGAGGTGGTGCTCATCTCTGTTTCAAAGCTGAAGCTGTCCAAAGACATCTCCATGGTCATGTGGTCAGCATAATTAAATGCCAAAGGCGCACAGAAAGCTGTTACCTTCCCACCAAAGGTGGTCCCTATTTTTCTAATTGCATTTTTTACATGCTTTCGAACTGCTAGGTTGGCAGAAACTGGGACAAGTAATGGGAACTCACCCCATTATGCCGCACTAGGGATTCGAATCACCGAACTGCTGACCTTTCGATCGACAAGCTCAGTGTCTTAGCCACTGAATCACCACGTCCCTTCTTTTATTATTAAAGTAGCATTTATTAAATTATTTTCATGTAATAAATCTCCATACAGGTGTGGGGGATCTTTACCTTAGACTATTAACAGAGACCAAAGGTGAACAGGCCCCTTTCCAACATATCCTTGTAGAAAGAAAGTGATATGAGAAGTAACTGTAGGGAGGAGATAACTTATGGGTGGGATAGTGCTTTGCATGATGCAGTTCTTGGTCCAACATCTCCAGTTGGAGAATAGGTTAAAGGACAATCTACTGCCTGAGACCTGGTAGATTTGATTCCAGCTAGAATAGCAATGGAAATATATATATATCTATGCGTTTGTTAAGAGCCAACCCTGACTTAACAGCACATAATCAGTCAAAATCAATCAACAATAACAAAAATAAATAAATAAATAGTTTATGTCTTTATAGATCCCTGAGTTTGGTAATAAGGAAGCAGCAAATAATTTATAACAAGAATAACAGTAAATAAATAAACATTACTATATTCTTTATAAACTCCTGAAGGTACTAAAGACTGAACAGGCCTAAACCAAGGGGGCGACCATCTAAAGATTAAGAGAAAATAAGAGGGGAGCCAAAAAGAAAGTAAAGAAGGGAGGGGTTAATCATGAACTATGAGACTTATTCAACATTATGGGCCTCCAAATAAACTCCCCTCTTCTAACTTTCTGTCCCTCAGAGCTACTGTTTGCTGCCAGCTAATGATTCCAGATCCCACTCCGGTGCAGAACAATAGCTACACAGATGTGGGAAAGGTTGGCACTGGGAAAGCAAACGCTACTGTCCTTCTGCCACAGCAGGGAGCTGGCTGTCTTAGCAAGGGACAAGCAAGAAAAGAGAAAGAAAGGGGCCTGGGAGAGGGGGAGAGAGAGAGAGAGAGCGCCAACCAACCCAAGGCTAGTCCAATAGGGAAACGCATCAGTGAGATTTCCATCAAGCAAAACAGCAGGGAGGGAAAGTAAAATAAAACAAGAGGGAGGCTGGGAAGGAAGGAAGGAGGCAAAGAAATAAATAAAGGGCTCTGGGAAATCAAGAGGAAATAATGGGGGCACTCTCACTTGAAAAGAACCAAAATGTGGGTAGTATTGGAGAGGGCGCCCCATGGGAACCACAGTCTTCCCTTAATGTCTCTAATCATCCATCTCTTTCCAATTATTAACTCCTTTCACCTCCCTCTGCCTTCAGTTGCTCAAGCCAACACATGGACTGGTGGTTTCCCAGGATGCAAATGAGCTTGAGTTTCTATACTCTTGCTTCTACATGCGAGAAAGCAGAGGATGGGGAAAGATGGCAGAGAGCTCGTCCATCTCTCAGCTCATAGTAAGAGAACAGAGAAAGCAAAAATGTCAAGTCTTTGTGGATTTTTTTCAACTAAAGGGCTCTATGATTGCTATTCTCTCCTTCCCAAACAATCCCACCCTCTGTATTAGATGTCAAACAAAGAGATGTTTACCGTGATCCAGTGGTGAAATTCAAATTATTTTACTACCAGTTCTGTGGGTGTGGCTTGGTGGGTGTGGCTTGGAAGGATACTGAAAAATCCCCATTCCCACCCCACTCCAGGGGAAGGATACTGAAAAATCCCCATTCCCACCCCACTCCAGGGGAAGGGTGATGCAAAATCCCCATTCCCACGCCACTCTGGGGCCAGCCAGAGGTGGCATTTGCCGGTTCTCCTACCTACTCAAAATTTCTGCTACCGGTTCTCCAGAACCTGCTGGATTTCACCCCTGCCCTGATCCCTTTATATGCAACCAATCTATTTTCTTTTGTAACCCTCTCGACACATATGACACATGTATGATTAATACACAAACAGACGGGTGGGCCAGAAAGAACTCTGAAGTTGACTAGGACAGCACGGTAGCAATAATCACACATATTCCATAACCCATTTAGAAACCATTATGGCTAAAGAAAATTTTAGTACTCTAATCAGTGAGGAAACCGTGTAAATAATGGTAGAAGTTACCATTGAGATTGAGAAAGAGACATACCATCCATAGGGATGAGAAGAGAGAGAGAGAGAGAGATTGAGACTGAAATTCAGAACATGGTTCTAGCCATTATTAAGCACTTGGAAATTCTTCTGGTTGTAATGGGAAAATATCAAATGTAAGTTTTATCATCCACCATTTACTATGTTCCATTTTCTTGTTCCAGATTTTCAAATGAAAGGGAGTATATGTATGCTGAAAAAGGGCCAACTCAGCTTTTTTCAATCACACTGTAAAGGTCTCTGTAAAACTATTTCTATACTAGCCATATTCGAAAGGAAAAAAACAACAACCCAGAATTTCTTCTTTATTTCCAGCCTCAGGAATCTGATCTATCTGAGAAATTTGAGGCAGTTTTCTCTATTTATATATAACTCTTCAGAGGACTAATTCATAGAACAGGCTCAGAGTGAGAAACAAATCAGCAATATATTTGACAAGATGATTATCCACTCCCTTAAATTCACCCATATAATAGTAGGTGAAACAGGATGAACAATTCACTCACCGTGTTCTAGAATGTATTTTACAATTTCACCATGCCCAATCTTTGCTGCATGATGAAGCAAGGAACAGTGGTCAGGTCCCCGGATTAATAAATTAGCTCCTTTTTTACAGCATTCTACAAACTGGAATAGAGAGAGAGAGAGAGAGAGAAAGAAAATGTAATTATTCAAAATCATTACTTCAATTCAGTAGAGAATATTTGTAGCTCAGGGTTGGACCTTGGTGCTCTCTGAGCTTAGTTGCTGCTTCCGACAGACTTTTATTACCCAACTAGGTAACATCATCAGTGCTGGCCTAAATGAATGTACTCAGCTGCCTGTCTACAGATTCCTAGAGATAGAGGAATAACAAGTTGCTGGTGCAGGGTGGAATGAAAGGGCATTTTAAGTTTATTTTATTTTATTTTTTGGTTGGCCATTGTTCTCTTTTCATTTGCTGAGGTCAGTCAAGGTCAAAGGTGCAATCCCCTAACTGGATACTTCTTTCTTTTCTTTTTTTTTAAATCCAAGATCAAAATGCTTATGGTTTTACAGTGCATATGGCAGCCTTTTCCAACCTGGTCTTGAGAAGGTGGCCACTCGAGGTGGGAATGTTGGATGCAACAATCTCAACGTATCTCAAAAGTTGTAGGTTTGGGGAAATCTGTGAATTATGGCTTGGATAGATTTTGTAAGGTCTGTTGATCGAAAAGACCACTCACTCAGAGTTATAGATCAGGGCAATGAATGAGTTGAGAAGGCCTCTGTCAAGACTGTAGAGTTGAGAAGAAATAAGAATATTCCTAACCTATGCACTGGACAACTTGCCTGAAACAAACAAACAAACAAACAAACAAACAAACAAACAATGCAAAAATATACGTTGGAAAAAAACCATCTGAAATAAGTGTAATCTGCCCACCAGGAAAATATAACCTTTGAATTGAGCTTTTAACTGCTACAAAACAAAGGATAATAATTGGGAGGGGTGGAGGGATGGAATCCTTTCCATTTTTCACTCTGGCATTAGAGGATACAGATTAGACTTAGTATTCCTGGAACCTGTTTAATAGCTGGACTGTATTCATAGCAAATACTGAAATTGCAATGAAATGCAAAGGGAACCAGATAATGTACCATTAGTTTGGTCATATATCAAATCGTGAGAGAACTGACTGTGGTGCACTTTGCTTATTCTGGCAGCTACTTGAATCTAACCTAAATTCTTATGCTAATGATGATCTTTGAAGTTGCAATGTTACTAAAATTCCAAGGTATTTGTGATTGTTCGTTAAGCATTAGCTCTTTTGTTTTTTTTTTAAGATTAGAAAGGTATTTCAGAATAAAGAAATGAAATCCTTTCAAAGAGAGGTTGGCGCTTCAATGGGATTACACTCCAAAATATGGGTCAGGGCAGCCCAAATAAATGAGCAATATGAAGAGACAACACACACACACCCCAAAAAATTGGATGCTGCTTTTTAATCAAATTGAAGGTATTGATATGATTATTCTCATGTATCTATTGACTAAGAGCCACTTGGATGTAATGGTTAAGATACCAAACTGGAAATCAGGAAACTGAGTTCTAGTCCTGCCTTAGGCATGAAGCCAACTGGGTGTCTGAGCTAGTTACATACTCTCTATCCTAGGAACGGGGTGGCTCAGTGGCTAAGACGCTGAGCTTGTCGATCAGAAAGGTTGGCAGTTCGGCGGTTTGAATCCCTAGCACAGTGTAACGGAGTGAGCTCCCATTACTTGCCCTAACTTCTGCCATCCTAGCAGTTAGAAAGCAGGTAAAAATCAAGTAGAAAAATAGGGACCACCTTAGTGGGAAGGTAATAGTGTTCCATGCACCTTCGGCATTTAGTCAAGCTGGCCACATGACCACAAAATTGTCATCAGACAGTGCTGGCTCTTTGGCTTAGAAAAGGAGATGAGCATCGCCCCCTAGAGTCGGGAACGACTAGTACATATATGCGAGGGGAACCTTTACCTATCCTAGGAAGGAGCAATGGTAAACCACTTCCCAAAATAGTGCCAAGACAAATACAAGAATTTGTCCAAGAAGTTGCCAGAAGATAAGATGGTTTCAAAAGTTAACAACAATATATATATATATATATATATATATATATATATATATATATATATATATATATATATAAACCCTCGGGGTTGCCACAAAGAAGAGGGAGTCAAGCTATTCTCCAAAGCACCTGAGGGTAGGACATGAAGCAATCGGTAGAAACTAATCAAGGAGAGAAGCAACTTAGAACTAAGGAGAAATTTCCTGACAGAAGAATTAATCAGTAGAACAACTTGCCTCCAGAAGTTGTAAATGTTCCAACACTGGAAGTTTTAAAGAAGAGATTAGATAAACCATTTGTCTGAAGTTTCCTGCCTAAGCAGGGAGTTGGACTAGAAGACCTCCAAAGTCCCTTCTAACTCTGTTATTCTATTCTGTTCTGTTCTGTTCTGTTCTATTCTATTCTATAATAGCTCTGAAGGTTCAACCAAGAGTTTATTAGATATCATGCAGCCCTGAGGCCTTGGGGTGTGCATTTCTCATGTATAGCATTGGCAACAAAAAATGAGAAGAATTGCAAAAGTAACAAAGCATAAGCCTTATAGAAAATGTATTACTAACTTTAGGATCATACTCATCACAGGACCTTTCATTCCAATCAGGTGCATTAATAGCACACAATGTGTCCTTGCAAAACTGAAGCTAATTTGCATTTGTTAAACATCTTTATCAAAGCCCTCTGGATATTTTTAAAGGGATTCCTGTTTGCTGCCAAATGCTTTTCCTAATAGTTGTCGTTGTATGTTGCTATGGTGACTGAACTGGGAAAGGGTGGAGACAATTTCTAACTGGCTCAGACAAGAAGACTCTAGAGCGAGAAAAAATTGAGGTAACCCTAGTTAGCATCTTCCAGGTTGTTTATTGAATTTATATCTAGCAGTTCACACGCATATCTGAAATCAAGAATATCTGGAAAAGATAGTTGCTTAAGAGGCATAAGGAGTGGTGGGATTCAACCAGTGTAACAACTGGTTCGCTGAGCGTGCGCTTCGCGCACTCATGCTCGCTTCGTTCGCACATGCACCAAACACGTATTCCGCACATACACAGTGCGTTTCAAAACAGCTCTAGAACTTACCTTCTACTGCAGCCCCAATGAGTAAAACAGCTGAGGTGCGGCAATCCGCTGTGCCGCGCCTATCAGCTGGGCTTCAAACAATGGAAATATAGATTGGTATAGCGCAGGGGCGGGTGGGCAGGCCCAGCTGATCGTCAGAGCGAACTGGTTCGCTCTCTACTGACCATCGGACCTACCAGTTCGCCCAAACCAGTCCGAACCAGCTGGGTGTTGGTGACTACCTTTAAAGCGCTCCATGGCTTAGGGCTGGGGTATTTACAGGACCGCCTTCTGCCACCAATTACCTCCCACCGGCCAGTTCGCTCCCACAGAGTGGGCCTCCTCAGGATGCCGTCAGCCAGACAATGTCGGCTGGCAACCCCCAGGGGGAGATCCTTCTCTGTGGTGGCGCCTACCCTCTGGAATGACCTCCCCCCAGAGATACGAGTGATCCCAGATCTCCAGACTTTTCGTCGGGCCCTTAAAACTCATTTCTTCCAGTCAGCTGGGCTGGCCTGACCCCATCTTTTCGGTTTTGAAGTTTTGATACTGATTTTAATTTGAATTGTTTTTAAATTATGGACCAAATTTCATTTAAATTATTTTAAAATTTGTCTTAATTTTTGTATATAATGTTTTTAGTTGGCTGTTCACCACCCTGAGTCCGCAAGGAGAAGGGCGATATAAAAATTTAACCAAATAAATAAATAAATCTCACCCCTGAGCATAAGGTTAAGTCAATTTTATAAAAATACAGCCTGTGATTCCGAGCTGCCCTCATGATGGGGGGGGGGGGGGGGATAGGTAGAAGAAAATGCTTCATTCTTCTTCAAGCCAAAAAATCCTGAAATTATTCTTCGTCCAAGACAGGGGAAACCAAAGCAGAGGCAAAGAAAGAGAACAAAGAAGGGCATACTTTGCTTACTATCACTATTCTAAAGCCCACCAGGGGTCACTGTCTAAAAATACCCAAGGAATCAATGTTTCTGAAGCAATATCCCAAAATTGGATGAGATCCAGGAACAGGATGCTGGATTTCTGTTGGGTGAGGGCAGGGTGGATGAGAGAAGTGAAGGGCTGCCAGCAGACAGCACAAGGAGAGCATTCCCACCAAATGGTCCCGTAAGGATTTTAGAATTGCAACATAAGCAAAATACCGCACTTGCTATGGTTTCTAATGACCTGGAGCAAAGTCCAAAATAAATCAAATATGCTACCCAAAATGTACAATATTATGCATTCAAAGAGAACTGGAATTGATTCCAATGTAGGGAAAATAATGATATGGAGGTGTAGGAAGTTAGTGCCCACCCCTCTCCTAGAAAAATGAGATATTTTAGGAAATATTAAAAGGGCAGAATATTTCCCCTAAAAGGGAGGCAGAAACTCAGCCTCCCCAACCTTTGTCCATGGGCCATTAAGGCCTGGGCCAGTCTATTCTACATCAAAAAGATCTACCTCCTTCTGGCAGAGCCATAATAGGAATTGCCCAAAGCCCTTTCATTACATCATCACCCAGCAAGGCTCAACCAAGCCTGGGACTCAGGACAGCCTACAGAGTTGCCCCTGCATGGCTCAATGAAAGTCTGACAACCAATCAGAATACAAGCTCAAACTCAAAAGCCCAGAGAAGGCATAAAACTCAGGTACTCTCGGCATCGCTGTCCTTTTTTTCCTACCCCCAACATCATCAAGGCATGTGATCCTGTCCACCATTAAAAACCATCTTTTCAAACATGTTTCCAGTGTCTTTTTCCCCACTTGAACTAAACCCAGATGGACATTTCTTCCAACAGAGACAGGGGTGAAATGCTCCCGGTTTGGACCGGATCACCCTATCCGGTAGCGATGACAGCGGGTGGTTTGGAGAAGCGGTAGCAAAAATCCCTGCGCCCCCCACTATGCCCAGCTGAGCCGCACGATCATCAGAGGCTTTTTATTTTTTTACTTTTAAAAGCATTTTTTCTACAACCTCTTCCGCCGAAAAAATGCTTTTAAAAGTAAAAAATAAAAGCCTCTGATGATCGTGCGGCTCAGCTGGGATCGTCAGAGGCTTTTCAAAGCATTTTTTTCTGCAACCTCTTCAGCCGAAGAGGTGGTAAAAAAAATGCTTTGAAAAGTAAAAAAAAAAAAAAAGTTGGCCATGCCCACCCAGTCACATAACCCCCCACCCCTCCACCAAGCCATGCCCACAGAACCATTAGTAGCAAATTTTACATTTCACCCCTGAACAGAGGTATCCTGAATGTCACCATATGGTGCATAAAAACAAATTGTTAGTAACTCAACGCATACTATGAAAGAGATATATAGTATGATAAATCTTTTACTTACTCTTAGAAGATCGCCAGCTATTACTGACTGTAAAAGTGCTGCAAAGACATAAAGAGATATTATTAACAATCATATTTATTGCTGACAAAAAGAGACATTTATCTCTCTTGATTATGTTAACCAAATATATTCTGGAGGCTGATATCCTAGAGACATGATCTTCCAAGGATTTTTAACAGTGCATTTTGAGGCTTATATTAGTTTGTGTTTAAACTAACTGATCTATTTGATGTGAATACAGCAAGGACTTTTTGTAAGACAATACAAGTAGTCCTCAACTTATGACCACAATTGAGCCCAAAATTTCAGTCGTTAAGTGAGATAGTTGTTGTGAGTTTTGCCCCACTTTACGACCTTTCTTGTCACAGTTGTAAAGTGAATCACTGCAGTTGATAAGTTAGCAACATGGTTGTTAAGTGAATCTGGCTTCCCCATTGACTTTGTGTCAGCCTTTCAAGGCTGCCATAAAGAGGAGGAGATGAGGCTTGAACTTTTACCTACTTATTCTTTTTGTAGATAGTGTTGCTTGGAGATGGGTTGGGAGGGGGGAATTCCTGGGGTTGGAGGCAGGAGCTGAGAAGATTGAGCTGGAAGATGACCAATAAGAAGTTGAGGTTTGGGGGAACAGAAGGGGAAGGTTTTGGGGTCAGAGGGTTAGTATTGGCTACAACGAAGTTGGGACCAGATCTGTCGTTCTCAATAAATGAAATATTTCAGCAAAGACTAATTGCTTGGGAGTGTAATTTATTTGAGATGACATCGGAACCTGACACTTTGCTTGTCAGAAGGTCACAAAAGATGATGACCTTGGGACACAGTAACCGTCATAAGTATGAACCATCTGAATTTTAATCACATGAGCACGGGGATGCTGCAAAGGTCGCAAGGGTGAAAAATGGTCATAAGTCACATTTTTTCAGAGCCGTTGTAACTGTAAACAGTCACTAAGTGAACTGTTGCAAGTCGAGGATTACCTATATGCTCCTGAACATAAACTGAGCATAGAAAGACTAATTTATAAGTAAAAGTAAATACCAATAATATAGCTATCCTGGATGCAGAGTATGGGCCCAGCAAGGGGTGAAATCTACTTACCTTCCCTACTGGTTTGGAAGTGCACGTGTCATGTGTGCGCGCAAACTCTTCTGCGCATACACAGAGGGTAAAAAACAGGTTACTTCCTGATTAAAACCAGGAAGTGACGATAACCAGGCAGGTGGACGGAGCCTCATGCTGCCGTCGCTAGTGGTTCTCTGAACCATCCACCGCCATTGCTACCCAGTAACATTTCATCCCTGGGCCCAGCTATCAATGAATGCTAATAGACATTCACTATATTTGAAGTAAAAGCTAGTTTTTTAAAAGAAATATATGAAGATAGTAAGATCTTGCATTTCTCTCTCTCTCTCTCTCTCTCTCTCCCTCCCTCCCTCCCTCCCTCATAGAGGGAGGGAGAGAGCTATCATTAGGTCAAGTGAAAATTGGCACAGAGAATTTTCTTTTTTTACCATTTGTCCTAGTATTCAAAATGGCTCATAGGTGCAATAATTTTGTACACGTGTAAATAACTACACCAATAGAGACATCTGCAGACAGTTGAAACAGACATTGCAATAACAATAGCAACTGACTCACAGCATTGTATTGTTGGAAGTAGCCATTTAGACCATCACATCTAACTTTCACTCAGTGGAGGTTTCCAGTTTAGGGTTTTTGCCGGAAAGCTGTCCAGCTTTTTCTAAAACTCATCTAAGAACTATATTGTTAAACTGTTCTCATTATCAGATTTGTTTTTTCTAATATTCAGTGCCTTCCCAAGAACTTATTGGTCTTAAACTCTGGAATAGTAAAGGATTGGTGTTAATATTCTGACATACTTTGAGTACTTCTGCTATTGTATTCTTTTCAGTCTTCTGTTCTCAAGACTAAAGGTGTTGTAGGATGTTAACACCCACCCCTCTCCTAGAAGAATGAAATATTCTAGGAAATATTAAAAAGGCAGAATATTATGCCTCCCTGGATGAGAAAAGGAAAAACATACTCTTGGAAAGCAGCCCCCACCTTTGTTAATAGCCCCAGAAAGACTGGGCCATCTTATCTAGAAAACAAAAGGCCTTCAGCTCCAGGGTGATAGGATTAGCCCTCACTCAAAATCCAAAGCAGGACAAAGTCATTAAGCCATAATAGGAATTGCCCAACATCCTTTCAGAACACATGCCTCATCATTACATCACCCAGCATAGTTCAATCAAGCTTGACTCAGAAAACCTACAAGGTTAGCTATGACCCCTAGAGCAGCCAATAGCTTGCCACAGGAAGAGGAAGCTCAAATTCAAAGCCCAAGAGAGGGTATAAATCTCTCTCTCACCCATGTGCTCATTTGTTCAGGACCCCCAAAATCCCATGTGGTCCTGTCCATCTTTCCATCTTTCCAAACAGCCTCCATATTTCCAGTGTCTTTCTCCCCACTTGGAACTGAACCCAGATGGACATTTCATCCAACAGTGTCTAGCTTCTTTAATTGCTTTTCATAAGATGATGTTTCTAGTTCCCTGATGATCATCATCACTGACTTTCTTTGAACCTATTCCAGTTTCTCAATTAATTCAATAAACAGATTATAAAGCTTGTAATCTGGGAATTCAAACAAACTAAATTCACTCAAAATGCACAAAGAAGAATTTGGCTGCAAATTCTTTGTTACTTCTTCTTAGCAGACAATGTCAAATAGATTGAAATTGTGCCAAAGTCTATCCTTCAATTTATCAAAATTTTCTTTTAGATTTTGTTTTGTGTCCTAACCTCAATGTCAGAGAGAATTATCCAATCTTTTTTATTCTTTTCTGTTTTATTTTTCTAGTGTCTTTTTTGCCAAAACTACTATTGTGTTTCATTTTCCCTATTATTTTACAGGCTTCCCAACTGCTTTGCTAAAAAAATAATAATGAACATCCCTCATGATGTCCTTCTTTATGATCAAATGAAGGCTAAAATGTTGGAGGAATAAGTGATTCGCTTATACACTATTGTAGGAAGTTAGCACCCACCCCTCTCCTAGAAAAATGAAATATTCTAGGAAATATTAAAAAGGCAGAATATTTCCCCTAAAAGAGAAATAGAAGTCTTAGGACAAAAACTCAGCCCCAGCTCCCTGCCCCCAGCAGATACTTTGGTTATTTACAAGACAAAAGGCTGGGCCAGCTTATCTACAACACAAAAGACATGGCCCTCAGGACATGATAGAATTAGCTCTCACTCAAGATCCACACCAGGACAAAGCCATTAAGCCATAATAGGAATTGCCCAAAGCCCCTTCATTACATCATCACCCAGCAAGATTCAACCAGGCCTGGGACACAGACAGCCTACAAATTTAGCTAAGTCCTCTACCCCCTGGGAGTCTGAGAGCCAATGGGATACATTTCTTGTACATAAACAGGAAACTCTAAGGCAGGGCCCAAGAGAGTGTATACATATATCCCTCTCTCCATTCCATGTTCTCTTTTTTGTCCAGGACCCAAAAACCCCATGTGGTCCTATCCACCATTAAACCACCTTTCCAAGCAGTCTCCATGTTTCCAGTGTCTTTCTCCCCACTTGGAACTGAAACCAGATGGACATTTCTTCCAACACTATTAAGCACTTCATCAAATAATAATAGTATATGAACTCCATAGTCCACCATAAGAATTTCACTGAAGTATTTTTCTTCTTTGAGCAATCATCAAAACATGTTCTTCATCAAATTACAATAGTAGGAAATGCAGCAAAAAAATCCATTATTATATTATAACAGATTAATTAGAAGAGTAAATCCAGAAATAAGAATTCAGTGCTGAAAAATGTACATACTTTCATCTATAAATTCTACACATCGCTGAGATGTTCTTTCAACAAGCTGAGCATAACAGTGTGCTGAAACTAGAGAGACAAATCATATATATCATTGATAGAATTTCCACCCCGACATAGTGTAAGATATGAATAATTTCAATGATCAAGCTGTGACCTCTAGGTTAGACCATCTTTTTTGATAAAGTCAAAAGGGAGGCCGGAAGCTATCATGATCCACAATATATAGAAGCTGTAGGTTTGAGGGAAGCTAACCTACCTAAGAGAATTATGCTGGTCTTTGACCACAGTAAAAGTTTGATTTGATTTGATTACCTAAGAGAACAGTTCTAAAGTCAAACAGAAGGCCATGAAAATGGTATGAATATGTCTGAATCTGTTGTGGCCCACCAGCAGAGCTGGCAGCAGATTCAGACAGTGAGGAGGTTGGGGAGGAACATGGGCCAGTCCTGGAGTCTGGGGAAGGTTCTGATGAGTGCTCTGCATCGGAGGCAGAGATGGGCCAGAGCCATTTGCCAGCTATCAGCCGCCTTCGGAGACAGACATCAGTGAGGCAGATGAAGAGCTGGAGCCTGTTCCCAGTATGCACATGTGCAGAGTTGCCAGATGAAGGGAACAGCTAAAGAACAAGGGACAACTTGGGAGTAAGGCCACAGATGGACAATGAATGGCCCCTCCCATAGGAAATAAAAGAGAGGCTTTTGCAGGAAACAATTCATTCGGTCGATCAGTTGGTTCAGGAGTGTGAAGATCTATCCGTGAATCTCAGAGACTTTGTGCCAAGTCTTTCCTTGCACACCACTGCAATTGGATAGTACAGCCTTGGATAGTACAGTGGTCTAAAGCCCTGTTATTAACATCAGCTGCCTGCAATTATTGCAGGTTCAAATCTCACCAAGGCTCAAGGTTGACTCAGCCTTCCATCCTTTCTAAGGTAGGTAAATTGAGGACCCAGTTTGTGGGGGCAATAAGCTGACTTTGTATAAATATACAAAAGTATGAAGGCTATTGCTTAGCGCATTGTAAGCCGCCCTGAGTCTCCGGAGAAGGGCGGCATATAAATCAAATAAAAAAAAAACTGCGTTTGGAAAATATTTACATGGCAGCTTTCCAAGCTAGATGTGGTCTGTAGTCATAAATTCACCTTTGAAAGACTGTTTGCCAGGCCTTTCCTGAAAGTGAATGAGAGGAATTCACTGTTTGTTTAATAAAAGGGGTTTTGTCGGGACCAGGAATCTGCTTCGTGCTTTTTGGGGAAGCCTAGGTCAGAACAGAATCGCTCTGATAATATCAGAAAGTTAGAACCACAAGAATGCGATTCTTTCAGTCAGACTTGGAGTGCTCAGTTCACATTAACTTGGACAACTGGTTACTAATGGTGCACAGCGGATTTTACACGCACACATATAATTGGAACATGCAATTTGAGAAGTATGACCCAAAAGAAACCTGAAATTGTTGAAGAAGAAATGAAGCATACTAAACTGGATGTTTAGGAGAATTTAAATAAATGGGACGTTTTAAATTTAAATTCAGGGCATGACACCATGTAAGCGAACGAAGTGATAAGGATTCTGAAAAATGGTATATCTAACTGATCAGTTATAACCCAATAAACAAAGACTCATATTTATTAGACATAATGAATATCTATCAATGCTATACTAGCGAATGTATTTAGTACATATGCAACAATAGGAGACTTTCAGGAATTTTATGGCAAATTTCTAATTTTCTGCAACATTAAAACAAAAGGAGCAAATACTGCCAGTGGATGACTGAAATACACAAGTTAGAGAAATGGAGGAACTTGGAATTACAAGAAAATGTGGTATGAGCAAACACTACAATGAGAAGAGACTCTTTATTGCTAATAGTTGTTTAAAGCAGCATAAATGCATGGCCAGCACTAGACGGATGACACCAGAATAAAACTTAATAGGAAACAGATGATGGAGAAATAAATTCCAGTCAGCCAGGATGGATCCAGGTGCAGACTGTAGAACAGATCGTGGATTATTGGCATCAAAATAATTTGGTTAAACTTGTAAACTTAAAAAGAAAAACTATGACATAAAGATTTGATTTGGAGGATGTACAGTCAGGATATAAGATCATTTAAAAAAAACCCAATTCAATATATAAGAAATTATAGACAGATAAAAGACATCATAAAAACTGAAGTGGGGGTGGGGATCCCTAAAGTTCAAGAACAAAATGATCCAAGAAGATTTCAGAATAAACTATCATGGTAGCTAAAGAAAGATGTAAAGAAAAAGCCTTGAGCAGAAAAGATGTATGTCGACTGAATGCAAACCTACACCAAGAAGAAAAAAATAGGCAAGGAACTATATCTCAGCCAAGAACATGAATATGTAGAGGACAATAGTGCAAAACAGGAAATAAATATCCCAGGAAAATTTACAGCTATAATAGGAATATGCAGGAGTAATCATGGAAAACAGTGGTGGTTCAGACCTGTTTGGGGGGAAACCGTTAGTGGCAACCTGTGGGTGCCCCCACAGTGCTATGCTGTCCTATTTAGCCACGTTTTCTAAGCTGCGCACCCACATGCGCTCACATTTTCAGTGTGTGGCAAACTGGTGGTAAAATTATGTGAAACCCACCTCTGATGGAAAACATCTAATAGAAATCAAAGTTTTAAAAGAAAATGCATGCCAATACTAAAATGAAAGGAGCCTGAGTGGCGTAGGAGGCTAATGCCTCCTACAAGGCAGCATTTAACATCCAGCTGCCTGCAATTACTGTAAGTTCGAATCTCACCAGGCTCAAGGTTGACTCAGCCTTCCATCCTTTCTAAGGTGGGTAAAATGAGGACCCAGTTTGTGGGGGCAATAAGCTGACTTTGTTCTCAAAACTCTTAACCTCTCAGGCCTTTCCCACAGACACAGTTCACTCTGCAAAACCATAAAATGTGTCCTTACATTGCATTATTTCAAATAGACTGTGCCAACCATTTTGAAATGTTAGCAATAAGAGGAGCTTAAATGAAATAATAAAGCCAACAAAAATGACTTGGCTCTTTTTCAATTTTAGACCAAATGGGTTCAAAAAGTGCTCTCTGATTCCCTATCTTGACTGGGAGTTGAAAGTCCATCCATCTTAAAGTTGACAAGGTTGGGGAGACATTGATCTGTGGGGTCCTTGGGGCTCTCTAGGCTTAGTTGTTTTCCTGCAGATGTTTCATTACCCAACTAGGTAACATCATCAATGCTAGAACACCGTTCCAACCAAACTCACCAGTGGTGGGATTCAAATTTTTTTACTACCGGTTCTGTGGGCGTGGCTTGGTGGGTGTGGCATGGCATGGCATGGCATGGCTTGGTGGGCGTGGCTTGGTGGGCATGGCAGGGGAAGGATACTGTAAAATCCCCATTCCCACCCCACTCCAGGGGAAGGATACTGTAAAATCTCCATTCCCTCCCCACTCCAAGGGAAGGATAATGCAAAATCCCCATTTCCTTCCAATCAGCTGGGACTTAGGAGGCAGAAAATAGATGGGGGCAGGGCCAGTATTTACCAGTTCTCCAAACTACTCAAAATTTCCACTACCGATTCTCCACAACTGGTCAGAACCTGCTGAATACCACCTCTGAAACTCACCAAGGACACCACAATTCAACCTTGACAACAAATATCCTCTTCTATTGGTAACATTCATGTAGAAGAAGCTACTTAAAGGCTGACAATTGCTTGAGAGAATCAAGGAATGCAAAGGCTCTCTCCATGCCTACGGCTATTACTATTACTACTGTTCCCCGACTGCACTAAGATATGCAATGCTGCCTGTTTAAATTTTTAAAGGTTGGATTTGGCATGTTGTGTGTTATTACTGGATTCTGTGCTTACTCTTGGTCTCAACAACTTTGGCTAAACTGACTGGTGAGTTTTGAAGTCATTTATGATATTATTGCAGTCTATATGTACTCTTGGTTACTAGCCACACTACATGAAGATCTAATTCAGCTTCTTTGCCTATTATTTCCTAATTTATTATGTATTTAATATTTTAATTTTATTTATCATTATTTCATTTTTTTTAATTCTGACCATGTCCCTGCTCAGGGTGACAAATTTTGACCAGGTAAGATTATCTCTATGGCTAAAGATCAGAACAGTTTTCTTTTATGTACACCGAGAGTGTATGCACCAAGGCAAATTCCTTGTATGTCCAATCACTCTTGGCCAATAAAGAATTCTATTCTATTCTATTCTATTCTATTCTATTCTATTCTATTCTATTCTATTCTGTTCTGTTCTGTTCTGTCCTGTCCTGTCCTGTCCTGTCCTGTCCTGTCCTGTCCTGTCCTGTCCTATCCTATCCTATCCTATCCTATCCCATCCCATCCCATCCCATCCCATCCCATCCCATCCCATCCCATCCCATTCCATTCCATTCCATTCCATTCCATTCCATTCCATTCTAGCAATGGTATCTCTAGCAGTAATGGACAATTGTGTAAGTTGGACATGCGAAAAATGGGAACAAGAAAAATGCTTTCATGCTGGAAAAGCAATCAATTAATCATGGACCAAATAAATCCTGAATGTGAGTTTTAAGATAAAAACTCACATTATGTGGGCATATGATATAAGACTATACATGCCAGGATTAAAGGAAGTACAAAAAGGAAATGACCATAGATATGGGAGATGGATAAGATCATAGACATTACATAGCTGTCTTTGGATCTACAATTTATTGCTAAGGACAAGGCAAAATAGCATGCATTTGCCTATGAAACAAGACAGAATTGAGGCCATCTATTACTTAGTAACCAGAAAGATACAGTTTTATGGTACTTTTAGGAGAAAGTCTCATCTTTCAAAGTTTGATGAGAACTGGCTAATGTTTCACATCAGCCTTTTCCATAAACATTTGATAACATAGGTAAAGAAAAGCTTTTTCCTTCCCCCCACCAAAAAAAATAATATATGTTCCTCAATACCTGAGATTTTCAAGCTATTTTATTATATATGTGTCAGGGGTAATGGTGGAAGAGAGAAAGAAATTTCAGCAGAAACAACAACCAATCACTCTTTTGAATCAACAGCTTTATGAATGGCAAGCCCAACTGATTTCAGGCATACTAGAGCAGAATCATTGAGACTTTGAGCAGTGAAAAATTTAATAATAACACCTATAACTGTTTTGAGTGTTCTCTTCTTTAATATTTAAGCTGCAAGAGCTGAATTGGATGGACTCAATTACAGAAATCAGGAATTCACCACTGAGAGTTTTCAAGGGTTGGGTTGGATGGATGGATAGATAGATAGATAGATAGATAGATAGATAGATAGATAGATAGATCATCCTGCAAAAAAGTCTTTTTGTGTATCATTAAAAATCAACACCAACTTGATGGCACATCATCCATCCATCCATATTAGTAACTGAATAAGGAAACTGAATAAGAACTCAACTATCCACAATTCTAGAATATCTCTTGCACAAATTTTCTAAAACTTTGTGGATAGAGGACAAAATCTATTAATTTAGGGAGGAGCACAGCTCCAAATAAAACTAAACTGTCTTCACTCCCAACTTTCCAAATGCTTCAACTTAATTGCACCATAAACTTTCAAGCTTTTTCAATGGGAATTAGGTTGCATTATGAATTGCCATTATTCCCTAGATCTCACCGTATTGGAAGAAAAATATGGTTTTCTCCAATGACCAATCATGGCATGGCTTCCCCATTCAATGGATGACATTCCTATTTAGTGGAAGAATATAGTAAGCTGGTAACAATTTTTTTTTAAAAAAAGTAGAAATAATTGCAAATCTTCTACTGCCATATCTTATAATAACTCATTCTCCATACCCAACAAAATTTTAGCAGATTCATAGATGTATCTCATCTCATCTCATCTCATCTCATCTCATCAACAAACAAAGTAGATAGACTTGCAAAATTGGAGGGATATAAAAGAAGCTCTGCTTTGTTCCTAAATAGAAAAAGTTGACTCAACCGGAGTCTGAAGAATAAATAAGTACTAACAGAAATTGACAGAGAATTTTTTACAGTGCTGGGCTAGCACCTCCATGGAAAGAATTCCACAAGGACCTAATTATTACTCCAGAAATAGCACTACAAATACTTTAAAATCTCTGCAAAATCAACTAACAGGGAAAAGAGGAAAAAAGCCCAAAGAAACCAACAAATGTGCTTATTTAAGAGGGCTTTAAAAATTCTGAATATAGACCAAGATGAGGGTTTTCTTGTATCAGACTTCTGATTAAGAGTTCGTTGACATTTCTCTATCTGATCTTTTGTTTGCGCAGCCTGTAAAACATCTAACTGAGAAGAAAAGGAGATGTGATAAGGTAGATTTGTGCCAATATATGCAGGGATTTTGAAAAGCACCCAGCAGCCATTTTAAACTGAGAGACAGATACTACTACCTGAGATGTTTAGATTTTTAACAGCTAAAAACACTGCAACTGCACGCTGGTCTATAGTAAATAAGAAAATGTTTTCTTGTATTAGATTCTATACATAGTTCCACCATCTTCTCTCTTACAACCCCACCCTCTAATTACAGAAACAATTTCAGAACACTTCATCAAGCAAAATGGTTATTAAAAAATCTATATGCACACTAAAACACACACTAAGTAATGAAAACCAAAACATTTGTTGCCCAGTACAAACCTTAAGGGCAGTTTCACCTACATTTTTTAGAACAGAACGGAACGGAATGGAACAGAACAGAACAGAATTCTTTATTGGTCAAGTGTGATTGGACACACAAGGAATTTGTCTTTCGTGCATATGCTCTCAGTGTACATAAAAGGGGAAAAATTCATCAAGAATAGTAAGATACAACACTTAGTGATAGTTATAGGTTACTAATAAGCAATCAAATCATACTAGGAGACAAATAAAATAATATAAACCATAAAGATACAAGCAATATGGTTATAGTCATAAGTGGGAGGAGATAGGAAATAGGAAGGATGAGAAGAAGAATAGTAATACATTCTTAGTAAATTATTTGACAGTATTGTTGTTTAACAGAGTGATGGCATTCGGGGAAAAACTGTCCTTGTGTCTAGTTGTTCTGGTGTGCAGTGCTCTATATATTTTGAGGATAGGAGTTGAAACAGTTTATGTCCAGGATGTGAGGGGCCTGTAAATATTTCCACAGCCCTCTTTTTGACTCTTGCAGTATACAGATCCTCAATGGAAGGCAGGTTGGTAGCAATTGTTTTTCCTGCAGTTCTAATTATCCGTTGAAGTCTGTGTCTGTCTTGTTTGGTTGCAGAGCCAACTAGACAAGTTATTTTAAAAACTTTGTATTGCTAAGTATTTTAAAGTGTAAAAAGACACAAAATCAGTATTAGGAACATAATGCCAGCCTTGCTAGTTCAAGCCAAATAGAGTGATATGACCATGAAGCTGAAAAGCTGGTCAGTAAGCTAATCGCCCTCTTTCATCTCAGAAGCAAGCATTAAGTTACATTTCTTGTGCTTCTCAAAGTGATAAAACCAGTTGCAGTAGATATCTACTGGATTTGTCTAATCCCATTTGAAATATGCTTCTGTTTGCAAATCACACAACTCTCCTTGTCCACGAGAAGTCTTCCATCAGTGCAAAGGCCAGAAAAGAACTCAAATCAGGTTTTGCACCTTTCGGCACCCTCAAAATAATGCTGCCAAATATTGGCAGTTTTCTCTATTTTTTTTAAAGAACATGGTAAAATAGGTCTATTGCAGGGGTGAAATCCAGCAGGATCTGACAGGTTCTGGAGAGCCGGGAGCAGAAATTTTGAGCAGTTCAGAGAACCGGCAAATACCACCTCTGGCTGGCCTCAGACTGGGGTGGGAGTGGAGATTTTGCAGTATCCTTCCCCTGCCATGCCCACCAAGCCACGCCCACCAAGCCACACCACGCCCACCAAGCCACACCCACAGAACTGATAGTAAAAAAAATTGGATTTTACCACTGGTCTATTGGCCTCTTCTGAGCTTAGCACAGGCCCTCCATCACCTTAAAATATTGGCCTTGTCATCCCAATGATACATAGCCTGCTCTTTTAGCCAACAAACCTGGGCAACCCCACTCCAGAGTATTTTCTTAAGAAAAAAGAAGATAATTGGCATCAACCTCTATCACTCAATTATAGGGGTTGGGTCCAGTAAATTTCAGCCCTTTTCAACCTCACCTTTATGGCCCAAATATAAGAACTCCAAAAAAATTGATCCGCAATAGATAATTTTGGCTGACATAGCAGAAATTGCTAAGGATAAAGTATGAAATAATGATAGCAAAAGTAATGGCACTTAGACTTATCTACCACTTCATTGTGCTTTACAGCCCTCTCTAAGCGGTTTACAGAGTCAGCCTATCACCCCCAACAATCTGGGTCCTCACTTTACTGACTTTAGAAAGATGAAAGGCTGAGTCAACCTTCAGCCAGCAGGAATCATACCGCCAAACTGCTGGCAGTCGGCAGTCAGCAGAATTAGCCTGCAGTACTGCATTTTAATCACTGTGCCACCATGGATGAAGTAGAAACAAAAATTCCTGGCAGTAGGAAGTCTCCTATGATCCAATTGCAGGGATTGAACTGGACTTTCGTAGTGGCTTACTCCTAATCTGTCATGGGACTTCGTCACACAATCCATCCTCTGTTTTTGTTTTAAGTACCACACATGCATACAACTTTTCTGCAGATATTTAATGTCACTTCTTCATAGTTGGAACAAAGCCATTTATAGGACTTTTGGGGGCATGTGGAGGATGGGCACCTCTCTTGAAAGTGCCATTGCAAGGTGTCAAAGCTGGTGGAGAGGTTCTAAAGGTGCAGCCCAGATTTAAGGGGGACCAAAGGTGATCTTCCAAACCTTGGATGGACCTGTAGCCCATAATCTGCTGTCCGGTTTTTTTTTTATATATATAGTAGCTGACTGGGAAGTGGTTATGCAGTCAACAGAAGGGCTAATTAGTTATAAACTGTCAAGTCAATGTTAACTCACAGAGACATATAAATGCATTTTCTCCAGGGTGATGTATCCTGGAAAAAAATTTGTTCTATGATCCATTTCTTTTCTTGGTTACCTATGGTACTCACAAGAGATTTCTCCAACATTGCAGTTCAAAAATGTCAATACTCTTTAACAGAATAACAGAGTTGGAAGTGATGTTGGAGATCTTCTAAACCAACTCCCTGCTCAGGCAGGAAACCCTATATCATTTCAAACAATGGTTGTCCAATCTCTTCTTATAAACTTCCAGTGTTGGGAGCATTCACAGCTTCTGGAGGCAAGTTGTTCCACTGATCAGGAAATTTCTTAGTTCTAGGTTGCTTCTCTCCTTGATTAGTTTCCATCCATTGCTTCTTGTCCTGCCTTCAAGTGCTTTGGAGAATATGTTGATTCCCTCTTCTTTGTGGCTATCTCTGAAATATTGGAGGACCACTATCATGTCAGTAAAACAGTAAAACTTTAGCTATTATTTTCCAATTTTCTGCAGTAAATTAACAAACATCTGTTTGTGGTGGTCCTCTTTTATTTACAGCTTTACTTGTACACCCCTTGTTCGATGCAAAACATTCGACAAAGGACATAAGCAGTTTTATTTTGGCTAAGCTCTAGCAAGGGAAAGAAATTGGCTGGTGCTCCCAATGTGCAATTATGGATAAAAGACAGATTTTAAAAATGCATTTATTCAGAGGATGACAAATGTTACCACTGCACAATACCAAACATGAATTATGCACAGGTTTTATCATGCCATAAAGTATCCTTAGGCCTTGAAGATGTCCCACAGCATCATTCCATTTGGACAAACACTGAAATAAAGTAATTGTTTCCTAGATTTTTTTCCCTTGGATCAGCATTCACAGTAAGAAATAGAAATGCTTTATTGCTCTTTGATAAGGTAAAGTGGATTTGCTCCTGATGAACCTTCTCTGCATCCCCATCTCAAGATTGACAGAAATGCAGATCTAAGTCTTCTTTCTATACAGCTAGCTGGTGGAAACATTCCACTGGCAATGTTTTTTTCCTGAAATGGCAAGAATATCAATAGATTTCCATTTTCTTATTTGGTAGTTCCAGAATACGAAAGAAGCAACTTGTGTTTTTTATATTTTCAAATCTTTTCCCCCCTTTTGCCTTGAATGCCATCCTGCCAAGCCATTAGTAAACTGTCCTTATGAACAAACAGACTTTCTCTTGTATAACTGTCACTGTAATTGTAACAAATGTTGGGCACAAATAATGCATTTTGTTTACTATGAATGATAAAGAAGTGAATTCAAAAGATGTGAATTTTTAACCATTGCATTTTAGGGTTTCGGAGGACGGTTTAAATGTGGCTTATTTGCTGAATGGAAGAGCTTTTCTATACATTTGCCATTATATTATTACATCACTTTATTACCAGGCATTTAATTGGAAGCAATACTCTATCCAAGTGTCTTTGTGAGGAAGACTCTCTTAATATGGGAAAAAAACACTTTTAAAAAACTTAATAAAGGTAAAGGTTCCCCTCGCACATATGTGCTAGTCATTCCTGACTCTAGGGGGCGGTGCTCATCTCCGTTTCAAAGCTGAAGAGCCAGCGCTGTCTGAAGAAGTTTCCATGGTCATGTGGCCAGCATGACTAAACGCCAGAGGCGCACAGAACGCTGTTACCTTTCCACCAAAGATGGTCCCTATTTTTCTACTTGCATTTTTTACGTGCTTTCGAACGGCTAGGTTGGCAGAAGCTGGGACAAGTAACGGGAGCTCACCCCGTTACGTGGCACTAGGGATTTGAACCTTTTGATTGACAAGTTCAGCTTCTTAGCCAGTTAGCCATTGAGCCACCGCGTCCCTTTAAAAATTTAATAACTACTGCCAAATTATGCATGATGACAGTTGTTGTTCCAAGAAGGTCTATAAATATTTCATCTAAGGTGGAATAGAAATTTGCTCTATCTGCATTTTAATAAAAAAATATCATTTTGACATTCTCAGTTTTACAAGCAAAATGGAATGCAAAGTCTCACAATCAAGTCTTAACCAGACCTGACCAGTCCAAAGGATGTTAGCCAAGTGCTGTCCCATGCAAAAATATTTATTAACATACACACATTATTAATCTTTTTTTCAGTATTTCCCAAACTGCATTTGCTTTAACATTCCAAGATTCCTCATGTTAGTATGTATGCTAGTTTAAATCATTGTTTGCTTCCTCTGCAGTATTCTAAGCTTCAGCTTTTCTAAAAGAGAGAGATGGGTAAATCATTCCTTCAATTTAAAAATGAGAGGAAATAAGCAGATAGATAGATAGATAGATAGATAGATAGATAGATAGATAGATAGATAGATAGATAGATAGATGGTTAGTTCTCAAAACTCCCTTCCCACCACTGGTCCTTGTACTTTAAATCCTAGATATTGAGGAAGTCGATGGAATAGAAAAAGAGGGGAAACTGCAAAAAAGAAAACTTGATCACTACACATTCTAATTTCCCAGCATGTTTAATCACATTTAGAACATAGAACACAGAATAATAGAGTTGGAAGGGACTTCAGAGGTTTTCTAATCCAACCCCCTGCTTCAGCAGGAGACCATATATCATTTCAGACAAATGGTTGTCCAGTCTCTTTTTGAAAGCCTTCAGTGATAGAGTACCCACAAGGTACTTCTGAAGGCAAGCTATTCCATTGGTTGATTGCTCTCACTCCTTAGTTCTAGGTTGCTTCTCTCCTTGGTTAGTTTCCAGCCATTGTTTCTTGTCTTGCCTTTTGGTGCTTTGGAAAATAGTTTGACCCCTTCATCTTTATAGGAGCCCCTTAAATATTGGAACACTGTTATCATGCCATCTCTAGTCCTTTTTTTCATTAGATTAGACATACCCGTATCCATTTCTTTAGTTTGGTTAATTGAGGTTGATTATGTGCCAGCAAGTTGATGTCAGCTCTTAATGACCACACAGATAGATTTTCTTCATTATCTTTAGGTCTTCCAACAGTGCATCTGTAATTCAGTCCATCCATCTTGCTGCTAGTTGTCTTCTTCTTTCCCAAAATTATGGACTACTCCAGAGAGCTAGGTGCATCACATAATGTGTTCAGAGTACGATAATTTGGGCTGGTCAAGTTAAAACCTAGGTTGATTTGTTTGAGAATCCATTTGTTTCTTTTTTTTGGCCACCCATGATATTCTCAGGAGTCTTCTTCAACATTAAAGTTCAGATTCTAGATGTATTTTAAGCTTTGTCAAAATTTGTCTTTAAAACCAACTAGGGACTCACCTAAAAATTACCCATGTGGTAAATAACAAGTAAAGAAAACCAATAGCAAGACCCAAATTAAATTTAAAATTATATTAATATTTTATAATTGACACAATTAAGAATTGTTCTTAATGCTGTTAACTATTAATACTCATCATAATTAAATTGATAATAGAAGTGACAATTTGGGAGATGACAATTTATAATCGCTGAATATAAAACATTGTTTTTGACATTGCATTTCTATTTTTTGAAGAAAGTACTGTTCTTCTAAGGCTGAAAAATTGAACATTTTTCTTTCTTCTTGTAAGGTTCTTCAATGAAAGCAGATGAAATAAAGAAGGGATAGAGCAAAACACTGGTTTATATTTTCAATTAGATGAACATTACCAAGGCAGAAAACATCTAGAGTGGGAAAATTAAAAATCCAATAATGGTTTAACTATGGAATGCAACACATGTCTTCTCGGAAATAAACTCAATTAAGTTAAATTGGATTTATTCCCAGTTAAATAAATACAGGGTTCCAGTCTAAGTTGACCTTGTATAGTTATCTGTCATCTCAAATATGAAACCATTTTATTCAATGATATAGCTTCTTATTAAAAATATATCTGATAACTTACATGAAAACAGAATACAAAAGAAGCTGAAATAGACTTTATATTTTAAAATAATAAGAAAACTTTGCAAATCTATTTTGCCTCTTTCTTGTCCTCTTTTCTTTGTGTGAATGCTAATTTAACTCAGTCTGGGGCTTTCCTATATCTTGAATCACAGTGCTGTGAATTCCTAGTCTGCTAAGGCTAATTAAGAATTTCAGAAGCTATAGGATCTCTTCCAAACGTGGCACTTGAGTTGAATTGGCATTTGAGTCATGCTACCCTGTCTATATCAGGTTATCCACATGAGACTGTCTTGAAAAGTCAAATCAATGTTCTTGTCTCAGATGCGGTATAGTTTATATATGCTTTTTTGCAATATGGGAGCTCCTTGGAGCGGATGGCTTGACATTGGAGAACTCTACCAGATTTCACAGGCAATCTGATCTTGAGCCATCTAATTCATTTTACAATGTCTACATTTGAATTATAGAACCAAAACCACTACATTGGATTTTGACTCCTTGCATAAGATGCATGCACCAAAATCATGACTCAACTTTCTTTCAGTCTCTGATCTCAAACAAACCCTTCCCTCCTGCGATTTGTATACACACGTAAGGTCTCATACTATAACATACGACCATGGATGCAACTATTAAGAAAAACTGTGGTGGTCAAACAATGGGTTCATAGCATCATCACCATTTTTAATGGGATTGTATTTACAGGAAGAATGACAGCCCGTTAGCTCTTCACTCAAGATGCCTACAAAACGGATAGAGGCATGGAGAATGTATGGGCAGAGTGTGATTTCTCCTTTCCAAATGGACCATGAGTAATGTGATTTTAGTCATTCCAGGAGTTGACATAATTCAGTCATCAAGAAGAATGCTGTCTGAATGATGAATTTGCTACTGGTTCACTAAATACACACAGGTTGGCTCACAGCTTTCCCAGCTTCTTTCGAGCATCCCAAAGTTGAAAGAAGAGAAGACAATCCTAGCCAGCTTCCAAATACTTGGAAGGAATTAGGGAGTGGAAATATAGCTTTGTGCAAATGTCTTTGTCCAGCATTTCTCAAAGATGCCAAACTGGTAAAGAGAATAATGTGACTTTGAAAGCAAAGAGAAGAATATAGAGCCTTATAAATTCTACAGTATCTATTTCACTGGGGGGGGGGGGGGGGAGTTACATTGGTGAGAGAAAAAGAAGCAAAAACCAATTTTAAAATAAATGTTTAGGATAAAACTGATACCGTTTCAGATATCCATGCTTAACTGCACACTTTCTTGCTCATTCAGAATACATGTACCTCAATAACCTGATTCCGGCCTTTTCTTAAATTTAAAGGCCCTTCTTAACCTTCTTGGTTCTACTTGTTTGCTCATTGCATTTCTGTCCCATCTTTCAACTAATGAAGTATTCAAGATGGATAACACAAAAAAGAAATAGAAATCTCTTTACCTAATTTGTATTTAAAGATCAAACAATTCTTTCAATCACAAAGTTATAATGGAAACATAAAAATGTACACTCAGGAAAATTGCTTAAATATGGAATTCCCTCTCATCCAGGGCTGCTGGGGGTTTGCAGGGGTTCGGGAGAACCTCTAGCTAATATTCTGTGCAGTTTGGAGAACCCCCAAATCTCACTCCTGGCTGGCCCCGCCCACCCCACCTTGCCCCTCCCAGGAGTTCTCACAAAGCCTGTTTTGGATGCAGGTAAATGCAGGGCATATACAGAGGCTCAGGGAGGGCAAAAAACGGGTCTACCGGAAGTTTGGGAAACAGGCCCATTTCCGGCCTCCAGTGGGCCTCTGGAGCCTGGGGAGGTGTTTTTGTCCTCCAGGAGGCTTGAGAAAAACCTCCGGAGCCTGGGGAGGGCAAAAACACCCCCCCTTGCTGTGGTGCAAGAGGCCAACTAGGCCATGTCCACCATGGCCATGCCCACCCAGCAACTGGGCAGACAACCCCTTGCTAAAATTTTTGAAGCCCACCCCTGCTCTCACCATTTGTTCAGGACAGACAGGGATGGTTGGAGAAGGCTGATTTCAGTTACCTTCATCCATGAGTCCAATATGTTCTATTTTTATATTTGCTTCTTTGTAAAAGTCATAAAAATTGCCCAAAGTTGTATTTAAATGCATCTTTGAATAGTATTTCCAGTGTATGTTCTAAATTTATTTTATCCTAAAAAGATAAAATACATTTTAATCAAGAATTGTGTGAGAGCATTTAGAAAAATCTGAAATCTAAGCTATAATAATATTCCAAAATATATATTGTTCCAGAAACTGCAAAGGAGTTCACCTTGAAATTTAAAGCAGCTTAAAATCAAACTGGTTCTTTCAGCAATTCACAAGGTAATGGACTTTTAGATATTTTATTATACGGATATTTCAGTTTTAAGGCAATAATTTCTTCTCATTCATTCCACCAATATTGGCATTTATTTTATTTTGAATGAATGTTATATAAAGTATCTATGCAATTTAAGTGGAAATTAAGATGTGTTACTGAGGATGAGAATCCAAGCATATAGAGAGCTTTTTAAGAACAAAACTCTAGCACAAAGTGACTGAACACTAAGCATAAATGGATTCCCAAATTAAATGTAGCTTAATTTTGAAGGCACTCTACATTTAACCAGTTAAATTCACACATATAAGCCCTAAAGTATTTTCTTGGCTGTATCTTAGCGTAATTTGTCAACCCTGACATGTTGTGTTTATTCAGCAACTTAAAATAAAACAAATTCTAGTTTTATGAAATCAGCAGGTACATTTTGAATTTCCAGAGGTTCAGTAGATGAGGCAGTTAATGAAACCATCTATAAGCAGCATTCAAAACTGAGATAGAAAAACTGAGATAGAAAAGTAGCTTTTGCTATTTATTTCCTACTTTTCTGAGATTTTGCAAGGGATACAATCTCTAAGCCAGGGGTGTCAAACTTGATTTCATTGAGGGCCGAATCAGGGTTGTGTTTGACCTTGGGAGGGGCATGGTCAGGGTAGGCATGGCCAGCTCGACATCACTCATGCTGGGGGTACCTGTGGTGGCCAAGTGCTAAGGTAGGACTTCCCTTCCACATTCACCCAAAGTAGATTCTATGCATACTATATATTAACATATCCTTAGAACAGGGGTCAACAACCTGCGGCTCCAGAGCCTCATGTGGCTCTTTGGTCCCTCTGCTGTGGCTCCCTGTCAGGTGATCCCACCACTGGCTGGCCCCGTCCCTCGCCCTCCCCTCCCAGTCACTCCTCGCCTGGCCTGAGAAGGTAAGGGTGATGACGGGGGATGGAGAAGCGGCCAGGGAGAGACAGCGCGATACAGAGAGAGGGAGAGAAACAGAGACAGAGAGAGAGAGAGATACAGAAAGAGAAGGAGAGGGGGAGAAGGAAGGAGGGAGGGGGGAAGGAAGGGGGAAGGGAGGGGGGAGGAGAGAGAGAGAGAAAGATGTCAAAAGGATTTTGTGGTTCCTGGTGTTTTTTAAAAACAGGTTCTCTGTCCTAATGACTGGCTGGGTAGGCATGGCTAGGGGGTCATGTGAGTGGTGGAAGTGAGTGACATCGAGTTGGTCATGCCCACCCAGGTTTTGTGGCTCCCGGCATTTTCTTTTCTGTGGGAAATGGGTCCAAATGGCTCTTTGGGTATTTAAAGTTGCAGACCCGTGCCTTAGAATTTTCAATCAAAGCATGGAGGCATAAAATGAGAAAGTAACTGAGGCTCATATTTCAGGGAGAGCAACCATTTTTTAAAGTATTTGTAGTGATATTTGTGACGCTAACCCATTCCTCCCCAAACTACAGAGCCTGAAGCAATATAGTGTGGTCTTTCCTGTTGAGATGTTCCTGCTAGCTCAGGCTATGCAACCCCTCAGTCACTGCTCAGAATATTACAAGCAGTTGCAAATCAAATAGAGTGTTTCCCCTGTTGTTATTTTTTGTCAGCAAAGACCCCATAGGAATTGCAATCAATGCAGGAATTTTATCTTCCACCTTTTGTCACAAGGGGAAGCTACAACCTGAGTACAAGTCAGCTATACCTTCTGACTGCAAAGGAAAGTCCATCCTAGGAAGGACTAACTGTTGATTTGACTTAACTGCAGAAAGAAAGACCTGCATTGCAGATTATACAGTGCTAAACAAGTTACTGCCATGGCTTGATATAAGAAAGTAACATTTGCTGGTTATAGACTTCAGAAAAGGGGAACATTAAAGAATGTGGTATAAGCCATAAAATTATAACAGTAAATGGTTGAAACTATTTATCTTACTAATCGCAGGAACCAATTCCACTAAATTTTTTACAAATGTTCATAAAATGTTATGATAAAAAAAACATGCAGAGATAGTGCTTCTTGAGATAATTACTTTAAAAGAGGACAAGAGGATTAACATGGTCAGGTAAAAACTATAAAGAGACAATAGCTCAGTGATAGCTTAATGTTAAATCCCATGCTTTGGGTTTAATTCTTCTAAAAAGGTTGTCAATCTTTTTTACTCAAACACTCTTCAAGAAGTCTTCCAAAACAAAAAGTGACAATAAAATAAGTACATATCTAAAAGAGCAGATTATAAAAGATATAACCAATACAATTTTTTTAAAATGACAGTAATTAGAAGCCAACTTCAATCCAGCATATTCAATAATTCATGTACTACATAAAATAAAGAATGTTATTCAATAAAACCAAGTTTGATTAAATAACTCCTTCAAACTGCTTAAACACATACAGTAATGGAGCATTATTCAGTTTTAAGAAGAACAGTTTAAGGCATGGAGTTCTAATCTCTGATTTGTTCATAGTACACAGTATAATTTCTAAGTGCAGGAAGTTATGAGTATGAAAATATGAATAGGAAGTAAGGTGAAGTATCTCCAAAGCTCAGCTATATGCACAGTTAGGGTTGGGAGGACAGTACCACAGTCGGTGCCTAGGCTGATGAAGATTCAGGAGAGAGATGTAAATAGCTTCTCAGTGGTGAAATCCAAATATTTTTACTACTGGTTCTGTGGGCATGGCTTGGTGGGCGTGGCTTGGTGGGTGTGGTGGGGGAAGGATACTGCAAAATCTCCATTCCCACCCCACTCCAGGGGAAGGATACTGCAAAATCCCCATTCCCACCTCATTCTGGGGGCAGTCAGAAGTGGTATTTGCCGTTTCTCTGAACTACTCAAAATTTCCCCTACCGGTTCTCCAAACTGCTCAAAATTTCCACTACCAGTTCTCCAGAACCTGTCAGAACCTGCTGGATTTCACCCCTGATGCTTCTCCATTATCAATGAAAAGACCTAGATCCTTGCTAAATCACAGGAAGGCTGTCAGGAAAGGAACTGTACATATTGGTTCTAAATGGCAAAAATTCAATTGCTGGTAGGTTTTGTAACCCGTACATTTTTGTCTCTGCAAATCTTGCTAAGGAGAAATTATCTGTCAGACTCATGCTTGGGGGGGGGGGGGGGGGGAAAAAAAATCACTTTCTTTTAAACAGCTGACAATATAGCAGACAGATAGCAGAGGAATATTAATATAACAGAATATTTCTGAAGCTTTTCTGGAGTGGGACCCTTAAATTAATAGGAAAAGAGGATATTGGCCTGGTGTAGGTAAGGTATCCTCTTGTGAACGTCAACAAGTAACTCATAGAACACCTTGAAGGCAAGGAAGGCTATGGTGATATAAATTACTCTCCTGAAAACTGCAGTTTTTAAAGCATCAGTACTAAATATTCTGACTTCAGAAAGAGAAATCTCAAACTCTTGCTCTTGCCTTTTAAGTGCACTTCTCTATGGTACTGAAGTGAGTTTCCTCAACCAGCCATTAAACAGAAGCTTTCAATGTCCTTGGTATGATACGTGGCTATGGCTTTGATTCTTCCTTTCAAAGTAAGCTCATAAATTGCTTTTATAGTTCTGGAGTGGTTCAGGATATTGATCAAGCTATAGCGCAGGTCTTGTTGGCACAGTGGCACCAGTGGTTAAATGGAACACGAGAGCAATTTGTGCAGAGGAAGAAAATAGGGAAAGGAGAAGAGGGAAATAGATCGTGAGGACAGCTATTGTGGATTAAAATCAAGAAGCTGCCCAAGGAAGTACTTTATCTGTCATCTGACACTCAATTAATAGATCAAATGAGGGAGCAATAACATAAGGTAAGGAAATCTCGTAATACCAACCAATAAATCAATGTCCATGGACAAGCTGCTTGATATGTGTATCTGAGACAGACTCAATGTATTTAATGTCATGTTTCTTCTGAAGCATGGAAGGCAAGGTTTTGGCAAGGATCTAATGAAATAAATGTATCACTCAGCAGTAGAAAGATAGAAGGGAACAGGGTGTGCTCTCTTAACATTGTAAAATCACATTTGAAAGACCAGGAATCTTGCAATTCCAGGAACTGTTAAGATAGCTTTAGGTGAGTCCCAGTATCCTGATCCTTTAATCATCCTGTTCGTACAACCCAGGGGCACATGTACTTACTTACTTACTTACTTACTTACTTACTTACTTACTTACTTATTTGTTTGTTTGTTTATTTATTTATTATATTTCTATACCGCCTTTATCCCGTAGGACTCAAGGCGGTGTATAACCAAGGAGAATATAGACATACAAACATCATAAAATTGCTAATTATTAGCTAAGTAATAATTAATTTATTAAGTAAATAAATTGACCAAACTAAGTAAAATTATTACTTAGTTTGGTCAATTAAATAAAACCCAGAGTTAGATAACATTTTAAAAGATCATTCACATATTCATATGTTTAGCCCCGCCTGTTGGAACAACAGGGTCTTGAGGGCACGGCGGAAAGCACGGAGATCAGGGATATTCCATATCTCCGGGGGCAGTTCATTCCAAAGGGTTGGAGCCCTCACAGAGAAGGCCCTCCCCCTGGGAGTCGCCAGTCAGCATGATTTGACTGACGGTACCCTGAGTAGTCCCTCCCTGTGAGAACGAATTGGTCGGTGGGAGGCTATTGGTGGCAGAAGACGGTCTCGTAGGTACCCAGGTCCTAAGCCATGGAGCGCTTTAAAGGTGATGACTAACACCTTGAATCGCGCCCAGAAGACCACCGGGAACCAGTGCAGCTCGCGCAGGAGAGGTGTTACATGGCCTAATGAGTTGCGCCCATAATCACCCACGCAGCTACATTCTGGACCAGCTGGAGCCTGCGGGTGCTCTTCAAGGGGAGCCCCATGTAGAGAGCATTACAGTAGTCCATACGGAAGGTGACTAGGGCATGAGTGACTGTGCGCAAGTCTTATCTTTACCGGTTTGCAACGGGAGCACACATGCACGCTTGCTTCGCTCATGCTCACGCATGTGCTTCTGTGCATGCACATATTGTCAATTATGACACCCGGGCGGGTGGGCGGAGCCTCCCGCCACTTTTACTACTGTTTCTAAAGAACCGGACAGAACCGGGAGCAACCCATCACTGGTACAACCACTAACTTATGAAGCATTGTAGAGACGACTGAGAGTGGGGATAAACCAGTGGTGGGATTCAAATTCTTTTACTACCAGTTCTGTGGGTGTGGCTTGGTGGGCGTAGCATGGCTTGGTGGGTGTGGCTTGGTGGGTGTGGCAGGGGAAGGATACAGTAAAATCTCCATTCCCACCCCACTCCAGGGGAAGGTTACTGCAAAATCCCCATTTCTTCCCGATCAGCTGGGACTCGGGAGGCAGAAAATAGATGAGGGCAGGGCCAGTCAGAGGTGGTATTTACTGGTTCTCCAAACTATTCAAAATTTCCACTACCGCTTCTCCAGAACTGGTCAGAACCTGCTGAAATACACCTTTGGGATAAACCTTGTAAAACTCTGTGTATATGATCACGATCATTATTATCATCTCGTTTTTCTCTATAGACCGTGGGTTAATAGTCATAAATAACAGAAGTTTTATTCTAAACAAATAATTACTGAAACAAAAAGCAAGTTTATTGAACTAGATTTATGATAGAACAGAAGTCCAAAACCGGATAGACTATCCTGTGTATATTTAATGAAATGACAGAGGAGCTATCTCTGTGTCTATATCAAATTTTACTTATTTCTGTACTTCAAATTCGTTTTCAGGTACAACTTTACTGTCCCTTTCTCATCAAAATCAATTTTAAGTTCAGTGAAAGAATTTATGAAATGGAATCTTACCTTGATCTTCCAAAGAAACAGGAGACCTACAAGTAAAGAAATAACAAGGAGCTTTAGTCTTTGGTTTCTTTAGGGGTGTTTTTTTGTTTTTTTTTTTAAAAAAGACTTTAATGGCCTTGTTGGAATTTCTGCAGAGGTATCTGCAAGGTGAAATGGGACAGGATGGCAAGCTGTAAAAATGTAGGACATAAATCACACAAGATGCCACCTTAAAACTCTTAAATCAGAACATTGAGATCCTAGAGAGACACTTTTCAACATTGCTCATTTTATCCTAACAAACATATCTTGCTGCCAGTATCAGCAAAACCTTGGCCCACTCTCCATCCTGAACTGACACTAAAACTTGCAAATCAAGATCAGAAGTAGTATAACATACTGCTGGCTACTTTGCTCTTAGTGTATTCAAGCACACAGAGAGAGAGAGACAGAGAGAGAGAGAGAGAAAGTGTTAGATATACCTCTAAAAATAGCAAATATAAAGATCTTATTCTTAAACAGTTTGAGCAATATCATTATTACAAAGTTAGCTCAAAATTAAATCCCATGTACTTTACATTAGCAATAGCAAATGTAGACAGAATAATAGAAGGTGAGTAATAAATAGATGGAATGAGATGGGGTATTGTTATAACTTGAGAGTCCCCTTCCAAAGCTGTCTGGCAACCTTTGTCTCCCCCTTTTCAGCTTCAGTTTTGAGGATAAAATTTAAAAAATCTAGTTGCCACCAGTTCTGTCTTCCCCATTCTAAGGTCCTTCAATCCCACTGTGGAGTACGAAAGTCAGTCTCTCTCTTGAGCCAGCTCAAGATAAAGCGAGAAAATAAGTAAAATAATTGATTTTGTAGCTTGGGCCAAAGGTTAATACAATCTGGCATTTTAGCAGTAAGCAAGGGGGTAGATTAGATCAGGGACACAGTCAAGAAAAAAAATCTATAGTTTAGTGGCAAAGCTCATGTCTTGATGGCAGGAAGCATGAGCCTTAATCCCTGACAACTTCAGCTAAAACAATTCAAGAGAACAGACAATGAAAATCTACTGCTGCCATACAGATTCAGCCGTGATAGTCAAATAATTCAATCTTGTATCAAGTATTTCTAGTGTGCAGGTAGTCCTTGACTTATGACCAAAATTGAGCCCAGCATTTCTGTGGCTAAGAGAGTTTTGCCTCATTCTATGATATTTCCCGTCACAGTTGTTAAGTGAATCACAGCAGCGGTTAAATTAGTAACATGGTTGTTAAGTGAATCTGGCTTCCATATTGACTTTGTGGCTAAGACGCTGAGCTTGTCGATCAAAAGGTCAGCAGTTCAGCGGTTCGAATCCCTAGTGCCGCGTAATGGGGTGAGTTCCCTTTACTTGTCCCAGCTTCTGCCAACTTAGCAGTTCGAAAGCTCGTAAAAAATGCAAGCAGAAAAATAGGGACCACCTTTGGTGGGAAGGTAACAGCGTTCCGTGTGCCTTTGGCATTTAGTCATGCCAGCCACATGACCACAGAGACGTCTTCAGACAGTGCTGTCCCTATGGCTTTAAAACGGAGATGAGCACCGCCCCCTAGAGCTGGGAACGGCTAGCACATATGTGTGATGGGAACCTTTACCGTTACACATTAAAAAAAAAAATTAGATGTGGGAAGGGAAAGAACTGATGTTGAAGTAGCTTCTGTCCCTCACAAACTATACAATATTTATCAACTCTTCACCTGTACCATTTTTACTGTTGTACTGTCTGGGGGAACCAAACGAAGGGAAAAGCATGTTTTGAGTTATTAACTCTGCTGAGGAGCTTATGAGAATAAGCTCTCCATGATTTTTCTAAAATTTAGTCCCACTGCTATCCCTTGTAACCATGCAGTAGCATAAAAAGTAGCTAAGCCTGGGTACATGCAATTACTGAAATTCAGAAAGAAGCAGCACACAATTATCCACTTTATAATTACAAGTGAGTGTCTTTCAGGTTGCATCTTTTAAAGAGTGCCTCAGTAGAATTGTTATCACCGCAAGATGGTTAGAGGCAATTAGCCTTGCATCTGAAACCACCCGAAGCAGAAACTGGGAGGAAAAAAAAATGACTATGATCATTTTGGCTGAGAAAATTGTAACTTTTCTACTCTATCTGTCCAGACCATGGAGTAAACATAGATCTGTTTGTTTGTGAGGGAGAAAGGTGAATGACAGTCTAAGTCAACTTTAAACATGCAGGATTGCCAGAATGGGAACCTTAGACCAGGGGTGAAATGCTCCCGGTTTGGACCAGCTCGGGTGAGTAGGTAGCGATGCCGGCGGGCAGTTCGAAGAACCAGTAGCAAAAATCCCTGCCCCCGCCCCCCATGCCCAGCTGAGCCGCGCGATCATCAGAGCCTTTTTTTCCTTTTAAATGGCTCTGACGATCCAAGCTCTGACGATCTCAGCTGAGTTGCCTGCTAATCAGGCAGCTCAGCTTGGATCGCCAGAGCCATTTAAGAGAAAAAAAATTTTTTCTTTTGGATGGCTCTGGTGATCCAAGCTCTGACGATCTCAGCTGAGTTGCCCGCTAATCTGGCTCCCAGTGGTCTTCCGGGTCGATTCAAGGTGTTGGTCACCACCTTTAAAGCGCTCCATGGCAAAGGACCTGGGTACCTTCGAGACCGACTTCTGCTACCAATAGCCTCCCACCGGACAGTTTGCTCCCACAGAGAGGGTCTCCTCAGGGTGCCATCGGCCAAGTTATATCAGCTGGCGACACCCAGGGGGAGGGCCTTCTCTGTGGGAGCCCCAGCCCTGTGGAATGAACTGCCCCCCGGAATGCGTAGGATCTCTGACCTCCGGGTATTTTGCTGTGCCCTCAAGACCCTGTTGTTCCACCAGGCTGGACTATCAATGTAACATTTTAAATTGGGTGTTTAAACTTGAGGTTTTAAATTTAGCCAAAATTATTTAATTGATTTTAAATTATTTTAGATTGATGTCTGTTTTGTGCTTTTAATAGGCTGTACACCGCCCTGAGTCCTTCGGGAGAAGGGCGGTATAGAAATAAAATTATTATTATTATTATTATTATTATTGTTGTTGTTGTTGTTGTTGTTGTTGTTGTTGTTGTTATTAATCAGGCAGCTCAGCTTGGATCGCCAGAGCCATTTAAGAGAAAAAAACTTTTTTTTCTTTTAAATGGCTCTGATGATCCAAGCTCTGACGATCCCAGCTGAGTTGCCTGCCGATCAGGCAGCTCAGCTGGGATCGTCAGAGCCTTTTGAAAGCATTTTTTACATGGTTTTACATGTAGAAAATGGTTTTAAAAGTTAAAAAAAAATTGGCCACGCCCACCCAGTCACATTAAACCCCCCCCAAAGCCATGCCCACAGAATCAAATTTTAGATTTAACAAATTTTAGATTTCACCCCTGCCTTAGACTCATTCACATGAGATGGACAACCATATAAATTGAATAAAATAAATATACCCTATAACTGAACATTTCCACTGGAATATGAACAAACCCAATTCCGACGGAAAGCAAACAGGAGGCTAGTATGTGTCAGATTATTCATGAACTGGCAGAGACATGGTAACAAGATTAGCCAATGAATAGGCATAGCAACTACATTAGCCAATGGGAGCTGAAACAGTTTGGAGGCTGGGTGTGGCTCAGCTCTGTGCTGTGCTGAGAAATGAAACTGAAACCAGTCTGGACTTGCATCTCTGCTGTACTGCTGCCTGTGTGTTTTGCTTGTAACTGATCTCTGTAACTTCGACCACGTTGAAAGAACTCTGCTATTGATATTGTAAAATTTACTTCATCTGTTATTATGTATATAAAGAGAAGTTAATGAATCCAGCTGAATCAGTTATCTGTGTGTGCTTCTGGATTTGATTTTTGCACGAAACTCTGACAGTATGGTCTAGTGGTTAAGTCACCAGGCAAGAAAGTCGGAGACTGTGAGTTCAAGTCCTGCATTAGCCATGAAAGCCAACTGGGTGGCTTTGGGCCAGTCATTTTCTCTCAGTTCAACCCACCTCACAGGGTTGTTGTTGTTGTGGAGAAAATAGGAGGAGGGAGATGTGTTGAATGTGTTTGCCACTTTGACTTATTTGTAAAAATAATATAGGTGGGGATACAAATGAATAAGCAGGGGGCTAATAACAAGGTTTAGTTTTGCCAAACTGAAGTAACTTTCTGCATAGCTACAAATATACTTTGGAAAAAGCTAAGGGGGAGCTATTTTCACTCTTTCTGATATACAAATTTCAAAGCTCCACCCTCTCTTTACCCTCTACAAAATGGAGCCCCCCCCCCCCGCTCCTGGGAATCCAGACTACATTCCACAATAGTAGAAAAAAATAAATGGTCAAAGTCAGGGGTGGGTTCTAAAATTTTTTACTACTGGTTCTGTGGGCGTGGCTTATTTTGTGGGCATAGTTTGATAGTCATGTGACAAACAATTCTTTAGAATTTATCAGAGCTACTGGTCTACCAGGCTTTTAACTGCTTGCAGACCCGTACCGGTTTACCCATTAATTCTTGGAGCATACTGGTCTACCTATTCGTTTTTGGAGCGCACTGGTCTACCACCACACTGCCTTTTACCGCTGATCAGCTGTAGGGCAGCCCTTTGAAACGCTATCCCTTGTAACCATGCAGCAGCATAAAATTCCAAATTTGAAATCTGCTCCAGTTTGAGGGAGGAGTCTATTTGAATGGAAGGAATCAAGAGAAGGGATTTGCAATGCAGAGCCGGGTTGATGGGATTTCAAGATTCAAGACAATTCAATGATCCTCCTCCAGGCACATTTTTTTTAAAAAATTCCAGCAATCCAGTGCATTATTCATAAAGACAAATGCCTCTAGAGAACCATCAAGCCTTCCTAAAGCAGCTATTTTTATCAACTAAAAAAAGCTGCTATTTTTAACAGAAACTAGAGCCTCTGTCACCCAAAGCATTTTCACGCACAGCTTTTAAGAATATAAAGTGTCAAACAACAAAATATCTTTATTGACCCTGTCTGGTATTTGACTGCCCTCTTTTTTACTGAGCAAATTGTGTGTTTTCTGCAAACCTGCTACCTTGTTTGGGGAAAATGTGTTTTAACTAAATAAGGAAATCCTGCATCTAAATATTTAAATTCCTTTTTTCTTCTTTAATTCTTTCTCTTTCATTTTAGAAATTTATTTTTTCCCCTTAAGTTCTAAAATTGTTCTTCTAAGTGATTTCTTTTTTTGGGCAGAATGCAGATGATGTTTAAAGAGAAGCTTGAAAAGGGTGTTAATGTGCAGTTGTATGTATGCACACAATTATTGTATCCCATTTATATCTGCTTCAGACAGGCATTCAGTGTGGGTTATTTTGCAGATGACACAACACCCACACAGAGGACAGATGATTAACCTCCAGACTGGGTGAAGTCTATTACTTAAATAGTAAATTAGCATTTTCTTAGAAAATGAACACTAGCAAGTTAGTGATTAACCTTACGAGCCTTTATTTTCCATAGTTCCTAAGTACAACAGATTTAAACCTATTTAGTATGATTTCTCTCTTTTTCTTTAATCTTCCTTTTGTTCTATTACTGTATGCTTCTATTTATTTTGTTAGTAAATATAATAATATATTCAATATATACTAATTTGCTATATTGTTTTTATTTCTACACTGCCTGTACTTATTTTGTAAATCTATTTCTTAAGGTGATGTAGAAGACGATCAGGCTGAGGCCGAGGGCAGGGTCAAAGGCATCATCAGTCTGGAATCCCTACACCACCAAAAGAGACCTAGGTCCATCCTCTTTGAAGTCCGTTGACTCTTATCTGATGCCAATTTATCTTGATTGTTAGTAGATCAGATTCTTGTGTATAGAAGGTTGCATGGAATAAACTTGCAGTACTTTGAACTTTATCCTGGGGTTTGGTTTCTTGTGCTTGACCAGTATATATTTATTTCTATACTCCAGTTTTATACTTCCATGTTCCAGATTTATGTTCTTTTCATTTGCTTTACAGCTTAATTACTTGAAGGTATTATAAAAGCAGTTTATTACTGCCTCTGGCTTCCATAAATAACCTCAGTGAGGGTGCTGTTGCCTGTAGTACAAGCTGTGCTGAGTCTCCGGAATCTGTTGGGCATGGTAACCACCATGAAACTATGCCCAAACTTCTCAGTCAGTCAACAATATTAAAGAGTTCTAATAAGACCAGCACATTGTCTTACTTCCAAAACCCAGGAATTGATGAGACATATGGAAACATATGATCTGATCATGAGTTTGATCACAGTGTCTTCCATCTTCAAATTATATTATGTGCTCCAAGAATTAAAAACTGTATAACGTATAATCCCATATACCAGTGGTAAAATCCAATTTTTTTTACTACCGGTTCTGTGGGCGTGGCTTGGTGGGCGTGGTGTGGTGTGGTGTGGCTTGGTGGGCATGGCTTGGTGGGTGTGGCAGGGGAAGGATACTGCAAAATCTCCATTCCCACCCCACTCCTGGGGGAAGGATATTGCAAAATCTCCATTCCCACCCCACTCTGGGGCCAGCCAGAGATGGCATTTGCCAGTTCTCCTAATTACTCAAAATTTCTGCTGCTGGTTCTCTGAATTGCTCAATTGCTGAATTCTCTAGAACCTGTCAGCACCTGCTGGATTTCACCCCTGCCATATATGAATCAGGAGTATGATCACTTGGGGCAAACCAATGGATACCATGGAAAGCATGACCCCAGACCCCAGACCTAAAATTTAATGATTGAATTCCCCCAGCACCAACAACTAGAGAAAATCTACTATCAGGCTTATGATGTGATCAAGATCACATCATGTGATCCTGTGAAAAGGGATTCTTTTGACCAACAGTACACATATATGTATTTATATGCTGACCATTTCTAATGCTATCCCTAAGTTGCTACTACATCCCAGTTCCAAATACACTGTTTGAAACTGATCATTTCGTGGGCAAGGTATTTGGAAACTGCCAAGGCATAGAATTATCCTCTTTCCTGCCTTAGACTTTTGGCTGCTGAAAGACCTGAAATCCAGAAGGGCAAATTTTAACAAAATTTTAACAAAAATTGTAACTTTCCCCACAGCCACAGTGACACCTTATCCATTCAACCACTGGTAGCATCAGTAGGCTTCACAATATCTCTTATAACACCGCCAATGATTTCACTCTTCTCAACCCTAGTTTCCATTCTTTCTCTGAGTCAGCAAATATTCTACAGGTCATTATTCCTCTGCTCGCAATTTCCCTTCTTTCAAGGCACAATATTGCCTGACCCTCATCAAAATCTACAGGTCTAGATGTCTCCAGCCTTTTTATCCTTAAAAGTTTTGCTTTTCTGTCAGGCACTGTTGGAAGCAATTTGTGAAGCCACTGAAATATCTGTGTTTTAAGTTTTTATTTCTCCTAATGTGGTTATTGTTTTCCTGTTTTATTGCCTTGACCATCAGTGCTTTCAACCCGCTTATAAAATTGCCTTAAATCACTAGTCGATTGAGTCATCCAATAAATTGAATAAAAACAAACATCTGGGATGCCACATGTTGCTGTATCCATGCATGGCCTTGGCGCATAGTTAGATAATTGGGTTTATGACTTGTTTTTCTTTCAAAGAATGACACTTATGGTGTAATGGGCTGACACATGGTAACGATGCAAATTGTCTCCATTTTCCTCCATTCCATCTTTTCCACAGAAGTTCGGTTTAGGTTTGGCTTCAGGCTTGAGAGGATAAATTGCACTGTGGAAGATTGGCAGGAAGTTAGTGTTGTGGCCCCTTATTCCCTTTGCACATAAAAGCAATACCTGTGCAGAAAGGATTAAAGAGTTTCTTACCAGGGCTTTGCACGATTGCACGGTTTTTATTGTTAGTTGCTCTTGTTTTCTTCTTATCTGTATTCTCCTTGTAACCATTAAGATAAAGAAGCCAACACTAGCTCACTTAATCTAACATCTGCCAAGGGCAGGAAGAACAATGGATGGATAAGAGTAATGTTCTCATAAACAAAGGGTCACTTTCCAGTGCATTGGTCAGATATGTCATCAGGTGCTGTTCCACTAGAGACTTTATCTTTCCTAAAAATATTCTATTGTTTGAAGTTATGATACAGTCCTACCTACCAGGCAGTAGTGGGATTCAAATAATTTAACAACCGGTTCTCTGCCCTAATGACCAGCTGGGTAGGTGTGACTTGGTGGTCATGTGGGCATGGCCAGCTCAATGTCATTCACATCGATGGGCGCTTCACCTTAGCCATTACAATGTAATAAGGGTTAACCAGAGAGGCAGTTTCTGTAAGCAGGGCAATAAAGATTAGGCTAGAAACAACACCAGAATGTTTCCTTCTTGCCTTCCTTACAGGATTAGCCCTGTAAAGTGGGGAAAAAAACCAAAATAAGATTTCTTCTAACAACCGATTCTCTGAAATGTTTGGAAAGTTAACAACCGGTTCTCCCGAATAGGTGCGAACTGGCTGAATCCCACCACTGCTACCAAGCCATCTCCAGTTGTTTGGATTCCCTGTCTCTTTAGCAAAGGATAAAATGGCGACAAAAATCCCCAGTCAAGTTTGAACCTTGGTGTACTTCCAACGTCCTAATAGAGTGTTAAGTAGTCTTCAATCTACTGCCACGCTTTGGGTTTCTGACAGGCAGAAGGGACAGGGAATAGTAAATCGTTATTCTTTAATTCTCTTAATATTTGTTCCATAAAATCCTCATTTATATTTCGCATAGCCTTCAAATCCAATACTATTACTGTGTTTCCCCGAAAATAAGACCCTGTCATATATTACATTCAGTTTTGGTTGCCATGATGTAAAAAAAGATGTGGAGGCTCTAGAAAGAGTGCAGAGAAGAGCAACAAAGATGATTAGGGGACTGGAGGCTAAAACATATGAAGAACGGTTGCAGGAACTGGGTATGTCTAGTTTGATGAAGAGAAGGACTAGGGGAGACATGATAGCAGTGTTCCAATATCTCAGGGGTTGCCACAAAGAAGAGGGAGTCAAACTATTCTTCAAAGCACCTGAGGGGTAGAATAAGAAGCAGTGGGTAGAAACTAATCAAGGAGAAAAGCAATTTAGAACTAAGGAGAAATTTCCTGACAGTTAGAACAATTAATCAGTGGAACAACTTGCCTGCAGACATTGTGAATGCCCCAACACTGGAAATTTTTAAGAAATGTTGGATAACCATTTGTCTGAAGTGGTGTAGGGTTTCCTGCCTCGGCAGGGGGTTGGACTAGAAGATCTCCAAGGTCCCTTCCAACTGTTATTCTATTCTATTCTATTCTATTCTATTCTATTCTATTCTATTCTATTCTATTCTATTTTTTTGAACCCTGAAATAAGCACTTGGCGTTATTGTCATGCGCTCAAAAGCCCGATTGGGCTTATTATCAGGGGATGTCTTATTTTGGGGGAAACAGGGTAGCTCCCAACTGCAATTGTGCCCAGATATCATTGCTGAGTAAAGGGTTAATGGGTGGATACTCTTGTTCTCTGAATGAGCTTGATGGCTGAATCCTGATGGGCTTAAGACTGAAAGGGACAATTGGCCAAAGAATATTAGGTGTCTGAGAGTCTCTTCTAGTGCATTATGGGAATATAATCGGAGGTGGTATTCAGCCGGTTCGTTCTGGTTCGGGCAAACCGGTAGTGAAAAGCCCCTGCTCTATGATGTCCTATTTAGACATGTTTTTGAGGCCAGGGGCATGCGCGGAAGGAGCACGAGCAAGCAAAGGGCATGCATGGAAGGCTGGGCACATGAGTGGAAGGTGCACGTAAAGTGAGCGTGCAGGGCAAACCAGTGATAAGAACATGGGAAACCCACCACTGAATATAATGTTTTCAGAGCATTGTGAGGGATCAAGAAAAAAGTAACAGCTCTCAACAGCAACAACAACAGCTCTCAGAGATATACCTGTGGGAAACATTTAAAAGGGGGAGGCTGAGGACAGACTTTAGGCTTGTTGAGACCAAATAGTTGCTCCCAAATTTTTTAGTGTGAAACTGGGTCATTTATTTGCCTTATTAAAATGCCTAGATCATACCTAAATTCACTGGTGGGATTCAAGTAATTTAACAACCGGTTCTCTGCCCTAATGATTTCTTCCAACATCCAGTTTGCCAAACTGCTCAGAAAGTTAACAACCGGTTCTCCTGAAGTGGTGCGAACCGGCTGAATCCCACCACTGCCTAAATTAACAAATTTAGCTATGAAAAAAGATTCCAAGCCATTTTATTCATTTCTCCATTTCTAGGTGTTATTCTGACATTGTTGGATTGAACAACGTAGGTGGCTTTTTAATAGGGAGCTTGATTTTTTCCCCCTCTCCCTAGTGCATTTCAGGAAAGTTGGAGATTATAATACTGACCTATAATTTCCACAATATTTTGAGGGACTGAAAATGCAAATGATATCTGTAAAATTCTAATCCCTTCTGGTTATTTCTCCCTCTGCCACGTCTTTCAACAAGTTACATAGCTTTCAACCAAAAGAAGAAAAATCCTGGGAAACATATCTGCATGGCCCCAGATTTGGGGAATCTATTCCACGTCTTAAGATACATTTACATTTATTTTAGTATTTCTAGTCTTTTAAAACTATTCATCGTTCTATGGAAGCAAGTTGGAAGCAAGTTACTGAAGTTATATACTGATGGTTATCCTTGACACATGAGTGCCACCTAGAGGAATGCATATGACACTGTCACCAAGGAGAAACGAGATAGCTTTCACTGACATAAGTAAATAACTAAAATGCAAGTTATTTCTAGATTAGGAGAGTTGCAAAGAATATATTTACCTTAATTGAAGTTGCCATGATAACCTTTTGAGATCAAATCATAGAAATTTCCCTTAATTCTATTTTTAACAATGAGGATAGAGGTAGTTTGTAGATGCGAAAACTACCCCTTTGTAGTTTTCTTCCCATTTTTTTTTCTTTGCTTTTATCAATCATATTATCCCTATCTGGGGGTTTACATTTCTGCTTTCATGAACTTTCCATTACATATTAATGGGAAACCAAACAACCATTTTTCACCAATTATGTCACTACAATCTAGTATGTCTTGAGTAAAATTTGGGCAGCTTCAATTTGTCCTCCCTGTTCAATCCAATTTAATTAAAAACCCAAAAGGAACATTTTATGATTACCAGGATGGAGATAAACTAGGCTTTCAGTCAGAATAAAGTGATGGTTTCCTTCTTCTATAACACCATATTTAAACCATATTTATCACTATTTTTAATATGTATGTATACCTTTAAATTGGCATGTGCAGATTTTACACAAATCTATTTTTTACATTCTTTGATTTTCCTCTATTTACATACAAAACTGTCCACTCTTTTAAAAAAATATGGCTTGATACAATTTTCAATTCAAATACATTTTTTTAAAAAAAAGAAGTAGATGAATGCAGTTAGCAAAAGCATTTCTTCCACCTTCCCATTTTGAATATATAGTTTTAATCCAAAGTTTTATGAAGAAGCCAAATTCTATGAAGATCTCATTACCAGGTGTCTCTCTTCACTGCCCAAATGATGAGAAACCTGACATACGATCACATTTCTACTTCCTGCAACAGGACTTTTATTACCCATCATTCCTTCATTTCAAATGAAATTGAAAAGCATACACTGAGTGAAAGGAAAGGAAAATAATACAAATGAGAACAGAGAGGAGAAAAGGGGAAATACCTATTATTTCCTGATAAAAAGAGAGATCAGGGAGGCAGGGAGAAAATGGAACTTTTTTCTATTATTTCAAGGATTGTCTCTTTTTTTTCTCTGTTTGATGCATTTGTAATTTTGGGAAAAAGTTCTAGGCACAAGATGACTTGCAGGCAAGAACAATTACTCACAAAAAATACAGCCAGTTATCAATTTATCGGAATGCCATATATAGGTTCCAATCCTGCAAGATATTTTCAACTTTCTCCATTTACTCTTGCAAGAAAGCATAAAAACTGGACTCTAGCCTTCCTTCCTCTTTCCTTGTTCTTTCTTTTATTTTCTAAGAAATCTTTTGGATCTTTCCTGAGGCTAGAAGTATTCTAGAAAACAGAAATTATGAGAGGTTTTTTAAAATTATTATTTTAAAGTGAGGAGGAAGGTCAAATTGGCACCTCCCAGCTTGTTGTACACTTCAGTATTACATTATAAACAGATAAACTATTGTATGCAATTACATTTGCTTTGAATAGTTGAGACTATTGCATGCTACAACAGTATCTGGATTGGTGAATCTACAGGAACTGGATGAATCATTCTGCAAGGATCAAGCCACCAGAGTTGGTTACAGAGACAGTCAGCTGTATGTTTAAGAGATCGGATGTTGTTGGATTCATGAATGAATGAATGAATGAATGAATGAATGAATGAATGAAAAATGAATGAATGAATGAATGAATGAATGAATGAATGAAAAATGATAGTCATGATACTCCAATTAGATATGTAGAGTTACAGGTTCCTCAGACCTGCAATCTGTCATTTCAGCTGTTACTATCATCGTGAAATAATTTTGACAACAGCTAAACAACAGTATTATTCTTAGAATTCACCCCCAAATTTAGCTATTCACTGTTGTTGTTGGGTTGATGTATTGATAAAAGGCTTACAGAACCATCATTGGCAACTCCAGGTGAGGTTGGGAAATTGAGCCCATGGACAACAGCTGCCAGCCAATCAAATACTGCTAAACTATAGCTTAGCACAGTTATGCGCTCAAACCCCATAATTCGTACATCATGGTTTGTGGTTCAGCATTATCTATGAATCCAGCCATTGAGTTCTGCTCATCGAATAACAGTTAACATAAACTACTCTTTCGAATATAAATTAAGACAGACAGACAAAAAAAAATAGTGAATCCAGCAAGTGCAGATATTGTTGTGCTAGAATCAGATCCGTGAAGCTTTCTTACATTCTTCTACATAGCCCCATCTTAAAATTACAAAACTGTTGAAAAAGACACTGATTTTAAAAAGGCAGCGAATTTAACCAAATGCAGTTAAAGAGCAGTTTGTATTGCCTCTGATTAAGGACACAATGCAGAACTAAGCCTTGAAAAATCCAGAGGACTCTTACTGTAGCAGGTGAGCCTGGCTGGCCTCCTTTTGTTTCTCAGGTACTTCATAATGAGGGGACATCTTGCCCAAACCGCTGTCACTCAACATGCGCTTTCGAATAGCGGGATTCCACCGATCGGACATTCTGGGAAGAGAAACATTTTCAAATAGGAAACATGATTGCTTCCAAAAACAACTTATTTTTCAGTTTGTTGGTGTTGCTGTTGTTGTTAGTTTGTTGGGTTGGTTGGTTGGTTGAATCAATGATTCCCAACATTTCTTGCCCTCTTCTATACTATCCTCTTGTTTATTCATCTGCCTCTTGCAGTAATTTCATAAAATTGTATACGAATTGCAGACTAATGGTAGACTCAACAACTCACTTAGTAAGAGTTGAGAAAGATGAAAGGCACATACAGATATCTTATAAGGGACTAATGGACCACAGGCCGTCCTTGACTTACAACAGTACATTTCAGTGACCATTTAAAGTTACAACAGCACTGCAAAAAGTGCTGTTTAAGGACCATTTTTTGCACTTATAACTATGGCAGCATCCCCATGGTCACACAATCAAAATTCAGACGCATGGCAACTGACTCATATTTATGACAGTTGCAGTGTCTCAGGGTCGTGTGACCACTTTTCAGGACCTTTTATCAAGCAAAGTCAATGAGGAAGCCAGATGTGTTGCTAAACTGAACTGCAGTGATTGACTTAACAACTGTGGCAAGAAGGTTAATAAAATTCACTTAACAAATGTTTCCCTTAGCAACAGAAATTGTGGCCTTAATTGTGGTTGTAAGTCGAGGACTACCTGTACTACTTTTTTTGGAAACTCAAGGTAAGTACCTAAATATAAACACAAATGAATCTATAGTGTCAGTTCTATAGATAGGAATCATATAATTGTGTGCCCTACTACAGGTTTCTATCATGGTTTACTTAATGCACATTTTGCTGAATCTACGTGTAAGGTATTTTATGTATGTTTTCCTTTAATTTTTTTATTATTATTTTGTGATTTCATCTTGGACCTGACATGTTTTCTACCTTGTGACATAAATATTTCAAAACGATTGCACCTAGAAATGGCTAATACTCCCTTGGATACACTTCTTACAAAGGGCGACAAAGGAGAAAAGATAGTTTTCATATGTTTTTCCTTGCAGTTTTATTTTCACTTTCGAAAGGCAGTCCTCAAAAGGAACTCTATTCTGAAGTTTATGCAGCTGGGATAATCTATTTTCTATCAATGTTCTATGCTACAATTTTCTCTCCAAGCTGCTTTCAATGCGGTAGTGACAGAGTTCCATACAGGTAGCGCTCAAGCTACAGCCACTCATTCAACAACCATTCAAAGTTACAATGGTGCTGAACAAGGGGGACTTCTGATGGATCCTTGGAGTACCAGCTATTGCAGTGTCCTCGGAGTCTTATGATCATGACATTTCCTATTGGTTCCCACAAAGTCAATGGGGAAGCCGGCAGGAAGTCGTAAGTCACTTGTGTTCCCGCCATTCCTTCACCTATCTGCCTGCACCCCCTACTTTCTACCCACGACACCTGCACAGTAACCCCTGCCTGTAGAACTGCACATACTCTTATAATAACTGTGCACCTTCCCATGTCAGGAATGTCTGCCTGTGGCATCTTTGTACCCTTTTGTGGCGCCTGCACATTCATCTGTGCTCACCTCCCTGCAACACCTGCAGACCTTCCTGTGGCACCAACTCATCTTCTCCCTAGCATCTGTCCATAGCATCCATGCACTACCATGCCACTTGAGCAACTCCAGTGCTTGCCTGCGCATGCACTTATGCATGCATCCCTCATGACACCCACCTGCCTGCCAATGGCTCTCACCCAAAGCTCTCACCAGTGAATCTGCTTACTTAGGACTCCCACCTCTTCCCACTTAACAACCCATGTGATCCTGGGATTATGACAGCAACTGCTCTTCCAGGATCTATTTAGATCGCAAGATAGGCAGCATATAGATTTTTATAAACAAATAAAATAAGGAAAGCTGGGACTACCCAGGTTGCCATCACTAAGAAATGACTGCATCACTTAGCGATAGAAATTCTGGTTCCGATTGTTGTCAAGTTGTTATGACTCCTTGTGGGTCTAGAATGGCAGCCCTTCAAAAGCCAACAAATCCCAACTCTTAATATCCTTCATCGTTGACCGTATTTGGGCTGCTGGGAATTGAAATCCAGCAGTATCAGAAGCACCACTAAAAACTGTATAAAGAAGGGAAGGGAATAGATCAAGGTGTCACCCTCCCACTGTACACTGCAGTGATGACAGACATTGAAGGTATAAATATAGATATGATGTAGATGATGTAACGACTTTCAGTTGCTTTGTGCCATTCGTCATAGCCAATGAGGATCTGGAATTACAGCTCAAAGCACCTGAAAAACAGAAGGATCAAGCTGCTTAGAAAAAGAATATGTTTGAACAGAAACCTCCATGTGAGATCCACCTTTAGGGATATGGAAAATTGTGTATGAAAATAAAAGAAGAGAACCTAAAAAATCCAGAATCCCAAGAGCCAGTCTTACCCAGAAGCCTGCTCTACCACCAGGTCAGGCATTCCTGGAGGTGTCCCTGCAGGTTGAGCTGCCCCCAATTCTGGATCCAGGATAAAAATCTCATCCTGTGATATTTCTGTCACAAAGTGCAAATGTTCCTGCAACAGTGATATTAAAATAAAAGATCTATTGTTTATTGCAATCAACAGCACAATTCTATTCAGGAATACTGTATATATTTAGGAACTTAATATCATTTCTAAACCCACATTCCTCAAGATGGATTTAAGCAAAAAGAGCAACAATCATCCTTCATGGTTTAAATCTTGGGTGCCTTGGGCCGATTTTTCATAAGGTGTCTAGTTTACATGGCAAAATGTGGCTCTTAATTAAAATTAAAACTCCAAATATAAGAACTGCAACCCCCAGAATGCACCAGATATATTGGCTACTTATTCTGAAATCTGTAGCCCTGGCACATTTGGGGGCATTTACAGAAATCTCTTCTGGAGGAAGGAACCATGGGTCAATGCATGGAGAATGCTCAAAATCCTATTCATGGCAGCTCCTTGCTTACAGCCAGCCCAAAATATCATGTATTTCGGAGAACGGCTGTATCTTTTTCAACACTGCAGGGTTGTGAGTTTGCCAGTCATTTTCAGCTGACAATCACAAGCAGGGTAGTTATACAGGAAGATCCTTGGTCAATGGATTAGCTCCAGCGATTAGGAGGTCATTGTAGGAAATCCATCTGCTCAGTGACTAGGATAAATCTTGATTTCTCAGGTTCATTTCCTGTTCTGGAAAGTGCAGTACTAATTTGCTAAAGATATAGGTTTACTCATGCAAATTCCACTGAATTCAGTGGGAATTAGTTCCCAATAAGCATGCCTAGAATTGTACAGTATAATTTGTTTTCAATTGCAGCAGGTAGAAATAGCTGAACTTCACAAGCCATTGTTCTGATGTAGCAGACTTTTCTTAAATTCCCCCAAAGGACTAACACAATTTTGGCTTCTGCTTTACAGCTGAACAGAAACTAAATGAATTAAACAAAAATCAATACAAGCAAATCCAATCCGACTGACTTCCATATTTGTAAAACTTCCAGACAGTGTCCAAGCAACACATAAAATGTTATGTTTTTGACAAATGCTGTCACTTTAATTTGATGTGTTTTTAAGCTTTGTGAACATTTTCTTTGGGCCCAACATTATCATAATTTCCAGAGTCATCTTATCTCACAAACAGAGGATTAGGATTTTTGTGGAACCGTAGACATCAAGATAAACTCTTAAGATTTTCTTTTTAATGTAGCTATCCCAAGCTCATGAAGATAAGGGGGTGGAAAGAAAAAGAAGAATCTATGCTATTTAACATCAAACTGATTTAAGCAAAAAGAGCAAAACTCATCCTTCTTGGTTTAAATCTTCTTTGACCTTGAGTGCCTTGGGCCAATTTTTCATAAGGTGTTTAATTTACATGGCAAAACACGGCTCTAATTACAATCACAGTAAGGACAATGCTACGGAGTTTCTCAAATTTTATGTTCGTGCTCTTAACATTAATAATTAATAGATTAATAATTTTAAATATTTAATGTTTAAATATTGACTAATATTAATCATATTGTGGTGTTAATATATTAGGTTTAATTTTCAGATATTAAGACTTAAGTACTTGTGAATTCATTTATTGTAAATCAATGCTATCGTTTTAATTTATCATTAAAGCAAAATAATCCATAATGATGGGAAGTATTCCTGAAAAATCTGTTGCATTTCTACAAAGTTATATGTATGAAACAGTCTTACATACTACAAGTATGTGTCATGGTATATATGAGCCACAGTGGCGCAGTGGTTAGAGTGCAGTACTGCAGGCTACTTCTGCTGACTGCAATTTGGCAGTTCGATTCTCACCAGGCTCAAAGGTTGACTCAACCTTCCATCCTTCCGAGGTCAGTAAAATGAGGACCCAGATTGTTTGGGGGCAATATGCTGACTCTGTAAACTGCTTAGAGAAGGCTCTAAAGCACTGCAAAGCAGTATATAAGTCTAAGTGTTATTGCTATATAGGAATGACCTTGAGAGATGAAGGAACACATGCTACTAATTAATGTGGAGCATCATAGCTGCATAATGAGGAGAGAAAGGAACTCAGAAACAACATAGAATCATAAGGCTGGAAGTGACCACAAAAGTCTTCTAGTCCAACTTCCTGCTCAAGGAAGGGGACCTTTTAGCATCCTAGCCACCGAGCCGAGGTGGCGCAGTGGTTAGAGTGCAGTACTGCAGCTACTTCAGCTGACTGCTAGTTCAGCAGATCAACAGATCAAATCTCACCGGCTCAAGGTTGACTCAGCCTTCCATCCTTCCGAGGTGGGTAAAATGAGGACCCAGATTGTTGGGGGACAATATGCTAATGCTAATACAATATGCTATTATGCAATATGCTATATGCTAACTTTGTAAACCGCTTAGAGAGTGCTGTTAAAGCACTATGAAGCGGTATAGAAGTCTAACTAATAAATAATAAATAAATAATAAATAGTCCAACGGTTCTCCATTCGATCGTCCCTAACGGGGAAGAGCTGAAATTTTGTGTGGAATGCAGACCTCAAAGTGCTTGTTTTTTTTCTTTTCCTAACTGTTGGGGTGGGGGGGGGGGGAGAAGGCTATTTTATTTTATTTATTTTTGACAGTTTTAGGGGCCCTAGAAAAACTCTGGAGAGAAGAAAGAGAGACAAGTATATAATAGGAGGAGAGTCACATTTGACAAGACCCATTTTTCTTATTATAACGGTGAACCCAATTCTGTGTCATAAAAAAAAAGGAGAAGAAGTTAAAAGGAAAGCAGCTGCATCTCTGTACCTGAGATCTGTCGATGCGGTAAAAGCGGTCAGCGGAAGTTGCTGCAAAAAAACACAAAAAAACGAGGAAAGACTGGTGTAAAAAACTGTGTTTGATCCATCCAAAAGGGAAAAAAATATCCAAACTACACAGCTAAGCAATACCTCAACTGGGATCAATGAAACTGAGACAAAAGAGCATGAAACTTTTCACTTCTTCAGACCTCTTCATTAAGCACGATGGCACAAAAAGGAAGGGAATGGGAAAAAAATTAGAAATGCATTCCAAAATTAAGTCAGACGTTACAGCCATGAGGTTTTTCTGCTCGTAACTACGTCTAAACGTACGTGAATTTGGTAGTGGTTGGTATTGTCGGTATGAGGCGGCTGGCTTCATGCAAGTCTTTGGAAGTATAACGATATTCAGTGGTGACATTCAAATTTTTTCTCTACCGGTTCTGTGGGCGGGGCTTGGTGGTGGTGGGGTCCTGTGACTCCCTACCGGTTCTGTGGGCGTGGCCAACTCGATGTCCCTCAGTCACATAACCCCCCACCAAGCCACGCCCACAAAACCGGTAGGGAAAAAATGTGTGTATGAGCACCAGAAGGGCTCATAGTGAATGCTGTGGCAGAAAGAAGCCAAACTTTTCTCCCTCCATTCACAGTGGAACAGCTCTTCCCTTTATGGTCCCCCCCCCTCCTGGGGGTCGAAGTACCTCCGCTGTGACTGGAGGGAGAAAAGTTCAGATTCTCTCTGCTGCAGCATTTAACGCTGAATGGGTCGTGTGGCCAGAAGGGGTAAGCAGCAACCAGGCGAGCAGGCAGGTATGGGCGGAGCCAACCAGGGGTGGTTTTTACCAGTTCGGCGAACCGATTCAAATCGTCTCTACTGGTTTGCCCAAACCAATCCAAACCGGTCAAATTTCACCCCTGACTGTATTGAAGAATACAGAGATGGCCTTGGAGAAAGTATTCAACAGCCATTAAGTAAACCCCAGCTTAGCTCTAAAAAAGAGACAGTGAGAAAGAAACTCAAGATTGCCCTACCTTGATTCTCTTTGGTATAAGAAACAGGGCGATAGAAAGAATCTCTGTCAGGATTTCAATATTCTTTTATTATGCTCTGTAACAACACAGCTGAGTTCCAGTACTGCCTCCCATGAAGGGCTGACTAACTGAAAAGATTTGGCTTTGTGTAAACCTGTGTGGCAGGGAATTCCCCTCCCAGTTGGCTGCTGCTTCCAGGGAAGCCCTGTCTCTCCTGACTTTCTGTTCTTAAGTAGTTTGTACCTCCCAGAGCTAAGTCCCTTTCTCCAGCTCCTCAACAATACCTTTGCATTGTTTTTGCATCTCTGCTAAACACATTTTGATGATCACTAAATGGTAGCCAATTTAAAATTTAAAAAACATAACTCTTGGCTGCCATCTAGGGGTTGATAGATCAAATTGTCAGCCAGCTGACCCTTAGTTTTAGGGAATTAAAAAAAAAGTTCAATTGGTTGATAGTAATGGGGGGGGAAGAAATATGCACACAGTTATCAGAACATTGTGCATGCCCATTTCATTTGCTGGATGCTAGTTGCTAGAACTTAGGGCTAGTTCTAATTCATAACAGAGCTAAAGGCAAACCTTGGGTAGGGCTGGAATATTAGTCAGTGGAAATACTAATCAATATCCTTGGAATGTTGCATATTAAACCTATAAGGACAACAATGCAACACAGATCTGTCAGATGCATGAAATTTAAGGTAGCATGTTTTTTTTTTTCAGGAAAAGAAAAAAGATAGTTCCTCCCAACATTTCTAAAACAAGCTATCAACTCACAATCTGTTGCTTACTATTAGCAAAGCTTACAAGATACTGGATTGGCACCAAAAGGAAGTGGAGAGAGAGAGAGAGAGAGAGAGAGAGAGAAAGAGAGGGAGATCAAAAGTTTATCTGAGCGCTTGGAGGCTATATTGTGTTATTTGATCTTGATGAAGGTATGATCAATTGAGACTTCTGAATTTATTTGAAAGAGTATTTCTGAATAAAACATTTCAAACTTGCTACATTTCCAAAGCTGAACAATAAACTTAACAATAAACAACCACGACTCTAAATTTATTCTTGGGAACCACCAAAAAAACATTCATGTAGTCAGTCTCTATAGACTAACATTTTATTCACGTCAAATATCATGAAAAACACATACAGTTTAATACAGTCCAATGATAGTCATACTTTATGTTTATGGAAGTAAGAACTATGAGCTATAAACAATTAGAAATTTGCATTCTATTAGGAAACTAGCACCCATCATTCTCCTCAACCCATGTTTGATAAGGCTGGGAGTACAACGTTAATTTTTATTTTTTTTAAAAAAAATCATTTTATTTTATTGTTATTATTCAGTGGATGCTTCTTCTGCAGGGCAGTCAATCTCTTGGGATTGCTTCTAACTGGAGGTTATTCAAACTAACTCTACATGGCAGCATTTATGAAAGTGTTCCATGGAGCTATAGTCTTATCAGCAAAATAAGTACCAGTGTCAAGGCCCCATCTCCCAAAAGTCTGCTTAAGTGATTTGTAATAAAAAGCAGAAAATCCTAAATCACACTTATGATATATGCTTGTGCCTACTGTAGCAATACTATTGTAGCATTAGATCTTTCTTTCCTTTATCCATTCTAAGGCCAATTTCCCACCAAAATTATTTTTGATTAGACCAGAGGTCTTCAAACTTGGCAGCTTTAAGACTTGTGGACTTCAACTCCCAGCATTCTCCAGTCCACAAGTCTTAAAGCTGCCAAGTTTGAAGACCTCTAGACTAGACAAAGAGCCCTTTATCCATCACCCTTCATTCCACTTTTGTTTTGGTCCACATAAGAAGTGTTTTCTCTACTTCATGACCTTCCCAGCAAACAGAACACACTTATACACAAAAACCATACTGTAGGGTTCTTGCCTGACAGATGGACAGACAGGTGGCTGACAGATCTCCTGGGAGTTCAATATTCAAGGGTAAAGAGAAAAAGAGGAGATGCCCACCAGGGGTAGGTTCTACTTACCTTTACTACCAGTTCGCAACAGGAGCACGCGTGTGCATGCGCAGATCATCAATTATGACATCTGGGCAGGTGGGCGGAGCCTCCCGACGCTTTTATTACCGGTTCTAAAGAACTGGACAGAACCGGGAGCAGCCCACCACTGATGGGTTGACCCAAATCACCACAGAGGATTATTGTCCACTAACTGGACAGGGAGGAGGCATTTCTATAAATCTATTGAGCCAATTGGAGTTGAGAAGATCACTTTCCCTGGCCAAGTCATCCTTTGAGGTGCTCTAAATGTCCACACTGAATATTTTGTACTGAGCGAAAAAAGGACAAGACCACTTCCAAATTGGAACAACTAAAGACAGCTCTAAATTGCCTCATCAATTGATTGCCGATGAGATTGAGATTATGCCATGAGAACAGGTCCCTCAGAAATGTTTATAAAACATCTTTGTGCTGCAGCAAAGATGACATGAGGATGAACCCAATGTAGATACCTTCACCATGCTTATTATCAATCACGCCTAGCCCCCTGATTTTAAGCAAATAACCACAAATAAAATCTTTAAGATCCTGTATCTAGTTGAAACTCTTCTTTTTTGAAATAATATTCAGCAAATGTGTGAGAGCAAATACTCCTGAATAAGATAGAATTTATTTCCGGATAAGCATATAAAGAAATGTAGAGTCTGCCATTTTCTTGTAAGGTCATGGGAGCCAACTGTGATTCATTCTTACCATCTAGGAAGCACCATCTAGGGGATAGTTTCTGAACAGACAATACTCTTGGGAATGAGCTTTCCTGGTCCTAGATGGGAAAGAAAGAAAACACCATTTTCAACAGCAGTTTGATAAAAGCAGCAGTGAATAGAACAATACCGCAGCAGATACTGCAGCTTTAGTAAGCCAACGTTCTTCCTAGATCTAGTTATTAACCTTTCCAAAAAAGATTGATAAGGAGTCCTGTCTGAAATTCCGGAAATCCATACAATACTGAACCAAGGGGGAATAATAGTATGGCCCATAATAAGGCAGTTTTCAACATTACTCAGGAAAGAACTTTTCTGTCAGTTTATATATATTCAGTCAAGGGTGACCAAAAATGATAGACAGGCATCCCTGAATTCACTCAAGGTGGCTTCTGATAACCAGCTGCCCTGTACAATCACCGACTTATCCAAGTATTGATTTGATTTCCCATTTGATTCGAGGCTGTAATGCAACTATACTCAATTTTATCAAAGGGTGGAAATCTATCAAACATGACATACCATGATGGATGGCTGCTTGGTTACTTGGACAGCCTATTGTGTTTGCCATATTGCTAAGTGAGCATTAGCAAGTCCTTCCTCCCTTTTTTGAAAAAGATTTGTTTAAACAAAAAAAAAAATACTGTGACTGATTTTACTGTAAATTCACCAGAGAAAAATAGCAGAAGAGCTACGAAATGTCACTTTATGGCCAATTAGTCCTTTTAAAAGTCCTTGTTTTCAATCATTCCATCACGTATTCTCAGGATAACACAAGTATAAATGTTTCATTTTAATATCTGTCTTCTAGAAACTGCACTGAGAAACCTATATAAAAGTCTATATGACATACGGCTTGCAGTTCATCAAAATTCCAACTCAGTTAATAACCGCAAGTTGGATGGGCAGAAAGGACCGTGGCCAGAAATATGCAGCTGAATAGCAAATACCATATGGACTGTGATAAGACTCCATAAATGACTATGTCCCTGGCACAGCCTGGTATTCTTGATACAGCAAACCAATATATTTTTTTTCTTCAGTCAGTTTCTGAGCCAACCTATGACGTGAGTTAGATGTTCCTCAGCTTAAATTCTTCATCTCAAATTTCAGATAAGCACACTATGCTCATTAGCTTGGCATTTGGGTTTTTAATCGCTTCCCTTTTGTCCCAGGAGAAACACTAAGATTCCTTTTCTTAGCTTCTATCCCTGAGTTTGATTCATGTTATCCAATAACATTCCCTTTATTACACCTGATAGAATGTAAATTATGCTTCAGATACCAATTACAGAGATTTAAAGATACTATAGTTTCATAAACAAACAAAAAAACTCTTTATGTTGTTTTGGTAGGAACTATTCCTATTGCAAAATTCTATATTCCCTTCACATACAGAATATACCAAAAATGTGAAATCATAGAATTGCAGGGGGACAGGTAGACAATCAGATTTAACCCCTGCTTGATGCAGGAATCGAAATTAAAACATTACAAGTTGGCTGCCCAGCCATTGCTTGAACATATACAGGTAGTCCTCAACTTACAAACACAATTACCGGTAAGCCCAAATTTTTGAAGAGAGACATTTGTTAAGTGAATTTTGCCTCATTTTATGACCTTTCTTGTCTCGGTTGTTAAGAGAATCATTGCAGTTGATAAGGTACCCCAGTTGTTAAGTGAATCTGGCTTCCTCATTGACTTTGCTTGTCAGAAGGTCACAAAAGGTGATCAAATGACCTTGGGACACACCAACGGTCATAAATATGAATCAGTTGCCAAGCATCTGAATTTTGATCACATGATCATGTGGATGCTGGAAAAGTCATAAGTGTGAAAAATGGTCGTAAGTCACTTTTTCAGTGCCATCATAACTTCGAACGGTCACTAAACAAACTGTTGTAAGTCAAGGACTACCTGTTCAGTGAAATAGAGATCATATCCATTTTGGTAATTAGTGTAATCAACAAACCGCTCTGCCTTAATATTAAACTTCTCTTAATATTCTAGTTCTCTTAATATTCTTACTTTGGCCACCTAATGAGAAGGAAGGACTCACTGGGGAAGAGCCTAATGCTGGGAAAGATTGAGGGCAAAAGAAGAAGGGGACAGCAGAGAATGAGGTGGCTGGATGGAGTCACTGAAGCAGTCGGTGTGAGCTTAAATGGACTCCAGGGAATGGTAGAGGACAGGAAGGCCTGGAGGAATGTTGTCCATGGGGTCGCAATGGGTCGGACACGACTTCGCAACTAACAACTACAACAAATATTCTAGTAGAATTATCCTATGTGTCTTCTATTCTAGAATGAGAAAAAATAGACAATCCTCCTTAGAAATGTGAAAGTGCCATCACATCCCTTCTCAATTGTCTTTTCTGAAAACTGAATATCTCTAATTCTTTCAGAGCCTCCTCCTTTTATACTGAGTTTTCAGGCATCTTTCCTTCCCTGAGATTAACCTTAGCAAGACACCTAGGGGAAAGGAATTCCAGAGAAAGATCCTCATCTTTGAAATCCAAACAAAACAATGAAGCATAAAAAATAACTTTCATCCCAAATGAAGAGTCAAAAAATATGAATGATATGCAAAAGGCTGAAGGGCCTTCTTGCAGATTTAGCAAAGACATTCATTATAGGAGGAGAGTCAATCCTCCCGTCATGTTAGTCAATCATTAGAACTGTGATGTTTCTCTATGTCATGTGTGTGTGGGTGTATACATAATGGTTATCCTTTGAGAGCTGAATGCAGACATTTCATTTTAATGTATGCTGATTCTTCTTCTTCTTGTCATTGGACATTGGCAATCATGTTAGCAATCTTATTTTTATCAACAGCCGTATGAAAAAGTGCTGCTGAGTTTTGTCCAAACCAGTCCCTTAGATTTTGAAGCCATGATGTTCTTCTTCTGCCTGAACCTCATTTGCCTTCAATCTTTGCTGATTAGTGTACATTTTAAAGTTACAGTAAAGTCTCTACTCTACTCTACTCTACTCCACTCCACTCCACTCCACTCCACTCTCCACTCTCCACTCTTCTATTCTTCTACTCTTCTACTCTACTCTACTCTACTCTACTCTACTCTACTCTACTCTACTCTACTCTATTCTATTCTATGACAATAACAAAAATCAGAAGACGTCTGGTAGTATCTTTTCCAGCTAATGAATTTAGTTAGAAGGCATAAACTTCTGTAAGCTGCAGATGTATAGTGCAGCATGACTGATGTAGGATTTCAGGTGGGACGAGGAAACAGGGAAGAGACTGATTATACAGCTGCAGGTTACATGTGACGTAGCTTAGCAATTAACAAAGGGATGCTCAATAGAGATATGCCATGTTTCTTTGTCTATGAGGCAAGTTGGATGAACCAAGACTGCTTCATCAAAATTGCATTATAAACCAATATTCCCCAAGTTAGTATCTGTTGTGTTCAGATGTGTGAACATCTGGAGTGTGTATCCTGAGAGTTGCTGCCCAAGCACATCTGGAAAGGATCATATTACAGCAAGTTGTTATAAAATTTTGACACATTTATTTTGTAGACTAAAAATGCTCTTGTGAGATACTGAACAATTTCAGATATTATTGATTTTTGGAGGGTATACTGCTATAAAAAGACTGGAGAAAGCTGACATTCACAACAGGAGTTCTTATTTCATTGAACATGTTCTACTAAAGTAAGGAAAAAGAGACTTTTTAAAAGAACACAGGGGCTCTCTTCTTTGTTAGACTGTCTCAGATTCTCTTGCAGGAGTGAATGTATGTGTTATTTGAAAATGCACAGCAGAGCATGATATAGACAGAAAGTTCATGAAGAGATAATAAGAGAATGGCCCTTTAGGCCAAATCAGATAAAAATGCAACTCAAAGCATTTGTTGAGATAATATTTAACATGCCTGCTGTGCAGACAAGGTTCAAAAAAAATATCATTTAAATTGTGAATGCAAACTAAAACTACTGTAGGGCATTTATGCACTGATCTGGAAATGTTATACAACAAACAGTTGATATTTCTTTGCATTGTGCTTAGTCACAAACTTGACAGAATAATTTCCCATCCAAAATAGCATCCTTCTCCAAGACCAAGAATCTTGGTCACTTGAGAATGTGATGCTACAGTTTTTAAGAAATCAGAAGAAATAATTTTGGTAAATAGGGTAGGGCAAAGGCTGGGTCATAGAGCCGAGGTGGCGCAGTGGTTAGAGTGCAGTACTGCAGGCTATTTCAGCTGACTGCTAGCTGCAGTTCAGCAGATCGAATCTCACCAGGCTCAAGGTTGACTCAGCCTTCCATCCTTCTGAGGTGGGTAAAATGAGGAGCCAGATTGTTGGGGGCAATAGGCTCTTAGAGGCTCTTAGAGAGTGCTGTAAAAGCACTATGAAGCAGTATATAAGTCTTAAGTGTTATGGCTATTGCTAAATAGGGTAGGGCAAAGGCTGGGTCATATATTTTGAAGGAGAAGCATCAAGAATGCCTGTGTATATTGAAGTAACATGAGGCTCCCCATTCTGAAAACTGAAAAGAATGCATAGATCCTGTTCTCATTACAACATATCTTTCTAAGATGTGGACTTAATTTTTCCTTTTTGCTTATCTATGCAGTGATAGAATGGGCAAAGAGGCAAAGCTGAAGGTCTCCATTGGATTATATAGCTGCCATCAAGCCTAAACATTGACCATAGAGATTGAGCCTGATTAAAGATGGAGATAAGGAGCCACGGGAAGGCAATAAGTTGCATATAACAAGAATTAAGCCTGTGAGAATCAGACAAAATCTGATTCAAATGCCAACTCAAATCTTTACGCAATGGTGTATTTTCCACCAACTATGCCCATCCCTGGACCAGGAGACTCTGCTCATGGTCACTCACACATTGATAACTTCCCAATTGGATTATTGCAATGTGGGAAAAATTATATACAATTCAGCAAGGGTAACAAGAGCCTTGGTGGCTAGCACCAGCTGCTTGCAATTACTGCAAGTTCGAATCTCACCAGGCTCAAGGTTGACTCAGCCTTCCATCCTTTCGAGGTAGGTAAAATGAGGACACGGATTGTGGGGGCAATAAGATGACTTTGTATAAAAAAGAACACCACTGGGGGGAGGGGCAAAAGCCCTACTAAGCAGGTATATACAAAAGTAAGGCTATTGCTTAACGCATTGTAAGCCACCCTGAGTCTCCAGAGAAGGGCGGCATATAAATTGAACCAATAAATAAATAAATAAATATCCAGGATTGCTGCATCAACTGCAATGCTCAGAAAGTTCAGACTGTTGATGCAGTTCTACAGAGGAATTATTGAGTCTGTCATTTGTACTTCTATAATCTGGTTTGGTACAGCAAAAAAACAGGACGGGTACAGGTCTCAATGGATAGTTAGGACTGCAGAAAGAACAGTTCCATAATAACAAAATAACAGAGGTGGAAGGTCTTCTTGTCCAACCCTCTGCTCAGGCAGGAAACCCTATACCAATTCCAACCATCCTGCTTTCCACTGAGGACCTGCATTTTGCATGAGACAGACAGAAAGAGGGCTGAGAACCTATCTACAGATACCTCACATCCTGGACCTAAACTGTTTCCACTTCTCCCCTCAGCACACCACTATAGAGCATTGCATGCCAAAATACCTAATTACCATGGTATTGTCTTATGTCTAAGGATATTTACACATGTGTATGGCTATATTATTATTATCCTTCTCATCTTTTCTACTACTTCTCCTTTTGGTATTTCATTATTTATTACCTTGTTGTTTGTATGTACACTTCTTGTTTGTATGTATAGTGATTATATTACCTTGTTGTTTGTATGTACACTGAGAATTTATGCACTGGAGACAAATTCTTTGTCCATCACAGTTGGCCACACTTGGCCAATAAAATATTCTGTTCTGTTCTGTTCTGTTCTGTTCTGTTCTGTTCTGTTCTGTTCTGTTCTGTTCTGTTCTGTTCTGTTCTACTCTACTCTACTCTACTCTACTCTACTCTACTCTACTCTACTCTATTCTATTCTATTCTATTCTATTCTATTCTATTCTATTCTATTCTATTCTAGATTGTTTATGATGAAATCCGGCAAAATGTCTTCAAGGGAAAAGAATATTATTCAAAATATCTGAACCTGAATAAGTCCATAAGGAATTCAGTCTTCCCTCCCTCCTTTTCTTTTTTTCCTAAAAGGAACAAAATAAAATTTACCTGGTAGTGGACTCTCTGTGTTGTTGAAGATACAGACTGCAAATCCTATAGCAAGGAAATTCCAATGGAAACAATGATTAACTAAGGCTCATTTCATCCTCCTTTAGTTTAGCAAAACTAAATTGTTCACCATTTTTTTTCCTGGCTATTACAACAGCAACAATACAAAATAATCACACATGAGAGAGGAGAGGGAGAAGGAAGAATAGGAGATAATCCCTTGAATACACTTTAAGAAAGCGAAAATAAAACTGAAATTAATATTATTCAAGGATTTGGCTGCCAAATGATGACTTACAGATAATTTAGTCGAAAATGGCCTGATATTTTCCAATTGTCCCCAAGAACATTACCAAGGAACCAAGAACAGTATCTGATTTCTATATAAAGAGATTTAGAATGTTTAACTATCTGATGATTAGATCTTCTGCCTTTTCATATTACCCTAGGACCGTAGACAGAAGCAGATAATTGTCACTCAGGGATGAAGGAAATACTCACTTTGTACATGGCAGTTATTGTCTTTTCCCATGGTTGAGTTAAGTAGCTAGCCAACCTTGAGTAGGAAGAAAACTATGCCATCATGATATTTATTGCCTTCATTGTTGACCCTTATCCTGTCTCTATTATATCTGCTCCAGGTCACTGATGGATGGTGTTCTCATTATGCATTTAAGAACATAATGTGTTGATTCCTTCAATTTTGGTGTCCACTTGATCAGCACATCTTTACCCATGAGAAAGTTATTTTTCCAATGACAGCACTACAGAAGGAATGGGGAGAATCTGACAACCAGGCGTCTCATGTCCCTATCCCCCCGCCTTATCCTGTCACTGCAGGGGATGAAATTACAGTTCAAAAACCCTGACTAGAAAGGACTTCAGAAGAAGGTTGCCAGTGTATCCAAGCAGTGTTGTGTGAAATGTGGGAACTGGGGAAACAGGGAAAGGGGGTGAAAGAAAAACTTCTCTTGCAAAAGCCTTGGCCAGTGGGGAAAAAAATGAAACCATCCATCATCCATCTATACACTTAGTGCCAAGCTTTCTAGAATCACAAAGTGAGAAATGAAATTAATGGGGCACTGAAAGTGAGTTCTTGACAAGTCATGTCTATCTAAAAAGAAATCATTTCAAACTTCCTTTTTTGAGTCCTAAACCATAAAATGTCACAGTGGGTCTTGAAATTTACTTCCAAATACTTATAGCTAAAAGGAAAGAAGACCAGACATTATTTCTTTCATTTTGAAGAGGCATGGCAAACTTATTTTTTTTCCTAGAGGCCAAATTCTTGTTGGTTCAGTCTTAAAAATTGAACCACCGAAGATCACTATAATCTTGGTGACCATTTGGACGTTACTAAGGACTGCTTTTGGCAACCATACGCTCAAGGATTTTTAATGTCATGCCACTGTGTCCAGATTTTTAAGATCTGTTTAACAATAGAAAAGGTTGACCACCCTGGGGGGACATGATAGCACACTTTCAATATTTGAGGGGCTCCTACAAAGATGAGGAGGTCAAACTATTTTCCAAAGCACCAAAAAGCAAGACAAGAAACAGTGGTTGGAAATTAACCAAGCAGAGAAGCAACCTAGAACTAAGGAAAAATTTCCTAACAGTGACAGCAATTAACCAATATAATAGCTTGCCTTCAGAAGTTGTGGGTGCTCCATCACTGGAGGCTTTCAAAAAGAGACTGGACAACCATTTGTCTGAAATGATATAGAGTCTCCTAGTCAAGCAAGGTGTTGGATTAGAAGACCTCCAAGGTCCCTTCCAACTCAATTATTCTATGTTCTATGTTTGATTCTTTCCAGACACAATCATTCTATTAACATTTGCTTGTCCTGTTAATTAGTTTCTCAGTGCCTTTTATGACCAGGAAATCCTCATCTCTCCAGGCTTTTAACCAGAAAGAGTCCTGATATTTGATTTAAAGTGGGTACACATTTTCACACCTCAAAAATAGCATCAGGGTATACCCAACATGGTAGTTCCACTTTTTATCATTCCAACTTCTGTTCTGAACTTGTGAAATGTCCAGATGAGGTTAGGGATAAAGGGAAGATAAACGAGTCTTGGAAAGCCAAGGTAGAGCTTGAAAATTGCAATATGGTAAAATGTGCTGCAGTTCCCCATCTGATATATGTTAGAGCCATGGTGGTTCAGTGATTAGAATGCAACATTGCAGGCAAACTCTGCCCACTGCCAGGAGTTCGATTATGACCAGCTCAGGGCTGACTCAGCCTTCCATCCTTTTGAAGTTAGTAAAATGAGGACTCAGATTGTTGAGGGCAATATAATGACATTAGTAAACCGCTCGCAGAGTGCTATAAAGCACTATGAAGCGGTATATAAGTCTAAGTGCTATTGATATTGCTACATGTCCTTCAATCTTTTGGCACTGTGCTGAAAGTGGACTATGGCAAATGCAGAAGAAGTAGTAATCAGCATGCCTGCAATGATTAGTATGCTAACAATTGTGGCAGGTAATCTTAACTCATGAAATAGAGGTAAGTTAGGAGTTAACAAAGGGATGCGGTGGCTCAGTGGCTAAGACGCTGACCTTGTTGATCGAAAGGTCGTAGTTCAGTGGTTTGAAACCCTAGTGCCACGTAACGGGGTGAGCTCCCATTACTTGTCCCAGCTTCTGCCAACCTAGCAGTTCAAAAGCACGTAAAAATGCAAGTAGAAAAATAGGAACCCCCTTTGATGGGAAGGTAACAGCATTCCGTGCGCCTTTGGAGTTTAGTCATGCCAGCCACATGACCATGGAGACATCTGCGGACAGCGCTGGCTCTTCAGCTTTGAAACGGAGATGAGCACGGCCCCCTAAAGTTGGGAACGACTAGCATATATGTGTGAGGGGAACCTTTACCTTAACCTAACTATCAGATTGTCAGTCTCCAGAAGATCATAAGCAAGTGATTCTTATGGGAACTCTCTTGAGTTGCTTGACCTTCATATATATTAGTCTGATGAACTTTCTTTGCTTTTGATCTGTCCTTTGGCACATTTTGGTCCAAATGGAATTCATGGATATCCTTGTACAGGTCTAATGTATATTCTAGATGAAAACCATGTCCTTTTTTTTATTCTACTCACCTCCTCCAAGCGATCTACATAGATGCGACAAGTCTCCAAGTCACAATCTCCTCGGACAACTATAATTCCCAGTGGAATAGCTATAGACGCATAATGATAATAACAATAAGAACAAATAATGTTAAAATGTGTAACCAAAAAGTTGGGCATTATGTATACAGTATGTAAGATCTGAAGGGAATATAGAAAAGTATCCTTCAAGCTGCATTTTATTCCTGGTGACTCATGGACAATTCTATGTTGTTTTCTAGGTAGCAATACAGAAGAAGGTTATCATCTTCCAAATTCCCAGTTTAGCCTAGAGCCCCAGCATTCCCTGAATACTCAAGTGAGTCCCAACCCAATTTAATTTCTGAACCCAGATAAAGATCAGCCAGGTGCCACCACCTGCTGAGATGAAGAAACTATGTAATTACTGCTCATCTTAAAAATGTTATTAGAATGTATGTAGCCTGTCAAAAGTTAGTCAATTATACTTAATGGTATTTAATTTCAGCAGAGTGGGATTACAGAGGCATCAGTAAAGATGCACCTCTCCTGTTAGACACCAAACTAAAATGAATAGTAAACCTTCAAAGTTCCCCAGGAGAGGGAAAAAAAATACCCTAGGCCCCCTAAGTGCTTTCTCAGAAATGAATAGTGTAGCTATGGAAGGAGACCCTCTTCTTCTCCCTCACAAAACAAAAAATCTTGCCATCCATCATTTACAAAAGGAATTTATGACTGGTTCGCTATTCCAAATTTTCTCCTCCAAGTGGCCCTCTGGAATGATTTGCTGATCAGGTTTTAAGTAATGTGTTGATGTGGGAGGCATATCAGTAGTGGGTTGCCCCCGGTTCGGACCGATTCACAAGTGCCGGTAGTAAAACCAGCGGGAGGCCCTGCCCACCACCCTGGATGTTATCATCAGCGATCTGTGCATGTGCAGAAACACGATCCCATTGCAAACTGGTGGTAAAGGTAAGTAGAACCCACCCTTGAGGCATATCCCTTGACATGCACAGAAACTAGCCACGAGGATAAATAGAATAACAGAGAGATCCAGTTCTGCTGGCATAGTGATGAAGACATTTATTCCAGCGGTGAAATCCTCTGAAGTCTGCTACCGGTTCTATGAGTTTGTTACCGAGTGCGCACCAGCGCAGTGCTAAAAAAGGAACATTTTGAAGCCTTTCGAGTCTGCAAAGGTAAGTAGAACAGCAAGGGGAGGAGAATCCGCTGTGCCACACGATTTAGATTAGCTAGAAAGCAAGAAATCCGACGATTCTAGTTAATATAAATCACACATCACAGCTGATCGTCGCCCAGCTGATCGTCGGAAATACCAGTTCACCCGAACCAGTAGCATTTTTTACTCGGGGAGAACTAGTCCGAATCGGAAGCATATCACCCCTGATTTATTCCCCTGCCAGAAATCCTGAATGTAAATCTACATTTCCAAAAAAAAAAAAAAGAGAGAGAGAGAGAGAATGTGTTCTGATCCATAAACTCTAATGATGTTTGCTTATATTTTCTCTATTAAAATGTGTCCATTTTATAGAATGTTCTCATTGGGAAATCTTGGGGAATATTCCGCTGAAACAAAGTTATCATCTGTACTAGTTATCATCTTAATAGATCGGGAAGCCAGTAGAGTTAGAAATTGTCCTTGTGGATCATGTCTCCCTTGTAATGTCTGCCTAGGTTATATGACTGGGCAGACTATTGAACTACATGTTTTCCTCTCATCTGGCACGCCAGTAATTTCTTACAATATTAATGGCCTAATGCTAATATTTCTGCAGTGGTTGAGAAGTTTTCCCATTAATTTCACAGGATAATGAATCTGCCTGAAACCCCTCACCATCCCAACTGAGGAAACAAAGAATCAAAAACAAAACATAATTCTAGAGATAATACCACAATAATTAATTGTCACATTGAATTAATAGTGTAAAATCAAAAGAAGAGGTTAGCTGAGCCTGCAACACAGTGGATGCTAACTTTTCAAAATGAAGTCTCTTTCCCAGTGACACACATCGAGTCATTAATCAATGCAGGATATGGCTCCTGGAGATAAGGGTTTAATGGAGTCTTGTTCATCCATCTGGCTCATTATTTGTATTCAATTACAAAGACGGCCGTTTCTTATGTAACCATGCTGCAGAATATGGGGTTCCCTAGGAATTATGGGTTGACAAACCTTCTAATAGGTTTGCTTATCTTTGAGCAAAAAGATGGTTATTCTAAGTACTAGGCAGCGTTCTGTTCCCAAACATACCCATATCTTTATCCATTGCTTATTTCCCCAGAACTGATTTATGATATTTTTCAGGGAGAATATAGATTCCACTAAGAGCACTTGTCCCAGCTCCTGATGCTGATTGTCACTCAGCAAATGAAAGGTTTCATCACAGCTGTGCAGAACGTTCTTTACAAAGATAATTGCTAGGATTTCTGGGAAGTATACATTTTGTTTAAATTATAATAACACACTTCTTACAGCCTGTTGGGGATTAAATGATAACTTGAAGTATGTTAGGCAGAATGTTTCACTGGAGGAAAGTCATTTGCCTGTAGGCAAAATGCTAAAGGCTCTGGCACAGCAACAGAAGAGTGTATACATGTCTTCAATTTGGTGTCCTTCCTGAAGAATACTGCCGCCATTACTGTGAGCCAGCTGGAAGATCATTCCTGTCACAGTATATTGTGACAGGCAGGAGCTACTTTGAACCTTCTTCTCCCATGATCTGTCATCCCTCTCTCCCACACTTCCAGTGCAACCAAGTTTTTGTTTCTGTTTTAATTAATTCTGTCATCTCTCATCCTCAGCTATGGTTATTGAGCTTTGTTTTGTTTGAACCAAGTCTAACATGGGAGTTATAAATAAGCTGATTATTTTCATCCAATCACAGCAGTGGTGAAATGTAAAATTTGTTACTACCGGTTCTGTGGGTGTGGCTTGCTGGGGGGTAATGTGACTAGGTGGGCATGACCAACATATATGTATGTATGTATGTATGTATGTATGTATGTATGTATATGTATATATACTTTTAAAACCATTTTTTCTACAACCTCTTCGGCCGAAGAGGTTGTAAAAAAATGATTTTAAAAGCCTCTGACGATCAGGCAACTCAGCTGGGATCGTCAGAGCCTTTTAAAATCATTCTTTCTACAACCTCTTTTATGCTTTTAAAAGTCTCTGATGATCCCAGCTGAGCCGCACAATCATCAGAGGCTTTTTTTAAACTTTTTTCTACAACTCTTTGGCGGAAAAAATGCTTTTAAATTTTTTTTAAAAAGCCTCTGATGATTGCGCAGCTCAGCTGGACATGGGGGGGCAGGGATTTTTGCTACCGGTTCTCCGAACCACCCACTGCCATTGCTACCGGATCGGGCGATCCGGTCTGAACCGGGAGCATTTCACCCCTGCATCACAGATAAATATAACCACAGGTTAGAGTTTGGATGTAAAGTTCTTCTCAATAATCCCAGGAATGGAAAACATGTACATTTGAAACTCAGTAGGTTTTGTTCTCCTCAGAACAAAATTACTCAGCTAAGTTCATTGAGGATGCCTGACTTTTGCCCCACAGATATACAGTATGACCAGTTTCCCAAAAGTGGGAGATTTCTTTTTAATATCATATTTCAAACTTTCCAAACAATAAACTATTGAAATCAGAAAATGGAGAATAGTTAAAGAATAAGCATTTTTATTAATCTCTTCAAAATATTGCAATGAACCCACAAATGTATTGTGTGCAATCCATTTAAAATGATACTGTATGTGAGAATGGATCTGTATTTTTAAATGTAAATCTTATAACATAAGCCATTACCCCTAATGACTTTTCATACTTTAGCCTGCTTTTTAAGAAGTAGATCCCATATGCTTGCTCTGTAAGTTGATCACTAAGCATCTTTACTCATTTTATGAATTTGATTTATGCAGATTTTGATAGACTATGTTTCTGTAAAAATTGTATAAATCTAAAAAAGTTTTACAGGAAATAATCTGGGGATTTTTCTGTATATCTTCCAGTCTGATTGTGTTTTAGATGAAGAAATAAATTTTAACTTGTGGGTTTATAATAATTTTTTTAAAAAAAATATTGCAATGAACCCATTTAAGATTTCTTTCTGGAGCTAAATCTCCATGATGAACAGTAAGTACTCTAATATTAACTTGGATTATCCCAAATCGGTGTAAATAAATTTACACTCTCATTCTATTTGTGGTCTCATCTAAATGGATTTCCTCCCTTATGTATCTGTCAACTCATCATGCACACTTTCAGAAAAGATTGATATCAACTCCACTACAGGTAGGCAATCTATTTTGAAATCTTTCTGATGACATTCTGCCCTTTGAAGGAAACGACCATGTATATCTGTTTCTACCTCGTTTTCTCAATCATTTGTGCATAGGGATAGACACAACTACATGATAGTAAACACCATACTCTGTAATAACTGATTACCAACATTCGTTTAAGTGGTACTTGTATGCTGCATTTATGTATGTATAAGTATCTACTGATTACTGAATTTATGCCCTGCTTTTTTGTTTATTCCAGTATTCATAATGGCTTACAATAACAGAAAATACAAAGGATAGAAGAAAATTTAATAACACTCCTTTCATTCTGCCACACATAGCTATTCCCAGAACTTGAAACTCTATATGTAAAGAATTCATTTCATTCTTCATTTAAAATGAATCAGTTCACTTACATGACCAAAGAATAACAATGCTGAACTCTAAAGGTGTGTGTGTGTGTACATTGTTTTCCCCAAAATAAGACATCCCCGATAATAAGCCCAATTGGGTTTTTGAGCGCATGGCAATAAGGCTAAGTGCTTATTTCAAGGTTCAAAAAAATATAAGACAGGGTCTTATATACAGGGTCGGGTATATATATATATATATATATATATATATATATATATATATATAGAGAGAGAGAGAGAGAGAGAGAGAGAGAGAGAGAGAGAGAGAGAGAAGGAGAGGGAGGGAGGGAGAGAGAGAGGGAGGGAGGGAGAGAGAGAGAAGGCAAGCCTTGCTGTTAGAAAAGAAAGAAATATTGCAGATTGTCCGTCATGCTGTTTAGAATCTCCTGTTCAGGCATAATACCTGAAGACACCTATTGTCTTGTAAAATCACAAGTTTGGAAACTTTAAATGAAAATCGTACTCTTGATAGCTAGAAAAATAACTTTTTAAAATAAAAATGACTGCTTTCAATTGTTCTGCAAATACATTTCTACAGGACGGGCTTTTTAAAAACGTTATTTCCCCAGTGTGGTTTTATTGTTGCAAAATAAACGATTGCTATTTATATACAACATTCATTTGTATGACCCCTCTTCATATGCAGAGGCTGATGAGTTTCTGATTTAAAAAAAGGAATAAATGCGAGCCACATTTGATGTGATGAAAATCTCCCAGGCTCTGCTAAAACAAAGTGAGTGTAGAAGGTTCCAAAAAGTTTCCAATGAAATTTATGGTGAAATCCTTTTTTATGACTCTCAAAATAATGACCCATTTTAAAAGGTGACATTGGTACAAATAGACAAAAATACTCCCCAGCATTTATCTCCTGAAAAACTTTGTTTGAAGGCAACTTTTACAATGACTTGGCTTCTGTGAAGCATGAAGGAAAAACCAGCCCTTCTGGCAATTAGTCACACAAAAAAATTGCAGAATGAAATGTACCATCTACAGGGGTAATTCACAGACAAAAAAACCCATTTTTTTAAAAAAAAACACTTACAAACTTCTCGGAGTTTTTCCTTGTCATAATGCAGTCCCTCGTAATCTTGCAAGCTAATCCTATTCACTCTGATTCGCAGGCGATCCGGGATGGCGTGGGGGCTACAAGGAAATACAGCAGTTCCATCAGTAATTAATTCCAGCTCCAGTCCAATACAGGTTCTGAAAAGGAAAGAATCTGATTTTCCCAGAATAAATGAAGAAGAACGGGAACAGGAGGAAAAAAAAACAAGCCTTAGCCAAATCAAATCCCACTGGCACCTCTCTGCCAATCTCAAGATACAGGCTGGTTGTGAAACAATGACTGCCTTTTGATTTGAGAAATGGTGTAAGTTTTCAGAATGAACTCAAAAGTTAAGCTCTGTTGCTTCCATTGTAAATTGATCTATGCTGCCCATATGTTAAGATATTCACAGAGGGCCTTTTGTGGGTAGCCCCCAGGCCCAAGCATGTTAGGGGAGGAAGGGCATCCTTTACCTGTGCCTGGAGAACCAGGAGGATCCAGTCCAGGCTGTCACCTAGTATCATGAGGGATAAAAAGATTCTGCTTGAGGATATTTTCAGAAAATCAGTTCACTCTCATTATGAATTATGAGCTGACTATCCAATTCTTGTGGAATTATCTGTTGAATTTGTGCAGCATTTCTATTCACGCAAAGTCCCTATACTGCAAGAGCACTTGTTTCAGGTGTTCTGCCCCATTTAAGACCTTCCATAAAACCAGCAAACCAGAAAAAAAGCAAAATCTAGAACAGTAGGTAGCCCAGGTCAATCTTTAAAACAAAGTAGGGGTGCTGCTGCAGTTAGACTACTAGTTTTTGAAAAAAAAGATTTAGTTTCGCCCTGAGCGACAACGTTCTTTTGAGATCTACCATTGCCATACAAAGGACAAAGTACCACAGTATTTAGGGATGAGAATAATGATGATGATAATAATCATAATCATCCTTTAAAACTGAGTTTCTTGCACTTGTAAAATGTTGGCATTAGAGTGAAATACTGCTTGGATAATGCTTTTACTAAGATTAACGAAAAAGAAACAAAACCCTATTTTGGCTTTCCAGGACCCTGAGGAAAAATGGCTTGAGGTTTGATTGAAAAGGGGCAAAGGAAAAGAAGAGAACAAGAACTCCGATCCCAGGAAGTACAAGGGGGAGAGGTTAATGTCATAAAAATGATAGATATGACCAGGTGATCTGCTCATTTTTGATGCTTACAAAGAGCAGCAGGAAGTCAAACACTTGGGCATGTCAAAATTTCGACATCATTGATCAACCCTGCAGATATTCCTGTACTCATCATATTCAACATTATGATTCCCTGATTTTGAGATGGGGTGAGGGACAGAGAGAATGTAGCCCTATAAATGCTTTAATATCAATAAACTGATTTCAGATGGATGTGAGAAGTAGCTATGTCCTATCATCCAGAATTTCTTTCTTTTTTAAGAACCAAATGGAATCCAAACAAACAAGGAATGATAAACACCATGTGTCTTACCTTTTATATACCGTGTTTCCCTGAAAATAAGACCCTGTCTTATATTTTTTTTGAACCTTGAAATAAGCACTTGGCCTTATTGCCATGTGCTCAAAAACCCGATTGGGCTTATTATCAGGGGATGTCTTATTTTGGGGAAAACAGGGTATCAATAATTAGGAATCCAAAGCTTCTGCTTTCAAGAATGTAGAATGCATTTTCTAAAGCAATCTAATATCTGCCTACTCAGAAATGTATTTTACATTCAATGGATTCTTATTGCTATGTAAGGAAAAACGTGCTAAATCAATTTCACATAAATTTACCAAGCCTTAAATCTGACTAAACACAATGAAGATTACTTCCAAGCAGCCATAAATTAATTTTCTGTCTTTGTCAGTTTTTTAATTCATTTGGTCCTCTCTCTGCATCAGTTTCATACCATTGCTTTCAGATTACATGACAATTTGTCATTTGACTCCATTTGTGTATATTTGCCTAGTCTTTGCATGTCATTATTTGCTTAGTGCAAAGATCATTTTTGGCAGCAAATAATATATCTGTAGCAAATGCTATATCTACTTTCAACTAAATTTACCGAGTGGTACTTACAGCTCAATAAAGAGACAATCGCTTGGATTTAGAATCTAAGAAAAGTGCAATGCAAATGTGAGCAAAGGCGATGGGGTAGGAAGGAAAATAAGAAAGATCAAGTAGCTACTGCTGATATTAAAACTGTCTTAATCTTTCCCTGTGCCACAGAATAATGGACAATTCCTAATGAAGCTGGAACCTCAGAAGGCTGATAGCAACCATGCTTTCTTTCTCTCCCTCTGTCATGGTGAAATAGCTACAGAAGGACCATCAGGGGATAATGGAACCATGATGAAGATCGATGTGAATTAACTTTACACCTTTGCTTAAAAGTCATCCTTTTGCAACCAAGATGACATATATGCACAAACTTTTTCTATGAAAGTCTGCTGAGAAGCCAATTAGCAGATAATTGGGAGTTGCCTGCTAATAACAGGTTTCTGTCACCCTTGGACAGATTTAAACACAAACACACACAAAGAAGAACTTGAGAATCAAGTCCTTATTAAAGCAAGCACCTTTAGGCAGTTTGAAAATGACAGGTAGGAATGAAATCAGCTAGAAAATGTGTATGTGTGTTTTAAAAAAATAGCTCATCACAAGCACTTCCTTTGGAAGAACACTCTTCAGTATATCCAAAATAATTACAGTTCTTCAAGCCTCCAAACAGATAATAAATTCCCCACCACTAAAGAGCAGCAGCTGTGCACCCCAGGTGCCCTCAAATGTCAAAACTCTTTCCACACAATGCAAGCTGTCATAAATTGTCTGAGAAACGATGGCACCCAAAACTTCCATGCTGCTTCAAGGGACAGCTGTCTATTTTAACTGGCATCCCAGACACCTCAGCTAGCCAAACATATTTACCTGTTGTTTTGGGAAAGGAATTCAAGACATGTATGGTGTATGGAAGAAAGCAGAACCTGAACAATGGTAGCCTTTCTGCAAGTTAATTTTGCCACTTACTCAACACAGACAAGATTTACTTAAAATTCAGAAACCAGTGGACTGAAAAATTAAGATGAATATGATGGATAGTACTGTTGTCCCTAATGTTTGGAATAAAATAATTGTTCCTGAAACAGTAACACCATGGACAGGCAAGAAAACAAGCCAATGGATCATTGAACAAATCAACCCAGAGTTCTCACTTGAGGCACAAATAATCAGGTTCAAATTATCCTACCTTGGACACATGATACAAAGACCTAGCTCTCTGGGTTAATGCTGGCAAAGATTGAAGGAAAGAGACGGACAGGCAGTAGGAAGATATATAGACTAATTTACTGTGGCACTGGGAGAGTCATTGAAGACTTGAAGAACCAGGTTAGGGATAGATCGTCATGGAGAAAATCTATCTATGTAGTCACTAAGAGCTGACAACAATTTGATATTATGTAATTTATTACATAATTTATTATGTAAAGTTCGAGACCGGCTTCTACCGCATAACTCCCAACGACCGGTAAGATCCCACAGTTGGTCTCCTCCGGGTCCCATCAGCTAAACAATGCTGGCTGGCAGGCCCGCGGGGGAGGGCCTTCTCTGTGGCTGCCCCAGTCTCTGGAACCAGTTACCTCCTGAGGTCCAGACCATCCCCACCCTATTGGCTTTCCAAAAAGCAGTGAAGACCTGGCTTTTCCAGCAGGCCTAGGGCCGTTGATCTCGCTCCTGCGATCCGGCGAGATCCGGCCATGAATGATGTGAATGAGTTTTAATGTTTTTAATGTTTTTAATTCTTAAATGTTTTTTATAATGATTTTAAATGCATTGTGAGCCACCCTGACTCTTCGAGGAGGGGCGGCATACAAATTGAATAAAATAAAATAAATAATAAAATAAAATAAAATAAAATAAAATAAAATAAAATAAAATAAAATAAATTTAATACTTCTAATCAATCAAAAGTAACAGTGCACGAAGAGAAAAAATACCTTTAAATGTATTTCATTTGGAATAGTTTAAACTGGTTGCTTTTGGAATTTGTTCTGTGTTTTGGATTTTCTTCTTATAGCTTCATATAACATAAGATAAACTGCATAAATACTGACCTACTTTTTTTAAACAGAAGAAAACCATCCAAGGGAAACATCACATATCACGGAAATGTGACATACAATACCATACTTAACATGGAGCAGATTGAAATAAAAGAATTATATGTGAAGAGTTAAGTAAAAGAGAAAAATGTTTCAACGTTTTTACAATGAGAAGTTAAATGTTTTCTGGCCAAAAAAGCAAGAGGTGCAAAACAAAATTAAAAATAGTAGTATCTCCCATGACAATGATGTCCATGGCAAGTGAGTGACAGCTCATGAATTCTGATATCATGCAAATGATTCATACTGTGCCATGATGCCACTAAATGTATGATGTACCATAATTGAGACTTCTAACAAGGGCCTTAGTTCTTCATAATTGACATCCCTTATCCCTTTCAAAGAAGAATCATACTGCAATTACTGTAATATGCTGGAATAAGATCAACAGAAACAAATCATCTTTTTAAGTTTAAGCACCTATCAAGCCAGTCTAACCAGTAATGCTCTTCCCAAGAAAAACTAGAATAATTTTACAAATCATCTAAATTTAGCTTTGTTATTGGACTTTTAAGGGGGGGAAATGAATGAAATCATTGTGAAATATGAATAATTCTTGCCATATTCAGTCTTGTAGATTGTATTCTCCATCTTTATCTCTTCTAGATGTATTAGAATTCAACTCTCACCATCCTCAGCCAGAATGGCTGTTGGAAGATTTCCAGAATGTGAAAACTAGTCTCTTGAATCGTTATGTTATTGGGACTTGGTAATGAAAACAAATTGGTCAGCTCCATTTCATCCAAAGATTTCAACATCCTACTCTATTTACTCTTAGAAAGCCATTGGCTTTACTTTACTTTACTTTACTTTACTTTACTTTACTTTACTTTACTTTA